>OZ007592.1:202713273-203913273 GCA_963931845.1 Maratus michaelseni
CTAGTACAATTATCAAAATACAGTTTTCACAATTGAAATAAAGACATCTGAAATGTATTTTTTTAATTTTATGTATTTAAAAAAACCTGTATAACATTAAAATTTCTATTTGAGGATTTTTTTTAAAATTTTACCATCATCTTTCTGTGCCTTAATATTTAACACAATTTCAATTTATTCATCTCAGTGAGTGAACATAAGTAAAAACTGATAACCCAGAAAATTTTGTTTTCTGGCCAGTAGAAAGAAGATAAGTACATATACACAACCTTCTTTCCCCAAAAGTCTTTAAAATTTGAAAGTATGCTGACTATATATATGACTTTATATATATAGTCAGCATACTGCTGATATGTATGCTGCCCCTTACATAACACTGTCGGTGCCCATGACCTTAAGTTTTCCTGTTTAGAATAAATGGCTCAAAACCTACACTTTGAAAATTACCAAATTTTATGGAAAATAAACATACTAATTACAACATTGGTTGGACTGAAAGAACTTAGTATCTCTCCCACCATTAGGGTTGCCAGATTATACGTTTTCTCCATAAGTTGTATATATTTCAGGTTTATTGTACATTTAAACCTTTAATGTATGACAATTTCTTCAATTTTTTAAAAACCATATCTGACTTTTATAAAGAATTTTTATTAATATAAATTTTGGTACTTCTCTATTATCCTGTCGACCACTTTTCATAACAAAAAACTATCGCCAAACTGTAACGCCAAATAAACGGGAGAACGTTGCCATTGGAATATCAAAATAAATAAATAAATAAAATATAAGAATTTAGGGACACAATTGTTATTTTAATTAATGAAATAACTAATAAATCAGTAAAACATAATGAAAAATACACGCAAATGTCGAATTAAAAACCACTTGATGACATAACAAATACGTATAATGCTTCTGACATCAAGTAAATGGGACTGCATTTTTCGCGTTTAATCTTACAGTTTGCCGATAGTTTTTTATTATGAAAAGTGGTCGACGGGATAATAGAGAAGTACCTAAATTTCTAATTTGCTTCAAATATGTCACTTTTGATGCACTTAAAAAACGTGGCTGCAAAATTAATTAAACAGTATTGTTAAAATAATGAAATAGAAATACAGTTGAAAAATAAAAATTATAACAATTAATTAAGGATTTGTTTTTAAGGAAAATTCTTTCAAGAAGACATATTCAACATAGTTCAGTAGGATGTGGAAAATGACAGAACCTAGTTTGATAAAATAAATATCGAAACCCATATCAATAAAAATCTTCCTTTTTTTAAAGAGATAAATCTGACAACTCTACACACCACAATAATATAAACAATAAAAGAACTGAAATCTTGCCTCTTCAGAATTTCAACATATAATTTTACTTTTGAGATTTTTCATACAGAAAAAAAAATGGAATCAAAAAACTTACTTTGACAGTTATTAGTGTTCCACAAATTTAATATCTGGTCATAAATTATATTGACTATCCCAATCTGATCACTTTCAAAATAGTACTGTTTACACATATACTCCTACATAAAAAATAAATAAATTTTATTGATATATAAAATTATAAATGCAATGAAATAGGGTACTTACGTATTATCTGTGCCAGTTTTAAGCCAACTGCGCCAAGCATGGAGCCAATATTACTAATTATAGTAACCCTTATATATATTTTTTTCTTGCTACATGGTACATGCCTGGGAATAATCTATAATATTATTCTTTCTTATTTACTATGCTATTTACCATTTATTAATTTGACTAAAATAATGTTATTTACTATTTTTAACAATGTTATAACTTTAATAAACATATATTACATTTTATTTATTTTATATTAATTACAATTTTTAACTATGTTATTTGATATTGTTAAATTACTGCTTTTGAAAACATGATTGGCAACGATAAACAAGATTGGTACTTGGCAACCATTTTTGGCGATCAATCTCCTGGCACGGATAATACCTAAGTACCTGAAATAGTTAAAAAGATACTTATAAGTAGGACATTATATAAACTATTAATACACATATTTTTTTGGCATTATTATTTTTTTTAAAATACTAAATGTATGATATAGAGTGAACATCATATATATATATATATATATATATATATAGATATATGTATAATGTATTTTCAAAGGAAGGTAAGAATGCTAATAAAATATTCTCAAGTCATTTTTAGAATGTGATGATAATAAATCTCATTCAGTTATACAGGACAGGTTATTGGCTTATGTGAGTCAACACCATCTTAATCAAATAAAAGCTGTATAAGAAACTTAAATTTTACCTATAATACACTTTTGTAAAATAACTTTTACCTCTTGCAATTTTTCATAAGTTTTGTTAGTAGCATACATTCCTTCTTCGCAATCCATACAAACACGAACCGGCCTTGCATTTAGTAGCGTACATCGAGTTAAATTAGTAACTTTTTCAGTAAATAGTTCAAATATCTCAGTACAGTTAGAAGAAATTTCTTTAATTTCTTTTATGTCTAAATTCATTCTAGAGTTATTTGTCATCGTATTGTTAAAAAATTCAATAGTATGTAGGATAGACTGAGAATTGACGTAATGAAAGGACTTATGTACGAAAAATATAACAAGTAAAGATTTAATAATTGTCATGATGCTATAGTTCATGGTTGGAATAGTTTATTAAATACAGATTAATCACATAACGAATAAATACACCTAACAACTAAAAATGCTGAAATTTCATCAACATTCGAAAATAACTACTGATAAAATTTACAAATTCTATATTAGAAACATTTATTTTCACATAATCTTAACTACAATCACTGATTAGTATGTAGTTCTTTCTTCGTATACAATTTAGCGCAATTTAGCAGACAACAACATAAATAAATAATATCACGTGAATTTGCACATTGCCATCATGTAACTGTAAATAATTTAATTCGGTTTCGTAGTCCCTGAATCAGTAAACTCCTATGACGTCTTTAGGAATCAGATGCGCCATCTGGTGAAAAAAAGGATATGACATCTCGCTTCATAATGATTATTTTTTTGCACAATTTCAGATTCCAAATGATATTTTCAAACCGACAGCTGCGAAAAGGCCTCTCTTTAGGCTTTTTTAATCCTCCGTTCAGATTGGATATTTAAGATAACTTACACCGCCATTTTAAGCTGCGTTTTCACTGGTCGACCCAAGGCCTAATTTACCCAACTTTCGACCTAAACCCAAGATTTTAGGTAGTTAGGTAGCGATTTTGAAGGTTTGATCAGTACTCAATCCTAAGCCCGTCTTACCCAAGCTCAGCCAATTAGAAAAGAGCTTTTTCATACATAATGGCTTCCGATTTTTTATATTTATTTTGGAATTATTCAGCTTTTACAAAAAGAAATTCCATTTTTTGTGATTGAAGCAAAATAGTGAGTTTTCTTAACAAGTTTATATATTTTATTAATGTCTTTCCGTTTAGTAAATAGCAATCCAGTATAGATTACTTCTTGTTGCACTTTTTTTGTACTATCAATATCTCTGTTTTTGGTAATGATTCAGATGCATTTTATTAATATTAAAATACTAAATATATAGTTCGTGTAAGGATTTCGTTTCGGATATAATAATGGATGTATAAAGTGCAGTTCTCAAAATTATTTTATTATTGAATGTTAACAATGCAAAAAAAAAAAAGTAAATAAAAATATATATTATGGATATTTCTTTCTCATAATGAATTAAATATACTTGTTTCATTGATTTTAATTTATTACATATGCTTATTTGATAATGCGTTTTTCGCCAATTTAGAATTAAATTTCTCTTTTCTTATTTAAATTAATTATAAGTATTAAGAAAGATTTGTTTACTGTATACCATTGATATTTAAATTGAAAATTAGTTAAAGATAAACTTCAATCCAGTTTTGTTAATACTTGAACATTCATGTTTATTCAAGCATGTAAACAAACTTTCTCTAAAATAAATAAGCCAATGTATTTTGTATTATCCTGTTCTCTTTTAAAGGCGAAATATATACTACTAAATGCAAAACAGTTTGCCTTTTCAGAGATTTACTTGTTAAACTTTGCTATATAAAGAAAACTCTGCTGTTCTGCTGTTTAATTTTTCTTTTTTTATGCATTTCACCTGCAGATGTACTATATATTAGAGTTCAATCTTTTTTGTTATTCCATTCATGCTGAAACTTTTATGAAGATTTAAAACTTTGTATGAAATTTGAATCAATTGCAATCATATAAACTTTTCTAAATAGACATCTGTAAGAATTGGCACACATTATCATGTATGATTTGTTATTAATTGAGCAATGCTTTCGTGTGATATTTCATTTCGAATGACAACGAGCTAACAATATTTTTTCACGAAATTTTTACATGGGCTGTAAAATCGTTTATTTATCACCAATAAAGATTTCAAAGAGTTCGGACAAAAATAACTTTTTATTTTAAAACTATTAAACGACCATACGTAAACAAGAAAATGAGCGCTTTTATCACTAAATATCAATATTTTTTCGCGAATTTTTCATTTTAAAATGTGTCATACAAAATCTGGTTAAAGATAATAAAAACTTGATGTTTCTTTTCAAATTTATTATAGCCCGGCAACACCAGCCAGGGGCCAGCTAGTATTAATATTTAAAATATACATTGATATGGCACATTTATCACACAAATCTAAAAAATAATCAATTTAAGCTTTAAATTGATGCTTTTGTCTGCAAAAAATAAAAAAAAGGAAAATTTTCCTGCTAAGCAAAATTGAAAAGTTGTCAAATTTTGGTGATATGCATTTTCTGGTAAATTCTAGCAACCTTTTCCTTTTTGCTGATGGTTCTGATGGAGAAGAGATATTTTTCGTCGAACATGAATAAAACAAAAGTTGTACGGTGATGTCATCTCTCAAGTGACCTTAGAGGGTCGTTCAAGTATACCCGTGAGTAATTTTATACCCCATCGTTCCTTTGTAAGAAAAAATAAGCAAATAGTAGACCCCCCCTGCCCCTTTTTTTTTTGCTTATGCATGATTTTGAGTAAAATAAATTAGGTAAAATTGTAATGGTGTACAAATTCTGTGCTTTTAAATTTTCCTTGTAACATATGCAACATTTAAAATATAAAACTAATAATATAAGTTTAAAAACTGATTTTAAGATGCGTAACAAAATAATTAATATGTGTGCTCAGTTTTTTTCTAGTGTTCCCAGTTTTAGCAAATATTCTTTCAAATGTAAAATGAAGGTTGGGTGGGGTGGGGGGGGGGGGGGGGGTACTAAAGTAAGAAATAGAAATAGTTTTAAAAAAAGCATTTCTTTAAAAAGCGCTAAACTGATATACATAATTTTTTAACTATTTTGTGCTCATAATGCATGCAAATTTTGTGATGATATCTCCGATTCTGCTTTAGAGTGTTTTCTTCCCGCAAAGTTTGTTTCAGTTTGAGTAGCTATGCTAATATAGTGCAGAAATTTTAGCATTAGGATGTGTTTGAACTTTGAACTCATAATATAGCATGAATAACAGAAAATAGTTGTGAATAAAAACAGTAGTGGTTTTAATTTTAATGTCTTTTAATTTTAATTGCATATTTATTTTACATATACCTAAATCAATTACATTGTGTAATTTTCACAGATATTTATTTCTGCATGTTATATTGTAATAATAATACTTTCATGCCTGTATATATATGGTAAGTTTGAAAACTTATGGTGATCATGAATCTGCATAACTTAGAAATTTAAACTTTTCAAATCCTATTTAATTTCTGTATGAAATAAACCTGCCACACTTCTAGCATAAAAAGGCGTCTCAATCCCACCTAAAATTTAAACCTTGCATTATTTAATAATGGAATGATGCTCGCAAGCTAATGTTAAACCAGGGGAGTTTTGTTTAGAAATTTCTCGTTACATTTTAATATTTTGAAATGATTTTTTTACATAAAATATCTGAGGTTGATGTCTATCGGAGTTTCTTCGTACTTTTCTGATTTTGGTTGATTTTTTTTTCTTTGAAGACACTTTTACTTTTTATCACGTGAGATATTTCAAAATTATTGATTTTATTTATTTATTTATTTATTTTAGAACATAATATTTTTCCCAACAGACTGTTCATCACTTATTAGTCTTGAATCAGTAAGTTCAGACTTAGATACAGAATGAAGACAGTCAAAAAGATAAAATTAATAAATTGTTAATTTTATTAAACATTAAATTGATTTGCAGAAAGTTTTTGACCCAATATTTATGTGTGCAGAAAGTTTTTGGTTTTATATAAGTCTGCTGATTGATGAATTTTGCTATTTTTTACATGAATGATTGAAGAATTTTGCAGGGTTTTTTTTATGATGTTAGGCTGACAAACTTCGCACTTTTGTGGTGATCCACTGATGAATTTTTACTTTTTTACTAAGACAGAATGATAAATTTCACTGAAATTGAGAATTTGAAATGTTCTGTAAAGAAGCCCATTGTTCTATGACATACATCACACTTTTAACCATATTCTGCTTTTGGTAAAAATTACTTTCTAGGGAACATTTATATTATTTTTGATGTCACTTCTGCCAAGAACTAATATCTCAATCTATGAAAAGTGAAACAGATGAAGAAATCAATGTCTGATGGATATCTCCGGGTTTGATTGCTCTCTGAAGATCACGAGAGTGTAGTTTTATTGTGTAACAAACGACTACCATGAGTGATCTTCTGCAAGCACGTAAAATTTGATGTTCCTCTGTGCTAGCTGTTACTTTTAAAAATATTTTGGATTGAAATTTTACCTTGAAGATCTACAATCTATTGAAAGAATAGGAGTATCGCTTCTGTGCCGAAAAAGAAGAAAATGGAGTAAATTTATTGAAGTAACGTCAGAAATAATATAGATGTGTAAACAAACTTTTTTTTATATATGTATATATATACTAAATTATTTAGCTAAATTACGTCATTTTTATAAAAGTCTTGCTGCAAATTAAGTAATTTTAGGTACTTTGTTGTTCTTATTCACTATAATTTCTTTATATCTCTATAAATAATTATTGTATGTTCAGAAGATTGGCTTCATATTATGCAGAAAAATCTAGAATCAGTAAGTTCAGACTCTGATTCAGAGTGAGGACAGTCAAAAAGATAAAATATGTTAACACAAGTTTGGTTAAATATTTCGGTTGAAAAAAAATAATTTTCAAGCTATAATTTTTTACTATTAAATTCAAATCTAGCATTTACATTACATAGTTTGTAAATAAAAACAAAAATAAGTAAGCATAGTATAAGTAGTAATAAGTTATTAATTTTCATGATGAAAATTCACTTGGACAAATTTTGATTTTTGCTCATTCTACATTTCTAGTGAGTGTGAAAATGAAGTTTGATAAAGCAAAAAACAACTGTTAACTCCAGCCACATTGAAAAAGTCCTGTGAGATCTGCCAATTGGGATGGAAACTGTTTTCAAAGGAAAAGAAGGAGAACATAGGAACGAGAAATAGATGACTTGGAGAAAATTTGCTTGTAATATGATAATATAAATAGTGATAGTTTGTGAATAAAAAAAAGTTTAATTTGATATGTTGCGATTTCAAATAAATGCAGCGGCTGTACCCCCGCAATGGTATGTAATTTTTTGCCATGTTTTATTTATCTTATTCACGACAGCAGGTCATTTAGGGATCAGAAGACATTAAGGAAGACTGTTCAATGATTCGAAAACACCTGCTAACTCGTTAAAGCTATGGGCAGGTTCTTTTCTAATTTCCTGTTTAAATTTGAATGTTTTTAAGTGATTTTGCATTGGATAGTTGAGATTGACCTCAGCTATCTTATGCACAAAAAAAAAAAAAAAAAAAAAAGTTTAAAAATATTCAAATTTAAACGAGAAATTAGAAAAGAACCTGTCCATAGGTTCAAAACATTAGCGAGCAGGTGATTTTTAGGAAGTTTTATTTATTTATAATAATTGAGTTTTGTTTTAGCACTTATAAAACTAGTGTTCCATGTTTGAGATATTTTAATAGAATACTATTTATAAAATAAATTTACAAATCTTTAAAATCATTAAAAATTAATTTTAAAGGCTTTATGAAACAATTAATAAAATTCAATTAAAATTGGAATTTTAGTAAAACATACATAAATTATTGATATTTGAAAGCTAAGCTCTTTTAAAATTTCTATTTCGAATGCATTAATTGTACATAATTTTGAGAAAAGAATAGCTTTCCTGACTTTGTTTAATGCCTTTGTAAAATATTATTGACTGTTTAAATGGTCATTTCAGTTGCACTTTCTATTTAAAATTGCCATTAAAAAGTAATTTTAATTAAAACTTATTAAAATTTAATGAAAAATATGATATTCACTGAATAATATAGAATTCCAACCGAGTGTTTATCCCCTTCTATACACGAGTCTCTGATTCAGAATGAAGAGAGTCCTAAAGATAAGATATAATTTTTTTTTCAAAGAAAAAATTTGAAACTAATAAATTTTTGTATTGATTTTTGATAATTTTTAATATAAAGTAATTCAATTTTAAAAGTTATACTTTTACAACAGGTGGATTTTTACATAAGTAATTTTAACGAATTGTTTTCAATTAAATTTTGCCAGAAGATTACTTTTTTTTTTTTTCAAAGTTTATATAAATACAATTAAATAAATCTGAAGATCTATATTTATGGTAAGAACAGAAAAGAATAAATTCCTACAGCTACATGTTATTTTTCTTAAATTTTTAATAATGGTTAAATATTTCTATTGATTATGTGTAAAAAATATATAAAAAATTGGTAATATGTCAAAAAAAACAAGAACGAAAAATCATGCGTCAAGCATAGATTATGTAACACTTTCCAACGCTTCCAAAATAATTTTACGAATCATACTCTTTAATAAGCTAAAAGATAACATCTAAGTAATCCGAATACTTTTATTCAACCCTGTATAGGATCTATAGATTTGTATATATACTACATAGGATGCTAAACTTTAGTTCAGTTAGGAAACACGTAGCACAGTTTAAAATTCTCCGTCTGGAGTTAAATAATACGGAAATGCATTCCCGAACTTTTGTGCTTCCCTGTATAGGATCTACAGAATTTATACACACCACGTAATATACAAAAAGCGATTTAAAATTAAAATCGCTTTCAGTAACTTAAAACGCACTTCCAGGAATTATTGTTAACATACAGTAGAGAATTCTTTTGTGTGTCCCTGTAAATGAACGATGACTGCTATACACACAATATTCTGTAGTAAGTCTCTTGTAATGAACCTTATATAAATTTCAATGCGTTTAAAATAGGGAAACATTATTTAAATAAACCGCAGACGATTTTTCTCCATAGACGTAATGTAACGGAATTCTTTTGACTGTCCCTGTAAAGTAAGGTATAAGTACTATGCACACCCTATTCCATATTAAGCTTCTTCTAATGCACCTTAGTGATATATATAAATTTCAATGCGTTTAAAATAGTGAAACATTATTTAAATAAACCGCAAATGATTTTTCCCCATAGACTGCAATGTAACGGAATTCTTTTGAGTGTCCTTGTAAAAAAACTATAAGTGCTACACACTTCCGTTGAAATAGGGAACATGCTATAGATAACGATTATAACATATAAAAATTGCAGGGCAATCCGAGCATATTTACGGGAGTTAGAGCACGGACAGACGGCCAGACAAACCGAAGTCATAAACACTTTTCAACTAGGTTGGAAAGTGTTAAAAAAAATGCTGTATGTTACAATTTTCAATCTTACCACTTCCACAAATTCAAATTATTATTATGGATATAATATGATTTTTTATTTTTAATAAGAAAAGTAATTCTTTTTTACATTTTAATGTTTTCACATAGAACATTGAAACTGAAAAAAAGAAAAATACATCAAAATGTAGCTATTATAAAATTTTGAATAAATTATTTTATTAATATTAAATTTAATAAAATGCTTTTTTAGTATTATTTCATTCATAATCTTTAATATTACAATTATATCTAAAGGATATAATAATAAAAACTGAAGTCTTTAACAAAACAGTTAATCCATGTGGCATTTCAGATGCTTATATATACATGGATTAGCTAATTCAAAGCTGGACTCACCAATATAAAATGGTAAAATCTTTTTTTCCTAATGTAAAGAGTTATTGATTTCTAATATTTTGCTAAGACAGGTAATCAATATCTCCCTAGATGAGAAAAAAAGATATGCCATTTTATAGTGTTGAATCCAGTTTTGGCCAATATCGGTTGGTCCGGGGTTCACCGATATCGGCCGGTCCAGCGTTCACCGATATCGGTCAATATTGGGTCCCGATAT
The DNA here is from genome assembly GCA_963931845.1 of Maratus michaelseni. Taxonomy (NCBI): domain Eukaryota; kingdom Metazoa; phylum Arthropoda; class Arachnida; order Araneae; family Salticidae; genus Maratus; species Maratus michaelseni. Next base: position 202,723,627 of record OZ007592.1, read on the forward strand.
AGGCTGATATTGGAAAAAAAGCTAGCCATGCAATATCGACCGGTCCGGTGTTTACCGATATTGCAAAATCGCTGTTTCCGATATTGCTGTGCTACCTGGGTTTGTACGCCAACACTGTTTGCCAAGAAAAAACAGTTACCATTAATTTACACTATTAATCTTACAAATTTATATAAATAGGCATATATAGCAGTTGTGGTATCTAAAGAATGCAAAATGGTTTTAATATATTGTTATTTATCGCATTAAACAATAAAACTTAACAATAGGCCCTAACTTAATTAGGCATCATAACTAAAATTTTTAACAGGAATCATAGAAATGTTGTGTGTTTGAAGTTCCGAGCGGACTGCAGAATGCTCAATTCCCATCATGCTTCTTTTCTTGTCGTTGCTGCGATTTAGTTGCTTCGTTGTGCAATGCTTTCATAAGAATTGTCGTGACCCCACTCCCACCTGTCAGCAAAAATAATCAAACCTTGAACCCCTCCTTACTGCTTACATAATACTTGAATGGCCCCTTAGCATTATTTTTTATTTTAAGAATTGTACACTTGAACATTCAAAGACACTTGTTTATAATTTGAAATCATCAGACTATTTTGCTTTGATGGATTTGAATTGCACCAGATGTTCAATATTATTGGGATATTTATTTTACATCAATTTTATAAGTGAATACCAGATATCTAGCAATCAAAACTTTCTTTTCCTACCAAACTGTCTTTTAAAAGTTCTTTGAGAGTATGTAAAGATATGTTACTTTTATAATTAACGTATTAGCAGTGCTTAATTCATGATGGAGCTCAGCTCTGGTACTTCTTTATTTTCAGTGAACACTTAAATATTAGCTTATAAATATTGTGCACCAGAATATTTGTGTATGTTGTATATTGTTGGTTGTTAAAAAAAATACTTAGCGAGAAAGATTTTCTGAAATTTTTTTTATAAATGTTTTTGCTATTTGTTCATTCATTCGATTTTACTGTATATATATGCATAGTTACCAACCAATTCTTATTTGTGTTACCACTAAATTCGGATAGTAATATTGACCTTATTTAATAGCAAAATTCTGCGATTAAGCCATGTCAAGATTAGGCGAAGACTTCTGTTCTGAAGTACTGGTAACAAAAAAGTGGAATAGTTGACAGCTATTTATATACATAGATATATTTAATTTTTTTTTTTTTTTTTTTTTTTTTTTGCTGAAGAAAAAATATGCTTTAAATTTTGCAAAGAATGTATGAAATACAAATATGTGGATGGAGGGAGTGTTATGCTACATTGTTAGTGCAGCAGAATTTTAGGGCCCTGGTACTTTTTTCTTTTAAATTAACACGTGTATTAGCATAGAGTGGGCAGAGCCCCTCTGACAAGAAAATATTTGTTTATAAAAAAATATAATACTACTAAGCTTTTCAAACCTGATATATACATATATTGTTCACCTTAATTATAAAATAATAAATGAATTTTAAGGTATTTTTCTATTAGCCACAGTAGATAAATCACCAAATATTCTTTATGGTTACAACAACAACAAAGTTTATTATGAACCAAACCACACTCACTAAAATATGCTAACTAGCTATGAAACTGCAGCATAGAAATATTTTAAACACTAAAAGATAGAAAATATAATATAAATAAAAAATAAAGAAAGTAATAATTTTTTATTGAGAAAACAATTTAGAAATCCTGGATGCACAGTTTAAAAAAATGCTTTTATCGCCTTTTCTGTTTTCTTAAAAAGAAAGCAAAAATGCTTTTTCAATAAATTCAGTAACTCACACTTTTTATCAAGTGTAAATCGAAGCGGTGAATTTTCCATTGTTGGAGCCATGCCAAATTAATGCATTGTAAAAGAAGTTTTTTGAAACAAAATAAACAGAATCCTGAAATTAAGTGTGATTTTAATTATAAGCATTAAATGCTTTTAAAAGAATGGTTTTTAAAACTTTTTACTTTTATACTTATTCAGTAACAACTCTCCCACTTTTCTCCTATTTTAATTTTTAAACTAGCTGAGGGCAACTCAGTGTACTTATTTGCATGTTACGGATGAAGAGACACTGAATAGTGTAAGCCTTGTACTGTTTGAACCAGTTGTTCAAATTCACAACACATTTGGGTACTTTGTGTCAGCCTAACACATGAGATAAATTGCTAAATATTGTTGTTATCACCATTATTCGTATTCTATTCATTTCTTTTGAAATATGGACTTATCATTCATTTTATTTAAAATATGAATTTTTCATTTAAAATATATATATTTAAAGTACATGCCTTTCACTCATTTATTTAAAATAATAATAATAATAAATGAAATAATACAAAAAAAAAAAAAAAAAAAAAAAAATATTTTATTTCAACATAAAGGCATTGTTTCTAATTTAACCCCTTCAGGGTCGCTTAATATTTGAAAAAACCATAAAAAAAGTACCTATATTTTTTATTACAGAAATTGAGAATTATTTATTGAGAATTTATTTAGAATTATAAGGTTTCTAAATAAAATATGCAATTTGTTTTTTTTTAAGGCAAATAAACAATATGTTGTAGAACAAATTCACATTTGTATAAAAGCCATCATGCAAGAGTTCTGTGTCTTAACACCCTAAGTGCCGCCCCCGATAAATGTAAGCTACTTTTTTTTTTTTTGTAATTCAGATTATTTGATTAACACCACTTTTTTGATGTAGAAATATTCATGGTAGTTTACGGCAGATAAAATGATGCGAAAATAAAGCCAATTACACTATTTTAAAAAACTGGTGGGAGTCAAACAATCTGAATTTAAAAAAAAGTAGTTTACACTGCCCGTGAATCATGGGCGCGAGAATTAAGAGGTTAAATTTTTCTGGTTTCAGAAATTTTTTCCAGCAGTTAAATCTTCAGCCCGGAAATATGACGGGCACGAGAAATAACGAACGACACCTCACCCCATGATATTGACGGGAGCGAGAATTAAGGGGTTAAGTAAATGAAAAATAAAAGGTGCTATGGCTAAAGGGGGAAAAATTAAAGCCAATAAATACGCCAGTAAGTACGTCATTGAGTTTCTGTTTCCAGGAGTGGGGGTTGAATAAAGGAAACATCTGTTCGACGGGTAATAGTGAATGAACGTATGAAGTTCTACGGAAAAGGTTGTGTTTGAGATCTAAGGGTGGTTTTGGTTCCTGAATGATAATAGACTGCTAGAAATAGGAGATCTTTAAAGGGTCACATTTTTAGCCACGATTATTTTACTATGACAAAAATTTCATTTTATTTTGAAATGTGATTCTTAGTGAACTCACTATTGACAAGTGCTATTGACAAGATTTGTGCCCGGCTAACATAAAAGTACCCTTTTTGTGATCTATTTGCAAAATCAGGGATTGCCCCTGGCAAAAATTGGGACCACTTCACAAAATTATTCTTAATAAAAGAAGTCTCTTCACAAAATTATATTTTTTATAAAAGCGAACACTTTAATTTTTTTTTAAATTGCCGGGATTTAAATTTGTAATTTGCAAACAAAATTAAGCTCACCAAAAAGGAAAACTTTAGCAGGAAAACATATATATATAGCATAGTTTGAATTTAAAAGCAACTTGATTTTTTGGTACATCATTTTATTTTTCTCAAAACTATAATTAAAAAAAAAAAGCACCCATGAGAGAGAAAGAAAAAAAAACCTGCATCAAACTTTGATGTGGAATCAATCATATAGAAAAAATGTACAATTTTTGTACATTTATTTTGCATTTTACTGTGAAGACTTTTTTTTTTTTTTGAGGGGGGGGGGGGGGGGGGGCGGATCACAAAAAGTAGAAGCAACTAAAAAAAAAAACATTCGATAATTCTACATTGTAGTGATTATATGATAAAACAAGCTGCCAGTGTGATCAACAGATACATGCTTAAATAGCATGTACTTTGATGAAGCCTCATGTGTAATGACAATCCTGGAAGGGCCCTGGAGTGAGTGAAAGGGTTTCACTTATCACTGTTTCTTAGAAGGGAAAATTACTTCTGTGTTTTTAAATAAATGATAATTATTTTTATTTATTTCGAAAGTATAACTGTACTGGTACAAAATTTTATACACATGTACAAATAAAATGTGTAGAGCACTGAAGTAAATATAAAAAACATATATTTAGATTTTTAATTTAACTTGTGTAAAGCAGAAATATAATTTTTTATATACAAGTCATATGGCACAAAAAATACTCTCAGATAAAATGAGCTTACATTTAATTCTGAGTGACTTCGAAATCTTATGATCGTCATTATTTAAAAAATACAGTGTTTTATTTTTTGAAACCACAAAAAAAATTAATAGTTATCATTGATTTATTAACAGGAGATTAATATTTTTGTGGATATTTAAGACCTTCTAACAGCGAAAACTAGTCAAAACTTTCGATTATTTCTATACAAAATATTTGTTATTAACATGACAAGAGTAAATAATTATTTGTTACTCTTGTTATGAGTTCTCTCAATAACACAACAACACAAATAATTATTTGTTTATGTTTATAATCATTGACAGCTGATATCGACCCGTAATTACGACGCTTGCGCAGTAAAACCTTGTCTATGATTGGTTGGCGTTAGGGCTTCTCAATAACCAGTGAAAACGCTCTTAGGTTAAGGACTTGGGTCGCTGGGATTTTTAGATCGTTGGGTCGATCAGTGAAAACGCAGCTTTAAGAGGTGGTACACCCGCGACCTACGTTATACACGGCCGGTGCATGACGTTTTAAACGTCACATGAAGTGGATCATTTTTATACTGTGATTGGTGCAAAGTGGCGCGTCCCACGTTTTTCACCAATCGCCGTGCAAAAATGATCCACTCCATGTGACGTTTTAAACGTCATGAACCGGCCGTGTATAACGTAGGTCGCGGTACACCCCGAAATTATTGAACCTGTCGCGACCTGACTCCTACGCTCTCAAGCGATTAGCGGAATGGTGTCTTAACCACTCGGCCACGGAGGCCCCCACTCTAGCGGTCTGTGAAAAAAGATAAGTGGAATGCACCGCGGTAGCCTGTTTTTTTCGTTAGCCTCGATATCTACCGTTCAAGTCCAAAACAACAAATAAAGCAGTTCTGATTAGCGGCTGAGAGTAGAGTGCCTCTATATGAAAGTGGCAACATACGGTGCTCAGACAGACGCGTTTATACAAAATATGGAATACCCAGAGACATTTTCTATTCGAGAACTTGGGATACTCGCTTGAACAAGTACGATTTAAGATTCCTATAAGGGAAGCTGACGTATATCCAACTTGTTGCCCAAAATAACCTCCATGTTGTAACCCAGCTCAGCATTAGCATATCCTGTTTGCCGTATTTAAAAGACACTGTTACTGTTATTGACACTCGTCGTCCATCACCGCGATAACGCTAACCGGTTTTAGCTTGGTTTTTGATCCCATGTTATTAAATGGCGGGGATAATTCAACCTGTATTATAAGAGTTCTAGTTCGATTATACGAGTGAAACAAGTTAGCTTGACGATAATGGTAGGTTCGGCAAAATGCTAACGCTTCGACTTTGACGATTGACGCTTCGCTTTTGTCCAGAATCAACTCAACCAATCAAATGTTATACAGTATGTGGCCTCTCCACTGAGCTCCACAATAGAACGGAGAGCTAACTTCCTATTCTTATACATTGTATCCAGCGGTCCGTCTATGAATGCAATGCCAAAGATTTTCGAAGGAAAATCTTTGGCAAAACACAGATTTTCCATGATTCTTTCACGAAATTGGCATTTTTTCTGCGGCCATTTGACGAAACTTGCGTTTTCTCTGTTGCCCTTTGACGAAATTCACATTTTTCCCACGAGCCTTCAATGAAACTCATGTTTTTTTTTTTACAGTCTTTTGACGAAAATAAAGTTTTTCCGCGGCCCTTTGACGAAATTTGCGTTTTTATCGCAATCTGTCAATGAAATTAGCCATTTTCCCAGATACTTTGACGAATTTCACGTTTTTTCTTTGGCCTTTGGACAAAATTTGCGTTTATTCCCCGATCCTTTGACGAAATTTGCTGTTTTTTCGAGGTACTTTGACGAAATTTGCCGTTTCTTCGACGAAATTGACTGTTTTTTCGTGATTCTTCGACGAAATTAGCAGTTTTTTCCACGATCCTTTGACGAAATTGTCGTTTTCTCCGTAACCCTTCGACAAAATCGCATTTACCCGCGATCCTTCAACGAAACTCATGTTTTTTTCACGGCCTTTTGACGAAATTCACGGCCTTTTGACTAAATTTGCGTTTTTTCCGCGATCTGTCAACGAAATTAGCCATTTTTCGCGATCTTTAAATGAATTTCGCGTTTTTTCCGTGATTCTTCGACAAATTCGCCGTTTTTTTCGTGATCCTTCGACGAAGTTTGCCGTTTTTTTCGCGTAATTTACGCGCTATAGCGCGTCCGCGGCATCGCTGTATGTTTTTAGTCTCCAGGTGCCCTAAAAAGTCTGCGACACGTACATTCTGCGCTGGGGAATGCAAGTTGTGGACACTCGAGAAGAGACTAGTCGTTTGTAGCTTATATTAAATTTATGGGCATTATTATACTCTAGCCTAGGCAGCACCAGGCGCACAACAAAGCTGGATAGGAGCATGAACGGAATAGACGCTTTCAGTGTGACGTCAGTCATGACGTTTTGCTTGGATACTGACTCCAAACAAACGGTTGCTATGTGTCATTTCTTATTAAATATAAATCGTAGAAAATATTACCACTGCATATAATGTATTAAAACGCTTTGCCGTGAGATATAATCATAAGATTTAGGTATAATATACAAACATAATAGAAAATACAACATAGCAACTATTTGTTTGGAGTCAGTTTCCAAGCAAAACGTCATCATTGACGTCACGACTGAAAGCGTCTATATGAGTGGTGAAGCGGTCGGTGCTGATGATGATTCTGTAAAACTGCTCACTATTATTTTAATGATTATTTATAATGTAACAACACAGATTTGATTTCCTCGTTGTGCAATCAAGTTTCTCTTGTTATTATACGAATATTGATAGTCATGTCCACACACATATGTGTATCTTGTCGTGTAAACACGGAGGGGAAGCAATGGGGCGGAAACCTCAGTCGCCACAGATTCCGAGACTAAACTAAAGATTTAAATTCTCAAAAAATTATAAAAGGTTCTTAAGCGTAAAAAATTGAGAAATTTTAATTTTGACTCCGATTTTTCCCTATTTTTAAATTTATTTATTAAATTAAAAATAAATAATAGAGTTTATAGGTTAAAAGTTTCATCTTTATCACATTAATTACTATCATAATATGAAATGGACTGATCGAGTAATTTAATCGATTAACCCTTTGACTACAAATTCATTTTTTATTAGAAATTGCTGTAAATGACGACTATTTTTTTTTCTATTCAAAAGCACTTTTACCAAAAAAATAATCTTTGCGTACACTTCTATGACAATTTTAAGAGAAATCTACCACAAATAAAGATTTTTGTAAATAGTAGTATGAATAGAATATAAAAATATTCGATACACTGTAAAAAAAAAAAAAATATCATGTGTTCCGTTTTGGAAAAGGCAACTAGTTCCCTTTTCTGAAACGAATAGATTCATTTTGACAATGAAAAGAATGACGTCATAATTGATAATACGGATACCAGCAGAAACATTTCCCATCGTTTTTGAGATGTTCCGTATTCAAAACGAAATAAAATAAAACCTGAAAAATGGGCCATGTTTCTTTTCAGAAATTAAACTTTCGCTTCAGATGTGAAACGTTCCTAGAATTTTTTACAGTGTAGTGGCAGCCCTGCTATTGGCCCATGGGACGTACAAGTTCCGTCGTAGTCAAATACATAAATATATTAACCATTATCCTTGATTTACATTTCTGTTTAAATTATCAGCAAGAAATAACAATTTTCTCCACCAACTTTTTAAAAAATTGCTTGATTTTGCATAATTTTAATTGACTTTCGGCTGATCACTGATCGTCTGGGTTTATGAATGTCACATATACTAGAAGTCTGCCGAAATTTTCAGGCCCAGACCCAGCTCGGGCCATTCAAAGCTATGAACTGGTGTAAAAAACTACAAGCTCGACCCCAGCCTGAATTGAGCAAAAATCATTAAAATCAAGCTCAACTCTACTGAATTTCTACAAAAAATTCTGATTTTCTTAGCCAGTATTATGCTACAATTAAACATTTTTAACAATATATAAGCTAACATTTTAAAGTACATTTTTCAGATTACACGTCTGCAAGCTATGATATATGGAATTACAATATTAATGATCACATAAGAATGAAGTCTCATTCAAATTAAATATTTTAAAAGGAAAGAAAAGGATGACTAAAAAAGTCCTGATTTTGAAGCTCTAAAAGAAAAAAAAAAGATAGATCTTATTAAATGATTATCTTTAATTTATTAAGCCAAAATGAATTTCTAAAGATTTCGTTAAAAACTTTAACAATTAACAAATGTACAGTTGTCAAAAAAGAAAAAGAGTAATTAACTTTTTAATCTTTAAATTGTCACAGAGAGATGCGAGAGGTACATTTCGACTCAGGATTTTGTCTACTTTCCAAATATGATTATGAATTTTGCAAAAAATGTTATCTACATATTAAAAATTATTGTACTTCAAGTTTTCAAATCGTAACACCCACATTTAACATTATCTTTGAGTTCCTTGAAACAAGGCAGCCAGGGATAAAACATTGTTTATACATACTTTTTCTTAAATCTTCTAAAGTTATAAAAGAAAATGAGCTAGAGGTTTATCCATAAATTTAGAAAAATAAAATTATAATTAATACCTTGCAAGATGTATTGGGAATATTCAATTAGTTACCAGAAAAATTATAGATATTTTTAGTATAAATCAAGCTCACTTTATATATAAAAATGCCATAATTTTTTTTTTCCGGTTTAAATATTTTCTTTTCTGTGGATGCTTTAATAACAGAAGGCGGTCTCTTTAGGCAATCAAAATATAAAAATTATCTATATCTTGAAAACTACTGATTGAAATGAGCTGTACACTTTTATACCTATGTTTTTCTCAATAGTGTCTGGTTTACTGTAAAAATTAATGCAGATCTTAATTTATAATATTTTGAATATAAATTTATTAATAATTTTCAAAATTCAAAATTTGTTTTTGAATTGAAAAAAAAAATGCCTGAAATATCTTTGAGTCTATGCATTGCATCTCATAAAACAAAAATCAATTGGATGATTTTTTGGAAAGATATAAATAGTTTGTGACATAACTTAATATTAACATCCTCAAACTTTGAACTCATCTGACTCTACGAATATTTAAAGAAAAAGTATACAATCAATGCCTTTTAATGTGCTGCCTTGATAAAAGAAACTAAAAAAAATGGTCAAAAGTAGGTGAACCATTGGAAAATTCAAAGTAGATGCAATTTTTAATATGCAGATGACCCCTATTTAAAAATTTGCATTAAAATTCGAATAGTAGACACAATTGCCAGTTGAACAGTTCCTTTCACATTTCTCTGTGGCAATTTGAGGATTAAAATGTATGGGGATGTTCTTTCTCTCTCTTTCTTTTTTTTAACTACCACACAATATCACTAACTACTTTACCAAAACAAGAAAAGGGGGGGGGGGAGAAATATCGCCCCGACATGGCATGGCAAGAATGAATTCCTGTCTGGCCCAAATCTGCAGAATAAAAAATAGCAAGAGCCCAGGCCAATATTTTTAAAAAGAAATTGGCCCAAGTCTATAAATCTATACTAAAACGTACTACCTACCTACCCCCTTCCCATCGCCTTTAAAAAAGCTTCATCCTTTGTGCACTACTGTTTATGCCATGTGAGCTTTTCAAAAGTTGATTGTGTTATAGGAAGGGAAGTAGTGTTGCCAATTTAATGAATTTTTTAATTCAAAATATATACCTGAATTTTCAAATAATTACCTTCACTTTGTTTAATCACGGAATGTCTGACTTTAAGTAAGTCAAAAACTATTATTTGAAATTTCTGGTAAAATAATTAACTATAATTAACTAATAATTAATTTGTAAAAAAAATCAGCTAAATTGGCAACACTGGTGGGAATGGGAAAGGATTAACTAATTTGGAAGGGAAGGGCCTTGCAAAAGTTCTTGCATCCAGCCCTGCTTTCACTAAGGACGGCTCTGGATCCACCAAGGCGATTAAGTGGGGGTCGAAAGTTGTAGGTCATTTTGTCATATCTCAGCAGCAGTTTTAAGTACGAGCATGAAATTCTGCATTACAAATCTACTAAAAATATAGCTAAACACATATTTCAGTTATTTAAGAGCTAGCAAGTTTGTCGCCAACATCAGCTATGAACATGGTCATGGAAGATTGGATGAATAAGACAACTATTGCTGATTTTTAGTTAGATATTTTGCGTGACATTTTTCCAAGGTAAAGTTTTTTATTTTTTTAAATTTCATAATTTATAAATTGTTTTTGCACTTTTCGTCTTTTAGCAATCAGACATATTTTTATACAAAATAGAATACACTTCCTCCTCTGTTGAAAATACATTTTTTGGACTTTAATACTGATCGCCATATTTATGTGATCGGGTATGCAGTTATAGTGATTGCCATATAACAGTTTACAGGCGTGTAACACAAAGGGCTCTGTTTAATAATTTCATTTCAACGATTTATGCATGTAACTGAACCCCATTATAATGATCGCTGTACTAACGATATATGGCCGAGAAACACACAGGATCCGTTATTTTGATCACATTATTAACAGTTTATGGGCGTGAAACCACAGTGTCATGTATCTTAGGCAATCCCATTTTTCTTTATTTTATCTAAATGTTCTCCCTTCCCCTTAGATAATCATGGCCAGGACCGAGCAGTACTTTATCAGGGGATTCATGAAAAAAATTATTATTTATGTAGCGAAATCTTTATTTATGTACTTTTTTGATATTCTTATTAGTTATTTTCATATAGTTTAAAATAAAGCATTTATTTATATTTTTCTGTTTGCATGTAAAATGTACTGTCTGGTCACCAAGCTAAGTCAGGGACGTACGCTTCAGAAGGTATATCTGGGCCCCAATCGGAAGTGACCGGCTAGTATATATATATGTGTTACAAAGCAAATATTAATGTATAATGTTGTCAAACTTGGTTTTTATGTCCATCAGTTATAAATTTATTTACAAAGTAAATGTTTATATTTGTATTTCAAATATATTATCATCAATTAAAATTATTTTAAATTGTTTTAATTAATTAAACTAATATCAATGAAGTACTAAATTAATATTCTGGTTTAAGTCTCAGCTATATTATGTAAAAAATTAAATTGTTTGTTGCATAGTTTTTTTTTAATCCAGCCATTTTTTCCAGTTTTTGCCACTGTCCTGGCAAAAAGACCAACCTTAGTTGTAGACAGACTTGTATAAAACCAAAAACTTTCTGTGCACATAAATATTGGGTCAAAAACTTTTTGCAAAATAATTTAATGTTTAATAAAATTACGTGTTATATTATTTTGACGTTATGAATTAAAAACAGTAGTTTAAAATAATTACCATTTATATTAAAAATTAATTAAATAATACTTATTTTGGTTAAAAAAACAATACAACATTTCAGACAACATTGAAACAAGCATTTCAGAATTTTCTCAGAGAGCAAGGCTTAGAAAAATCATCTAAGACTTTACTCACTCCAGGAAACAGTCAATTCAGAGGAAATATTCCCACATTCAATATTTTCAGAAATGGGATCGATATTTCCATTTCCATGCTTATTTTGAGGTTTGACAAAAGCTGCAATTATTGATGTTTGATTTGCACTTCTTTTATCAACAGAACTCGCTTGGCTGTGCTTACGTTGTAAATGCACACTGTAATTTTCCTCAGCACAACATATTTAAAATTAATTTTAAATAAAAAAAGAAATGTAGAATAATCCTAAAGCTCAATAGAACTAACGTATGGGCCACACTACGTATCACTTTGGAGCGAGTTGCACGTGTTTGACAGTGTGCTAAGATATGTGCAACACCCTGGCGGCGGCTTTTGCTGTGTTTAGAGTTGTGAGTTGCCATTTGAAAGTAAACAATTTTCTGCAGAATCTAATTTGACAAAAAAAAAAAAACAAGTGCCTAAAAATAATACATTATTTCTTTTGTGACATTTATGATATTTTTTTTCTATTGCTATTTTCTATTATTATTTTTATTTCTATTTTAAAAATTTTCCAGCCACAGATTTTTTTTTTGGCTAGCCACCAGTCAGTCATTAATGTTCATTAGCCACCAGTCAGTCATTAATGTTCATTAAAATTTGATGCATTTTGAAATATTTAAATTTAGTTTTAAATCATTTTAAAGAAATTCAATTTAAAATGTTTTCTAACACTACAAAAGTATTCGATTTAACTTAAAAGTCCTTGCAGCTGCCGAAGAAAACTGATCGGCGACAAGCTCTAGTCTGCGAAAAATAGAAATAAAAGCGTCTATGATGTCACAACAATGTTTTCCGTCTTTAAACTTTGAATTGTGCGCAAACAGTAAGAAAATTTTGCATAAAATTGGGGAATATTTATAATTTTTCAATATTTAAAAAAAATAAATAAATAAAAAATAAATAATTTTTTTTTTCATTTTTTTTGCGAAGTTTTGAATTTTGCATAAAATTTTCCGTGCACGGCATGCATCTATATTATACAACTCTGGTTGTAGACATGCAAAATTTTAAGCAATCATTATAGGCATGGTATATACACATTTTAGGTGGAAGAGATGTCCAAATAACTAATTAGACCACTTGTCTTCACAAAATGAGAATGTTTACAATTATATTGTTTGTTGTATATTTTTTTCCAGTTTTTGCCACTGTACTGGCAAAAAGACCAACCTTGGTTGGTTGTAGATACACAAAATTTTAAGCAATCATTATAGGCATGTTATATACAAATTTTATGTTAGAGATGTCCAAATAACTAATTAGACCACTTGTCTTCACAAAATGAGAATGTTTAACATATGGTAATTTTAAAGCAATATTAGCTTTAAAAAAATAGAAACACTAGTTTGGAAATTTTTTTCTTTTATAAATTTATTAAGAATTTTTCCAATTTGTTACTTATTTTTAGGTTAGTCTGATACATAATTAATAACACGTATTTAAAGTTATTTTTTAAATATGGCAAGGACTTTTTTTTCTATTTTGTGAGAATGAGCCATTAACCCCTAAAACGAACATTTTTCGTAATATGTATATTTGTATATAACAATGAAAAACTTTTACTGCCATCACGTAGAATGACAGTTTTTAGCAACTTTTCCTGCTACGTATTTAAAGCAGGGTTGTAAAAAAACCCGAGTTTAAAAAGAAAAACCCATCCCGGACAGCTACCTACTACAACCCTTACGATTGTAAAAAACCCGGTTATAAAAAAAAACCAGCCTGGGCAGGTACCCAGGCAACTACTCACTACAACCCTGACTTAAATTCCCAGTTATTTAATAATTGAAAAAGTCATTTTGCCTTGATCAAAATCCTTAACTTAAATTATTTCTCATATTTCCACTAATCCTTTGATAATATAGTTTCTAAATCTTATAAAACTATTTTTAAAATTATAATTAAATTATTTTCAAAGAATGATCTCCAGAAATTTTTATGCTACATTTTTTGTTAATTTAAAAATAAAAATACTTTGAGTATTATATGGATTTCACTATTTTCCATTGGCAAATTTGACGATCCTAACATATATAATTTTATCATACTAACATAAAATATTAACACTGTTACAACGCCTAACAAAAGATGAATATTTGGTAAAAAAAAAATAGCAGTCTGTCTATATGGAAGTACCAACATAAATGCTCTATCATACATACATATATATTTTGGATTTTACATATTAATATGTAAAATCCAAACTATTAAAACATAAAATTAGATAATGGGAACATAATATATGAAATGTTTATTCAAAAACTTAGATACACTTTAGATTAGATATAACTCATGACACTTTTACAATTTAAATACACATATATTTACAAAAGAAAACAACTCCCATTAGCTATTACATGCATATTATGACAGTGAAAAAAAAAAAAAAAAAAAACAGTATATGGAAATGAAACAGAAGACTAATATCTGTATTTTGTAGAATAATCTTTAGGAGAAATAACCAAACCTCTCCCCTTTCTTGCACCTCTATAAAGAACTTCTAAAATGTCAATCATTTCATTTTTATCTTCAATTGCCCAGTTGATTTTATTGTTGTTACCGGTGCCCAAATCAATTTGAATGTGCTTGTTTCGAAAAAAGAACATAAGGGTACATGGGTCATATAACTCGTACATTTTGTTAAAGTCTGGAACTTCTGTCGTGTCAACAAGATAAATGACGGCAAAGTTTTTAATTCTCTGGGCTATTTTGTATAAAGTCTCATCCATCTTCATACATGTAGGATCCCAATCATGTCCAAACCGAATGACAACAAGACGATCTTCTTCAGATAAAATTGCACGATCAACTTGCCATCCATTGTGAAGATGTTCTAGCATGTAAGACATGGTTGATTCTAAAAGTATATACAAAAATTTTTTACTAACAAAAAACTCATTTTAACTAGCATATAAACATAAAAATTAAGAAATTTGGTTAGTGGCCAGTAGTCAGAATCCTCAAATTTTTTACTGTAGTATTCACAATTCTTTTGAAAAGGGGAAGAGTGGATTTATTCACTTATTGATAAAGTATAGGTAAAAAATAACTTTTTTACTCACTGGCCACTGGCCAGTACATGGATTTTTTTACTCGCCAGTGTTTTTCAGCTCTGGTCAATAACAAATTTACAAATACTTGATAAAAAATTTGCGAAATTTGTCAAACGATTGTGGAATAAACAGCAAAATTCGTCAAATGGTGTCAGGAAAGAAATCGCCACATTCGTCAAATGGTCATGTGAAAGAAATTAATTTTGTCTAACTGCCGTGAAAAAATTCGAGAAATTCATCAATAGGTTCAGGAAAAAAAATCGCCAAAATTCGTCAAATGATCTCGGGAGAAAAATAGTGAAATTCGTCTAACAATCGCAGAACAGAATTGCAAAATTCGTTGAACGGCAACGGAAATAAAGTGCAAAATTTGTCGAACATCAGCAGAAAGAAAGTGCACAATTTGTTCGTTCATGGAAAAAATCATGAAATTCGTTAATCGATGGTCGATAAATCGCAAAATTCGTCAATCAATAGCGGAAGAATCGCAAAATTCATTAATCGATATTGGAAAAATCGCAAAATTTATCAACTGGTTTCGGGGTAAATTTTTTTTTTTTATATCGTTGAATGGCTTCGAGAAAAATAAAATTACAATCTGTCAAATAATGTCGGGGGAAAAAATCGTGAAATTCACCAAATGGTTTCGAAATTTGTCGACTGACAGTGGGGAAAAAATCACCGAGTGGCAAGTGCTAATTTTGTCCTATATGATAAAGGCATCTTTGTTGGAATCATTTTTATAGTCATGCCTACAAATTTTATTCCTTTAAGTTATGGGTGTACAACCTGTGGCCCGCAATCGGTTTACTGGTGGCCCGCGGATCAATTTCGCCGATAATTTTGCCGATCAGGTGCGTATAAATCATAAATTATGCGTACAAATCGTGAATTTTGCCGATGGGACGCGCATAAATCGTGAATTTTGCCGATCGGACCCGTAAAAAATCACGAATTTTGCCGATTGGGTGCGTAAAAATCATGAATTTTGCCGATCGGGCCCGTAAAAATCGCGAATTTTGCCGATCGGGTGCGTGTAAAGTGTAAATTTCGCCAATCGTCTGCGTAAAAATCATAAATTTTACTGTTCGGGTACATAAAAATCGCGAATTTTGCCGATCGGGTGCATATAAATCGTAAATTTTGCCTATCGCCTGCGTAAAAATCGTGAATTTTGCCGATCGAGCCCGTAAAAATCACGAATTTTGCACATCAGGCCCGTAAAAATCACGAATTTTGCCGTTCGGGTGCGTGTAAAGTGTAAATTTCGCCAATCGTCTGCGTAAAAATCATAAATTTTACTGTTCGGGTACATAAAAATCGCGAATTTTGCCGATCGGGTGCATATAAATCGTAAATTTTGCCTATCGCCTGCTTAAAAATCGTGAATTTTGCCGATCGAGCCCGTAAAAATCACGAATTTTGCACATCAGGCCCGTAAAAATCGTGAATTTTGCCGATCGGGCCCGTAAAAAAATCGTGAATTTTGCCGATCAAGTGCGTAAAAATCACGAATTTCGCAGATCAGGTGCATATAAATCATAAATTTCGCCGATCGTATGCGTGCAAATCGTGAATTTTGCCGATCGGGCGCATATAAATCATGAATTATGCCAATTGGGCCCGTAAAAAATCACAAATTTCGCCGATTGTATGCGTAAAAATCATGAATTTTGCCGTTCGGGTACGTAAAAATCGCGAATTTTGCCGATCGTGCCCGTAAAAATCGTGAATTTTGCCGATCGAGGGAGTAAAAATCAGGAATTTCGCCGATCGGATGCATAAAAATCATGAATTTTGGCGTTCGGGCACATAAAAATAGCGAATTTTGCTGATCGGTTACAAAAAAATCGCAAATTTCGCCGATCGGCCGCGCAAAAATCGCGAATTTTACCGATCGGATGCTTATAAATTGCAAATTTTACCGATCAAATGCGTATAAATCGCAAATTTTACCGATCGGATGCGTATAAATCGCAAATTTCACCGAACAGGCGCGTAAAAATTGTGAATTTTGTCAATCACTAGGAAAAAAACTATGAATATTGTCAGTCGCGCATGGAAAATAAGTGCAAGATTTTTCTATCCTTGCCAACTGAAATGGGTTATACTGACTAAGGAGGTGGTTGAGTATAGGGAGCTAACTCTCCTTTTAAAATTAGCATTTTTGTGAACTTTTAGGCCGATCCTCCCCCTCCTTCCCTGAAACAAAAATTTTTTCACATTACGGACAATCCAGTCATTTTTGTGACTGACTTTCCTCTTATAAAAGTTGTGCATCCCTTCTTGATATCCACATTTTATGACTGAATATGTTAAGAAGTACAATTTAGAATAATATATGTTTCTCCTTCTCCCCACCTTCATTCATGAGAGCAGAAATTTTTTTCGGCACTGGCAATCTTTAAAGCTAAATTTACTCCCTCAAATAAAGTCAAGGAGTATTTTCATTCTTTGAAAATAACTTAGCTATATCTCTTGTATAAATATAAATGTAAACTGTTGCTATATCCTTGCCAACAGAACTGAATACGTTGACTGGGAAGGAAGGAACCTAGGGGGTGGAATAAACAGCAAAATTCGTCAAATGGTGTCAGGAAAGAAATCGCCACATTCGTCAAATGGTCATGTGAAAGAAATTAATTTTGTCTAACTGCCGTGAAAAAATTCGAGAAATTCATCAATAGGTTCAGGGAAAAAAATCGCCAAAATTCGTCAAATGATCTCGGGAGAAAAATAGTGAAATTCGTCTAACAATCGCAGAACAGAATTGCAAAATTCGTTGAACGGCAACGGAAATAAAGTGCAAAATTTGTCGAACATCAGCAGAAAGAAAGTGCACAATTTGTTCGTTCATGGAAAAAATCATGAAATTCGTTAATCGATGGTCGATAAATCGCAAAATTCGTCAATCAATAGCGGAAGAATCGCAAAATTCATTAATCGATATTGGAAAAATCGCAAAATTTATCAACTGGTTTCGGGGTAAATTTTTTTTTTTATATCGTTGAATGGCTTCGAGAAAAATAAAATTACAATCTGTCAAATAATGTCGGGGGAAAAAATCGTGAAATTCACCAAATGGTTTCGAAATTTGTCGACTGACAGTGGGGAAAAAATCACCGAGTGGCAAGTGCTAATTTTGTCCTATATGATAAAGGCATCTTTGTTGGAATCATTTTTATAGTCATGCCTACAAATTTTATTCCTTTAAGTTATGGGTGTACAACCTGTGGCCCGCAATCGGTTTACTGGTGGCCCGCGGATCAATTTCGCCGATCGGATGCAAAAAATCGCGAATTTCGCCGATAATTTTGCCGATCAGGTGCGTATAAATCATAAATTACGCCGATCGTATGCGTACAAATCGTGAATTTTGCCGATGGGACGCGCATAAATCGTGAATTTTGCCGATCGGACCCGTAAAAAATCACGAATTTTGCCGATTGGGTGCGTAAAAATCATGACCCCCCCCCCCCCCCTCCGTCACACCTCCTGTAAACAAAATTCTACTGATGGTGGCCCTCGACAACCCAGTCATTTTTGTAAGTGGCCCTTCGCTTAAAAAGGTTGTGCACCCCTACTTTAAGTATAAATAGCACTTTGTAAATGTCTGAGGGTCGAAGTCAGGCCCATCTTTGGGCAAAAGCGTCAGAGTCCGAATTGTTAAAAAGTAGGCCAACTCCAACTCAGCTTCTTTTTTAAACAGTTTGAAGTGAAATTAAGCCAATTCTATGTCATTTTAAATTTATAAACCAAATTATTATTTTTATTTTTGCACTATATATACCAGGCAACCCAAGTTAAACAGGCCCAATATACTGTCCAGTGTATCTGTAGGACTGGGCGATATTAGGATTTCTACATCGCGATACATCATCGAGGCTAAATCGCGACATTGCGATGCATCACAATATTAGACTTTTAGTATTACAAACATGGTCATAATTTTAATATAAAATTTAAGAGTATTTATTATACATACACATTAAGCTTATATTATGTTTAAAAAAAACTTTTTTCTTTAGGCTTATGTTTACAGACAAAAATGCAAAATATAATAAAACTTGCTGCAAAAAATAAATAAAAATTTGAAAAAAATGTTATAATTAATTAGAAGAATCTTTTTTAAAATGAGCTTTAATTCTTAAAATCATATCAAAAACCAGAATTTGATATTTAGATATATTTCACTTAACTATTCCACCTTCATATTTTTATGGAATTATCTTTAATATGAACGATAGTATTAATTTGCGGGCGTAGCCCGTCTCCTGTACTGGACAAAATTTAATTTCTGATACTGAAATAAATGACACACTGAAATTTTCATGCAATTATGTTTAATATTAACGATTTTATTTATTTGCGGGTGGAGCCTGCATTTCTATACTGTCCAAAATTCAATTTCTGATAATTAGATAGGTAACACTTAACTATTCACCCTCATATTTTTATGCAATTATTTTTAATATTAACGATTTATCAATTTGCGGGCGTAGCATGCCTCCTGTACTGGCCAATATTTAATTTCTGATATTTTAATGTATTATCCCAGTGGCAGAATTATCTTCAAGTGTCTGCAACGCTAATAATGTTTTCAAAAATAGTCTGCAATACGCATTATATCATACAAAATTCGCGTTTTTTCTGCGATCCTCCGACGAAATTTGCCGTTTTTTCGAGATACTTCGACGAAATTTACCGTTTTTTCAAGATCATTCGATGAAATTTACCATTTTTTGGCTATCCTTTGACGAAATTTGCCATTTTTTCGCGATCCGACGACGAAATTTGCCGTTTCTTCGACAAAATTGACCGTTTTTTCGTGATCCTTCGACGAAATTAACAGTTTTTTCCACGATCCTTTGACGAAGTTGGTGTTTTCTCCGTAGCCCTTCGGTAAAATTCGCATTTTTACGCGATCCTTCAACGAAACTGATGTTTTTTTTAAAAACGAAATTCACGTTTTTTCACGGCCTCTTGACTAAGTTTGCATTTTTTTCGTGTTCTGTCAACGAAATTAGCCATTTTTTCGCGATCTTTAAATTAATTTTGCGGTTTTTTTTTCTCCACGATTCTTTGACGAAATTCGCCGTTTATTTCACGATCCTCCGACAAAGTTTGCTGTTTTGTCACGTAATTTACGCACTATAGCGCGACCGCGGCATCACTGTATGTTTTTAGTCTGCGACGCCCGTCGCAGCTTCGCGTACATTCTGCCACGGGGTGTATTAATTCACCCTCATATATCATATTTTTATTCAATTATCTTTAATATTAGCTATTTTATCAATTTGCGGGCGTAGACGACTTCCTGTACTGGCTAAAATTTAATTTGTAATATTTTAATAGGTTTCAGTTAACTATTCACTCTCAAACTTTTAAGCAACTATCTTCAATAGCAACGATTTTATTGATTTGCGGGCGAAGCCCGATTTTCCGCACTGGCCAAATATTAATATCTGATATTTATATGTATTACACTTTTAATTCTGACCAATAACTAGTTCCTAAAGAAATTCTAAATAATAGAACAAGCACTATAACCCATAATATTTTACTGCTCTGACTTTGAGAAAAAAAAAATCATTTTAATTTCAGATGAATATCTAAATTGAAAATTCATGAGGCAAATCCCCCTTGGCCCTATTATATCTCTTAAACTTAAATGTGAAATAATTCGCAAACAATTCGTAAAATATTTCGTCCCCCCCGCCCCCCCGACAGTTGAAATTTATCAGGATTTGAATGCTTATCGCACATGTTCTAAGTGACTAATTCCAGGAAATATATATACTTCACAAATCGCATCGCCATTTTTTCTCAAATGAACATCGTGGTGCTGCTCACCGATCATTTATATAGCTAGAAAAACAGACTTGTAATTGGGCATGCAGTTATTTGTGATCGGCATCGATTTTGGATAATCCCGATGTCCACTAAATCAACGATGCAATCTCTCAACGATGCTTCACGGGAGCGTTGTTTATCCACTTTGGAAATGCAAGATCTGTAGAGGAGAAACGAAATCGCCCTTTCCCCACCGGTCTCATTCGTGCATGCGTCATTATGCATATCAAGGCTGGGATTGCGGTGCCTCGCTTAAGATCAACTTAGAGACTTACGATATAAACAAAACGTAAACGGCATTACAGTGCCTCGCGATCTTACGACAGCTTCGAAGCAGCCGTAAGTTAAGACGCAAGTGGATGCGCGCGCAACCGAAACAAATGTAACTGCGGCCTCTGATTGGCTGACTGCAGGAGGACTTACACCGAAGTACGAGGACTTACGCTGAGGCACCGTAATACGAAGTTACGACTGATCGCAGGAACGCCTATCCTACGATCGAGCGTAAGATACGGTAGAGCGAGGCACCGTAATCCCAGCCCAAAGATCGGAGGGGAAGACGATCTCTGACACCGGTCTAGTTCACGCATGCGTTGTTTATAAGGAAAGGGCAGCTGACGTCACTGTTGGTTAAATTACTGTTGGTTTGGGGGAAAAACATGTTTGTTCTTTACGACTCCTACAGTACACATGAAAGGGAGCGATTTGATTGGTCTACGTTATACTGGTCTATGATATGATTGGAATAAGTTGCCATGACGATTCCTGCAATGATAGCTACGACAAAAATACAGTGGTAGATTGGTTGATGGAACTGTTTGTTTGTAAACATGCCCTTTCCTTATAACATTTTGAAGATCGCGGGAGAAAGCTTTGCCCTCGTTCATCATAGATCTGGTGTGCGTGGGATGCATCGCGGGCGGCCGCGATGCATCGCTAAACGAAAGATCAAGAAACCGGCTTGACGATTTATGATTTAAATCGATTTTTCGCGATGTATCGCCCAGTGATAGTACAGCATATATGAAAACTGTTTTAATTGAAAACTCTAGTAAATAAATTTAGTATATCGTCTTTTCTCTCGTTTTTTTGATTTGCAGAACCCAAGGTAATGCAAAGATTGAAAATTTCTGATTTTTTGGAATCCACAAAACCGAAATATCATTGTAATAGAAACTGTTTTCATTTTTTTCCCCCTCAGATTCTTTACATTTGTGGGACCAGGAGTAATGCCGAAATTGTAAATTCCCCCCCCTTTTTTTTGTGTGTGCAGGACCCCCCCCCCCCAAACAAAAAAAAAAGTAATTGTAATTTTTTTCCCTCGAGTCTGCAGTAGCCAAAATAATAAAATTGTGAAATTTCTGTTATCTTTCTCCCTTCAATTTTCAGCTCTGGCAGACCTGAAACTATAAAATTAATGCCGGAAATATAAATTATCTTTATTTTTCTTTCCTTACATTGGAATTTTTTGGGTCTAAGACACAAAATAACTCTAAAATTGCAACTTTTTGCATTTTCTTTTCAAAGCCAGCAGGATCTGAAATAGTAAAAATTCCATTTTATTTACTTCTTCAGATTTTCAATATTTGGATTTTTCATGTTTGCAGAACCCAGAATTAAATGCTGAAAATTTAAAATTTTTGCCTTTTTTTTTTTTTACGAAGCTGTGAGAACAGAATTAATGCCAAAATAGTAAAATTTTCGGGTTCTGGAGACTCTCAAATGATGCTTAAATTGTAAAATTTTTGCCTTTTATTTTTTGGGTCTGCGAGAATGGATATGAAACCAAAATTAAACTTCTTTTCGCCCATATTTTGATATAATATGCATTTGATATTGTCCTCCATATCTGGCATAAAACATTTTGGTTATTGTCTTAAAATTACATACCAACATAATATATGTTTTTTGGATTCAACTGATAGATCTTTGAAGAGTATGACTAATCAACTTGTATGGTTTTATACTAAATTAACATTCTTTCATCTAAATAACTATACAAGAAATGGGGAGATTTTCATTTCTTTTAGGTTTTAGATTTTAATAGAATAAATTCTGAAAGTCATATTCTGGGTGGAGAGAAATCGAACACTGTAAGCCTTGCTGCAACTTTTGTTGGCAAAAAATCATTAATGTTTTCGTTTTATGCCTATGGAGGAAAAAAACTGCACATTTCGTGACTGATTGTCGAATGTCATAATTTTTTTTATGCAACGTCTTTACAAAAAAAAAAAATTTTTCTGCAATCGTTCGACAAAATTCGCGGCTTTTTTACTGCAACCGTTGGACAAAAATCACGATTGTTTCCTTGACCAATTGAGGAATTTTGTGATTTTATTCCACGATGCTTCACAAAAATCTCAATTTTCTTCTACAATTGTTCAACAATATTTTTCAGCAATTTCTTTTCAGCAGTTGCTCGATGAAATTCACGATTTATTTCCGTGATGGTTCGATGAAATTCGCGATTGTTTGACAAAATTCTTGAATTATCCCCCCCCCTCTGTGACTGATTGATTAAATTTACGATTTTATTCCGCGATCTCTTGACGAAATTCGTGATTTTTTTTCCCGATAGTTTGACGAAATTCTCCCCCCCCCCCCCCCCTCCCTCAACCACCAAAAAATCTCAGTTTTAGACTGATTTTTGTAGCATCATAGTTTTTAGCTTCAAATTGTAGCAACTACCATTAATATAAAATATTATATTATTTAATGCCACAACGACATTTATTTTTATCTTCTCTATAATACATACGTACTCAGTTTGCAAATCCCGATCTTGGTAAAATTGACTGCAACTTGGAGTAATCATATAATTATGGGTTCTGCTTTAACTTAAAAGTACCAGTATATATTTGACTAGATTGCGGTGTGCAGTGTCCAATCCTGTTTTAAATTTATCTTTTTAAAAATTCAAAATTTCATTATCTGAATGGAGATTTAATTCGCATTTTGAAAGTTTTTATCTACTGTTATCAAATTTAAAAAGCCCAAATAATAATATTTGGGAATAGTTTTTAAAAGCTAATTTTTCCCAATTTTGAATTTGAAAGTATATTTAGCAAAATTGGAAACACTAGAGAAAAATGTGGAAATGTATAATTATTAATAATTTTATTATTCATCTTAAAATCAACTGTTAGGTTTATATTATTTTTAATGACTGCTATGCTTATTAAACTAAAAAATATATGCATGTTATAAATAATAATAAAAAAAAAACCATAGTATTTGAGCAACATTCACAAACCTATTAATCCCCCTCACCCTATTTTTTGGTCAGGATTTTTTTTTTTTTTTTTTTTTTTTTTTTTGCATCAAACTCAGAAACAGCCAGAATTATTTAAAAAAAGCTGATTTCAAGGTAAACACTGAAAGCTGATTGTGCAACAATACAGTTTGGAGGCCGCTTAGCTTATTAGGTTAGCAAATACTGAAATTGAAACTCTGGTATTCATGTTAACTGTTAACGGTAAGGTTTAAGGAATGAAAAGAATTCTCAGAGTAAAGAGAAAGAATAGAGAGGTGGTAAACCGTAAAAACGGATTGCAATATGGAGCCAGTTATCGCTTAAATCATTAGGCCCAAACAATAGATTTCATTGGACGGAGACAGGCTGCACGTGGAACAAGGACTGGATTCATTGGACAGGGAGAAGTTTTCAAAGCACGCCGCCAGTCATTTGGGCTGACTTTAGGGTTGCATTTTTGCCGTCACACCAAATGTAAACATTTCACTTCCAGTTTCCCTTTACTCCGTGAAAAAAATTGCATTTGTAAAATCAATGCAGCTTTATTCCCCCCCTCCCTTTTTAAATTGAGAAATTGCAAGCGGCAAGAAACAAAAATTTTAAATTATGTACTAACGGATGAATGATACAGATTTTTGACTTTTGGGAGGATTCTAAAAACTTTTGGAACTGATGCTTTACACTCACGCAAACATGTAAACAAAAGTTTGGCGACTTTTTGGTTGGCGCGATTTTCAAGACTGCACCAAACGAATAACTTAATACAATGGCTAGGTTGTCATTAAAGGAAAAAATCCCCTAAATTTGGCGACTTTTTTCCTTTTTTTAACCGATTAATTTTTTATATTTTTTCTTCGTGAGTGTAAAGCATCTTAGCCAAACTTTTTGAAATAAATAAATCTAAAAAAATTTATAAGATTTTTACATTTTTTTTAAAAAACTTATTATTATTTTTAAATATTCATTCTAACACAACTTAAATTGTACAAATTTGGCAGATTTTTTATTTATGCACCTTTAAAATAAACATTAATTCAAAAATTACGGTCACTAGGGGGTCTTTTTCAACACCCTTTTACTATATCAAAGTTTTATGAATGCGCTAGTACAATTATAATTTTATTAAAACTTTTCATTTTATGAATATATAGAGTGTAATAGCATCGTTTTGGAATTTATTTTTAGAAGAAGAAAAAAGAAATTACAGAAATTAAGAATTGATAAGGGTACTTTTCGGTTAGCCGGGCGCCAGTGAAATTTATATATCTATGTATACATATATATACATATCATAAGAGACGGTAGTCTCTTGAGTGACGCAGCGAAAAACCGAAAACCGTAAGCCCAAAACCGAAGATTCCGTCACTCTCATATATACAGCTAGCAGGACATCAAAGGAAAATCGAAACGCCGACATTTAATATCTCAGTAAATATGAGGCATACCGTTTCGATTTTTTCACATTAGTCTTATATCTATGGCCTAACTCTATCCTGAAATTTATAGATTTCTACATGCAGTAGATTTTGAGATCTGGAAACCAATTTTTAAGCGAAAATGGAAAATGTAATGGTGTAATGGGCACAGAGGTGTTATCTCGAAAATGGATCGAACGATTTTTTTAAAATTAATATATTATATTAATCGCTTTTAGATGAAGAGAGTAAGATTTTGAGCTAACGTAGGAAAACTCTTGTTTTTTATATAATCCAGCTTCAAAATCGGACTCTTTTCTTATGCTTTTTCTGGTAGACTAACATTAAAGATTTTCGGCCTTTTCACCCTTTTTTATTCCTGCGCGGTCAGGATGTTCATGGGTATCACGGTTATAGTTAAAGGCGATTTCGCAATCATATGTGGCTGAAGAACTATTTAGATTTTTTTTTTTTTTTTTTTTAATATGAAAACAGTTTATTATACATTCCAAAATATGTATTAAATTAAATTATGGTTAAATTTTTTCTCTTTCTTGTTCGGATGCAAATAATTCATATTTTTAATCTGCATTTGGTAGAAAAATGAATTATCTTTAATTTTAAAAACGAGAAATTCGTAATTACATGTATAAAATTAGATTGTATTTATTATTGGTATTTATGATTTCAAAATTTTTAATAAGAAATTGTTTTTTTGCTAGTATACAGTGAGCAAAGTCTCTAGCCATGCCAACCAACCAATCGGTTGATTATCTGACTGATAGTTTAGCCACAGTAGTTTAGCTTTGGCTTAGCTGTTATTACTTATTATTAGTTTGTCTTTGGCTTGGCTCTTATTTATTAGTTTGTCTCGACAGCTAAAATTTCACATTTTATAATTTTTATATCAATACTTCAGGTAAGAATGCTTTTTAACTTGATTATTTCCTGTATTTATAATAATTTTTTGTTACTAACATTCTTATGTTTTAATGCGTGCAAAATTTAAGATTGGCGAAAAAGCTGTGTGAAACTGCTAATCTATTTTATTAATATAGTATTAGCATACATTTCTTAAATTTTTATTTTCTAAATTTAAAGCACATACATTTCAAAACTATATTATTATTTTAGAAAAAAACAAAACAAAAAAAAACAACTCTTATTCCTAATATTACATTGGGTCGGTGACGAAAATGATTTTTTTCTTATTATTATTTCATAGCAGGTCGAGTTTTCTCCGACCTTATGAAATAAGATTAATTTCTTTTCTTTTTTTTTTTTTCAGCTGTGGAAGAAAATCAAACGGTTTGTTGATTTTTTTTATTAAAAAGTAGGTAGAGGTGCGTAGAGACCATCGCGCTAGATAAACTATTTTTATTGATAAAACGATGTTTTTGGTTTACGATTTTTTATTTCGCCGTAATGCATGCATGATTTCTGGAACTTTTGGAAGAAAATAGGTAAAAATCATCTATTTTCATTCATGTTCCAGTGTTCATGCATGCATTACGACGAGAAAAAAAAATCGCAAACCAAAAATGTCGTATTTTGCAATAAAAACACTAGATGGCGCCAGCTCTCAACAGCACCCTGCTTTCGCCAAGACTGGCGAAAAAAATATCCAAGTTGGCGGGGGGAACAGAGAACGGAAATGCTCCCAAAGTGAACCTTTACTTTTCACAAAATGGGCCCCAAGAAAAATAACTGAACAGATGTGTTACACTCACGCTAAAATATAAACAAAAGATTGGCGACTGTTTGGATGGCACGATTTCCAAGACTGCGCCAAGCTACTAAATACAAGCTTAATAGCCAGGTTGCCATAAAAGAAAAAACAGTCCCCAAAGTTTGGAGACTTTTTTCTTTTTTTTAACTGATTAAATTTTTTTTTTTTAGCATGAGTGTAAAGCATGCATCGACCCTTGGCTGTCCTCTTAAAAAAAAAAAAAAAAAAAACGCAGTTAAATAAATGTTTCCTAAAAAAACCCACCCTATTACTACATAAAATATTCTACTAAAGTTTGTTTTGTTCTGTTTTTCCGCACCATTTCCAATAATAAAAACAGTTAAAAATACCTAAGGAGTGCTTATTTAGTTTTAAAACAAATTAACAATTGCAGAATTCTGACAAAACAGAGCTTCATTTTTACAGATTTTGTTATATAAGAATTTTAGAATGACCTACATAAATTATTTTTTATGCTAAACCATTAATATGTACTAAAATGTTCCATTTTCAATACAAAATTCAGTACAATCATCATTAAATATATCACTTGCAATAAGCCTGTATTATGCATTGAAATGTATTTATTTCAATAAATTGATTTATCTTTTGTGCCATGCTGTCGAAAATTCAAAGAAAAATTTATGTAAATGGTTTTTTTTGCATCATACTATCCATTTGCATACATTTCACTTAGTTTGGATACTATGATGCAAAATAAACCTTTACATAAATTTTTCTTTCAATTTTTGACAGCATGGCACAAAAGATAAAACAATTTATTGAAATAAAGAACCTTTTAGTAGCTTTTTCGCCAATCTTAAATTTTGCACCCATTAAAACATAAGAATGTTAGTAACAAAAAATTATAAATACAGGAAATAATCAAGTTAAAAAGCATTCTTACCTGAAGTATTGCAATAAAAATTATGAAATAAGAAATATAAAAATTTAGCAGTCAAGACAAACTAATAAGAGGCAAGCCAAAGCTAAACTATATGAATAAGTGATATAAGCATAAGCAGATCCATAAGCAACCGATTGGTTGGTTGGCATGGCTAGAGACTTTGCCCACTGTATACTAGCAAAAAAAACAATTTCTTATTAAAAATTTTGAAATCATAAATACCAATAATAAATACCAATCGAATTTTATACATGTAATTACGAATTTCTCGTTTTTTAAATTAAAGATAATTCATTTTTCGACCAAATGCAGATTAAAAATATGAATTGTTTGCATCCGAACAAGAAAGAAAATAAGGAGACTCATAAGGTTAGACCCCTTGACTCATATTACCTTTATTTTTAACCTCATCGACAAAATTAATACTTTTTATGTACCGGATTGACAATACATTTTTTTATCGCCCGATAGACAAAATTCTTGATTTTTATGTACCCGTTTGATGAAATTTGGGTTTTTTACGTGCAAACTTAACGAAATTAATGTTTTTTCATGCCCGATCAACGAATTTTTTTTTATGCAAGCGTTTGATGAAATTTGCGTTTTTCATTTGCTAATAAATGAAATTCATGATTTTTACCGGCCTGTTTGATGAAATTTATAATATTTTCTCCCCCTATCGAGAAAATTCATGTTTTTTCTGTGCCGATCGATGAAATTCATGATTTTTGCACATTGATCTACGAAATCCCTGATTTTTATGCTGCAAAATGACGAAATTTGCAATTTTTTCAGACTAATTGGTATCTAATGCAGTTTAATTCATTCGACTTGACAATTTTTATGCACCTCATCGACAAAATTCATACTTTTTACGGGCCGGATTGACAAAAAAAATTTTATCACCCGATTGCCAAAATTCTTAATTTTTATGCACCCGTTTGAAAAAATTTGTGATATTTACGTGCAAACTTTACGGAATTAATGATTTTTTCATACCCGATCAAAGAATTTTTTGATTTTCATGCGACCGTTTGATGTAGTTTGCGATTTTCATGTGCTTATAAATGAAATTCATGATTTTTACCTGCTTGTTCGACGAAATTTATGATCTTTTCTCCCCCTATCGAGAAAATTCATGTTTTTTCTGTGCTGATCGATGAAATTCATGATTTTTGCACATTGATCAACAAAATTCCTGATTTTTATGCTGCAAAATAATGAAATTTGCAATTTTTTCAGAGACTAATTGGTATCTAATGCAGTTTAATTCATTCGACTCGACAATTTTTACGCGCTTCATCGACAAAATTCATACTTTTTACGTGCCGGATTGACAAAAAAATTTTTTATCACCCGATTGCCAAAATTCTTGATTTTTATGCACCCATTTGATGAAAGTGATTTTTACGTGCAAACTTGACGAAATTAATGTTTTTTCATGCGCTAATAAATGAAATTAATGATTTTTACACGCCTGTTTGACGAAATTTATAATCTTTTCTCCCCCTATCGAGAAAATTCATGTTTTTTCTGTGCCGATCGATGAAATTCATGATTTTTGCACATTGATCAACAAAATTCATGATTTTTATGCTGCAAAATAATGAAATTTGCAATTTTTTCAGAGACTAATTGGTATCTAATGCAGTTTAATTCATTCGACTTGACGATTTTTATACACCTCATCGACAAAATTCATACTTTTTACGGGCCGGATTGACAAAAAAATTTTTTATCACTCGATTTCCAAAATTCTTGATTTTTATGCACCCGTTTGATGAAATTTGTGATTTTTACGTGCAAACTTCACGAAATTAATGACTTTTTCATACCAGATCATAGAATTTTTATATTTTCATAACGACCGTTTGATGAATTTTGCGATTTTCATGTGCTAATAAATGAAATTCATGATTTTTACCCGCCTGTTCGACGAAATTTATAATCTTTTCTCCCCCTATAGAGAAAATTCGTTTTTTTTGTGCCGATCGATGAAATTCATGATTTTTGCACATTGATCAACGAAATTCCTGATTTTTATGCTGCAAAATAATGAAATTTGCAATTTTTTCCGAGATTAATTGGTATCTAATACAGTTTAATTTATTCGACTCGACATCGACAGGATATATTGATTTTAGTTTCAAAATTCACCACCAGGGGCCGCTTTCCTCTCTCGGGTTCTATGTGCCCAATCACCACGCAGTATGGCTTATTCGACTTGAAATCCACAGCCTCAAAGATTTCAGCTATGTCTGCATAGTATAGAGTGCGCCCCCTGATGGTGGAAAATGGAACTAACGGATTTTGCAGCTACTCGAGTTCTATGGGTCCGATCACAATGCAGTTTGGTTCGACTCAGCATCGACAGGATATATAGATTTTAATTCCAAGTTTCACTACCAGGGGGCGCTTATCTATCTCGGGTTCTATGGACCCGATCACGACGAGGTATGGCTCATTCGACTCCAAATGGATAGCCTCAAAGATTTCAGCTATGTTTGTATAGAACAGAGTGCGCCCTCTAGTGGTGGAAGATGGAACTAACGGATTTTGTAGCTAACTCGAGTTCTATGGGTCCCATCACAATGTAGTTTGATTCATCGACAGGATTTATCGATTTTAGTTCCAAAATTCACCACCAGTGGGCACTTTCCTTTCTTGGGTACTATGGGCCCAATCACGACGAGGTATGGCTCATTCGACTCTAAATCGACAGCCTCAAAGATTTCAGCTATGTTTGTATAGAACAGAGTGCGTCCCCTGGTGGTGGAAGATGGAACTAACGATTTTTGTAGCTATGGGTCCCATCACAATGCAGTTTAATTTATTCAACTCGGCATCGACAGGATATATCGATTTTAGTTCCAAATTTCACAACCAGGGGGCGCTTTCCTATCTCGGATTCTATGGGCCCGATCACGACGAGGCATGGCTTATTCGACTTGAAATCGACAGCCTCAAACATTTGAGCTATGTTTGTATAGAACAGAGTGCGCCCTCTAGTGGTGGAAGGTGGAACTAACAGATTTTGTAGCTAACTCTATTTCTATAGGTCCCATCACAATGTAGTTTGATTCATCGACTCGACATCGACAGGATATATCGATTTTAGTTCCAAGTTTCACCACCAGGGGGCGCTTTACTATCGGGTTCTATGGGACCGATCACGACGAGGTATGGCTCATTCGACTCCAAATCGACAGCCTCAAAGATTTCAGCTATGTTTGTATAGAACAGAGTGCCCCCCCTGGCGGTGGAAGATGGAACAATCGGGTTTTGCCATGCATTTTCATACTTCTAATTGTGTTACTCTCTCGCTGTATAATTTAAAAGTTGAGTCTTGGATTCCTCTCCCTGGGCCACCACCCTCATATTTTTATTGGGGTCCAAAGGGTCTTTTTTAGCATTTCTTTAAAATTTTATTCTAATGATTAATTTATACCCTATGCTTAATTTTGACTAATTGACATTTTCATCAATAACCTTAAAAAAGTAATGATATCAGTACAAAAACCCTTAACGGGTTAAAAGTTGTGACGCAGCACTTTGTTTTGGCTCTATAAATTTTAAATATGGGTCTTAAAAGTAATGATATCAAATTTAAGTGACGCTATGTTGATAATTTTTTTTAATCATAATTTTCTTTTTAGTTTTATATATATTCACAGGTACAATTATTATCTTAATATGAAAAAAATATATAGAACTTATTCGCTGATGCTTTTTCATTCACATCTCTCATGAATTCAAAATATGGGTTTTAAAAGAAATGATATCAAAATTTGAGTGACACCTTGACGTGAATTTAATAGGACTCTTTTAAAATTCAATTTAAATTATTTTTGGTTTGTCTTCTAAAGTATATTTACACATACAAACAATACTTTTAATTTTTCAATACACTTTTAAATATATTACTTTCACTGAGCCTATATTATGTATTGAAATGTATTTATTTCAATAAATTGATTTATCTTCTGTGCCACACTATCCAAAATCATAAGTAAAATTTATGTAAATGATTATTTTGCGTCATATTATCCACTTGCATACATTTCCCTTTGTTTGGATACTATGACGCAAAATAATCATTTACATAAACTTTACTTATGATTTTGGATAGTGTGGCACAGAAGATAAATCAATTTATTGAAATAAATACATTTCAATACATAATATAGGCTCAGTGAAAGTAATATATTTAAAAGTGTATTGAAAAATTAAAAGTATTGTTTGTATGTGTAAATATACTTTAGAAGACAAACCAAAAATAATTTAAATTGAATTTTAAAAGAGTCCTATTAAATTCACGTCAAGGTGTCACTCAAATTTTGATATCATTTCTTTTAAAACCCATATTTTGAATTCATGAGAGATGTGAATGAAAAAGCATCAGCGAATAAGTTCTATATATTTTTTTCATATTAAGATAATAATTGTACCTGTGAATATATATAAAACTAAAAAGAAAATTATGATTAAAAAAAATTATCAACATAGCGTCACTTAAATTTGATATCATTACTTTTAAGACCCATATTTAAAATTTATAGAGCCAAAACAAAGTGCTGCGTCACAACTTTTAACCCGTTAAGGGTTTTTGTACTGATATCTATACATACACACATTTATATATGCATGTATATATATATATACATATATATACACATACATATATGTGTGTATGTATACATATATATGTATATATAGATATATACATATCAGTGGCGCCCGACTAACCGAAAAGTACCCATTTGAATTTGTTACAAGCATAAATCACGCTGACCAAAGTACAGTACACACAGAACAATGTCACAATCTGTTTGGAGTCCATTAGATAAAACTTTCAAAACATATTTGTAAAAATTAAAGGCATACATACTTTAAAATATACAACAGCACAGATTCAATAAAATTTTGCAGAATTTATCAGTTATTTAATAAAAATTAAACAATCCCAAAACGTAAACAAACACTGAACCAGAAGTGTTGTTTCCAGATTCCAGAACATCTGCTTCCAAGGAATTTTTCCTCTTATTATTTCCTTTTTATTCACCGTCTCACCTTCACGCGCAATTCGCAATACACATCCTGATGAAAATTAAATTTGAATTAAGTTATACAAATATCTAATAAAGAAATTTAATATTAAACCAGATTTAAAAGTCATTTTATTTTTTAATTTATTCATTGATTTCCTAAAGCTACTGAGTCACTGTGATGCACATGACATGTGATAATGTAACTTTAGTAGCTGTAGGTGCATCTGTTTGTGTTGATTTCGCTTCGGTTTCTGGGTTTCTGTTTACCGTATGTTTTTGATGTATCATCCTTAGATGTTATGACTTGAAAGTCAGTAATATGGCTTCAGCTAAATATGTTGAACAAAGGAAAAACGTAAATTATTCTTTTCTTTTTTAATACTGTTGTCATTTATTTGTATTTTATTATTTAAGTAAAAGTCTCTTTACCGGTTTTGTTAGTTATCGAGGGAACAATTTTTATAAAAATACTGAAATTGTTTTACTATATTAATTATTAATTGCCAATGTTCTTTCACATTCATTCGGAAAAAAATGGAGTAATGTATTTTTATTTTGCGTATCCTGTAAAACTTCGTGGAGATGGGCGGGACGTATTTCTATAAAATGCTTGCATTTTTATTTTTTTTTTAAAGATCGTGTTATAAATGTAATATATGCTACAATAATTGTGTTTTGAAAATGGCTGTAAAGGGTAAAGTTTATAAAAAAATAAAAATAAAAGTTGATCTTTTTAATGTGAAAATTGTCATGCAATGTAGTCTCATGTATTTACATTATTTCTTTTAATATAATTGATATTTGTATGGTTGTGTATTCAAATTTTATGCTGACTAAAATTCTGAAATACTACATTAAATTATTTGATGAAAATTTGTTTTGTTTTATACCTCCCTTCTCTCTCACACATTTTAATTCCTGTCTGAGTGAACTATGTTATTTAAGATATTGTTTGACAGTTAATTTTATATTGTTGATTTTATTTGCTTAAAATCTAAAAATAATCACAATTTATCATTTTGATCAATTCATTAAACAAATTACACCATTAACGAGCAACCCTGTCTGAATAATGCAAAGCAGTGTAACTTCATATATATATGTATATACAGTTGCTCAACAAAAGAGATGGGACACTTGGAAAAATCCAGCATTATCGAATAATTATAAAGTATTAAAAGAATTAAATGTGTTTTGCTTTTGTAATAAATCATTTGCAACATTTTTATATGTTATGAATACTTTTGGGAACAAAAAGTAGTTTGATTCTTAAAAAATTCACTAATTTGTATGAAAAGGGTGGAAAATTATGTTACAAAAGTGATGGGACATTTGTGAGACTTTAAGTAATGCATTATTATTTGGTTTTAAAAGTAAGTGACAACACCTTTGACAATAATTTGTTTATATTATTAAAATAATTTTAGTTAGAATATTTTATATTTTGAAGTTATGGATGGATCTGGAAACGACATTACGTTGGATTTTTTGAAATATAGTTCTTGACTTGCAAAGACATCTGTCAAAAAAGTTGCTTAAGGGTCATTCCATGTCAAATCAACCAGTGACTCAACCTGACCATTTTAGACTTTGATAAAACTTACAGGAATCATTCTCCTTGATGATATAAATGAGAATATACTTTTATTATTTTTTTTTTTTCTCAGTAAATTTTCATACAATTATTTTTTTTAATTTCAAAAAATCATCATTTTTTAGCTTATTTAAATGTTTTCAATTTTGAATTTCTCAAGTTCTATCACGCTTAGAGAGTTGTTTGACCCCTCGTTTTAAAGAAAATTTCATATGGTTTAATTTGATATGAAAGTTGACTATGTTTGCTTAAAAAAAAGTTAATTTAATTTAATTTAAAAATTTTAAATTAAAAAAAATTAAAATAGTGTTTTTAAAAAATTTTGAAAAAAATATGTTTTTTGCAATATTATAAACTTTAAATTCTGAAAGTTTTAGAGTGGGATCTCAATGGGATCAGTAGTTATGTTAAAAAAACTAATGTTAAACACCAATTGGGGCTGGTATTTAAAGTTGGCACCTCACCAACTTTATGATTGTGCTAAAGATAGTATTGTTTTATTCATTTTAAACATTATTTTTTTATAACTGCTGATCCCATTGAAATCCCACTCTAAAACTTTCAGAATTTAAAGATTATAATATTGCAAAAAACATATTTTTTTTCAAATTTTTTAAAAAACTTTAAATTAAATTAAATTAACTTTTTTAAAACCAAGCATCGTCAATTTGCATATCAAATTAAACCTTATGAAATTCTCTTTAAAATGAGGGGTCAAACAACTCTTTATGCCTGATAGAACTTGAGAAATTCAAAATTGAAAACATTTATACAAGCCAAAAAATGATGATTTTTTGAAATTTAAAAAATTTGTTGTATGAAAATTTACTGAGATAAAAAAATTATAAAAGTATATTCTCATTTGTATCATCAGGGAGAATGATTCCTGAAGGTTTCATTAAAATCTGAAATGGTCAGGTTGAGTATTGAAAATTTTTGGTTGATTTGATGTGGAATGACCCCTAAATGTTTAATTTAAATAGCTTGTCAATCTTTGACCCAGTTAAATGCTGTTCAGTAAATCATAGAGTTCAAAATCTGAGAAAATCAGGCAGACTGTTAGAGTTGACAGTTAACAGTTGGTTGAAATTGCATTATTACCAGAAATATTTTTGAAAACCCGAAATTTTACTTTTAACGTTGTTTAGTAAATCAAATGTAATAAATATTAATCAAGAAAAAGCATACACGATGAATAATGCGCTCTTTCCAATTTTCGGACAAATTGTCGTAACATTCAAGTGTATTTTCATTTTCAGAGGCTTTCCGATCGCATTCTATTTCAGCTACTTCAGATAGTTTGTTGGTTTTTTCTTCAACAGAATCAATCTCTGCTGAGTCAAGAACATTTTCTATTGATTCATTTTACAATCCGCAAGCTTTAAAACATCTCATTATTGATTGGACTTTCACATTATTCCGAGACAACATTATTCATGAAACTGCGTCACGTACCGTAATGGTTTTTGCCAATTCTGTAGCACTTTTGGAGTCATCTATTCGACTTCTTACAAGTGCCTGTAAGATGAAACAGCAGTATTCCAGTTTGAAGTTTTGAATAATGCCATGATCCAAAGGTTGGTGTCTGGCCGTTGTGTTTGTGAAATTCATCGGCCAATTGCTGAGAAAAATCATAAATTTCGTCAATCTCTCGCTGAGAAAAATCATGAGTTTCGTCAATCTGTTGGAGAAAAAAAAATCACATATAATTCATTGATCGGTCGTGTAAAAAAATCAGAAATTTTGTCGATCTGTTGTGAGAAAAAAATTGTAAAATTTCTCAATCGGTCGAGGGAAAATATCGTGAAATTCCACAGTCGGTCGCGGAGAAAAATTACGAAATTATTCAGTCGAACACAGAGGATAATCATGATTTCCGTCAATCTGTTATGCAAGAAGAAACCATGAAATTCAGCAATCAGTCGCAGAAAACATTGAGAAATTTGTCAATTGGTTGCAGAGAAAAAAGGCAAAATTCGTTGATCTGTCGTGGGAAAATCTTTATAAAATTTGTCGATTGGTTGCAAGAAAATATACGAAATTAGTCAGTCGGCCACGGGACTTCATTGTTGTTTCAAAAAGCAAAATTCTCTGGTAAATGACGACATTTTTGGGGCGGAAGGCTCCCGTCCACTATATTCTTTTGGGCAGGATTTCAAAATTTTGGACATGAATCCCGCCATTCCAGCCTGAAATTCAAGCCCTGCTACTGTATTTGATATTTGCAATCAAACAGGTGTAGATGAATTTCTCAACTGTTATTGACTGTGTCATTTTGTAGATACAAAACTTTTGACCTGGCAGTGACTTTTTTAGCCCCCTGCCCTCGAAAAAAAAAAAAAAAATCTAAGCTTTACATTTGAAGCTGAAATTTTAAATGAAAAACTAATAGTTATGTGGGACAATATTTACTTAGACCAGCCATTGCAAAATAAACTGTCTAATTTAGATAAGTTATTTATAGCTTCATTAGAAAGAATCTTTTCTTGTTTTTGTTTAGTTCAGTAGTTCAGTTAAAACCGCACAACAAGTTATATGATGAAAAAACAGACAAGCTTACATTTATGTTCAAATTTTTTAATAAAAACAAATTATTTTGTATTTAATATTTTTTGTATAAAGCATAATATTTTCTTGATACTTGATACTAAATCCTATAGTTATGTTCCTTGTGAGTGTAGAAAGCAAATTGTGTTTTCATTTTGTTGATCTTCGATTTTGTTACGTAAGGGAAAAAAAGAAAAGTTTAGAATTTTTGTTTTATTAACTTTTCATGCTAAGTGCAATATGTTTTAGTTTCTAATTTATATTGAGCCTAAAAATATTTATAATCACCAATAAATTGACTATTTTGAAAATATTGAATATTTTTGATAATTTAGAAAACATGATTATATACGAATACTGCTTAGAATTCAAAAAGTCAGGATAGCCATTTGCCAATTGTGAATAATTCACAAAATTTTTGAGAAAATATTTATTTTTTTGGATTATAATTTTCGCATGGTTTGAGAAATAAGATATTTTCAGATTTTTGTATTGGTAAATGGTCTGACAATAGTAAATAACATAATATTTGAATTTTTTCTCAAATGAGAACAGGAAATGTATGACTCCTGTTCAGAAACATCAATGAAGTAAAAAATCATAGCAATTTGACTCTTATCTATAGTGAAGGACCAAGTATGCAGAATTTAATTTTGATACAACTTTTATTAATTGGTGTAGTAAAAAATGTAAATGTTTACTGGGATTAGATGTAACTATTTTTGGTACTTCTTTGTTATAGCGGCTCCCACACTTATGATTTTGCCAAGCTTATATATACATCATATTTATGCAAATATATACTCCAAATGCTCATATCAGGGTTGGGTTTCTCCCAGAAGAAACTAGTTTCTTCCAGGACAGTGGAAGAAACTGGAAAAAACTGGAAGAAACTGGAAGAAATGGAAAAAACTGGAAGAAATGGAAGAAACCAACAGAAAACAAAACAGATGCTCAAAATTAAAGTTTATTAACTATATAAAAGAGTTAAATTCAAGCCTAATTATATTAAATTGGAAACTTTAATATTAAAAATATTATTTATGGAAAAATCAGTTAATTTTTAATTAAAAATTTCAGGTTCAGCAGGTATTTACAGGTTATGTTTTTTACAACTTTAGATGTAGGGAGGAGGGTTATTTTTTCATTGTTTATGTATTTATGTAAAAAAACTACCTACCAATTCTTTATTTATCATATAAAAATGCAATATTTTAAAAACAATTTGTAATTGATTTTGTATATTTTGTTTAAATGTATTTGGTACATTTCATTTAGTTATACCAACACCATTGTCGTCTCCAAGCGTAAATCGTTATAAGCGTAAAAAAAAGCACAAAATGGAATTCATGTGAAATGATTAGTTTGAAAAAAATGTTGTTGACACAAAATTGAGCAATTAAAAATATAACATTTGAAAATTACAGACTTTCATGAACTATTTTATTAAGTCAATACAAATATTGACTTAAAATAATAAAATAAAACTCAATTTATGGCTAATGACATTAACTACAGGCATGGAATTGTAAATGTCTCTTAGCATTGCAGTAATCATTTCACTTTTTGAATTACTTTTAAAAAAAAAATAAAAGCCTTTATTTATGTATCCAAAGTCCTGAAACAGTTTTATTGCAGCTTCCTCATCACCTGATAACTGCCAAATGATAAAATCCATATCCGTTTCAACAATAAATGTAAGTTACAACTTAATATTAAATATTTTCTATTTGAAAAATAGCAAATTAAGATGTTTTGTGAGGTTACGATTAAGTAATGATAATTTAAAAGATTCACGTTCAATTAACAGCAAATCACAATGTTTGGCACGGTTTGTAATAAAAATCCATTGCACGTTCAGGGTTGAAATAAATGGCACATTAGCATACATTTTGGCATGGTGTTAGTATAACGGAAAAGTATCATTTATTTTATTCAGGTACGCAATGATTGGAAAGCTTTAGACAGGTGTGTGATCTGATCTTGGCTAAAAAACTGGTGTAATTATCAATTTATCATGTATAGTTAAATTTTTAAAGGTCTCATTAAATTTACTTAAGGTTATCTATTAGAAAAATGCATTTATTTTTATTGTATGTTACAAAGTTGCAACTTATATGATAAATTCCAAAAGAAAAACAGTTTCTTCCATTTCTTCCACTTGGAAGAAAGCTATTTCTTCCGGCCGGTTTTTTCCATGGTTTTTTCCGCGGTTTTTTCCACCTTGGAAGAAACTTGCCAACCCTGGCTCATATATATATCAGTTATGTGTAATAGTTACGTCGTATATATCATATACACTTTATATATGTCATATGTATATCATATATATGTGCCATATATATCACTATAACTTGGACATACACATCATGAAATGTCATGGTATATGTCTTGGCAATATATCCTGGTAGCTTGGCAATTCATACTCAGCGGCTTTTATAACCAAGAAGGGTACTTTGACACCATTGTTGCCAAGTATACATTTAATACATACATTTACATACATTATGCATTAGCATACATTTTGGCATGGTGTCCGTATAACGGAAAAGTACCCAAAGAAATTACCCTATTTTTTTGTCTTTCTGTTAATTAAAGTTGTTTTTCATAAATAATTATGAGTTTATTAGTGTAAAAGTTTAAGAACGTTCCCCATACACAGTAATGGTACTTTTTGCTAATGATTTTTCCAATTTGTCTAACTTGTTAGCAAATAATGTCAAGCTTCATAGTGTGGACCCTGAAAAATGCTATTTTTTATTTTATTGAATGCAAAGATTTATGTATAGAATGATAATAATAATACTTCTTGAATTTGATTGTTTTTGAAAGGTCATGGTAGGAAACCTTCCTGAGGATTTCCTTCGTGTTAATCCCCCAAGTAATGGGTCAGCTTCCCCTTCTTCAGAGTCTCCCTCTCCTACCCAAGCCTATCAGTATCAGAACACTCCAAATAATGCTGCAACTCAAATAACACTATGTGTTGTACAGGTATGAATTCATTTATATATTTATATAAAATGTAGAAAAGGGAAATAAAATTCCTTTCCTTTTTACTTGTATACTCGTTAACACTGTGTATGATTATTAACATTTTGATTTAATTATTAACTAGCAACTTAAAAAAAAAAATCAATTTGAATTTAGTCTTTTTTATTAGTAAAACATTTAATGCTATGAAATATGTTGTAACAACTCTATTTTGTAAAAGTTTTGTAGTATATTTTTCCTGTCAAAAAGAATAAAATAGAGTTCAGACTAAACTTTTTTCTTTAAAAAGAAGTAATAATTAATAGTAGTAATTAAATCACAAAAATGTTGAAGTTTATATTTTAAAGTAAAAATTATTCAATTTGACGTTTGATTTTTATGATTTGTTATTATTTGATTAGTGCATTAATTTGCATGGGGTATTTTTCGGCAATAAAAATTGATTCTAATTGTATATAAGACATATTGTCTGCCTCATTTTTACCCATTTTCTCCTTTTTCCATGTATGGCAAAAACTCTGCTGTTTCCATAATAATTTTTTTAATGTCATTAACATTTAATTATTTTTAGTATGATAATGAAAGGTAAAGGTTGAAAATAATTGTTAACATCAAATAGATTTTGATGTCAAATTAAATTGCCAGAAAATAGGGTTAAAATTATATATATATTTTGAGGTAAAAAGTTTGAATTATAATGCATTAATGTTGAATTAGGAAAAAAACTAAGAATTCGGTTTTCATCTAAATTTAATACAAGGCTGTTTACTTTTACTTGTTGCTGTCCTTCTCTCTCCCTGTTTTATGATTATTATTAACAGCTTCGCTACCGAGGGCACATATGTGGCTTGGTTACTCATTTGACATTCCACTGATGTCATCTTTGAGTCCTCTGAGTATAACATGTTCGTTTCCTCCTTTGACATTCCTGAACAAAATTTCAAGCTCTATTGCCATTTCGATCACCTGCCGCTAAGTTTTGTAAAGTAGGATGACTAATGCATATGTGGTGCCAACGGTCTGTCAAATGAATGCCCAAGCAATCCTTTGTATGCACCCTCGGTACTGAATGTTGTAAACATGAGAATCTGGTGGAACATAGTTCGAGTGCATTCATTTTAACCTGGTAGTGAACGTGTTAAGGTGAATCAACTGAAAAGTAAAATGGAGTAACAATCAGAGCCTGCTCATCAGAAGAGGCAAGAGAAGCTGACTCCATTGAAAAAATTTCTTTAAAATGAACAAAAGTCAAATTAAAATTGTTCTAATATAAATGAAATTTAAGATCACAATTTTGAACTGTTCATCAATATAATACGTTAAAAAAATTCTACCATTAGCTCATAACTAATAACAGAATTATTCATATATCTTTTTCAGATAGAGAGTCTAAAAATTTTCTAGCCGCCTGTATTCCGATTACAAGTGAACGAATTCGCCAAGTGAAGGGGGGGGGGGGGGGAGGGGAAAGAAACACTGCATGTCAATGGCATTTGGAGGCTCCGAGATATTTAGCCTCACTGTGTCACTGTTGATAGGAATTGTAGAAAACATGCTATTTTCACTAAATTTTAATTGTTTTAAATGTTATATTTCCATGAAAAAAGCTAGGCATGTATTTAAAAATTGTGTTGATGTTTGTAAATTAATCAACTATAAAATGCACAAGATTTAGATTGCATTTTGTAATGTTTACCTTTAAATGTTCGAAATGTACAGGTGAATTTTGATAACTTAAAAGTATCAACCGAATTTATAATTCTTCGAGCTTTCAATAAGATGCAGAAGAATTTCTTATTTGAAAATTTTTTTCGGTACAAACCAATCTATGGTACACTTGGATTTGGATTGCTTTGTAAAAAGCTTAAATTATTGCTATTTACATAGAATTGCTTTTCTCAAAACTATAATATCCATTTAGAGAATTTTACGTTCATAAATTTTTCAATAGCATACTTTTGTATCCTTCTGTAACCAGAGAACCATTATAAATTGTTCTTGCCAAATTTTATATGTCTTCCCTCCTTTTTTTTAACACTTTCCAACCTAGTTGAAAAGTGTTTATGACTTCGGTTTGTCTGCCGTATGGCTGTCTGTTCGTGCTCTAACTCCCGTAAATATGCTCGGATTGCCCTGCAATTTTTATATGTTATTGTCGTCATCTATAGAATGTTCTCTATTTCAACTGAAGTGTGTAGCGCTTAGTTTTTTTTACAGAGACACTCAAAAGAATTCAGTTACATTACGGTCTATGGGGAAAAATTATTTGCGGTTTATTTTAATGATGTTACACAATTTCAAACACATTGTAACTGATATATATCACTAAGGTGCAGTACAAGAAGCTTAATATGGAATAGGGTGTGCATAGCACTTATAGTTACTTTACAGGGACAGTCAAAAGAATTCCATTACATTACGTCTATGGAGAAAAATCGTCTGCGTTTTATTTAAATAATGTTTCACTATTTTAGATGCATTGAAATTTATATATATCACTAAGGTGCATTACAAGAGGCTTACTACAGAATACTGTGTGTATAGCAGTCATCGTTCATTTACAGGGACACACAAAAGAATTCTCTACTGTCTGTTAATAAAAATTCCTCAAAGTGCATTTTAAGTTGCGATTTTAAATTTAACTCACTTTTTGTCTATTACTTGGTGTGTATAAATTCTGTAGATCATATAGAGGGCAGCACAAAAGTTCGCGAATACATTTCCGTTTATTGACAGAAACTCCAGAAGGAGAATTTTAAACTGTGCTACGTGTTTCCTAACTAAACGAAAATTTAGCATCCTATGTAGTATATATACAAATCTATAGATCACATACAGGGCTGAATAAAAGTATTCTGATGTTTTTCCAAATATTGTATATGTTGGAAATTCCACAAATTACGTTTTTAAATATGTTATGCGTTTTCCAAATTGTTTTCAGCTTATTAAACGGTAATGATTTGTAAAATTATTTTGGAAGCATTGGAAAGTGTTACATAATCTATGCTTGACGCATGATTTTTCGTTCTTGTTTAATATTGAACACATCTTTCTACATTGCATAGCTGAATGTTTTTGGTATGTTGAGATGAAGAATTGCTATAAGCCTATATCATTTATTAGATTTCATATAAAGTTATAAGTTAAGGGGATTTATTGTACAAGCCAAGGATTTATTGTACAATTTGTTTCATCTTTCTAGATAGTTTCATTTAAAAATATTTTTATATGTATTATTATAAGGAACAATACAAATATGCAATCAGTTCACTGGCCATCACTGGTAACAATATTACAAATACATTCTCTGGTACCTTTTTATTATAACTATACTGGCCTTAGCATAATTCAGTCTTAAGAATGTGTGATTTCACACCAAATATTATAAACAATCATGAAAGTGAAACGGCAACCAATGAAAATCTTTCTAATCTTATACAGCCTTTTTATGTTATAGGGTAAATGTGCCAGTAATGGACACCTTTAAGGAATTTCTTAAAAATATATTTTTTAATTAACAATTATAATTATTATTTTTAATATTACCCTTAAGGGAATTTCTTTAACAAATATTTTTTAATTAACTGTTATAATTATCCCCAAAGCAGAATATTTTGCAGTGTTCTGCAACGAACCTTCAACTGATCAAAAATGTTCTGCGGGAATAAAAAAGTAAAACACAGGGAGATTTTCTTGCATATGTAGGAGTGCAATTTCATCTTGTATAGAAATGCTAAAGACATTTCGTAAAACGCTAACACACACACACATACCAAGGAAATGACGAATTTCGCGATTTTACTTGGATCGAATGATGAATTTCGCGGGTTTTTTTCTCGTAATCGATTGACGATTTTTGTAATATTTTTGAGATTTTTCTCTCGGGTAACTTTCTCCCCATGATCGACTAAGAAATTGCATGGATTTTTCCGGCGACCAATTGATGAATTTCCCAATCTTTTTCAATGAATGATTGAAGAAGTATTTCTGGTGATTGATAGATGAATTTAGCGCTTTTCCAATGAATGACTGAATGGTGAATTTTGTTGAAAATGAGAATTTGAAATGTTCTGCAGAGAAATTCATTGTTCTGCGACGTACGTTGCACGTTAAGCATATTCTGCTTTGGGGATAATTATTATATGTGTAGTTAGGTATTCTATATATAATTTAATTACATGCCAATTAGAGATTTTGTCAGATTTAGTAAAATTAAGTTATTCATTGTCTTTTGATTTCCAAGGAATTATATATGTATATTAATCTAACAACAATATT
This sequence comes from Maratus michaelseni, assembly GCA_963931845.1. Taxonomy (NCBI): domain Eukaryota; kingdom Metazoa; phylum Arthropoda; class Arachnida; order Araneae; family Salticidae; genus Maratus; species Maratus michaelseni. The sequence continues at coordinate 202,768,042 of OZ007592.1, forward strand.
TAACCAATCTTATAGTAAAAAATTCTATTGTGAATCAAAATTTAATTGTAAGAGAAATTTTAAGAGAAATAAATCATAACATCCAAAATTTCAGTAATGGACACCCTACACAAAATAATAGATAGTTGTTTTTATGATTGTATTTAGAATCAGAACTTAATTAAAGCATACTAATGAAATAGTCATTTTCACATAAATTTAACAATTAATATAAATATTTAATAAAATATTTATGAGAATAGTTAATTGTTCAAATTAATTATTCTCATTATTACAAGATCAATATTTTAATTATTTTTGATAGATGATTTAAAATACTAAATTAGTGCATGGAATGGTATTTTCCTTTACAATTCTTTTCATAAAAATTACATTTTCCGAAACTGCTTGATATATTGCTTGTACTAAATAGTAATACAACTATGAATGAAATGAAACTGCAGATTGTGTGTTTTAAATATTAAAATAAAATTATATCAAAATGAAATTGCAGAACTGACATTTGCTGTGATCTGCAGATTTACTAGTTTCATTACTACTATAAATATAATTAATATTTATATAGTATTTTTTATGTACAGAATTGTTTTTGTCAGAGATAAATAATCAAACTTTTTAGACAGAAACATAGATTTTTTAATAACTCGTGGAATCAAAAAAAGTCTTTATTTGAATGAGCCCTTCCTTTTCCTATGCCCTTGAACATTATTTTCTACTTCCTGATTTGTATGATTGATTTCCAGACTATAAAATATGCAAAGCTTAAGCAAAAGTTAAAAAAAAAAAAAAACTGGTTTAATATTAAAATTTTATTAAACTCATGAAAATAAATTATTTAAAAGCAGCTATTTATAAAAAAAAATTATTATTATTGCATTCTGGTAAGTGCAATTTAATAATGAAGTTTGATCACTTAGCTTTTCAGTTAAATCAAAAGATTTTATGCACTATGGCCATTGGCGAAATTACACTTTCAGTAATGCTCACATGATTTGCCCGTTACTGGAAATTGACTAATTAAGCATACCTTAAAAATAAATAAATTTTTGTAAATGACCATTAGTATATGAAATTCAAAGTTTTCTATTATTATCAAAACAAAAACATGCAATTTTTACAAGAAATTAATGAACATTAAAGAATAACCAGCCCTTAGCTGACTTATAAAATTTTAAGCTCAATAAAATTTTTACTGAAAGATAGTGGAACAGTGAAATATTATTTTTGCCTACTGACTGGTTTGATTAAGATTGTCAACAATAACCCAGATTATAAAACATGCAAGGGAGAGTTATGAAAAAAAAAATAATAATAACAGCTGAATTTTTATTGGTTACTTTTTTAATAACCAAAAACTTCCAAGGGTGTTTATTACTGGCACATTTACCCTATATTTTATATTACATTATTATATGGATTGTTTATGTATAAATTAAACAAATTGCTTTTCCATGTATGTATTAAATGGTGTAAATATAAAACAAATTGTTTGTGTATTATTTGATACATTGATAACTATTTCATAAAGCTATAGCAATCTGATGACATTTTAAAAATATAAATAATGGTTGCCAGAAACTGTTTTTGAAAATTTTGCTTTTCTCGCTAATTTCAATCTTGACATTTTCTTTTGTACACTAGAGAAGTACCCATTATCTTGTGCTTGCTTGATTTATTGAATATGCATATTGAATGAAGAAGTAATCATTAAAAATATAAAAATAAAAAATCTGCCTTTTTGGCAGATTTTATTTATTTGCTGGCTAGGATTACTAAATACATTTAAATTTTTATTTTAAAAATTATATTTTGCCTGCTGATGTATAAATATAATCTGCAGATTTTTAATGTTTTTAATTGATAATCTCTTTATATTTTTGTCTTTAACATATTTCAATTTCTATAATCAGGTGCTGTTCCTTTTTCTGTGATGAAAGTTTTTTTTTTCCACCTTATGCAGTAGCATGGAATGGAATAAATATATCTTAAAAAAGAAAAAAAAAAAAAAAGAGTGTAATTATGAGGAAAGCCTGATATTTTAAATGAATTTACACATTTGATTAAAAAATTTAATTCATTGCTCATAAATTAACTTGTATTGGGAAAAAATATCTTGATTAATTTAAAACTTAATAAATTGAGGAATCTACCATAATCAAAGTGTCCTATGATATTTGGTAATAGTAGATTTTCAACAAATGAAAATAATAGCTACATGGACATAAAAAATGATCAGAATTTTTTTCCATAACCAAAGTGCTTTTATCTTAAATTTAATGCCATTATTTGGGTGTTTCAAAACAATAATACTCTCTCTCCAATAAAACAATTTTTTAAAGCTATTTTTTTAAATTTTTCATATGACTTATGAACATAATATCCCATCTTTAGTGTAACTGTATTTTTTAAAAATGATTAATATTAATTATGATAGATACATGAAACAAGAAAAAAAAAATCATTATTTAACATTTTATTATTTATGGAAATTTTTTAAGTTAACTCTTGTGTTTTGAGAATTTTTTCTGCTTTCTCTCTCTTTTTTGAAACTTTATTCAGATGACAATTTCTTTTAAATAAATTCATTGTGTTCCTTATTAACTTTTAGGGGTGCATCTGCATTAATTTTTATTTATTAATGTGTGAAAATATAACATAAAATATATAAGGAAATATTTTCTTTATTAGGCACAGCTAGCCAAAAATTACAGTCTAACTAAAATGGATCCTTATGTAAGAGTTAGGATTGGTCATACAGTATATGAAACACATGCTGATTCCAGAGGTGGAAAATTTCCTAACTGGAATAAAACCATTATAGCGTAAGTAACTAACCATAAATATGAATATAGTTTGTATCAAAAGCTTTATTATTACTGTAGTCTGTTATTATATCTTTCATTGTGTATTGTTAATGTATTGTTCTTTTTCCGTGTCAACTGAAAAAATAAGTTATATTTTACACATGCTTTTTAAGTAATTTTATATAGGGGAGAGGGGGCACGTTTGAACATTTTTTTTAGAAAATCAACATATTCCTTACTTGAATTATACTTATTGCATTTTAAACAATACATGAGAAAAACAAAGTATTTCTTCATCATATGAGCCAAAAATTTAAAGTTTTTCAAATAAATTAAATACGTTGTGAGACTTTAAAAAGCTTAGAGATTTCTGTTCAAACCTGCCCCATGGACCTTTGAACAAATAAACAAAATATGAAAATATAAGAGTTTTTTAGAAGAACTGCATATCTTTAAGAAATATAAAATTAACTACATTTTACTGAAATTACTAATTATTTTATTATTTAATTATTAGCGTTTTTTTTATGAGACGCATTAAAATATCACACAACATAAAGAAAAAGTTCATTAATAAAAATATAAAATCCTTATTCAACTATGCAAAGCTTCAAAATTGATTTTTTCATATTTAAACCTATAATCAACTTTTATCGTAGGGTGAATAGACATTTTTAATTAAAATAAGCTAAATGAAAAGATAAATATTTTGCTGAAACCAAAATTAAACTGAATATTTTTATTTAAAATATTTCATGAAGTATACAAAGCCCTGCACAATATAATATACATTTTAAATCATATTAAAATTTATATATGTTTAAAAATGAAAAATAATCCAAATATATGACAAGACAAGAATCTCTCATGTTAAAAAACCACTTGACAAAAAAGTGTTGTTTCTACACTTAATGTGTAGTAGTTGGCAGCCCTGTATCAGTTAAACTTTCATATTAAGTATAATAATTCTTAATTAATCTCTTAATTTTCACATTTTCTAAAAAAAAATCTAAAAATAATAATATTTAGATACATCCATAACTCTTTACTTCATAGTTTTAATCATTCAATGGTTCCCCAACTTTTTTGTTCAATGGTGCCCTATCACATGGTGTTTAGCATTACAACTATTTACTCAATTAGGCTTAAGAATTTGAATGAAACAAAGCTTATAAGCTAAAACTAACATCTTTATTTAAATACTGAACAATCAATTAAAGTTTTAGGGATACAAGATTGTCAATAAAAAGCTTACAACTTTATTTTGTTAAGTTTAGATTGAAGAAAAAGAAAAATACATACCTTGCATAGGCAGTAGTGTGCGTGCAAAATGGTAAAGCTTTGTATCCTTGTTGCATTGAAGCAGCAGTAATGTCCTGCCATCTATATTTCAAAAATATAATTTATTTCAAGGAAAATATTTACAGTGTTCAAAGGGGCCCCCAGTTCAAATGTGCCCCTCTCCCCTACTATGCATGTCTGCCAAGTCTTCTTTTTTTCAAGGAGGGACTCTTTTATTTTGACACTATATTCTCCTTTCTCTCTTACTTTCAAACATATATATATATACAGTATAGAACCATTTATCCAGAATGGTTGGGGCCAGATGTATTCCGGATAACTGGTTTTTCTGGATAACTGGTTGGACATTAAGGCAACATCCATTTGATGAGATTTGTAGAATATATGTGGCTGTAACATTGTTACTGATTTCAAATTATTAGATTACTCCGATTAAGGCTCTGATCCTATCAAGAGCAAAGATTAATCAGATTTTGAAAGAAGGCAATACCTTGGAAACAATAATTCTGCATAAAACTAAAATGCTCAATATCTAACTAAAAATGCTTTCATTTCAAATCTTAGATATTGATCAAGTTGTATAGTGCAATGTGGTAATCTATCAAGCAATGCACATGTCAAACTAGCACTGCATGGCACTTTTTTCTGGAAAGATTCTGAAATCAGTCAGTTGGAAATATCATTCCGGATAACTGGTTTTCTGGTTAACTGGATTCCGGATAAATGGTTCCATACTGTATATCTTTTTGAGTATTAATATATATATATATATCTACCCTATATATATAAAATCCTAATGAAACGAATTTGTGAAACGATTTTATGAAACAACTGATTAAACGACTGATTATGTTTCAGGGCTATTTTTAATAAAATATTAAACGCTTGAGGGTGAAATTAATACCAATTGTCCATAAAAATCCGCGGATGTCGAAACTGGTAATGGAATTTTGAAATTGGAATTAGTTTTCGAGATATTAATTTTTTTTCTAATTTTAATGACATTTCTGTAATGATGGCAACTAATTACTCAGTTTTTTTGTGACAAAAAAGGGAAAAAAATTGAAATTATTGAAAAATCAATAATCCGATCGGGATTATTGATTTATTTTTATTCATCATTTTCAAATTGAAATTGAATTTATCTTTTATTTCAATCGATAATGAAGACAAGATTGTGATTAAATTATGTTTTTCAGGAAAATTTGAAAAAAGAAATCACATGTCTATCGTCAGGATTCAATTGTCTGTCAGCATTTAATTTAATTTATAAACTGAATATATTTTGAATAAATTCGTCCAAATGACGTCATTTATGTAAACGCAAAAGAAAGGGGGGAAAAGGAATTAATAGTAATTATTATTTATTGATATCATTTTGTTATTTTTTTGTAAAATTTAATTAAACGAATTTATAAAATCACTAATTCGGATATTTGAAACGAATATATAAAATAATAATTGCCCAACTGAACGGAAGGAGAATAAAATATCCTGCTTGGTTTTTTCCGCCAAGCTATTTATAAAAGCGTCAAGGCCCCTATAATAGAAAAGCACCAAAAGTTCATTGGGTTTGTTTTCATCCCTTTTTGAAGCTCGAATTATGCCAAACCTAAAAGCAAGGGATCCCATAATGGAAAAGTACCCGATTTTCTTATGGACAATATTCAAGTGACATAACATGGTGTAAAATTATCGCGGATCGCAAATTTGTTTAAATATCTCATCAATTGATCCCGAATAAATGCAAGCATGCATGCCCAAAATATTTAATTAATTTTGTATGATAAATAATTATTAGAAAATTCGTATATACATATTAATTAAAATAAATAATTTACATATTTAAAATAACATGAAAATATGCATGATGGTGCACTAAAATAGAGAGAAAATTAAAACCTGTTACTGAAAATGTCTATAACATAGTACTTTTCAATACCGTGGTTCTTAATGTCATTCACAAGCAGATGGAATTTTTCTCATCCTTAAACGCAAAGGAAGAATAGAATACAGATCGTTGTTATAAAAGTCCGAGAGGTAGCCACAATTTAAACCTAACCATTTTATACAAGCTGTTTTTCAAGTTGTAATTGATTTTACTTATCAATCCCGAAAACAGTCGTCAGTTGTCGCAACAGCTGTGTATGAGGCCATGGTAATCAAAAAATGCCCCATTAAAACGTTAAAAGCATGGCAACCCAATTACAGATTTACCAAGATTTTTAAAATAAAGCACGCTGTCATGTTTTTAGTGGCCTCGAAGTCTGAGCGGGGGTTGGCGAGCGTTGCTCGCAGGGGGTAGGCCCCCTAGTATATATATATATTTCATAAATTTTCATAACAGAAACACAATTTTGTCCAAAATTGCTATGAAGATTTTTTTGAAAGCTAAATATAGTGTTACAGTACATACCATAAAATCCTTATTGTAAGCCCCCCCCCCCCCACCCACCCACTTTTAAGCAATTTTGATTATCTTGTCCATCCCCAAATATAAGCAACCTCCCCCATCCCCCCTTTTTTTTGTTGCTTTATCTCTGTACTTACTACACAAATAATTTTTTGCATAGTATATAAATTAATTTTGCCTGATTGGTCGAAAATCTGTAATTGTCTTGGATTAATGTTGGAACCACTGCATTACCTTTGAGGTAAGATTTATGTGCAGCATTCCTCTGTGTTTTAGATTTCTGTGTACGGTCGTCACTTTGTTTATTAAATTTATCAAATTTATTTCTTCTGTTTGGGCAATCTTTAGCTAAATGTGAATTACAATTTCAAATATGACATTGATGCGTTTTTGAGAAATATTTGTTTTCTCATATGTAACTTCATTTCTCCATAATTGAGGCTAAATGTACTCAGTACTTTTGTGACTTGTTTCACGATAAGTGGGGTGTTTAACAAATTTTGTTTCCTCAAAAGATCTATTTTTTGTAATAAATTAAATTTTACTATCGCTGAAAAATTGATTAGACAATAACCAACTTTCTCCTTGTCTTACTTCAATATGAGCAGAAAGACGTGTCTGAGATATAAAGTGAAAGAAGTGTCAAGGGTTCAAAAATTTTATCTGATATTATCAAATTAATCAGCAAATTGAAGTCCTTAACATTATGAATTCTGCAATAGTGCAGCCAACATGATCTTAAGTGAGAAACGAGCTGTTGATGTGTTTCATCCAGGGCTGTGGAGTGGGTGAGGAAAATGACTGACTCTGATTCCAGAAATCTTAAAGGAACCGACTCCGACTCCGGGATGTCTAAAGCACTAGTAGTATTGCATGTTGGATGGGTTCCTATCATTCAGATTGTTTCATTGCTGTCATTTGTAAAATTGTCATGTTTGTCGTTTTTAAATTTGTCATTAAATAAGGGAAATATTACTATTTAAAAAAAGTGGCAATCAGAATAATAATAATAATAATAAAAACCCAACTGGCAACCCTGTAACCTTCTGGCACATTCCTGTTTGACCTTGATGCATGTGATGTACATATTGACCAATAATGTTTTTTTTTTTATGTTTAATTTTTTTGGATGAATCATAGACTTAAGCTGCAATAGGTAGTCATGACCAGGTAAAGGGCAAAACTGGGAAATTTCGGCCAGTGGCCAGTAGTAGCAGTTTTATAAGTGGCCACTTTCTTTAAACTAGTGGCCACTTTTTTATTTAAAAGTCCTAAACAGTAAACTTTTGTTAGCATTTCAATTAGTATTAATCTAACATTAAATAGCCCAAATAAATATGTAAATATACACATATTTCAACCAACAAAATTAGAATTCTTCCTGAAATGAAAAAAAAAAATTCTCACCTTTTTTTAAATGCAGAATTTTTTTTTTTTAAATAAGGCAAAAATTCTCTTACACAATGCCTGTGAAACTTTACCCTTGCATTAATCAGCTCTGGTCAAAACTGAAAATATTTTGAACACTATACTTGGTTTCCCCCCCTCCTTCTGGATTCTCTATGCACATTCACTCAAAAACACACTTTGCATTAAATTTTATATGTGGCAAAATTTAATTATGTAAAAATTGTGCAAAAACTGTATTCAAAATATTTACATGCATGTAAACTGTAATCCAAAAGTTACATTTTGAAGCTATTAGATAGAAACAACAGTTGAAATCTAATAAATCTCCAAAATTTACTTTGAACAACACGTACAATGATCTATCAGTTGAATCCAAACAACATCATAGAAACTCGACAGAGTTTCTCGCCAAGCATAAGAAACAGCAATGCATTGAACCGTAAATGAAAGGAATTTCCGCCAATGGATGCCAAATGATTTTACAAATTTTTTTTTTTTTTACACTCTGTCTAGTTTATATTTTGCGGATGGGACAAAATGGGTTTTTGACACATCTATATCTTGCGTTCTATTTATGATAGAAACAAAATTCTTGATTCTATGGAATGGGGCGTGCCACGTGACTAAGAAATCAAAAGTAAAACAAAATCCGTCGAATAGGTTTTGAGTAAATGCGATTTTAAAAGTGCTGTTTTCTGCACTTTTGAAATCTTGTTCAGACCAAAAACTGTTGACAGGGCTACAGCAATGTGTAATTATCGGATTTTTATGCGATTTACATCATTTGAATTGTTTTTATGAGTAGTTCAAACATTTGTAAGTTTCATGTAAAAATATTGATTAGTTTTTGATTTATATCAGTTTAAAGTTATTGATTCCTATACTTAACATAGAGCAAAAAAATAATAAATGACCCAACTCATTTAGGAATGGTCATATACACATGATATTAAGATATGTTATTACAGTCGACCCAAGTAAGCTTCCTATTATAAAAAAAATAGTAACATTCAAGGTTAATTTACAGGGTCTCACAAAAGATTTTTTGATATAGGGCTATAGAGTTGTGTAATTATCCGATTTTTATGTGGTTTGCAGCATTTGAATTGTTTTTATGAGTAGTTCAAATGTTTAATATTTCGTGTAAAAATATTAATTAGTTTTTTATGTATACCACTTTAAAGTGATTTATTCCTATACTTAAGATGAAGCAAAGAAATATTAAATGGTCTAACTCTTTTCAAAAAGAACGTATGCGCATGATGTTAAAATATGTTACTACGAACGACTTAAGTTAGCTACCTAATATAAAACAGAATTGTAGGACTTACTGTTCGTTTACAGGGTAACTCAAAAGATTTTTTAACAAGACTAAATAGTTGTGTAATTAGCGAATTTTTACGTTGAAGTACTTGATTCCTGTACTTAACACAGAGGAAAAACAATAGTAAATAGCATAACTTTTGTCAAAGTGGCTATGTACACAAGAATTTCAAATATGTTACTACATCCGATTCATTTAAACTCTCTATTGTAAAGTGGCATTGAACCATATACGTTTCGTTTACAGGGTCTCTTAGAAGATCTTGATTAAATTACAACCGATGTATATTTACCGAGTTAGATGTATTTTAATGATTTTATACTCTTTCAATCTCTGTAAGGTTTTATTATCTTGATTTAAAATTTAATACGAGTTCATTTTATCTGCCTGAAAGCAAGGTAACCTGAAGTTATGGTAATCTGAAGCTCTAAAACTATTAAAATATAGTATTTTCATCGATTAAAAAAACTGTGTTTATTTATAAATATATAATTCTAGCGTATCAGGAATTAATTGAAATAGCGATTACAAAATTCCAACTTTACATTCATGCGCTGAGAAACAGAATGTAAAAATGTTGCTACCTCAAGATTAGAAGTTTTGCGTTTATATATTTGCCGTTCATCAAATCTCCGGCTATGACGAACTTAAAATGCTCTAAAAACGGGCCTATAGCACAATGAAAAGGAAATAACTTCTTAAATTCCCCATAAAAATTTTAAATGCTAAATTTCGTATACAATAGCTGATCGGTAACGAACTATTCGGTTTACGGTTAAATTTTAATAAAATTTTACATTTTACGGTTCATTATGTAAACGCTTTAGTCTTTGCGGTATATTTACAAAATCACACAAAATTTTGGAATACATGTCATCCTCTACGAACAGTTTTTATTTTTAAATCACTTTGATAGTTTTTATACTTTTGCAAATGTTGTGAATCTTATATTTTTCCAATTCTCGAAACGTGGAGTTAAAAAATTAACAAATAAAAATCTTTTAAGGTGCTCAGTTATTTTCAAAAATAATATTTAATGTATTAGTATAAACCACTATAAACATCCTTGTGAATTACAATGGTTGGTAGATAAAAAAATTTTTTCATTATTCTCGGTAAAGTATGCTCTATAAACTTATATTGACCGAAAAAAAAATGCTTCTTATTTTTCCACATTTTTCTGAAACTGCAGTATTTTAATTAGCTTGTAAACTGCTGTAAAATTTTCTAATTTTTTGTTTTTTGAATGTATATAAACGGAAGAGTGATATAAACAAAACAAAAAGGAAAATAGACATGTCATAAATAATCTGATGAATACAATGTAAAGAAATTAATATAAAAGTTTCCCCGTTGCTATGGTAGCGACTTGTACATTGGGATAAGTTACTCAATAAATTGTATAATTCTGATGTATAATTCTGTACATCACTATTATTATTTTGTTTGCCCCTTTCATCTTTCTTGTATCTTTTCTTTTGTGAATAAAAATGGAACCTGTATAATTGAAATTAGTACCTTACAAAAAGGAGTGATATCTCATCAAAAACAACTCATTGTAAATCAGTGGCATATCCAGGATTTAATTTCGGGGGGGGGGGGGCTGACTTAAATTTCGATAATGTTCTGAGTCTTACGAAATATGTTGAACTGCGTTATAAACAGAAATCATGTTTGACAATAAGGCCGTAGGCAGAGAAAAACGAGGGGGGGGGGGGGGGGGGGTTCGGGGCCGAACTCGAGCACCCCCCCACCCCCCACTCGCCGAAATAAGTTGAAAAGTGATAATGGATTGTTTCATATACTTTCATTTAAAAGAAAGTCATTGTAGCTTATAATCTATAAAGTTGTCTCATTCTCCTCTAAATTCTGGCTACGATTCATGCTTGACAACAAATTCATTTTGCTTGGGACAATCTCAACCAAATTTTTTTTTTTCATAATTTTTTTTCTATTTTAGGATCAATTCTTTATTACTGCCAAGGCACGTGGGGCACTTTCCCAGAACCCACATATTTAAGGGGCCCAAAAGTTTATGGTGTTTCAAATCAATTTTATTGTAAAACAATCTTGATAGATTAAGAAATTAAAATTTCTAAACTCCGTTCGCTGAAACGAGATAACGAAAGTAAACAAATGTGCATGCGGATTGGCGATGCTTAAACCTGGCGCTGTGCCAAAAGCGCCAAACAGATTTCTTGAAGTGTTGAGCTTCTGCTTTTTTCCCAAACGTCTGTTTGTTGCTTGTCTTTCACTTTTAAAATTGATGATTTTTTTCGATTGATTTGGTATTTTGTATACACAAATGGAGTGTGAAAATTCTTCTTTGAGCCCGCCTAAGAAGAGAGTAAAAAGAAAAGCTTTGAGTAAGGTGGAGAAAGATATGATTTTAAATGTATATAAAACGAACTTGAATCGAATCCTGAACTTCCGATTTCTCATATAGGAGATAATGCTGCTCGTATAACAGGCGTAGGTAAAGCTTCCGTTTTTTGAGTGTTAAGAGAGTATAAAAAATGTGGTGTGTTAAACTCGCCAAAGAAAATAAAATTACGTAAACGTGTTTTAGAAAATATAGATGATTTTGATAGGAATGCTATTAGGAGAAAAATCCACGAAGTTTCTTTTCCACGAGTTCAGGAATGAATTGCCCACTATAAATAAAGTTTTGGAAGTTGTAAATGATGACCCTGATTTGCCAACCTTTAAAAGGACAACATTTTATCATCTCCTGAAAGAATTAAACTTTAGATATTCACGGAGAGGACGAGACAGTACTCTCATTGATAAAAACGAAATAATTGTGTGGCGAAGAAAATATTTACAGCAAATCAAATCTTTCAGAGAAGAAGGGCGCAAAATATATTATATGGATGAAACTTGTTTGAATGCAGGCCATACAGTTAGTAAAGTTTGGAAAGATACATCAGTAAAATCATCAAAACAAGCATTTTTATCTGGTCTTTCTTCAGGATTAAAATCTCCTTCCGGAAAAGGAAAACGGATGATAATTACCCATATTGGTAGCGATTCTGGTTTCGTGGATGGAGGGCTTGACTTATTCGAATCAAATAAAAATAAAGATTATCACGAAGACATGAATTCAGAACGTTTTGAAAAGTGGTTTGGTGATATCTTATTTCGACTGGAAGATAACTGTGTGATAGTAATGGACAATGCTCCTTATCATTCCCGAAAATCAGAAAAAATACTGAATACTTCGTGGAGAAAACAACAGATTGTTAATTGGCTTTTAACAAAAAAATATCCCTTTTGAGGACGGAATGTTAAAAGCGGAACTGTTGCAGTTAGTGAAGCAAAATAAAAATAAATATGACAAGTACGCTGTCGATGAAATGGCAAAAGCACAAAATAAAACTGTCTTACGATTACCCCCCTATCATTGCGAGCTTAATCCTATTGAACTGATTTGGGCACAAATAAAGAACTTAGTTGTGAAAGAAAACAAAACATTCAAAATGAGCCTCATGTAAAAGATATATTCTCTCAAAGTATCAGCAAAATTGGCACTGAAGAATGGAAAAGATGCATTCAACATGTAACAAATACAGTGGAACAACAAATGTGGGATTTAGATAATGCTATAGATAATATAGTAGATTCCATGGTAATCAATGTAGATTCTAATAGTCCCGATACTTCAACTTCATCTTCTGAATGATTTATGAGGTAAGTGGGCTTCAATAATGTAAGATATAAATAGTTTTGTACTATTTTTTATTTAACAAAATTAACTCCTGATGAAGGTTTATAACAATGTTGAATTCAGACGGTTTGCCCCGGGAGGAAATTCCGTTCGGGGCATTAAAATGTCCCCTCCCGGAATATTTCAGATTTTATACTTTTAATGGTCAAAAAGTATAATACCCCCCCCAAATATATAATGTCTCGCCTGGAGGCACAGAAATCCCACCAGGAAAAAATATCTCTGAATTCAACGCTGTTTAAAATAAATAGAGAATAATTTATATTTTGACATCTTAAACTTTTACATTTTTGTTTAAAATCTCGATGTAAGTCAGTTAGCAACTTGTGTTGTTTTCATATACTTATCAAAATAAATGTTTAAAAAATTAACAAATCGAAATAAAAAATAAAATTCGCCAACCTAGGGATTTGTGCCAAATGTGTGGCTCCTTGATGATTTTTCTGCAACCCGTTTGTTTACTTTCGTTATCTTGTTTCCCTGAACAGACTATAGATTCATTACACAACTTATGTAAGCTAAAATTGTCAGTGATATCATAAGTATATTTATAATTTTTCTTCTCATTTGAAGATTTAAGTTTCTCATAGTGCACCCAATTTATTTCAGCTTCTTCATATGTGTTTTAAACTTGTTTAAAAATGTTTTAATTTTATGACTATCTTATTTATAAAATATCATTTTCTTTGGGTTGTGTATGTTTTTAAAGTTCGTGCAACATTAGTTCATGTTTATTTAACATGATATTTGAGTCTGTCAAGTTAATTTTTACAAAGAAATTTCAATAATAATAATAATAATCCAACTTCAGTTCACATTTATTCTTAGTCTTTCATTTAAATGGGTGCATTACATAGTTATATTCATACACTTCTCATTCACAGTATTTGTAAAAATGTGATAATCTACGATTAGGGCCTAAAATATTTTCTGTTGCCATGGCCCAAAATTTTGATGGTCAGGGTCTGTTCAGGATAAACAAACTTTCTTTGCAAAATCTGTTTTTTTAATACCAACAAAAATTTAATTCAAAATCTTAGGGGTAGCAAGCATTCCTTCTTGATCTCCCCCTTCCCTTCGTATACATGCTCCTGGGATTTTGATCAAACGTATGGCTATTAACCTTCAAGAAATATATGTTAAAAAAAACTCATCAAATTTGTGAAGGAAGGGACAAGTTAAGAATTAATTGGAAACTAACATCAGATTTCCCTTTTTTAAAAAAGAGTTAAAGTTATTAAATTATGACTAACAATATTACTGGACTTTTAAAAAAAACGGTAAGTAAAATTGTAAGAAAATTTATTTTTAACCTGTGAATTTATCTAATGCGATGCTTCTTTTGTTAAATATTCCAAATGGTAAAAATGCTGATACTAAAGTGTGTCGTGTCAAAATAAGAGCGATTAGAAAAGAACACTATTCATATTATTGTACTTTCATAGAAGAGTAATTATCTTTTGCTGGATCACTCGTACACTGAAATATTGAAAAAGGCATACTCCTCCATCTCATCAATGGGAAACTTTCTGACACATTTTTAAACGCAAAGGCATTAGACTGGCAGGCCTGAAAATGGAAGAGATTTGGAATCGAGATGAGTTTTCCGTGTTTTGGTAAATAGATTACTTATCGAGTTATAAGTGATTCTGGTAACGTATTAACGACTCGTTTTTCGCGTTTCTCAGGCTGCGGCGTCGGGAATCCGATTCAAAACGCCAACTTGGACAGTGCTTTCTGAAAGATTTTCTACCTTTACAAAAAAAAGGGAAAACGTGTTTCGATTTCAAAGTTTCTGAATAAAAAGACCTGTGAATTTCATGCATTTCCGAGCAAAAATGAATTTAAAAATATGTCATAAAGTAGCCAGTTTGTATTTAAGAACAGCCTTAAATCTGGAAAAGCACGTAACGTAAATAAAACTAGTTCGCTAGTAAAAAGACCAGGAACAAACAAATCAACAGGAGATTATTTTTTTAGTATGACTACTGGGCATCTTTAAAAGGCCCTTCCAAAACCGAAAATCAATAATCTTTCTTGAGATTGCCATTCACCAAAAAAATTTCAGTTCGTACATTTGCTGATTTGGCGATAATGTTTAATGTCACTGTGCACTAATATACCTCCTTAGTCTTGGCATCATTTGTGGAAGAGTATTAAATATTCTTTAAATTAATTAAACTACTTCTAGATCTTGCCAATTGAGCATATTATACGTATTCAATTATCCACTAAAACATGTGTGGAACTGTTTTTCAGTCATTTGAAAATAGATTTTGTGGTCTCAAGTAATTTTGATTGCAGGACTGAGAGACATATGGGGCTAACAAGAAAACAAATTCGTTGTGCGCAGAAAATAAAACAAATTTATCTCAAAAAGAAAGAAACAAAGTCAGTTTTTTTTTTTTAATTTCACTGCGACCACTTTGGAAGGGGAATGGAGTTGTTACCCCATAACCCCCACCCCTTGTGTACTAATATGGGACTAAAGAAAATAGATTGGGTTGTCCATTGCATGACAGAAAAAATAATTCTAATTTTATCTCAAACATAAAGAAAAAATCGGCCCTTTTTTCATTCCATTTTTGACCATTTTGGGAGGTCTGTGCCCCATCAGCCCCTTCCCTCTCTTTGGATATGCTGTGTACTCTGTACTAATATGGGACTAAAGAGAAGAAAGTGGGTAGTCTGTTGTATAAAAAAAAAAAAAAAAAAAAAAAAAAATTCTCAAAGGAGAAAAAAACAGCATTATTTTCATGAGATGTTCGAATATTTCGGGAAGAGGGGACCCTCTGTAACCCCATCAGCCGCTTCTCCTTTTTAGATACGCTCTGATGTCAATGTGAATTAATATGGAGCTAAAAAGAAGAGAGTGGGTAGTCTGTTGTATAACCAAAAAAAAAATTACAAATTCATCTCAAAGAAGAAGAAAACAGCACTTTTTTCACAAGATTTTCGACTGTTTCGGGAAGGGGGGCTGTAACTCAACAGCCCCCTTCTCCTTTTTAGGTATGCTCTGATGTCATTGTGGACTAATATGGGGTTAAAAAAGAAGAGAGTGGGTAGTCTATTGCATGACAAAAAAAAAAAAAAAATACAAATTTATCTGAAAGAAGAAAAAAACAGTACTATTTTCATGAGATATTCAACTATTTGGGGAGGGGTGGGGGCTGTAACCCCATCAGCCCCCTTTTCCTTTTCAGGTATGCTCTGATGGCAATATGGGACTAAAAAGAAGAGAGTGGATAGTCTGTTCCCTGACAAAAAAAAAAATACATACAAATTTATTTCAAAGAAAAAAGAAACAGCACTGTTTTCATGAGATGTTCGATAATTTCGGGAAGGGGGGGGCTGTAACACCATCAAGAATAAAACCACTAATTTCATGAGATGCTCGACTATTTCGGGAAGAGGGGGGCTGTAACCCCATCACCCCCTTCTCCATTTTAGGTATGCTTTGATGTCAATGTTGACTAATATGGGTTTAAAAAGAAGAGAGTGGGTAGTGTATTCTATGACAAAATATATATATATATACAAATTTGTCTCAAAGAAGGAAAAAACAGCACTTTTTTCATGCGATATCCGACTATTTCAGGAGGGGGGGGGCTGTAAACCCATCAGCCCCCTTCCTCTTTTTTGGTATGCTCTGATGTCAATGTGAACTAATATGGGGTTAAAAAGAAGAAAGTGGGTAGTCTGTTGTATAACTAAAAAAAAAAAATTACAAATTTATCTGAAAAAAGAAGAAAACAGCACTTTTTTCGTGAGATTTTCGACTATTTCGGGCGGGGGGGGGGGGGGGGGGGGTTATAACCCCATCAGCCCCCTTACCCTCTTTATGCTGTGATGTCAATGCGGACTAATATGGACTAACGAGAATCGCTAATCCGCTGTATAACAGATAAAAAATTAGAAATTTATCTAAAAAAGAAAGAAAAAAGCACTTTTTTCATTTTACTCTTGACAATTTTTTTTTGGGGGGGGGGGGGGGGCTGTAGCCCCATCAGCCCACCCCCTGGATACGCCACTGTTGTAAATGATCCCGCCAAGCCACAAACCTAAAACATCAGTCATAAAAAGAAGTAATATCACATAAAAAGAAGCGATATAGAAGTGCATACTCAGAGTCCCGTGTAAAAATCTATCACCACTCATAATGTTTCCAAAGGACTCGGAGTGAGGTACAGTATGTGAAAACTGCTTGGCGACCTGCAGGTTTTTATAATATATGCAGTATATCAATTTTTAAAATCGAAAAAATAAATTTTTAATTTTTGTTATATCACTTTTATAAATATTTTTGTATGCGAAAGAACTGTCAGAATGGATTTTTCCCCAGATCTATGCGATTCCGCTTACGCTAGAATTACTGCAATATATCTCAATTTAGTTAACGTTTATTATAAGGTGCATTGTTATTATTAATATGCGTATGATCATTATATATATATATATATATTACAAACTCAAAATCTTTACATGTTTACTTAAAAAATCCTCTTCGTAAGAGTGGTGTTTCTAGTTTAAATAATGGTAAATAAAATCAACAAATTGATTTTTCAAGCTCATAAATAAGAAAGGACATGCAAACATAGAAGCTTCAACTTTTTACAATTTTATGGCAGAAAAAAAAAAATAATATAGTCATATGTAATTGCCGGAAACACCAACATTATAAAAGCCTGCATGTCGCCAAGCAGTTTTCACATACTGTACCTCACTCCGAGTCCTTAGGAAACATTATGAGTGGTGATAGATTTTTACACGGGACTCGGAGTATGCACTTCTATATCGCTTCTTTTTATGTGATATTACTTCTTTTTATGACTGACGTTTTAGGTTTGTGGCTTGGTGGGATCATTTACAACGAGTTGTTTTTGATGAGATATATTATGTTGGTATGTCATTTTAAGACAATAACCAAAATATTTTATGCCAAATATGGGGGGCAATACCAATTATATATAATACCAAAATATGGGCGAAAGAATGTTTAATTTTGCTTTTATATCCATTCCCGCAGACCCAAAATATAGAAGGCAAAAAATTTACTATTTTGGCATTAATTCTGTTCTCATGGCTTTGCAAAAAAAGGGCACAAATTTAATATTTTCACCATTATTAATTGTACAATTTTGTGTCCTGCAGACCCGAAAAATCCAAATATTAATATCTAAAGAAGTAAACAAAATGGAAATTTTACTATTTCGGATCTCACTGAGTTGGAAAAGAAAATGCAGAAAGTTCCAGTTTTGGAGTTATTTTGTGTCTTCCAGACCCGAAAAATTACAATGTAAGAAAAAAAAATAAAGATGAAAATTTTGCTATTTTGGAAATAATTTGGCTTCTGCGAATTCAAAAGAAAATTTTACATTTCCAGCATTAATTTTATAATTTCGTGTCTACAAGACCCGAAAATCAAAAGGAGAAAGATAATGGAAATTTTATTATTAGATCATTATTTTGGTTACCGCAGACTTAGGAAATAAAATTACAATTTCACAGTTTTCTTTGTGGATTTGTATTTGTACATACATAAAAAAGGAGTGAGAAAATTTACAATTTTGGCATTACTCCTGGTCCCACAATCCCGAAGAATCTGAGGGAAAACAAGAAAAAAAAGAGGAAAAGGTTTCTATTACAATGATATTTTGGGTTCTGTGTACTCAAAAAAAAAACAGAAATTTTCGCATTACCCTGGGTTCCGCAAACCACAAAAAGCTGAGAGAAAGGACTATATACTAAATGTAAAATATCAACTAGAGTTTTCAATTAAAAACAGTTTTCATATATGTTGTACACCGGACAGTATATTGGGCCTGTTTAACATGGGTTGCCTGGTATATATAGTAGGGTAGATCAAAAAGTATAGGAAAAAACTTTTTTTTTCGAAATTACTTTTGGCACGGGGTGCAAAAGTTGTCTTTTATGTATATTAGTTTACAGGTTTTTTTTAAATTGAAATCCATTCATATCTTCCAGTGCCCCAAGCACCCCAAAAATAGTTAAAAATGGAAATTTTTATGAAAATTTATAATTTTTTTGTTTTTTTATTTTTTTAAAATTACTTTTGGTGCGGGGTGCTAAAGTTGTCTTTTATGTATATTAGTTTACATGTTTTATTTTATTGAGATTCACTGATATCTTCTGGTACTCCAAACGCCCCAAAAATGGTTAAAAATTGAAACTTTTATGGAAATTTATAATTTTTTTTATTTATTTATTTAATTGTTTTAAATTTTATTTGGTGCCGGGTGAGAGAGTTGTGTATTGGGTGTACTACATAATTGTGTAGTTTATATATTTTTTTATCGAAATCCTCTCATATCTTCCATTGCCCCAAGTATAATTAAAAATTGAAATTTTTAATAAAATGTATTAAAAATTTTAAATTTACGAAAATTGTTTACAAATTTGGCAAAGTGTTCAGTTGATAAAGTGTAAACTTATAAATAATAATTATAAAATAATACATGAAATATAAATTTAAAAATCGAAGCATTAAATCATAAAAATTGAACTTACGTAGTGAATTTTTTACTTCTTTTATTTTGAAGATTTACCTATTCCTAAAGTTTGGGATCCTTTTTGGTATTAAAATGTTTGATATGGCTTTTTGATTTTATTCTATTCAATATGAAACCGTGTCTCTTTTCTTGTCCAGATACACTTTCTGATGCCTCAGAACACTAGGTGAATGCATCTTTCAACAGCTTGAGTATGGCATGGATATTTTGACCATTCTACCATTTTTCCTACGTTTACCATGGCCTCAATTTCTTCACGAGACACATTCAACAAAAAATGTGGTTCAAGATGTCCAACTCGTTGCCAGTCAATAAGTTCATAATAATCTTTTGCTTTGATGTGTATTCTTGGTACTTGAAAAATTCTTACTTCTGGTGATCCTCTATTTTCATATCTAGCATATATTGCGTATTGCTAAAGACCTGATAGGCTCTCTGTTATCTGAGAGCATTGACAATAACAAATTTTCAGGATGACAAAAGAAGCTATTTCGTTGAACAACAGCATTTACTATCTTTCTTAGATTGGATTCCAAATGTCTAAAAAATGTGATAAGTTTCCAGATATGCCGCTCTCCTTCTGTTATGGAGGGTTTTGTTTTGATATGGAACCACACAGGGGCACACTTTCATAATATATGTTGTAAAAATAATAAGATTCTCAGATAGATTTTCCGTGGCCACATACAACCTTAAATTTCTGACTGCAGTTGTTAGCCATCTTGAGTGAACAACTGGACAAGGTTTTTTTTAATGTGAAGTCTGAACCACATTCACCAGGTGATATTGCTATGAAACAGTCATATAAATATTGCTGAAACCATTCTATCTATCTTATCTGGCATATTCCCCACACTTATTAAAGAAAAGGAAGCTACAGGTAGCTCCTTGCAGGTTTTGATTGCTGTACCAATTGGGCTCACAAAAGTAAATAGGACCAATTGTTGCACCATCTAAAGAATTTAGTAAATGTCGTAAAGGCAACCCATTTGTACGAAGCAAACAAATGCACTATTGTAAGGGTCTATTGAGTTCCAGCTCCATCAGGGAACAACTCCTCCTTTGTGTCCAATATTTTCATTTGTTCCGTCGCATCCAGTTACTGTAAGCCCATTTAATTGTATGTTATTTGATTAAAAAAAAATATTTTGCTTCTTTTGGGTTTAGTTTCTCCTGTTGCAACTGTAACGTGGGTAATATACGGGGAGTCAGGTTTTTTTACAAGAGTTTAATGTTCCCCCTTTGTGGCTTTTTTTTGTCTAGTACATTGTGCCCTTCATCACTTGCACTTTTGCTTTGTCTTTTCTCACATCAAAATATAATCAGGTTAAAATAGACAGAGACACTGCTAAATTGCTCGTCTCTGCAACAAAATTTCGAACCTTTGTACGCTCTTGATGAAATTTGATGCGACCTACTGCATTCGAAGTCTCTCTTTTGTGTACAATATCTTGTAAAACAGCAACGACAATTGAAGCATCTGCTCTATCTGAAATTTCATAAATAACAATACAGTATAAAAAAATAATTTTATACATTTAATAATAAACAATAAACGATTTTTCATCCTCTGGCTCTACTTTTTATGATATACAAATGATTGTTTAACTCTTCATTTTTACTTATAATTTTTAGTTCAAAATTTGAATAAAAATCGATTTTCTATAAATGTCTAATTGTCTTGGGGCACCGGAAGGAAATTTATCGAAGGAGAAAATTTTTTCATGTATGCTAGTATGCTTAAAAGACAACTTTCGACCCCGAACCAAACATAATTAAAAAAATAAATAAAAAAACAGAAAAAATTCAAATTTTCATAAAACTTTCATTTTTTAACTACTTAGGGGATGCCTAGGGCACCGGAAGATATGAATGGATTTTAATTAAAAAAAAAAACATGTAAACTAATATGCATAAAAGACAACTTTTGCACCCCGCACCAAAAGTAATTAAAAAATATAATAAAAAAAATTTAAATGATAAATTTTCATAAAAATTTCATTTTTTAACTATTTTTGGGGCACTGGAAGATATGAATGGATTTCAATAAAAAAACAGATGAAAACTAATATACATAAAAGACAACTTTTGCACCCCACGCCGATTCGATTATCCACATTTCGATTTTTCGATCCACCCTAATATATAGTTCAAAAATAATAATTTAGTTTATTAATTTAAAATTACATAGAATTGGTTTAATTTCACTTCAGTCTAAAAAATAAGCTGGAATCGGCCTGTTTTTTAGTGACTGATTCTTTTGCCCCAAAATGGGCCTGACCCAGATTCTGACTCCACAAGCAAAGGTTGGAGGTATAGCTGGCTTGCCAATATCAATACTTGAAGATTGAGAGTTGCAAATGCAAAAAGAAAAGTAACACATATCAACTGTACAAGGAAAAAAAAAGCATACTATAAAATTAATAGAGCAAAGTCGTCATTTCTTTTTTTCCTTTAACTGGATATTTTAATATATATATTATATTAGAAACAATAACCTCTACTGTAAAACTGCATTTTTATATTCATATATATATATTTTAATAAATTAAATTGTTTAAAAACTTAGATTTTCTTTTCTTTTTTCATTTATTTTACAAAATGGGCATAATTTTTTAAAAACCCTTACTTTTTCAATAGAATTTGAAGGAAAAAAAAAGTTTGAGAAATCTTCTGGGATTAGAAAGTCATGGTGTTGTAATCTTTATTTATGTAGAGGAATTATTGTGCATTATGTGCTGATTTAATCAATTATAAAGCTATTTAAAGATTATCATAATTGCCAACCTTCTTTTTTTCCCCTCAAGTCAAATAAACATAAAATATATTATAGTCAAATTAACATAAACATGCCAAAGAGAATTATTTAATGAAATGTTTCTGTGTGGTTATTAATTAACTTCTTTTATTCAATAAAATTAATTTCTAGTTTCATGTGAATTTAGGAAAAAAAAAAAAAAAAAAAGATGGAATGGTTGGCAGTTATGCATCATTAAAACTTTTTATATTAAAAAAAAAAAGTTTATAAATATGTGTATCAAATTCCATGGTGCATTATTCAGCATAAAACTTAAATATAAATATTTGCCTTTACAGATATTTACCTCATGGAATAAAAAGTATTCATATAGAAGTGTTTGACGAAGTGAGTATTTTCTTATTTTTATTTATTTAATTTTAAGAATTCACATTATTATTTTTTTTTCATATTTTCTGCTTTTAAATAAATAAATAGTTTTTTAATAATCTGTGTTGTAAATATTTATGTTTTCAGTTGAAAAAAACTGATTATTCCTTCTCTTTGAGTATTTAATTTCAATAAAATTTGTTTATTGTGAGGGTTTTTTTCTGCATCAAAGAAAAACATGTATGTCCTTTATTTTAAGTGGTTTGTTATGTAAAATTTTAATTCTTCTCTCTTTCTTTTTTAAAGGATTGAATAAAACTATACAGATATCACTTTTATTCATATTTATAATTTTATTTAAATTACTGAAACATATGTGTCATTAATAAATTTCGATACTTCTCTATTATCCCGTTGACCACTTTTCGTAACAAAAAACTATTGCCAAACTGTAAGATTAAACGCGAAAAATGCAGTCCCATTTACTTGATGTCAGAAGCATTATAAGTGTTTGTTATGTCATCAAGTGATTTTTAATTCGACATTTGTGTGTATTTTTCATTATGTTTTACTGATTTATTAGTTATTTCATTAATTAAAATAACAATTGTGTCCTTAAATTCTTATATTTTATTTATTTATTTATTTTGATATTCCAATGGTAACGTTCTCCCGTTTATTTGGCGTTACAGTTTGGTGATAGTTTTTTGTTATGAAAAGTGGTCGACGGGATAATAGAGAAGTACCTAAATTTCTTTAATAAGAAGAAACTTCTAGCCAGTTTTATAATGTTAGAAATAGAGTAAAATTTTAAATTAGAAAGCTTTGTATGGATACATTCATATTTAATCTGTTAAAGAAAATCAGAAAGACGAGGGGGGGGGGGGGGAGGAGATATAGATAAGTGAGTGATTAGTAGTAGATAACACATCCTTGCAGTAATTACTATGCCATAGGACTTATGCTGTGTTCCAAAGACAGAAGATTTCAAATCTTCATATATTTTTTTTTCTTTCAAAATCAAAGGCAATAAAAAACAGATATAACAGTTAACTTATATTCTTCATTACAAAAACTAAACTGCCTTATCCACGAAATTCACAACAGTGAACATGGCATCGTGCTTATGCATTATTGACATTAAATCACATTGTTTGGAAACAAATTTTATTTATTGTAAATGGTCAAAGAGAAAGTACCTATATTTTTTATACTAACTTGCTATTTTGTGGAATTTTACTACTGTTGTAAATAATTAAATACTAAATCTTTGTTTTACTTACCAGTCTGAACTTTTTTTTTACATTTTGTTGATATAATGAAATACATGATTTTTAATAATGTATTTTAGTTTAATAATTTTTAAACAGTTTAACATTTTTTTTTTTTTTTATGATTGCATAGTAATAAAAGTATTCTTATATTTATTACATTTTTTTCTTGAAAATTTTCATTTGTGATTGGATGCTTTTAATATTCATTTATCTTTAAAAATTATTTCTTTGGAGACATTGATTTCAAACATGTTTTCATTTGATTTATTGTTTACTAAACCATTGCTCAATTTAAGGTTGCTTAGAGAAACCAGAAAAATACATATAGTAAAGGACCTTTCATTAGTCACTGAAGGAGACAATATAAAACAATATATAAAAGAAATAAGAATGAAAAAAAAAAAAAAAACATAGCAAAATATGGCAATGTATTTTGTATAGTATATGAATGTTAAAGTATTTTTCTCTGCATATTTTAGTCCATTCAATAGTTTTAAAGAGCATTCATATATTTAAATCTTCAAAATTTGGAGGCAAAAAAATTTTTTTAGTGTTGTCTTTACTGCAGTTTCCACTACCTATTTTTTTTAGACTCAGTTAATTCAGATATATAGATGACACTTTCTGCATTAAGAATTACACATTCCTTATAAGGAAAATTGAAAATGAATTGCACCATACAGTAACATCAACTATTTCAATTTCTTTTTGGGCATCGAATTTGGGATTAAAAGGTCAGCTTTGTTAAAACTATATATTGTTCGGTTTCGTATTTGACACTATACCTTGCAGACAAAGTTCAGTTCAAAATCTGCAAAATATACAGTTTTATGGTTTTAACTGCTCAATGTTTGTTAGAAGAATTAAAAAAAGTCAGAATTTTTGGTAATTAAATGAGCAATAACTTTTTTAAGACACTTCAGTCATTTTCACATCAGTATACACAAGAAGATGTTTACAATGTATTATTATTTTTTTAATAAAGACTTTTAAGAACCAGGAAAAATTGATCTACAACCAATAAATACATGTTAGAATATATGCGAATGTGGTTCGCAGAAAATCTTCAGAATTTTCAGAAAATTTTAAATAATTAAATTAATTAATTAAATCTTTGTTTTGTTTTAATTTTTTCCCATTTATTGGTAGGAACTCGTAAAGTCTGTATTAGTATGTAATCATAAAATTAATTTTTTTCTTAGTCATTTTGCTTCAAAAGGTTACATTATTAAGTATTTTGCTATTTCTCAGTCATTTGACAAGGTAATAAATGAAAATTAATTTCTACCCTCAGCGAATTTTTTTTTTTTTTTTAAACAAATAATTCTTTAATCCATTAAACATATTCATCTATAGATATATAATATAAATTTATTCATGTTTTGAGATGTGTATGTGTGGAAGGAAAGGCATATGATTCAGCAGATTTTTGTTTAAAATTTTTGGACAAATATTTCTGCTCACTGACAAATTCCAATTTTATTCAACTCTGAAAAGAGAAATGCATTAAATTATGCTCTACTATACCTATTTTCTTTTACAAAAATGATGTTTTGAAAGTCCTTTAGTTAAAGGGATGTATTTCAGTTTTGTATTTTTTATAGAAGTCTAGTAGCTATAAAGCAGACATATTAATCAAGCGAATTAATAAAGCTTTTTTGTACTGTAAGATATATGCTAATTGATAAAAAGTATCAAGACACCTCTGAACAAAACTTAAATCATAAAACTGTGTGAAACCACTTAATAGTATTAAGTTTTTTCCATAAAATCCTGCTGATGTCTAGATACTTTTGACTATACAGCAGGGCTCTGTCCAGACTTTTTTCACAGGGTCCTGTTTTTGTGAAATTGTGAACAGCTTTTTATATTTGTGAAAAATCTAATCGTAATTTTGTGAATTTGAAATGGTCGTTATATTCAGGTTCTTGTTTATGCATTTTTAAGAAGATATATGGATATAAAATACATATATTTTCTTTATATATGTAAAAGTGACAGGTCAGATTTTACTTTTAAATGATTAATTTGTGAAATGTTTGGTTTAAAGATGGAAAAATTTTGTGAAAAACCTGTTTTTAAGACATAATTTTGTGAAGGGTCCTGTTTCAGGGAAAATAATTTTGTGAAAGGTCCTTTTTTAGGGAAAATAATTTTGTGAAGGGTTCTTTTTTGAAATGAAAAATTTTGTGAAGAGTCCTTTAAAAGACCCAATTTTTTCCTAAACAGATCCCTGCTATACAGTATGTATAACTTATTGAAAAGTTATAGGATTTATTCCGTTTTAGGAGCGTTCGTAATTATATAAATACGTAGCACCTATTGTCGTCGCCTGGTCCATCCGTCCATCTGTCCGCATATAACAACGCAAAAACTACCCAAATGAATGGTTTGAAATTTATGATATATTATCTTTGCAGAATTTTGTCGAGACATTTCAAATTTTATGAAAATCGAATCAAAACTTCAGAAGATATTAATAAAAATATTTATTAAGAAATTTAAATTAGTTTTAAAAAAAAATCTGTGCTTTCTTGTTATAGGAGCTTCCGAGGTTTAATCGTCAAGCGACCGAGATACTTATTTTATTACAGAAATTAATCTGCAGATGATATAATTCATTTCACAGAATTTAAAATCATCAAGATCTGAATATTTATATAATTAGCTATGGTACGAACGCACCTCGTTTGTCACGTTTGACATACAATTTCCAACTTGTTAATATATATATCTGTTACATAGTTTAAAATAAAACTGAAAAGTCTAATATTTTAAAAAACAGCGGCTGTAAAAAAAATTGCAAAAATCTGTCTTTTCTGTTTTATTTTTACTTAATCATAGGTGTTGCATTTAAAAAATAGCTGGTAGGTGAATAATTGATCATTGTATAATGTGAAATAAACATTAGGAAAATAAAGATGTTTATCTTAACATGGAATCTTTCAAATTAAGGAAACACAAGAAAAAATTAAATAAAGTAAGATAGTTGATACTAATAAAGCTATTCAGTGATCCCTAAATATCATTATACTTTTAGCCCTATGCATATGTTTGTTTTTAAAATTATGCATACAGTAGCCCTTGTTATATCACACTTTTTTTTGCACCGTTTGAAAAAAAGTTTTAAATTAATCTCACTTTTTAAAATAATTTTACTTATATATGTGAATTACTGTATGTAGCATTATTGATTATTTTGAGAAAATTGCAATATGCATATAATCAAATGTTTTAAGGGAAAACAATATCTATGTATATATTTTTTTGTATGTTATCATTTTCCTTAATTTTTTTAATCACTTTTTTTTTTGGTCTCCTAACATGTGGGATATAATAAAGGATTACTCTTAAGTCTTATTAACATTAATATATTCTTGTCTGTCTATCTTGACATGTATAAACTAAAATTTGGATTTATATAAAACTCTTTTTTTATACTGTTTTTGACTGATTCTTAAAAGTTTTATCATATTTATATTTTTCAACATAAATACAAGAAGAAATTTTTTGTTACCTAATAAATATTATATATTTTAGCATACTATAACTGCAGATGAGCGCATTGCTTATGCTGAATACGTTATACCTGATGAAGCTTTCCAAGGAAAATTTATTGATACCTGGATACTTCTGAATGGGCGGCAAGGGGAAGGCAAAGAGGGATCCATCAACATTACTCTGTCTATTTCTGTAAGTAAATTTTAATTATTAGTAATTTTAGAAGACACAAAATTTCACAAAAATGTTACAATTTTTATGCTAAAACAGTTTATGTACTCTAAAGCAGTGGTTCTTAAACTGTGGTCTGGAGACTACTATGGATGAGGGGGAGGGGGGGGGGGGTGTCCTTTAGCTTATAGCCAGATTCTACAAATTAAATTTTTATTGAACTGCATTATGAAAAATACATTTTTACATTTTATGTCAAGAAAATACTTATGTGAAATTTAAAAAATCTTTCTCTTGTAAAATGTTCCAGTATCAAATCTGTTTCAATCATTTTTGTTAGTGTTGCAGTTTCTATAAACTGTCACAGGTATAAGAAAATAATTCTTTATTGAAAAATTTCAAATTTCAAAATATTTCTTTGAATTGTAATGCTTAAACCAAATTTTATAAATTTTTATGATTATTAGGGTTTTAAATGTTACACAAAATGTATTCTTAATCTTAGTAAAAATGATATTTTAGTATAATAATTTTTATTTTGTTTGAGTAGATTATGGGAAATAAATTAATATGCTTTTTTACTTATATTGATTTATGCATTCAGTTATTTGAAAGAAATATTTAAAATTGCTGAAATAGGGTCATTTGTGTATTAAACTATTGTTTAAAATTTATTGCCCCTGATACAGTGTATTCAGGGGCTGTGCATATATATAACGTTATCACTTTAGGGGAGAGGGGGAGGTCAGGCACTACATATCATATGATATCTCTAAGGGGAGGGATTGGGGTTGTCTTTTGATATCGTTATCATTTTTAATCCAACCAAAATGTTCTTTTTGTAACTTTTTTTTACATTAGAATAGTCTGTTTTTTTTTAGCTTGTATTTTCATGAAAATGCAAAATTTTTATTGAAACCGTTAAATGATTATTTTATTCCAAAACATGGAATACACCAACGTTTGACATTCCTATTCATCTGCTGTTAGAGAAACCAGGTGCAAAGTATGTTTGAAATGATACAGTAAAGCATCGTTTATACAAGGTTTTAGCGTTTACATTTTACTGTAAAAATATATCCTTTATACGACGCATAAAATCGTTTATACTTCATTTTTTCGATTTTGTAACATTTATTTTTGTTTATGTTTCTTGTGTATTTTAAGAACAGGTGGAATTTGTCAGCTATGAATGACATCAAAGAACATGTTTAAATATACCCCACATGATAACATCGTGAGCTGGTGTGTGATTAGTTGGAAAAACCAGTTTGCGCGTGATAGATTACACTGGGAGGTGTCATTCTTTTTGCGGGGATGGTCAGCTGTTTTGACCTGTTTTATTGTTACACGGCACATTCTTTGCCTATCAGTACACTAACAGTAGAGATCGTTTTTTTTTTTTCATTTTCACCTTTCGTACTGTTTTAGCCAGAGCTCTTTTCAGACATGTCTCGAAAGTCTGAATCGCATAGTGACAGCGGAGATTACAATGAAGGCTAAGAAGTTGTTTCTCCATAATTTCAAGATGCCGTGAATTGCATTCAAACATCAAGAACTTATTTTGTTTGCCACAATCTCAGCGAAAAAATTTTCAGGCCCTTGACTCATTGCACAAATCATTAATTACAACTCAATATCAGTCATCACGTCAAACAACCATAGACATTTTTTTCTGTAATACTACGTAAAATGATCAAAAATAAATAAATAAAGGTGCGTACATTTGAATTGCTTATTGTATTTTTTTTCCTTTTTTTTTGTTTATTTGTTTGTTTTGGTTTAATTTATAAATTTATGTAAATCAACACATTAAACATTAAAATTAAATAAAAACAAAATTAATTCTAGTTTTAGAAGTAAAAATCGATTATACGACGTTATCGTTTATACAATGTTTTTCGGTAGTCCCTTCGGCATCATATAAACGATGCTCCACTGTACTTTAGAAAGAAAAAAGAAAGAATGTTGTCCACCTGTTTTGTTTATAAAAAATTCTGTTTGCCCCTGCCTGTGTAGGGGGCAAGTGCAAGAAGACAATATTACTGTTGAATGCATTATGTGACAAAAAGTATCAAATACTTTTAAATAGTAACTATTTTTTTTAAGTATTAGATGGTATAAATAAAGTTATTTCCTATATAATAGAGATATTTTATTGACTTCTTCTCTTCATTTGAATCAATAAAGTAAACAAGAAATGTAAAACCATATCTGTATATCACTGCAAATATGTATGTGGTAATTACTTATTGAGCTCTGATGATGAGATGTGACCTCACGTGGTTTGGAAAGGCCTAAAGTGGAGCATGTGATCGTTATGCAATAATATCGATGATTACAGGTGCAGTTGGTATTTACTGCAATCAATTAATGTTCCAGGTTCGTTTAAAAATCGCAAATTGCATACACGCTTAAAGCAAGCTTGGTGCTGAAAAACCAGTCAGACGCACACGCCAAAACAGAAGTGTGCGCCTACGCCATGTTATTTTAAAACAATGCTAACCAGAATAATTTAATTTAAAATGTTAGCTTGAAGTAAGCAAAACATGTTACACATATGAAAGGATTAGCTGGTTGTTTACTTTCATGATTTGTGAATCCGACTGACAAAATGTTCATTTCATGAAAAGGCTGAATAATGTAGATATATATATTAACTTGAAATAAAAACAAGAATATGACAGTGAAGACAGTTTTTATTGTGAAATTTCTTCTCACAGTTCTTGTACATTTCAGCTGGAATATCAGTCATTTAATAAATCCTTGAAGACACAAATAAATCGCTCCACACAATAACAATACGAGAGACACTTTGAATAACATAACTTAACTTTCTGTATTGAGCTGCACAACACCAATCTAAATGACTATTACCATTACTGTAACACAAGAGAAGATAGTTATTCATGAATGTAAATATTTTAACATAAAAGATGATTTCTCTCCACAACAATATCAAGAGTAATAATCACCAGTTTCAAGACTTAATTCCGTTAATCCATTCAAGTATACTAACACACAATACTGGCCTCTATTTATACTACAATGATATCAACATGTGCCGAGAAACAACCACTTTCGCGAAACTTCCACGAAGATTTGCATACACGTTATAGGTGCAGATTCCCAAAATCTGGAAGGAGCCAGTGGCTCCTAAACCCAAAAAATCCAGTGGCCACATTGTGAAACAAACACCTAAAAACAATATTTTTTTCTCAATTAAATTTGGACAATGGAATACTGAATCTTCCCACCATAATTGTATACAGTTTGTAGCAGGGTTGGTTATTTTGCTGGCAAAAAGGTATTTTTGCCGGGACAGTGGCAAAAACTGGTAAAAAGTGGTAAAAACCGGCAAAAATGGTAAAAATGGCAAAAATCCAATTTTGCATAACTAAATGCAGTGATGCAGTTTATATGAAAAGGAATCATAACAACAAATGAAACCAAATGTTTTCTTGGTAAAAATAAACAAAAGTATAAACCAAAAATATATTCTTATTCTGTTTTCTTGCACTACACTACTCTTGTCTCTAACCCCCCCCCCCCCCCCCCCCTGACCAAAAAAAAAAAAAGATTTACATGTACCTGCCTTTTCATTCATCATCCACAAACCTGTTTCCCACCTGCTCTCCATATGAGCTAAGCAACTGTGGATCCTCCCTCCCTACACAGGTGGCCAATTACCAATCAGGAATCAGCACAACAGCAGGTGCACAAAATTCCTGTTTTCAGTTCTCACCTTATCAGTTTTACAGTTAATCTGAGAAGTAACTTTAGCCATTTTTGTTTTTGATAGCTTAGATTCTAAGCTTGGCTGCAGAAAATAAAGAAATAACAATTGCAAGAAATAATGAATAAAGGAGGAAGAAGACAAGATCCAATTTGGGAGTCCTTTTATAAGTTATCTGTAGATGGAAAAACTGCTGCTAAGTGTAAAAAATGTTTAAACATTCAGAGCAATAAAGCAGCCAGAATGAGGGCACATGTTTCAAGCTGTGTAAAAATTGTTACAAATGAATGTGTGAATGTGGAAGCATTCTCTTCACCTGAAAAACAAGCAGATTTAAACCAGAATAACAGTGATACAGTGATTGATGAAGAGGTGGACAAGTTGCAGCCTCTTTAAAAAAAGGCAAGATATTTAGAAAATAGTATAAACAAATTTGTGTCAAAAACTTCAGATCAAGATAAAAGGAAGATTGATCTGATTGTTGCAAATTTCTTTTATTCTTGCAACATAGCATTTAATGTTGTGGAAAGTGATGCATTTAAAAACTTAATCCACATCTTGAGACCAAGCTACAAACCGCCTTCACACAAAGAATTGGCAGGTAATCTTTTAGATTCTGTTCACAGTCAAATGGAAGAATCAGTACCTGAAAGTTTGAAAGGCAGAGAAGGTACACTTGTTATCGACGGATGGAGTAACATCCACAAATAATGAACCCATAACTGCTTCATGTGTTCAAGTTTATGGAAAATCATATATTGTAGACGTAGAGGATACAGGTGCCACCAAAAAGACTGCAGAATTCTTGTCAAAAAAATGCAGTGATATTATTCAGACTGTTGGAAAAAAGTATGATTGCCAAATAAAAAGCATAGTAACTGACAATGCTAAAAATATGGAAAAAATGAGACGGGAGCTGGAACTAAAGTATAAAAGTGAAAATTCATGTCTGATATCATATGGTTGTGCAGCTCATTGGTTAAACCTCCTTGGGGAAGACATTACACCTTCTAGTATCATTAAGCATGTAGTGGAGGTTCATAAATATTTTCGAAACCACCATGCAGCATAAAAATCAGACTAACAATGGCTTTTTTTCAATTAAAGAATTTTTTTATGATGAAATTAATAATATCTCAGGTAATTAACCCTTTCCAGCACAGACAAATTCTGTTCGTAAAATACGAAAATACTGACTGACACCGGAATTTACAAACGACTTTTTTAGAAAATAAGAACTCCTTTTTATACGCTTTTACTATAGAAGCAAAATTTTATTAAAATATTCTTGGTGCCAAATGCAAGTTTGGAATTAAAATTAGGTGTGCCTGGAATGGGATCACTGTGCTGGAAAGGGTTAAGATGAGTATATTAAGTTATCATCATAATGCATTGTACTACTATTCTGTGATTGTTAATTTAAGATAAGAAATGAAACGTGCATTTATATGTAAAAAAATCAGTTTTTGCCATTTTTGCTGGCAAAAACTGGCAAAAACCTATTTTTGCCATGACGGTTTTTACTGCGGTTTTTTCCACCTGCGGCAAAAACTTGCCAACCCTGGTTTGTAGGAATGAATTTTGTAATGTAAGACTTGAATATTTTGTGAATAACGATTCTCTAAAGTTTTCTGATCTATAAATAAACTCTCCCCCACCATCAAAAAAAAAAAAGGATTTTTCATAGCTGAAATATAAATGCTCAACTTAGGAAACTTGCATAAGAAAATATGTCTATAAAAATCAAAATTAAAAATAAATACATATGAAAAAAATTTAACAATTTCTGACATTTTCAAGGATGATGGAGAAAGATTGAATACTATGAGCCTCATTGCAACTTTTGTTGCAAGGGGATTTTTTAAAGGGTTTATTAAAAAATTTTTTAAATCCCTATGGGACAAAAAAAAATTAAAATTTTTGTGACCGATCGCCGATTTTCATGTTTTATTATCACAACTCCTTGACGAAATTCACAATTTTTTTTCTGCAATCGATTGATGAACTTCGTGGTTTTTTCGCGACCAATTGATGAAATTTGCATTTTTTTTTCTTCTCGAAATTCGCGTTTTTTTTTTTTTTTCTCCCCGAGATATATTGGGGGAAATTTGAGATTTTATTTTGCAACCTATTGGCAAAATTTGCGGTTTTATTTCATCAGCAATTGGTGAAATTCGTGGTGGTTTTATGTGGCGAGCAATTGACGAAATTTGCAAAATTTTTCAGTGACCGATTTCACAAAAATCGCCACCGACTGAAGAAATTTTAGCTTTCTTTTCATGACTGATTGGTGAATTGATTTGCGGAAATTTAAAAATAAATAAATAATGATAATTCGAGGAGTTTTGCTAATTCGTGGAAGAATTGCATGCCAATATCTATGTGTACCTGTAAGAACATATCTGAAAAATCCCAGAGCTACAAATTTATTCTCTTCTCGGCACAAATTTTACTGTGTCGCGGGCTTATTGTGGCATGCCATTGACACAGAGTTCATTCGCGACGCATATCAACAGGATTTTTTTTTTTCCGATTCTGCGGATATTGCAGATTTAAAAAAAAAAACGGGAAATTTGCGAATTAGTGGAAATGTGGCATTTATGTTCAATCATATTTTTTAATCATGGACAATAGAAACAAGTGGGTAAGTGTGATCGAAGATCGCTCAAAGGTTTTTGTTTAATATTCCTTTCAAAACACTTTATCCTTTCTTTAATAAATTCAAACAAATTTCATTTAGCAACAACAACAAAAAAAAGTCATGTTTTTTATAAAGTAAAAATTTACCGGTCTATTTTTCTGTTTTTTCGAATATCTAATCCAGCCGGATAGCGGGCCAAGCCCGCTATTATATTCTGTCATACTAATATCCGTCATGCGGACTAAATACAATATTTAAAAAAATAATTTCAAAATTAAACAAATTGTACGCCTTCAAAATGTTAAAATATGCGAATATTTCCATAATCGGATTTTTATCGATTCAATATGTTTCTCAAACTTATATATTTACTATTCTCTATTATTTATATTGATACTCGCTTTGTATTCTTCTCAAACTTTCGAAAAATAGTTAAACTTCCCATATGACGTCAGATTTTCTTTTTAATTCTCTAATGACGTGATATTAATCTACTTTGTGTACTTACACATACTCATACTCCTTGTATTATTGAAAAATCTTAGACATTTTCCGTGTTATTACGACTATGACGTCAATCAATTTTATTTCATATTTATCTTTTTTTCAATTGGTGAAACTTTTTATTTCATTTTCATTTTTCACGTGAAAATCGTCTGATAGAAAATTAATTATTGTAGAAAAAATTTCATTGTGGATTTTAAATCTTTGGCATCTGCTATAATGAAAAATGTTTAAATTTAATAGGAAAAGGCTGTTAGAATTTTGGTTTTTTATCTCTATTTATTAAAATAATACGAATTTTTCAAATTTTAATATTTTGAGCTCTTCACAGCTGATATTCATCTATATACACAAAGTTTCAACTATGTAAGTTATATAGTTTCTGAGAATAGCTCTGTGACGGACATACAACGAAGCGGGAGTAATAGGGTTTTGTGAGATGAACGAAACCCTAAAAAGAAGAAAAAGAGCTAAATATTGCTGAATTATGGAGGAGAATGCCCGGATTTCATATTTAAAAAAAAAAAAAGTGGAAATCTGCCTTTCGGCAAAAAAGGGACATCCATGTAAACACATGGCGGCTTAGACATAGAAAGTTAGTCGCCAAAGCCAAAACTTTAGTCGCCACGTGGCGACTGGTGACCGTGAATCTGCATCTATAATACACGTGCCTTGTTTCATTCTATCTTACGATCGGCTAATACAAGCAATCGCATGTGCCGCCATCTAGTGTGTGGACGATGCACTATGTCACTTGTTTACATGTGTTTCACGTGTGAAGTACAATGTGTGTTAGAGATAAAGTTAAAAGTGTTTCTGTTTTACGTTTAATAGGAGAATGATTAAAAGTATGCACCCATGAATAGATAAAACCAGTTTGATAAATAAAAGCTTAAAGGTAAGTAAAAATGATGTAGTTGTAAATAAAACTTATATATTTGAGTGTTTTACAAACTTAATAAAGATGAACTTTTAATATGTATTTTAATATGTTGAATGCTAGGTGTGTATATATGATGATGAATGTGTAGTTTAATGAAATACTTTGATAAAAGTATTTAAATAAGTATATGGCTTTAGTCAATGAGACTAACATATATTTGAAGTCTGTTTATCCTAACACGCCAAAGAGCAATGACTGTGCATTGCTAGCAACCGCATGCTCTGGATGAACAAGTGGGAGGAAATCTTTCCTCTCAATCACATGGAGAAACGCTGGATGCAATGGTGGCTGCTCTCAATCACATGGAGAAACGCTGGATGCAATGGTGGCTGCTAAAACAGGAGACTGAGCTAATTATAAAAGTAAAATTACGGCATCGTTCACAGAGAAACTCAAAAATTGAACGAAGCATTGTAGAAAGGCAAATGAGATATCAAATAAAAGGGAATGTAAAATGCTAAATAATGGGAATGATAATTTAAATGAATATTAAAGAAAAACTATTGAAATGATTAAAATTAATGTTTAAAATGGGAAATAAGCATGTGGTTACGAGTTAGACATAAAAGGGTTGTAAATGGCACATTTACATCGTGACAAAATAGGAAGAAAAACAAAAAAAATTGTAAAAAATAAAAATAGTTTTTAGATATTGATAACTTTATCATTGGAGAGGGGGGGGGGGTCGATGAATGATAACGTATGATATTGTAAAGGGGGGAGGGGGTTCAAAATTACCAAAAAGTTGATCTCGTTATATATGTACAGCCTCTCATGCATGATGTCAGTCTACTATTAATATTATTTCATGTGGTATTCATAAATAAATAAATAAATATATTTTATCAATTATACAATGTGTTAATCTATTTATGTAATGTTTTAGAGTTGTAGAAATCCAGTTTTTACACCTCCTCAAAACATGCCATATATGATGCCTGCTGCTTCTCCAATTATGGTTGTACCTCAACCAGTTATTGCACCTTTACCTTATTATTCTTCAGGTAACTTGCATTAAATAATTTTGTACTTTTATTATATATATAACCGTAATATAGACGACAAAACATAATTAACCATACACAAATAGAAAAAGAAAAAAAAAACTGAATGGATGGAAAAAGATGAAACTCATATCTGTTATGATAAATTATCCAAAAATGAAAATATTGAAAAATTATCAAGTACAAATTACTATAGATTCCACAAATCAAGTATGGTTTCATCCTTGTACAAACTACAATAAGCTAGAAAGGTGCGAGATTCTGGCTATTGTACATATAAAACTGCAAAAAAATGTTTGAAGAATGGGAACTTAGAAAGTGAACAATATTTAAGATTATTTGCGAATTTAATTCAGATCTGCATGTATGAAAAAAGACAAGCATGCCTGAATTACATGATTAGAACTTGTTGCCAAACCAATTCTATAAGTTCAAGAAGATTTGAAAAGAAAAAAAAAAAAGTAATGACTTATGAAGATTGATTGTTTTTTTAAGCAATAAATCACATAAAAAAGTGATAAAGAGGAAGCCAAAAATATTTGAATGAGATAAATTATGGTGCTGCCATCTAGTAAGATAAATTGCAAATAAAGAAATTAAAATGCAAAGAGTTATAATTAATCCAATAGTAATTACATATTATTGATAACAAAAGTTGACAAAACTTACATTTATAATTTATTGTAATAATTGTGCTTAATTTAAAATTAAATAAGAAAATAAAAAAATTCGTGTGGGGGAGGGGGGTGCAAAGTAGGAGAAAAAAAAAAAAATACATTTATAAATTAATATTAAAAAAATGTTTAAATAAAAATACTTAAAAAAAAATGTTTGTGTGGGGAGGGGATTATAAGAATACGAGTGTTCAACAGTGGAAGAGGACAAATTATATTTATGTATATAAATGTAAGAAGATGGATGAATTCAAGTGAAGAATATTTTAACAATGTCCCACACAAAGCGGAAAAGTTAATAATAATTAAAAAATAATGAAAATAATATAGAGATTTAAAATCTGAACTATTGATGTTAGTCTGAAATGAAGTGTTATAGAATCAACTATAGTATTAAGAGAAATAATAAATTATGCATAATTATACCAATAATCGTCTTTTGTTTTCTCCTTTAAGTGAATTAATTAACAATTGCACATTAAATTTCCTCATAACATATATAAATTAAAGTGATATATTTTTATTTAATGTCAGATGTAGGAAATTAAACTATCTTTGTAATTTTCCCTAGTCCAGTGTTCCCTAATTCCCTAAAAAATATAGAATGGGATAAACATATGATTTTTAATTAGGGAATTTGAATCTGAAAATATTTTTATGCTTATTTGCATAATTATTATTTGCACTTTATAACTTTTTATGAATAAATTCATTTGATTAATTTATTACTTATATTTAAAATGAATAAAAATTTTGTTTTTAGGTAATTCAGTGTGCAAAGGTACCATTTCTTAACTAGTTCTTAATTTATTTTTAAAATGTCACTTCCTTAAACTTATCTCTTTTTTTCTTACCATCTTGTCAATAAATAAGTAACTTTTTTTTTTGCAAAATTATTTCACTTCTATGAAGTATTTTGACTTAATCTCTATCTAAAACCAGATTTTTATTACTTATATTGTATGTTTTAAATTTTTTTAGTTATTCACATATTCATTGTATAATTTGAATTAAATTTATTATAATTTGAATCACAGATAACCTGCGATTTATTCTGTTGAGTTGATTCAGATATCAGACCAGATGCTGTGATCAATAAGGTCATCTGGGTGAATTGGGTCCTACAAATTCATCCAGGATGGCTCAATTGGTAGAGCATTGGCAACTTCAGCCAAGAGATCCCTGGTTTGAATCCTGGTCCAGATATTTTTCATCCAGTTGGGAAATTACAACTTATATAACTGCTTAATACTCTACCATGCATAGGCGTTCAGTTTTGAAAATTATTGGTGGGGCTCAACTCTTTTTTACAAATATGTGTATGTGAGTGTAAAAAAGATCGATTTCCAGTTTAATGTTGCTTTTTAACTCTCTCTTAAAGAAATTAAACAGAATCGTATACTAATAAATAATCACAAGTTAAGTAAAACATTAAGACAATATAAAAATTCGAATATATAGGCCTGTTTATAAAATGATACTCGCTGATATTCACGAATTGTTTATAATAAAATCACAACAAAAGTTGACTTTGAATAACGTCTTTTTTGTTTTCGGAATATAGACTTTTTTTCTATTTTCATTTTTTATATAAAAAGTTCAAACGTTGAGCATTTTATTCTAATTTAAAAGAATAGAACATAAAATGAAAAAAATTTCCTAATGTCTTTTATTCCTATAACAAAAGAAAAAAAAATGAAACATTTAAAATTCTATAAAATACTAAAAAGTAAAAAAAAAAAAAATTTTGCAATTTTTTTTTTTTTTTTTTTTTTTTTTTTTTTTTTTGCAAAAAAAAAAAAAGAGTCCATTTTAGAAATTATTGGTGGGGCTCGAACCCACGAGCCCACACAACTCTACGCCTATGCTACCATGTTTAAAAATATGGATATTATTTTGATTTAGAATTCAAAATCAGAAATCCTTATTGATGTAACTTTAGATGATGGAATTTTCCAGATTTTGGGTCAGACTTCTGAGTTACATAAAGTAGTAAAACTGAAACTACTTATCTTACTGCATCTTATTCAAACTTAAGAATTTATTTTTATCAAGCATTGTGGTTAAAGTGAGTTGTTTGTTTTTTTGGTTTTTGACACGAAATGAGTTGAATACCATATGGTAATACTCAATGATTTGTCAGAAAATACAGGGAAAAAAACCCCTCCAATTTAGTTGTTTATTTACTTTAACAAGATCTGTTGTAACTCTCATTTATAATTTTGTCTATATTCTTCCAAACCTGGCAGCTACAAGCTATGTTTGTATGCCAGCAATAGCAGAGAACTGCTAAGTTGTAAGTTACAGCATTTTTAAGTTATAGTTTTATCTTGTATGCATTATAATTAATAGTCTGGCTATTTAAGGTTTTCATTACTTTCTATGTGCAGTGATAATTTGCATCCCATCACTTAAGAGGTTCTTCTCTAAAACATTCTACTTGTATTAACTGAAAAATTGTTCTATGTTAGTTAACAAAATATTTCTAGTTCCAACAGTTTTATATGCTCAAATAGTGTTACTTTTCATTTTATGAGAATTTTGTAAAATATTATGTTTAGTAAATATATCTATATACTGTAAAAGCACTTATTTTTGTGAGCCCTAATTTTCGCGAAAATGAAGATATCGATGGTTTCGCGAGCTGAAAATTTCGTGAATTTCATATGAACAGAACCAAAAGTTGAAAAATCCTGAAACTACCTAAACAGAACCCCTTTTGCATAAGGCATTTTAAGAAACTTCTTTTTGTCCGAAAAGTTCACCCCCCCCCCCTCTCCCCATCACTCTAAAAACAACACGCGGGCACACAACACAAACAAAATGTTGTTCCCCCTGAAATGTTCGTTAACTTCGATCAGACAAACGCAAAGTTTGTGCCTACATCTGAATACACATTGGAAGAACGTGGTTCAAAACAAGTGTCCATAATCGGCATGGAAAATAAAAGAGATATGACTCTTTTGGTAGCATGTTCCCTTTCTGGAAACCTACTTCCACCACAATTGTTGTATGCTGGAAAAACAACAATTTGTCACCCAAAATTTTCATTTCCCGCAGACTGGGATGTGTGGCAAACCGATTCGCATGGAAGCAATACTGACACAATGATTTGATACATCGAGAATATTATTGTACCTTATTACGACAA
This sequence comes from Maratus michaelseni, assembly GCA_963931845.1. Taxonomy (NCBI): domain Eukaryota; kingdom Metazoa; phylum Arthropoda; class Arachnida; order Araneae; family Salticidae; genus Maratus; species Maratus michaelseni. Next base: position 202,808,278 of record OZ007592.1, read on the forward strand.
GCAGAGAGAGCTTCTCGTGATAGTTCCAGAACAACCTGGTGTAGCATTGTTCGACGTTTTTAAGGCACACCAAGATCCTCATTTTCTGGCTGAACTAGAGAAGAGGAATATTATTCCAGTTTTTGTGCCCGCTTCCTGCACAGGAGAGCTTCAGCCTTTGGACTTAACTGAAAACGGCGAGTTCAAGCGTTTGCTCAAAAATGAGTTTATTGAGTGGTATTCAAATCAGCTTAAATTTCTAGAGGAAAAAGAATCTGTGGACCTGCGAATATTCACGCTTCTTGGCTTGTGCGCACATTTAACGGTGTTCAAGCCAAACATGAGATAATTTTGAATAGCTTCAAAGAAGCTGGTATAAATATTGTAAGTGAATAAGCTGCATTCTATTAGTTGTATTATGGTTTTTATTCAAGAAATAGTTGTAAGTATTCAAGAAATTTTTGTACTTATTTCTTATTTAAGTAACTGTAATCATTAAATTTTGATATATATATATATATATATATATATATCGCGAGGCTTAAATTTTCGCGATTACGACGGGCTCGCGAAAATTAAAGCCTTGTGAAAATAAGTGCTTTTACAGTATTTAATTTATAGTGAGCTGTTAATTCAATTGCTTTAAAAAGTTATTAATTTCATTTTTGTATTTTCTTCCATTTTTCTTTAATTTTGCAAAATGTGACAATAGGCAGAATTTTAAAAATTGAATCCAATGCAAAAATACATCAGTGTATTTTTTTTTTTTTTTTTTTTTTGCATAGAGCTCATTGTTAATTTTTATAATTTAAGAAGGTATGTCTTTAAATTGTACAATGTATTGAGCCTTTTAAAATGCATTTTTTTTCTTTTTTAATTGAAGCACGGCCTGTTATCCAATATCCGATGGTTCAGCCTGTAATGAATCCTTCTTATGTCTATCCTACTGTTCAGCAGCAGCAGTGTCGGCCACCAATATCTGAAGATGAGATCAAACAGGTACATTACATTTTATGGAAATTTTATAAATAAATTGGGTCTTTCCTCTAAAATAAAAATAATAAAATAAAAAATGAAGCAGAGATTAGAAAAGAAATAAAATAAGCTTGTAACATAAAATCTAGTTAAGTGATTAGATTGGAAAATTATTGGCTACATCTCCGTTTTGATGTAATTTGATTTTTATTTGTGATTCTTAAAATTACACATTATTGTGATTATGATATTCCATTGAAATTAAACTGTTGTTGGCTATGATGTCTTACACTCACGCACAGTTAAAAAAAAATCAGCTATAAAAAGAAAAAAAGTCGCCAAATTTTGGGGACATTTTCCTTTAATGGTAAATGTAACCTGGCTATTGTATTAAGTTATTGGTTTGGCGTGGGCTTGGAAATCACGCCAATCAAAAAGTCACCAAGCATCAGTACGTGAGTATATCGGATCTGTTTCCTTTTGTTATATTTTAAATTAGCTGCCTTTGGCGACTGGTTTGGTCTTCCTTAAATATATGCTAAGCATTGCAACATGTTGCTTTTATTCATAATTTAATTTACTTGCTTAATCCTTACTTAATAATATTTAGTTATGTAATTTATAATCGACTTTTATAATCGGGCTGCACACTTATTGATGTATTTTAGAGAATACAGTTTGATGAAATAAAGAACTTTTGTAAACCATTTAATGATAGCCTCACTTATTTTAAACCTTATTTTCTGTCAGTATCTCCCACTTTTGATCATTTTCCTCCCTTAGTGTGGAATTCGCCAACTGTCTCGTAGACACCCATTTCTATCCCATTGTTTTCTCTTTACTCTTCTTTCACGATACTGTTCAAGAGTTGCTTTAGGTGTTATATTACCTAAAGTTCTCGTTCTAGAATTCTTAAAAATTAACAGTACTTACCATGCCAGGTAAATACACTGCACCAACAATGGCAAATATGATACTATACTGCTGTCCAAAAATTAAGGGGTAGTGATCGAACGTTTTCGCTTTTTACACGGTTTGTCGAATATCTACGGAAATTCTTGATGAATTGTTCTTGAAATTTGAGGATGTAAAAATGTGTTTGATTTCAAGAACAGTAGAAACAGTATATTGCAATTAAAAAATTAATATATTGAATATTTGATGAGATATGGGCATTTGTATGAAATAATTTATAAATGTGCATGCGCGAATTATACAACAATTTTTTTTTTCATTATTTGGTAGTCAATTCTATGGAGCAACTCATATAAAAAGACCAGTTAAATATCGTTTAAACTCGGAGAGATACCAGCAATACAGTGGGCTAATTGACAAATTCAGGGGGAATTCCCATTGTATGCTTAAACCTTTCCTGTACAATGATTTCTTCTGCTTTTAAAAAAACATATCTGACTTTTATAATTTCAAGAACTTTTATCAATTACCATTTCAATTTGCTTCAAAAGTTTCACTTTTGATGCACAAAAATGTGACTGCAAAACAGTGTTGTTAGAAAACAGTGTTGTTAACTAAACAGTGTTGTTAGAATAATGTAACACAAATACAGTTGGAAAATAACAATTATAATTTTTAATCAATGATTTGTTTTTAAGGAAAATTCTTTAAAGGAGACACTATTAGAAGACATTGTTCTTTAAAGAAGGCATTATTCATTAGTTCAGTACAATGTGAAAAATGACGGTAGTTTGATAAATCCTAAACAAACTACTGTCAATATAAATCTTCTGTTTTTTTCTGCTCAGGATATTCAAAAGGGAAGGGTTAAATATGATATAAAGCATTTACTTAAGTTTTGGTTATTATAAAAAACTACTATCTCAATAGATTAATTTATGCTAATTATGCATTAACTTATATTAATTAAGCATTGAATTAGTTGTATATTAATTTATACTTATTGCATTTTAATTATGTTACCTGCATATCATCAAAATATCTGTAGCATACAACCTATTGTTATTTACGGGAAGAAAACTACAGTTACTGTTTAAACCTGATAACAAATAAAAAATAGTCCAAAGTATCATGTATTAGTTCACCTAAGTAAATGAATTATATGGAAGTGAATGTTTGCTTTTCTTTGAAAATTAATCTAAGTAAATAATAAAGTAATTTATGACTACTAGTTTCATAAAAATCAATAAAGCAAAAGTAAAATTAAAACTTGGCCAAAAAATCAAAACCATTTTATTAATAATAAATATGTACGAAATGCACAAAAATAAATATAAATTTATCTTTTTTACGAGTTTTTAATTTTTTCTACCATGTTCGGTAGATTTAAAACATTCTAGATGTTGAAAATTGTGTTCGTAAAAAAAGAAAAAAGAAAGAAATCAAATGGAAGGGGTTTACCCCTCCCCCAAAATCACCTTCTTATGCACAGTTTTGATACAGACAGATACTGAGGCAAATGGCTTATTTATTGTTGAACTTTGTCAAAATATACAGGAATCGCAATACCAAAACTATTTTCCACATTTAAAGTTTCTACTGTTTTTTTCAGATTTGACTATGTGTGTTTATATATATATATATAGTTATTTTTTAATAATAATTAAATCAATAATAATTTAAATTTTTTCATTAATAATTTAATAATAGTTACTTTTCAAAAATGAATTTCCTAATATTCTGAATAAATAAAAAAATAAAATAAAAGTAACAGAAAGTGTTTCATTTTCACATCTTGTTTGTGTAATACAAAATTTTCTGCAAGAAAAGTATCATGGTTAGATTAGAAATATTGCAAGAGTGTTTAAGAGAGCATATTAATCTCATATTCAACTGTATAAAAAAGATTTAAAATTTTGAGCTGAGCTCAAGCAAACAATTTGATTTATTTCCTTCATAACACATTTGTTTCATTAAATATTAAATTGTATTTAAAAGAAAGATAATGCTGACAAGCTTGGAAATTTCATTGGTATCTTTATAACAAATTGCAATTTTTTATATGATTTTTGTATGGTCATGTTCATTTTGTTAATACATCTTAAATCAAAAAAGCATTTTTTTAAACAATTTTTTTATTTTTAAATCGTGATGTAAGTGTGCCTTGAAAGTTTAACTGTATGTTAAAGTGTGCTGTGGAGCAAAAATTTTGGAAAAATACTGCATTGGACTTTTCTTATGAATTTGAATGGTTGGTCTTTTATACAGAAGAACATTTGAGATTAATTATTCTAGATTTTAATAAGCATGATCTATCTTTTTATTATTATTTATTTCTTCATTAGATTTTTTCACATAGTTATAAAAAATTAAATTGCTTCATTTATTCATTGTTTATTTTTCATTAGTTGGAGGAAATGTTCCCATCTTTTGACAAAGAAGTGATTATTGGTGTGTTAGAGAACAGTGGCAGGAACAAAGAGCAAGCGATTAGTTCTCTTCTTGCAATGTCAGAAAAATGATCTGATAATATTTAATATTTTAAATATTGTGATAACATTTTTATTAAATATGTCTTGTTTTCAAAATAAAGGTAAAAAAAAACATTTATATAAATAATATGAACTTATATCTATATATTTATGGCATTTTTGGTCTGAAACAACCTAGAAAAAAAAGTCATTAGTTTTTGTTAAAATATTAAACTATATTTAATAATTAAAAATCTCATGTTTAAACTTTTATTCTCTAAGAGAGTGTGCAATTACATAATATTGATTTTAATTTGCTTTTTGTGAATTGCTGTTGTTTATATTTGTAAATGAATAAAAGGTTTTCATTTGTTTACTTTTGTCTCCATGTTTCATTATATATATTTTTTCTTTTTACTAATTGATGGCATTTGTACTAACCTTTTACTGCATGATCCTTAATTTAATTTTAGTTATGTTTAAAGAAAATGATATGTGAGTGTTGTAAAAAAAAAAAAAAAAAAAAAAAAATTAAAAAAATTAAAAAAATTATTTTATCTTATCAGTAGAAATTTTAAATTCTATCCTTTGAGACACAAAAGGTGCAATGGGTAGTTTATCCATTTAAAATAGTATTATGCCATGCTCTCCCAAAAATAAGATTAGATCTTAAATTAACCCCTTAAGCACCATATTCAATTTAGTGATAGTATCCTGAATACCAGCTTTATTAAATTTCATCAAAAGTAGTTTATTATTTTTAAATACACGTGAAATATTTAATTGCATGTAATGTAAGGAGATGATATAAAGATTTATTTATATTATACAAACAAAAATAAGGCTTGAAGTTCCAATCTTCATTGCAGCGGGAAACTAATAAGTTTTTTTTTACACGTAATGTTATCTATTCTGTGTGAAAACAATCATTGCTAAAAAGCCCGTACAAAGCAAATCAACAATGGCAATTAGCGACGTAAAAAACCAGATGCTTAGAACACTGCAGTCTGGACTTAAAATGAGGACGTACGCACATATGTCCTGGTATTTAAAATAGAAGAGTGCATGATGTACGTAGGTACGTCCTGGTATTTCAAATAGAAGAAATTCTGACGTACGCAGGTACGTCATGGTGCTTAAGGGGTTAATTTTTGCTGCAAAAGACTCATTAGGGCTAATTTTCAGGGGATTTTTTGCTTTACTCATGCACAGCATTTTGTATTTATTCTTTTACAACAGTTTACATTTATTCAAATAGCGTCATGTCAGTTCTTGGATTTAAGACTGTTCTTAAATTTCCTAAAGAGGAATGCTTTTTAAAAAGAAAGCATGCATTATCAAGGTTCATACTCATCAGGGGATTATGGGATTCAGGAGATCTAATTTCAGTCTTAAAAATCAGGGAAATTTCAGGGGATAGTTTAAAAAATTCCCCAAACCTGGGAAAAACGTACAAAACGATCAGCTACTCTGAGAAATGTGGGAAATCGCTGCTATTTTGTGTCATAATGAAATCAACCAATGGCATGCCTTTTAACATCATGAGATATAGAATTTGAAAGTAGCCACTTTTTCTCTCAGATTACATAGTTTTTATTTTATCTTATTTTCTGAAAAAAATTTTTTAGGGAAGGGGGGGGGGGGGTCACATTGTCTTAATGATAAAAAATGTTGTTAATTGTTGACATGTGAAAATTATTTCATCCTGGAAAATACATCGGGCGATTCCCAGGGGATTTTATTTTGGAAAATGAGTATGAACCCTGACTATAATTCATTTTTATGAAATATTTTTCTATAATATCATTAATTATAATATCAGCAAAATTTTATAGACTTTTAATTGTACCAGTTCCAAATTTAAGGGTAAAATCTTCAAAGGATGGAATGTTTTCACGTATGAAAATGATACCATTTTCTAAAGGCATTGGTATGAAAATATGTGCATTTTCTTCATTCAGAAAATGGAAATGTTTTAATACAATTGCATCAAAATGAAGTAATTTTTACCGACTTTTCATATGTCTAACATTAAACCTAAAGGGCTCTTAATATTTGATTTCTTCTATTCTACAACCGTCGGGTCCTAATCACAAAAAGATGGGGTGTGCTTGTGAAAATAATGACATTTTAAAAAGAAAACACACCACACGAAAACACATAACGCTGCATTCATCAAACTTTCAAATATTAACATGATTGCATCAAAATAACATTATTTTCAGTGATTTTGTATTTTTTTTATACTCAAATTCCTGCCTAATCACAGAAAATGTGAAATACTGCTGCCTGAGTAAATAATGTTAAAAGTATGTGTATTTTCATCCATAAAACAAAAGCAAAATTTGGCATTTGTTACTTACTGTAAAAAAAAAAAATAAATCTAAATTGGGTTTTAAAATTACTAATTTGAATTAAATACACATTGTTTAAATATACTACCATGTTTGTGTGAATTTTAAAAGCCAGGATGATGTCATAGAAATTGGCTGTTAAAAAAAAAAAAAGGGCTTGTTTTGAAGTGGATCCTATTTTTGAGGAAACATGGTAGATATGGCATGCAAAGCCAATTCAAATTTAATACAGAACATATCTTTTCCTGATAAGTTTTTCAGTTTATATGTTTGAAGATTGATTTATAAGAATAGAAAGGAGATCTTACTTTTAACACTTGATTCCTGTTTTTCCCTTTTTGTAAAGCAAATTGCAACACAGCACACAGTACACAAAATCAATGTTATTTGAAAATATGTCTATTCATTTTAAATGTGGAATAAAGTTCAAATTGTGCAAATAAATGTCACATAGGGAAATAACGTTTTTAGTATACAGGGTGATTCTGTTTTGCCTCAAATAACTGGTGAACTGAATTAGCTGCAGTCATAAACATGGTGCCTAGATATAATAAAATGGATATGCACTACACGATGAAGTACATAACATTTCTCCCTAGTGGCAAACTGCAGAGTTAGCATTCCTATGGAGAAAATGGTATGAGATATGAGAACAAAGCCAATTACAAAGTTGTAGAGTATCCTCAATTTAGTATGAAATGCCCAGTAGCAGAAACAGTGCAGCATGGCAGCAGCTCTGCAGATTATTTTAGTCTTTGCAGATCAATCCAACAGCTTAAAATAAAATTCTGGCAATGAAAAATTACTAAAATTACTTTTTTGTCTCTAGATTTATTGTATTTTCTTCTTATGCTTTCTTTATTTTTGCTTATTTTATAAGTTACTGGAATTTATTATGATAGTAAGCTTAGTCTGGCATTCTTGGGTTGCAGATAAATTTTTGTTTGCTGCAGATTAACACATAAAATTCTGCTACTGGAATGAAATGATGTCTTACATGTAAAAATAACTATTAAAAGTTCTGAAATGTAATTTATTATCACCAGTTTAAATATGCCACTAATTGCATGCATGGATACATTTTCGTTATAGGAAAAATAATTCAGCAGTTTTCCACTAACAAAGAAGGTCTCCGTAAACACAAACTCAGAAAATTTTGAAAAAATTACAGAATATTCTTCTTTTGAAGATATATATGTTTTAAAAAAAAATTGCTGCGGAACCTCGATATAACATCCATAAAAAATGATGAAATTGTAGTGTTTTTGGCGATTTATCACTGGTTGGCAATGCAATGAAATTTAAAAAAAAAAAAAAAATGCTTTTTTAATAAATATTCTTTTAGGAAAAACCTAGTTAAAGTTTAACTTAAATAAATACACTTTTGTAACTACCGTTTTGCCATATATATTTTTACTTTCTTCTATCTTTACAGGAAGAAAGTATTGGATTCATGAAAATTTTCGACTTCCGGTTTTCGACGGATTTATACGTTTTAGAAGGTCCTGAACACGATTTGACTATTTTTAGAAAATGTCTGTCTGTGACTCTGTCTGTCTGTTTGTATGTGACAAAAATTTTGTGGGCGCTCTATCTAAGAAGAACTAATGGTCGGAATTTAATAAAACTTTATATTCAGTTAGTCCCTGATATAAATTGTTGCTGATTAGTTTTTGGTAAAAATCACCCAGCAGTTGACGCTGCTATGCAGCATTTTTCGCTATTTCCGCAATAGCTCTATCTCAAGAACTAATGCTCGGATTTAATAAAACTTTATATTCAGTTAGTCTCTGATATAAATTGGTGCTGATTAGTTTTTGGTAAAAATCGCCTAGCAGGTGGCGCTGCTATGCAGCATTTTACGCGATTTCCGCAATAGCTCTATCTCAAGAAATATTGCACGGAATTTAATAAAACTTGAGTTTCAGTTAGACCTTGATATAAATTGGTGCTGATTCTTTTTAGTGTATGCAAAACATGTGTGAGATAAAAGAAAGTTTTGGGATTGACACATCCGACTAGTTATGTATATATAAAGAAAATTAACAATTGTGTTCTACAGTTTAGAAAAAAATTTAAATCGATTAAAATGCTTCAAACTCAAAATTAATGTCCGATTCTGAGCATTGTCAATTTGACTTCGATATTTTTGTGTCGGAGACAACAAGAGAAAAGAATTATTGTCATGGAAACAATAACTTATTCAATATTGAAATGTATTATCTTAATTGGGCAGTTACTATTAAAATACACTTAAAACTTATCCAGCCAGCGAAACTGTATAAAATTAAATAACTTCAGCAATATGCAACTTGTATATATATTATATAAGCTTATGGAAAAAATAATAAACTTTAATTGTTTCAGTTTAAATTCATAAAGTACTACGCCTTTAAATACTCATCTAACCAGGCATTTTCAAATGCAATAAAATCACTTGCATTTGCCGTGGAAAAAGTATTGCTCTCCAAATCATGTTTTTTTATGCCAAATACTCAAAAGTACTGTAGTTTTTTACAGCTTTTCTATTGGGATTCTGCAGCTAAATTTGACTGATCCTTTATAACATACATGAGTAGTTTTATTAGCATTTGTTTTCAAAATATTCTGAGTATGCATTTTAAGGAGACCTTCCTTGTAAGTTGTGCTGCCTTGTACCTCATTGTGTAATGCATACCCTTATTTTAGCACATACCCATGTAGTGCATACCCGTAGCGCAAACATTTGTTTTTCTCTTGAGAGTGAATTAAAAAAATTATAATTTAATTGCTAATATTTAAAAAAAAAATTGATGATCCAGCATTTTGGAAACACCTGGCCCCACATGAATCATTTTAGCTGTTATAGACGCTTCTATTCTCAATCTTTTCACATAAGAAGCATACTTTGATTTTTATAATGCGGCAAGCCGTAATTGAATCCAATTAAAGCTTTATTTTCAGCTCATATATATACTTCTTTATTGTTGAAGAATTTAGAATGTTGAAAAGCATTAAAATGTTCCATAAGAAGTTTTTATTGACATGACAAAAGTTCAACATAAGGTATTCTTCTGTTTTTGTACACACAGTAACAGTGTAGGAGTGTGAACAGTTAAAAGAAAAGTCATGTTTCAAGCATAGATTATGAAATACTTTCCAATACATTCAGAACACTGTAACAAAACTTCACTGTTTAATAAGGTGAAAGATGATATCTAAGTAAACAATTTGGAAAATGCATAAAACATTTGAAAGATGGTTTTTGGCAATTACCATCTATAGTTGGAAAATAATTTAAATTCTTTTATGAATCTCTGTGTATTATGTATCGGTTTGTATATATTGAACATATTATGTTAAAATTTAGTTCAGTTAGGAAATGCTTAAGGCTGTTTTCAAACCCAAAGAGGCTACTTTCAGACATTTTTATAAACTCATTTTTGTTTGGAAACATGTGAAATTGGCAGTTGTTCTTACTCAGACAGTATGCAATCAAAATACGTTTTCCATTTTTTGGTAAATGCAAAAAATCTTTGAGAAAATACTGTCAAAGTTGGCGTTTTGAACCGAATTTCCAGACATGACAGCAAGAGAAAGGACTAAAACAGCTTGTCACTTGACACAAATCGCTTATAACTCAATAAGTATTTATAAAAAAACAAAAAGACATTTTGACTCCAAATCGCTTCAATAGTCAAGCCTGTGAATTTTATGCCTCTGTGTCTGTATTTAAAAATGAGTCAGAAATTGTGTCAGAAAGTTTTGCGTTGTTAGACAGATCATTTGAGAACCACCTTAACACAGTTGAAAATTCCCTTTCAGCAGTTCCCATCAAAAAATGGAAATGTATTCAAATTCTTTTGTAAACCCTGTATATAATCTTTATAATTTATACACACCAAGTAATATGCAAAATTTTTTTTATTTTAAAGAACACATACTACAACTGAAAACTCACTTCCAGCAATTATTGCTCATAGACAGTACTGTAATCGAACACTTTTGTGTGTTCCTGTATACGAATGGTAAATGCTATGCACACCATATTCAACAGTAAGCATCTTGTCGTGAAGTTCAGTGATATATATATCAATTTTAATATGGTTGAAACAGTATAATATTATTAAAATACATTGCAAATGATTTTTTTCCACATAGACCATAATGTAACAGAATACTTTTGAGTTTTCCTGTAAACGAACAATGCATTTATCATGAATATATCAATTACAAAGCAATCTGGCTAAATGTATGTGAGTTAGAGCTTGGATAGACAGCCAGAAAAAAACTGAATTCATAAACACTTTGCAACTATTTTGGAAAGTGTTAATAAAAGAGGAAGAAGAAACTAAATTCTTTTTTTTCACAGAAAACATCTTTTCACCTTTTCCTCTTCATTGATGAATATCCTAATTCTCATGTACAGGAAATATAGAAAATTAACATTGTTTTGGGTTAGGAAAATGCTGTCAACTTTCATGAAGAGTCATTTTCTCATTTATTACAATTTGAAACACAGTTTACAACCTATACAGTTTTCTGGTAAATGAGTGATAAAAAGGTACAATACATTTTGTAACATAGATTATATTAAAATCTTAAAAAATAATTTTAAATCTTTACAACCCAACTAAGGTATTCTCCCTACATACTTATGACCTGCACACTGCATTAAAGTGTCACAGTTTCAAAGATTTTTTTACTTTCTTCTATCTATGATAGAAGAAAGTAGTATTGTAATCGGAAACTTTTTCGACTTCCAGTTTTTGATGGATTTACATGTTTTAGGGGTCAGAGATTCCGAAAAACATGTTTTTACAAAATGTCTATCTGTCCATCTGTGTGTCCTCGAAAAGTGTATAAAGTTATGCATAAAATTGAATTACACTTCATTTATATGTTTTTGGCTATGGCCAACAGGTCCCAGTTGAATTTGGGTATAATCCGCCAGATGGGAGTGCTGCAATAGTGATTTTTGTTCCATTTTCATTATTGTATCATTGAAAAGTGTATGAAGTTGAGCATAGAATTGAACCAAATTTTATGTATATATTTTTTACTATAGCCTGCAAGTCCCAGTTGAATTTGGGAATAATCCGCCTGAAGGTAGTGCTATGATAGCCACTTAAAGATTTCAAATTCAAAAATATGAACAAAAAAATTAGAAATCCTAAAAGTTTTTTTCTGTTAAATGTTTGGTCTTGATCCAAGGATTCCAGAGCAATTTTTTTTTTGCCTCTATCTTAAAAAATGGCTGAAATATAGCAGTTTGAAATTTCATGGTGGCTGACATTTTAAAACAAGACAGCAGGATTCCTTCATAAACTGGTTTAATTTATGAATTTTAGTGAACATGGTTTCTGGCAAATTTTCTTTCATTGTTGTCACCATCTTTCCAACTCTTATATGCTTAATACTATATATTCATATTTGCCAGTGTAAAATTCTTGCCAAACTTGGCTACACTTGGAAAAATATATTTGGCGAGCAACAAAAATAGGTTGCCATAAATGAAGCCAACTATTGGCTATAGCTAACTAATTTTGCGAAATTCTCATTCAAATTCAATATTTACGAGAACTGCGAATGAATCTTCTGCAATCATGTTCCATACACTTTAGCTTTGTGTTTTCCAGTAAAATTAGTTAAAATCTTAAAACCAAGGAATAGGGAGGCTATCTTTTCTTGTTGGTACAGGCACAAAAGGCTTTTCATAGTTGTGTTGTACATCGGCCAGAGGCGCAGCCAGAATTCGGTTCTGTGGGGGGGGGGGGGGGGGGGGATTAAGTTTCTGATAAAGGTGGTCGCCGGTTAAATGAATCAGTTTTTTAAATGAATGAAATTATAATGCTTTTATCCGCAATTACGTTGGTTATGATACATTTAAACAGCGTTTACAATATTAGAGTTACAAACTATAAAATGCACCAATGAAATAACACAAAACTAGGTTAGATTTATATAGTGTTTAAGAATGATGAGGGGCAAACTTTGAGATGGAAGGGCACAGTACAGCAAATAATTTTTACATAGAAAATAACAGAGTTCCAATCCATTTGTTCAATCAAAAATACACAAGGTGCATTACAAGAGAATCACGAACTCTTATTCCTAACTTTAATAATAATAAAGCAATTTTAACAAAATTTTCAATAGACTTACTTACCTTGCTTTTTGCGAAATGTAGCAACTCAATTAGGTAGTCAATGTTTTGGAATGTAGTTGATATTAAACATGGTATTGTAGACTAAATTACTGTGCCCTTCTAGTACTTTACATGACATCGAATTTGGCATTGTAATGTAAATCTGATGAAAATTTCGTTAAAACATACTTATTACTGTTAAAGTTCTCTAAAAATATCTGAGTTTGAATTGTCGTATCTATACTAATATTATAAAACAGCAACGTTTATTCTTTTTGCAGGGGTTAATTCTGGAACTACAGAACGGATTTAAAAACGTAATTGGTCATATGCGAGTTTTATTCGCGTACAAAGGGTTCCACACAAAATTTCAGAACTGTTCAAAAACAGTATACTCACATAGTCACATACCTAAAACAATACCACATGCCGTAATTTAATTTTATTGGTACTGGAATGGAAAACAATGACTATATCTCCCTCTAAAACAAAGACCTTGTACAAAGTTTAAACTTGGCAAAGAACCAATCACTCTTCGGAAGAAGTCGCTTAGTTTCACAAGAAAAGTTACTTGCCAATCATATTTGATGTAATAGTAGACAATTTTAAAACATTTTAAAAAACTATGCTGAACAACGCGAAACTTTCCGATTCATTTTCAAAAATGAAAGCATAATCAGACATGATAATTCAAGTGATTTGTTACCGAAAAGTTTTTTCATTATAAATGAATTTATATATTGAATTATGAGCGATTGTTGTCTCAAAATTACTGACTCTTAATGTCTTGGAATTATTCTACGAATTATTTTTCAATATTTGACTTCAATAATTGAATTCAGTTGGAATGAAAAATGTTGAATATCACTATGATTCGTCTTGCCTAAAGCAAAGATCTTGTACAGTTTAATCTTAGCGTTGTGCCAAACGCGCTTCAGAAGAGGTCGCAAAGTAGCACCACTGTTTTGATCCATGCCATTGTTTTCTAGATGGGTTTTTAATTAATATCTCAGGTAATTACAGACATTACCAACAGGTCATTACCAACAATCCTTAGATGATTCTGCGTCGATAACCCTGAACTCCTCGCTGAGTGCCAGAAAAATAACACACATGAGTGATCTTATAATAGTTTCGTTTTTACTTTTTGAGCATGGAACCTTAATAATGGTGTCAAAATTCTGGTAACCATCTCCTCTCTAACATAGGCTATATTTTATACAACAATTTGCAAACAATTTTTTCGGTACAACAATTTCCAAAGGGGTGCAAGAACAAAAAACATTCTAAAATTGCAGTTTCTACGATATTGCTGGTTCTAGAAATTTAAAATTTGGTCTAGCAGTTACTTTAAAAAGATGTAAATGCTCACTAAAATGGTTTCTAAAAAGTTCGAAATTTAAAAAGGGGAAAAGAGCAGGAAACGTTCTAAATTACAATTTATTTGTACAGTGAGGGCTAGAAACATGAAATTTGGCATGGTTGTTACTTTAGAGACTTGCTAGTCCAGAACAGTTTGCAAGGAGTAAAAAAAACGTTATAAAATTGCGATTTGTGTGATACAGTTGGTATAGAAGCTAGGAATTCGGCATGATTGTAACTTTTGGGATGTAAATACTCTCTAAGAACGATTTCTAAAGAAATTCTAAATTTAAAAGGATGAAACAAGCGGTAAACGGTCTGAAAATAGTCTAAAAATAATTAATTAGGAATTGTTTGGGCTAGATATATGAAATTTGGAACGGCTATTACTCTAGAAATGTAAATGATCATTCATTACAGTTTTCTAAAAATTCGAAATGTAAAAGGATGAAAGAACAAAAAAGTTCTAAAATTGCGATTTGTGTGATATAGTTGGTATAAGTGCTTGGTTTTTGACATAGTTGGTTCAGGGCTGTAGCAAGAAGTAAACAATAGGGGGTGCTCAAGAAAATTTAGGGGGGGCTCATACTATTTCTTTCTGTCTGACACGTGCAAGCACAAACACAGATATATATGATCAAGTGTTATAGAGAAAGGTAAATTAGTGCATATTCATATTGTAGGCTCTATGTTTCTTATTAAATTGTTTATAATAACTTTATTTGATGCTAAGAAATGTAAAAGCTGCAGGCAGGGATGTAATAGAAGATATATGGTGGATACGCTGTATACCTTCTGAATTATTTTAAGGAATACCGTATACCCTCTTCTCCACTATAGCATTTACTTTTTAGGGTATATCCTCGGCCTAAAGCTTATGCCCTCTGGGTTTTTTACTACTACATCACTAGCTGCTGAATGAAAATTTTCAATGTATAATTATACTAGTAAAATAATAAGTGATGATGTCAATAAGTAAATAAAAAGCTGTCAGTTTACCTGTTTCAAAAGAGTTGCAACCTTTAATTTTTTCTGAATATTCCCTGCCCTTAAGGATTCTAAAGTTATGTTTTTATATGATAAAAAACATTAAAAAAATCAATGGTATATTTTGAATTTTAAAATTATTTTTTGTGTCTAGTCAAAAGCTAAAACCACTTGTATTTAAATTGGTTATAACTCATTAGAATAACTTTGTTTTATGTTAATAATGGAGAACTCTACAAAATGAAAAAAATCAGTACATAACTAATGCAAAAGTCAATGTTTGCATCAGCAAAAGGTTGCTAACCCTGAGTATGTGCAGATGGGATGCGCGCCTATTGAAGCACTTATTTGCAGTTTTTAAACAAATACTACAATTTAGTATTTATGCAAAACTGGAAAAAGCCCCCAAAACTAAGTTCAAGTTTTGAACAGAGTTTCATTTGGATTTTTGAAACAGAATTTTATTTGGTGGCCTTGGCAACTTTCCCAAGGGGGGCTCAAAAATTTTCAGAGGGTGCTGAGCCCCCCCGGGCACCCCCCTAGCTACGGCCCTGAGTTGGTTACGTTTAAGATATAAATACTCGTTCAAAACGGTTTTTGAAAAATTCGAAATTTAAAAAAGTGAAATGAGCAAAAAACGTTCTAAATCATAATATACAGGGTGTCCATCCTACTGCAAAATTGTCTACAGACGAACTATTGGTCAGAAAGTTGCGAAATTTTGTGATAGACATAATGAAGGAATGGGAATTTGTTTAAGCGAAAAAAAAATTAGTTCAAACTTTTGCTGCCAGAGTGCATTTTTAATTAATTATACATTTAGCATACATTTACGATACGTTACAAATTTTATTACAACAAAACATGTTGAACAAAACTTCTTCCGCGACATGTTTTTAGCATTTCCCAGAACACAATGCGGTCAACTGTGGAACATGCTATCTGACGATTCCAGATGGTAGCTGAAAATGATGGCCGTTATGTGGAACATGTTGTGTTGCAATAAACCATGTAAACTATCTTAAATGTAAGCTAAATGTGTAATTCATTAAAAACGCCATCTGGTGGCGAAATTTTGAAATAAATTTTTTCCTCTCTTAAACAAATTCCCATTCCTTCATTATGTCCTTCACAAAATTTCACAACTTTCTGACCAATAGTTCTGTCTGTAGACAACTTTAAAATAGGGTTGTTTAACTATGGCTATTTAGGGCAAGAGTCTTGAAATTTTATATGGATGTTACTTAAGAGACGTAAATGCTTGCCCAGAATTTATTTTTTCAATTCGAAATTTAAAAGAATGCAAGAGTAAGAAGCATTCTAAAATTGTGATTTATGTGATACAATTGGTATGGAAACTTGGAATTTGGCATGATGATTTACTTTTATGTAGTAAATGCTTCCTTAAATCATTTTTAAAAAAAATCAAAATTTAAAAGGATGAAATGAGCGAAAAACTTTCTAAAAGCGTTCTAAATTATAATTTAGTTGAAACTGTTAGCATTAGAAACTTCAAATTTCGTATACAGATGCTTTTAAGATGCAAATGCTCGGTATAAAGAGTTATTATCGTTTTTTCGAGAGTTATTATCGGAGTTTCACACCTTTAAATGGTACATTTAAAGGTGTGAAACAGATGAAAGCATTCTAAATTACGATTTATTTAGAACCGCACGTCAAATCGCACCTTTCAAAGACGATCTTTTTTCTATGCTAAAAGTAACTAAACGTCTGTATTTCGACACAATCTTTTAAAAGCATCTCTGAAGATCAAATTTACAGCGCCTACAAAAATTTTGAAACGCTCTGATGAATAAAAGTATTTAAAAATATCTGAGAATTTTTCGATGAAAATGATAAAAGAAAGTTAGGTGTTGTGGGTTCGCTCGGCTTCGGCTCATGTTTTCACTGTTAAATGTGACTAAGTCTTTTTTGATGTGACTGTGTTTCTATGACTCTGTTCTCTTCAAGTTTAGTCAAAGACTTAGACTTTTTTCACAGAATTTTAAAGAGGAGTTGGATACAGTTATATTTACAATTGAATAACATTTTAGAGAGTTCAGACAATAACTTTTTTTTTTTTTTTTTTTTTTTTTTTTTTTTTTTTTTTTGTTATTTTAAAGGACCCATAACAAAAAAAAAAAAAAAAAAAAAAAAAAAAGCGAGAAGAAAACATTTTTTTTACAGCTGGATATCAATATTTTTCCACGGTTTGTAAAACCATTATACTTATAACTGCTGAAAAATTTATAGAATTTAGACAACTGGGGTTATTTTTTTTTAAAACTATGAAACAAGGGACCCCTACGATAAAAAAAAAAAAAAAAAAAACGTGTCTTTTAAAAATGCTTTTCAGAAATGCTCTTCCTCTGAGCACCGGAGCGCAATGCTTATGAGCTCCGGTGAAGTCTGACCGATATTTAAACATTGACTAAAAACAAAGAAGTATTGGAGCCGAGCACCGGTATGCTCCGACGCAAATTAAGCACTGCTCACAGGCATGTATCTATAAGTCTATGAAATTACAATCAGTGCTTCTTTCCTCCGAGGAACAGGATGCAGTGCCTCTCCAAGAGCAAGACGTCGTTGCTACATTACCAACAAATATAGTCTTTAAATTTGTGTACAGACCCCCTACGAAACAAATGATTCGAAAGAAACACTGATTGCAAAAATCTGTTCACAATCAGAAAATAGCTTTTTATAATTTTAAAGTAGGGTTGGGCAATTTGCCGGCAAAATGGTATTTTTGCCAGGACAGTGGCAAAAACTGGAAAAAACCTGGTAAAAACCGGCAAAAATTGGCAAAAACTGGCAAAAAAGGGCTGGATTTAATAAATATAATAAAATAATATAATTTTGTATATATTATAATTGAGACTTAAATCAGAATATTAATTACATATTTCCCTAATGTTAATTTGATTAATTAAAATAATTGTCATTGGTAATATGAATAAAAAAAAAATATCAATCATAATCAATTTTGTAGATAAATTTATGTGATGGTGACAGGTAAAAACTTTTTACTTTTGTCAAATTAATGTAGTAATGTTACCTTTAAAATGAATATGTATTAAAAAAATTTTTAAATCAACAGTTTCTACATTTAAAAAATCTATAATAAAAAACAATATTATTGCATAAACATTTGCTAAATCAATCTTCATTGTATCTTTATTTGAACCTTTAGGTATAACTTTTACAAATACTGTATAGAAGTAAATGGTACTTACTACTTGATTATCCCGTCGACCAATTTCGCCAAATTAAACAAATCGCCAAACTATTTACCAAATTATACAAATGAAAAAATATTGCCATTCTAAAATTTTAAGTTAGGAAAATGAATGAATTTCACTTAAAAAAAAAATTATAATAATAGGGTTACTTTAATGATAAAGTTCACTCATGTCGTAACGACACAGCAAATATAAAATTTGATTTAACCAGATTATTTCTGTCAAAATAATACTAAGAACAGTTTAATTTAATAATTCTGCATTTAAACACGTAAACTATAAGCAAACAGATATTTTTAAGATATTGAATTTGTCAATTAGTTGTAAATATTTTAAGTGTAATAATCAAATTTATTAAGGAACATAATAAATATCAATGATAACGGAAGATTGTAAAAAATTCAATCCTCTTTATTTAGTCAAAAAATGCAGAAAAAAAAACGGTACTTTTCGGTTAGCCGGGCGCCAGTGAAATTTATATATCTATGTATACATATATATACATATATATATACATACACACATTTATATATGCATGTATATATATATACATATATATACACATACATATATATGTATATATAGATATATACATTTCACTGGCGCCCGGCTAACCGAAAAGTACCAAAAAAACTATAAAATGTATGTAAACATTAGATATAGGCTTGAAGTAAATATAGAAAAATAAAAATATTTTGTGGACAAAAAATTGTGACGCCAGTTGAAACTAATCTGTTATATATTTTTTCTTTTAATATCATGAGGTAATCATTTATTGACATAATTTTCATTTTAAATAACGAAAGAAAAAACAAATTAGTAAAACCTTAATAAAAATTCAAATATAAATTAAAATTCACATGATGATGTAACAAACACATGTAATGTGTTTAATGTCAAGTGAAAATGACATTTACAATGATCCATAATTGGCATTTAATCTTATAGTTTGACGATAGTTTTTTGGTCGACGGGATAATCAAGTAGTACCAAGTAAACTTTTAAAATTCCTACAACTTTTTTTTTTTTTTTTTTTTTTTTTGAGGGTGAGGTTATAAAAAAATGCACATGGATTGGATGAAAATAATATGTATAAGAGAGGGGAGGGTACAATGATTTTAATTGATTATTTAATGTTACAACAAATATAGGCAAATTAATCTTTTAGGTAATTTTTCTTACCATTTTCCTCATTGTCATTATACATGCTACAGACTTGAATTTTGATTTGATCATAGGAAATGAGAATGAATTATCTTGCAAAAGGTTTTTTTTTTTTTTTTTTTTTTTTACTTTGTAACTTCAAATAACTGTTGTTCTCATAGCATAGCAAAATTTGTAAGTGTTATTTCTCTCTCAGACTTTGCTACAAAATTAACTGAAGCATAAGGATTGATTGTTTAATAATTATGAGAGTTTAAACCAAAGCCAGTAAGTTATTTACTTGAAAGTAAAACTGATTACTAAAGTATTTTACTAAAAAATACAATCTACTTAGACTAACTGTTTTAATGATGCATTGAATATTCTAAGGTAAATAAAAAAATTAAATTACGTATTATTAGAGTTGAAATTATTAAAAATTAAAATATAATAATTACATCGCTGTAAATAAAACATACCTATTTTTGCCACTTTGGCAAAAAGTGGCAAAAATGTATTTTTGCCAGGACGGTTTTTACCGGTTTTTTCCATGGTTTTTACCACCTTTGGCAAAAACGTGCCAACCCTACTTTAAAGTACTTTTTTTTAATTCTTACTTTTGCAAAAAAAAATTCCGGGGTATGCGCATAGCTTGGTCTTAGATATAACTGAGAGCAAAAAACGTAAAAAAAAAAAAAAAAAAAAAGCCGTTTGAAACTGAGACAGACTTATAAAGTGTATGTTTTATTTTTTCCCTGGAATTCGATGGTCTGTTATTGTTTCGAACATGGAACAAAGACAGAAATACAATTAAGATACTGCCCACTGTATACTATATATAACTCAAAGCATCTGTGTAGCAGTATATGACATTTCTTTTACTATAAGACGTCTCGACAAAATAACTCAGTCCAAATAACCAGTTTCGATTTGATGCATGTAATATGCGCTTTCACAGTTTAAGTAGAATTTTCGCCGTTTAATTGAATCACATTGTTGAATTGAATTTGATTTAACAAAGCGGCGAATTTTGTCAAGGTGGAAAGGCCAAAAATTATAATTTTAACTTTAGTTTTGATTCATATAAGTGGCAATTACAATAATTTTTTTAGCTCGGGAGGGGGGGGGGGTTAACCCCCAAACCCCTCCCCTTGGCTGCGCCACTGACATCGGCTGCTCGTGCAACGAAGTATGCTTGACATCCAGGTAACCCGACGATTCGCAAGAAGCTGACGTACAACAGAATGACAAAAAATATTGATTTTATTGGCGATGTGATAACGAATTTTAAAGTACCGGGTGATTATAATTAAAGTTACGATTTCAAAAATCGATAATTTTAAAACTACTGGTCAGAATGACTTGATAGTTTAGCAGAACAATCGTGAGGCAATGGAATTTTGTTTGGCGAAGGAAAAAAAATAGTTCCAAATTGTGCCGATAGATGGCGTTGTCTGGGTAATGTCAGGGGAAAGACCAAAAATGTATTCTTGAACCCTTTCCGGCGCGGAGTAAATTTGTTTGCAAAATGATGAAATAATAGACTGACACCGGAATTTACAAACGAATCCATTAGTAAAAATAAACTTGCTTATTTTTCTGGTTCTTAATGAAAGGAAAATTAAATACCGGGTGATTATAATTAAAGTTACGATTTAAAAAATTAATAATTTTAATTAAAACTACTGGTCAGATTGACTTGATATTTTAGCAGAACAATCGTGAGGCAATGGAATTTTGTTTGGCGAAGGAAAAAAAAAAGTTTCAAAATGAGCCCTTAGATGGCGCTGTCTGGGTTCACATTGTCTGAAGATATGCAAATTACTAATACGTGGCATGCGCACCGCAGACATAGCAACCATAAAAATGCAGAGCAGCAGCTCTTTGCCTGAATGCTTCATCATGACTCTGACTATGAAGGATCGCGCTCTGCTCTTGAAGCTTTTTTATAAGAACGATGACTGTGCACTTACAGCTATTAGGAAGTTTCGGACATTAAAATCCATAAAAAAAGGTCCAATAACAACAAATGGTCTGCAAAAAATGATTGCTAAATTCGAAGAGACCGGTTCATTTGACGTTAAACGGGGTAGAGGAAGGAAACCAGTTTCAGCTGCGGCAGTGGAAGATGTGGCTACAGCATTACAGGAACATACTGACAGTGATGCTGGAATCAGCAGTGCAAGGGGGATTGGCCGAATGCTGGATATGCCGAACAGCACGGTGCATAAAGTCCTACGGAACGTCTTACGCTGTTATCCGTACAAGATAACTTATGTGTAAGAGTTGCTACCTGCTGACCTGGAAGCACGTCAATCTTTTGCACTACAATTTCTTGCCCGGATGGAAGTGGACAACGGATGGCCATGGAACATTCTGTGGTCTGACGAAGCCCACTTTCATTTGCAAGGTTCTGTAAATACGCAAAATTGCAGGATATGGGCGACCGAGAATCCGTCCCAGCTACAGCCATTACCTCATCAGTCTGAAAAGATCACTGTGTGGTGCGGAATAACGGCAGCGTTTATCGTCGGTCCATTTTTCTTCGAGGAGATCACACCTGCGGGTCCCGTTACCTGCACAGTTACTGGCAAGCGGTATGAAGCACTTTTGCGTAACCATGTTCTTCCGGCACTTCAACAGCGTCAGTGTGTGGATCGCATAATATTCATGCAAGATGGCGCTCCTCCGCACATTGCTACTACTGTGAAGCAGCTACTGAGTGATAATTTCGGAGATGATAGGATCATAAGCCGCCATTTTCCAACAACGTGGCCGCCACGTTCCCCCGACTTAAACCCGTGTGATTTCTGGCTTTGGGGGTACCTGAAGAATGTTGTTTATAGCGGACGGATTCAGAATCTAGCCGACTTGAAGGCAAGCATTACACAACACACCCATTGCATTAGTACAGATACCCTCCGATCTGTTGTGGAGCATGCCGTTTTGCGCTTCCAATTAGTAGCGGAACAAGGCGGAGGGCATATTGAGCAACTTATGCCTTAATAATCAGTAAGGTGTTTGTTCCATGAAGCTCTTTTTTTTTTTTTTCATTTTTTGTCATTACCGCTGTCGTCGCTGTAAACACGTAGTCTTGTCTTTTCGCTAATAAATTTTTAGTAAATCTCTGAACTCTATTTTTTTTCTTTTGGCAACATCATTCCTATGTTTAACCCTTTAACGGGCGGTGGTCACAAAAAAGGACACCCAATTTTAATTCTAAAACTGACAAACGGCACCAAGAATATTTAATTAAAATTTTCCTTTCATTAAGAACCAGAAAATAAGCAAGTTTCTTTTTACTAATGGATTCGTTTGTAAATTCCGGTGTCAGTCTATTATTTCATCATTTTGCAAACAAATTTACACCGCGCCGGAAAGGGTTCAAGAATACATTTTTGGTCTTTCCCCTGACATTACCCTGACAACGCCATCTATCGGCACAATTTGGAACTATTTTTTTTCCTTCGCCAAACAAAATTCCATTGCCTCACGATTGTTCTGCTAAAATATCAAGTCATTCTGACCAGTAGTTTTAAAATTATCGATTTTTGAAATCGTAACTTTAATTATAATCACCTGGTATTAACTTGTATGAGACAGAAGAAAGTTTTGGGATTGGCACATCCGATTAGTTAATTATTATTAATACCAGAAACTAGTCGAAATATGTGTTGTGTGTTGCGGATACAATTTTGGGTAGCAGCTTCTGTTATATAGATATATTAAATTTCTAACTAGGTTTTCAGTTATTTATATGTTTAATTTTCTCTGTTGTATGGAAGTTTTAAATATGTTGGATTTTAAAATATTTGTTGTATGTTATTAATTTAAAAAAAATTAGGCACATAAGGTTTGATGCAAAGTATTTAAATTGTTAATTTAAACTTACAAATTAAAAATTAAAACTTTAAGAAATATGAATGCAATTATAAAACTTTGGAAAAAATAAAATTAACTTCTAGTATATGGAGGTGTTCAGAATACATGTGATCTAAATAAATAAAAATAATAAAAATTTGCTGAAAAAGAGTTCCACAGAAGAATCAATATTTCATGTTTTTCTACCAAGATGTGTTTTATTTGGTTGGATCTAAGTGATGTAACTGTGCTAGACTACGGAATTTATCGCATAGTTGCATATAAAATATATTTCATGTCATCAAGACTATTAGGGATGCACCGAATATTCGGTATCTATTCAGTATTCAGTCATACTACCGAATATACGGTTAGGCCGAATATCAAACTATTCAGTCTACCGAATATTCGGCTTGGCCGAATATCCAACTGTTCGGTTTGACCGAATATCGAAATATTCGGCCAAACCGAATACTTAAACAACAACAACAAAAAAAAACACCTTTTAGAAACTATTTTTCAAAACCTTACACAACTTCTACTTTTAACAATAATTTAATAAAGATATTCAAAACAATTAGAATCATTTTTAAATAAAAGATAATGCTTTTACATTATTTATTTGCTATTTGAAAAGTGTCACTTAAGAAAATTAACCATTTAATGACAACCTTCAAAGGAATTTAATGATGAACAAATGGGAATTCCCGAACATTGTTTTGTAAATAATCTGTTCCTGGCATTTTTGCAAACAGAATGCTTCTAAAAAAATGGAAAAAACTTTCAGCGGTGATAAAAGACATAAAGTCAGACGATTTTGTTCAGGAAACCCAGATTACAATCCACTTAATTCAGTCAAAAATACAGTGTATCTCATTCTATACATAGGTCAATCTTGGACTTTTCTTTGTTTTGTTTTTTACAATAAGGAAGATGTTGTAACTTTATTGTTAACAGAGTTACTTTTATTTCTGAGAAATATTGCAAAATGATGAGAAGTGCTGGAAATTGCGACCATTCATATCCAAACAACACTGAGCTAGACATTCCTTTATTCAGAATGCAGCTGAAAGTATACTTATACTGTGTCACTGGCCAACTTTCAGTAACTTCCAATGATATCATCACATTTCTTACAAGAAAAATTAATATGATGCAAATCTAACTAAAATATCTTCATTATTGTTAAAGTTGTGAACGAAAATTCAGTTTCAGCTTGTAGTGACATATACCCTATATTTTTTTATTGTATTTTTGATGGAATAAGTGGATTGAGATCTTGTTCAAAAAGTGTTTGTCGTGACCACATTATATCCCCTGAAAGTTTGTTACATGATTTTAGGAACAACCTGTATGTTTACAACCTCTAAAATAATTGCTCACTCCAGACCTCTTTGGTGCATTTAAAAATTTCCTTGTTAAATCAAAAGGAACAGGAACATTATTCTTGCTGACTTGCCACCATTTACATAGATTTTATTATATATTTATTTTTTACTTTAGCCCCTTCCTGACAAATAAACAATATATGACTATTTTTTTTTCCAATTACTTCAAAATTTTTCTTTGATTTTAAAATAATTGTTTTAAAATAAACAACAATTTATTCATTTGTGTTTATTTCCAAAAGAAGCCATGAAATAAAAAAAAAAATATTAATTAAAAAAGTTTTAAAACAGCGCATAGAATTTTTTATATATTTATTATTTATTTTTTTTGTTTTAGTGTAAAGTTTGCTTGTAAGAAGGTCTTGTATATCAAAATGAAAATATCTGTGTTAAATATTATGAATACTTGTTTTAAAATTTAATTTTTTTTATATCTTTAAACTCTGAAATATAATATTCGGTGAGCCGAATATTCGGTATTCGGCCTAATCGTTACTATTCGGTTGTCCGAATATTCGGTATTCGGCTTAACAGTTACTATTCGGCTAGCCGAATATTCGGTATTTGGTTTACTTGTAGGCCGAATATTCGGTATTCGGCCAAAATCACTATTCGGTGCATCCATAATCAAGACTAATTTCCATGAACATGTACCACTTGTATTCCAGGCATCTCATATAACTTTGATAGTACGAATAGATTATTCTAATTTAGAAATATTTTAGAGAAGATTAAAGCAAACTAACTCAACTGCAATAGGATATAATTACTGGAAATTTGAACTATGGATTTTTTATGTACTGTCTTGTATGGCTGTTAAGGTTCAATTTAATTCATATTACACATGATTGACACAAAATTAAAATGAAAATATTTTCAGCAATTTACTTTTGAGGAAATAATTGGAGATTTATACATATTATGTACAGCTGCCATTGTATGTATACATGCCATGTTGCAATTATACACTGACAATGTTGAAATTTTGTTTTGTGTATTCTGAATTCTGATAGCTCCTTTAGAAAAATATTATAAATTTTAAAGTAAGTTTGTACAGTCGTAGAGAGAGAGAGAGAGAGAGAGAGAGAGAGAGAGAGAGAGAGAGAGAGAGAGAGAGAGAGAGAGAGAAGACACCCTTTTTCCCTACTAGCTCTGCCGCAAATCAATGTATAAAAAAAGGAGTGGTATCAATCGATTTTAGTAATAAGTTTACTAATTAATGCTATACTTAAATTATTCTTCGAGGGTGGTCTATATATTGATAGTGTAACAAACATTTTCAATACTAACGCCTAATTTTGACATCATATTTGGATTTCTTAGTAAATTTTACCAGGAAATCATTCTATCAAGTAGTTTAGGAACTATGCAGATGTAAAGTTTTGAACTCCAATTGTTAATTTCATTTTTTATTGTTGCAAAATGGAATGCAATGCAGCTAGTTTTTTAAGAATAAATCAAAAACTATTTGGCAGAATGAGCTGTAATATTGGATTCGCATATTTGAAGTTTTTAGAAATCTATATCTGCTAAAAAAATTAGGTTACAATTCATATTTTTTTTTCAAATATTAATTAAAAAAATATATATATATTGAATTTAGCTCTATCTCCATGAGCCTCCCATGGAACACAAATTTTAATTTTGCTTAACTTTTTACGTTCATGTGTTAAAAAGATATTTTAAACTAGGGGTTCAAGGAGGCTTGATGAAAGTAAATAAATAAACTGTTTCAATTCTTCATTAAAACATAAATAAATGAAAAGGCGGCAGGAGCTTTATTTTTAACATGTTGTTTTCGAATATTAATTAAAAAAATATATGAATTATGAAATTAATATTAAAAAAATATATGTATTGTAACCTAAAAATATTAATAGAAATTGCTTTCTAGTAATTTCAAATACATGAATCTAAAATATCAGCTCATGCTTATTCCGCTTAGGAGTTTTCAAGTTATGCTTAAAAACCTTCACGAGTTTAAAACTTTAATAGATCATAATTTCTAAACACCTCCGAATGATTTCACATTTGTTATCCTTAGGTAAAAATTTTGGAAGAATCAATAAATATGATGTCAAAATTTGTTGTTTGCATTGAAAATTTCGGAGTTTTTTTTATAATTTCTATATGATTTTTTAACATAAATTGAAAGAAGACATAATTTCCAAACGGATGGCTATTTTTCCGTGTGGCAATTTACTGGGTAAAATGTATGAGCTTTTCTCTTTTTTTTCTTTTTGGGCCGACTGTACAAGCTTACAATAAGTGACACTAAATGTTATAAACTTTAATTTATTTTGTGCAGAAATTAAAATTTTTTTTCTGTCAATTTCAGTTTGTTTTTCCGCGACAAACGTTCAACCCTACGCATAGCATAATTGAAAACTCACTTCTAGCAATTCCTACTAAAGAAAAGGTAACGTATCCGAATACATTTTTTCGTGGCCTTTTGAAATAAATATAAATATTTCTAGCATCATTTTCCACGTTGCGCATGCTACAGTCAACCTCAGTAACGTATATCCATGTAATTCTGTTTGAAATAAAATAATGACGTTAAAACTGACTTCAAACAATTATAGTCAGTAGATGCAAATTCTTTTTATGTCCCTGTAAAGGTGCGATAAACGCCACTCAAGCCTTAATATATATATATATATATATATATATATATATATATATATATATATATATATATATATATATATATATATATATATATATATATATATATATATATATATATATATATAGAAAATACGAATTTTATTAGGTTTAAAACAACATAAAATTATTAAAACGCCCTAGATCCCTAAGCCCTCGTGATTTTTGAGACTCGATGCAGATAAACAGCTATTTTATGCTTAGCACGTGCATATGAACGTGTAGGCTTCATCCTTCCTTACCTGTAACTTATCCACATGTTCTACACTATCAGCAATCCATGAGATAGCCATGAGGTCCATCAGATAGCTCCGGAGAAATCTGTTCAGACCTATGCTTAACCGCTTCGTTAAAATTACAAGGGTTTAGAGTTAAAAAAAAAAAAAAATGTTGTGATATTTTCGAATATTTAACATCATTGTTATGTTTTCCCAACCGTGTCCGATGGAAGTATTTTGCACTTCTTCAATGTTATACTATAAAATGGCGCATCAAAATATACAAGCCACATAAAGTATAATACAATTTCTATTTAAGTAGTTTTTCCTTGTGTTTTGCATTGAATTGTTTAATTTAACAGTTGATGTACAATCGCCTCCCCCCTCCCTTCCTACATTTTTAATGTTAAATTCGCTTTTAATTTTGAGTAGTGTTCTAAATTTTATCTTAATCTTTAATCGACCTTCTTGATTTTAAATAAAATTATGTATCCATAATTTTCTTAGAAATTTAGTACGGTCAAAGAAAGAAAGAAAACCCATACTGTTTTATCACCAAATTATGGCAGAAAGATGCGAGAGGTAGGATTCGATTGGTATAATAGTGTCTACTTTTTGAATATGAATGCAATTATTTCAAATAGACATCGTCTACATATAAAAAATATATACCAATTTTGATTTTTAGGGTTCCGTATTTAAAAAGTGAAAACGGAAACATTATAAGATCACTCCTGTGTCTGTCTGTCTGTCAGAGCCCTTTTTCTCGTAAATTATAGAACTTGGAAAGTTCAAACTTGGGAAAGTTATAAAGCCTTTTTACCCACATATTTTTAGATTATTAGTCATTCATATATATGTTTAGGAAAAATTTAAGGGGCTAATTAAATAACTTAATTTTTTTTTTTTTTTTTTTTTTTTTTTTTTAACATTGTGTGAAAGATCTCGTAATACC
This sequence comes from Maratus michaelseni, assembly GCA_963931845.1. Taxonomy (NCBI): domain Eukaryota; kingdom Metazoa; phylum Arthropoda; class Arachnida; order Araneae; family Salticidae; genus Maratus; species Maratus michaelseni. The sequence goes on from OZ007592.1 coordinate 202,836,922, forward strand.
GAACTCAAAAATATATTTGTTTTAATTTTGGGTATTATATTTTCAGAGATATCGTCGAAATTGTACTACAAAAATATGTCTCGACCCCTCTATTTCGGGATCTACTGAAACTAAAAATATGAAAAAATTAGGAGTAGTAGAAGTTTATTTAAAAGCTTGCAGGAAAACTATAGAGATTTTCCTAGGTAACATAGGTTTTGAGAAAAACGCATTTTCCGTTACACACAAACTTTACATTTCGGGTGGTCAACGGGAGACTTGACGGGCGCTCGAGGTATCTACCGACCCAGAATCATCCAAGGATATTTGATAATGATTTACGAAAAAAAATTGTGTGTAATTAGCCGAGATTATTAATTAACTTACTTGAAAAAAAAAAAAAAAAACTTTATTTATTTGAATCGTGTAGGGTAGCGTTCGAAAGATCTCGTAACATCGAACTCAAAAGTATATTTATTTTAATTTTAGGTAATATATTTTCAGAGATATCGTCGAAAGTACTGGAAAAATATGCCCCCCCCCCCCCTCCTATTTCCAAATCTACTGAAACTAAATTATGAAAAAATTAGGGGTAGTAGGAGTTAGTTAATTTATAAATAGTAATAAATAAATTATGTGTCCGGAACCCTTTGAGCGCGAGTTATACTAGCACTTGACCGATTTCTTTTCTTTCTTTTCTTTCTTTCTTTTTTTTTTTTTTTTTTAGTAACACCCACTTTTGACATTTTTGTTTGAGTTCTTTGGATCAAAGTAGTCCGAAAACAGGTATAGTTTATATATTTATTCTTAAAAATTCAGAGTTTCAAGGTGCCGTAGCTTGAGAATGCTAATGTTAAATGTACGTGTCGTAAACTTTAAATTTATATCTTCCCCCAAAACATCCTATTGAAATGTTTCCTTTTTAATCAGATAAAATGAATAGACCCAAATATATTCCAGGTATTATTTTTGATTCAAAACCATATTTTTATTTATGAAAATACATTCAAACAATTATGTAAAAATTATGCATACATTATTTTTTACATAGAAAAATGAGTGTCGTTTCAAAACATGTCTATGTGCTTTTACAACTCATTCCTACTATTAATTTTCTAGATGTAAAGAAATTTTATTTTTCGACGATCTATTCTCTATCTGTTATCAAAGGATTGAAAGAAAAATTAAAATCTTAATTTTTTTTCATATAAAGTGAATTTATTTTACATTTAGAATTTATGTATAATTTTTCTGATAATTGTTTGAGTGTTTACGGTACTTTTCCTTGTAACATTTTAATTTTATTTTCCGGATAAACTCCTAACACATTTTCTGTTATAACTCTATTAAAGTATGAGAGAAAGTACACAATAAATGAAATTTTCCGGACTGCTTTGTTCGAAGAACTCTATATGATGTTAAAAGTGAGGGTTATAACTTGAAAAATTAAAGTTGATACAATTTTTAATATGTAGACGAGTTCTACTTGTATCACTATATCACTGCATTCTCGGAAAAAAGACACAATTCCTAATCGAAAAGTTACCTTTCTCATCTCTTCGAGATAATTTGGCTATAAAATAGCATGAGCAGGGGAGGGGGGGAGGTTAGACCGATTGTAGGGGAGGGAAGGAGTAACTTCAAATTCTTTATCACTGTAGTAATGAAAATGTAACTCTGTCATTTGTGATATAAAAGATTATTATATGATCTAAAAAATTTCTGCAAGATGTGAAATACATCAAGTGTTGGTATTCTCACGTTTGGCATTTTTATTTTTAAACTTCACGTAGTGGATAAAAATATTTACAGCATTAATTACGCCATACACTTACGATCTTATTTTAAAATATGTCCATATTTCATCTTTCAACAACCAAAGTTAGTCAAATTACAAAACAACCAAGAAACCTACCATATGATACATGAAGTTAAATCTATAAAAGTCAGTATATCTGTATAAGTAGTATCAGCGATAATTAAAAATTCTGCATACCAACCCTTATCAGGCTTTTTATTTTTACTTCTCTCATATTTATTGAAGTTGCAACTTTATAAAAAAAAATTCTGGATATACTCACCTTCAAAATAATTAATCATCTCTCCGAAAAATATTTATGCGGCGGGAGGGGGTGGGGGTGGGGGTGTGGTGCTAGGTGCTATTTGTTAGACTTCTAAAGTGGGTCAGGCTCCTTACTATTGTGCAGGGGTGGCGAACCATTTCACATCCGTGTGCCACATGTTTCCAAAAAATACTTTACGTCGCCATATTGTGTCAACAACCAAAATATTTGGTTGATCAAATAACGATGAATCAAAGTCAAAATTACTGGAAATTTTGTTATTACGATTAAAAAAAATTGTCTAACATACACGAAGATGTTATTTTACTGAAAATTTTATGCGTTTCCGGACACTAATAATGGAAAACGATTTTTTAGCGCCAAAAAATGCTGAATAATCATAAAATTTAAAGTATCATAACTCGGTAAGTTTGAATCGTAGAAGAAGGACATTTTTAGTGTTTTACTTGTTACAGCACGGATAAAGTTTTTTTTTAAATATAACTTATAGGAACCAGGGATTGTATAAAAATATAAATTTCGCAACTTCTTAAAATTACTATTTTGGCGTAAATGGATTTTCATTTGAGGAACGACATTTGAAACAGTTTTATAATTGGAACTGTACCTCTAACGGTTTAGGAATTAACTGTTGGATAACTATAATAGGAAGAGGCCATGTATATGATATTGCAGTTGTAGGCGAACGATTAAATACATTGTAAAAAAAATACAGGTGTTTCCGGAAATATTACGAAAATTAATACTGCTTTCGAAAATAAAATATAACTTCTTCCGAGTTAACCATGATTACGAAAAGCGTTTCTTTATCCTAAGAAACTGGTTGATTTCCGAGATTTAAGGAAGCATTTGGGAAACAAAAGTTTATTTTGCTGCTCGTAATTTTCGGAAACGTTTCTGAGTAGTTTCTACAATCAGTTTTCTCAACCCGAAATATTGGTTTTTCGGATACTATCAGTTCTCAAGTAAACATTTTCATGTGCAACAAACATGATAAATTAACCTCATTAATATTAACATTAAATTTAAAATTAATAGCATTAACATTAACAATAAAATGAACATTATTTTGTTACTCTTGCATGTAATATAAATTCTGTTACGAAGATGAAAATGTTTACTGGAGAATTGATCGCATCCGAAAAACGATATTTCGTGTTGAAAAAACCGATTGATATAGGGGAGATGGGGGATGAATGGGACATTTTCACAAAAATATTTATTTTAAATATTTTATATAAGTTATTATCAATTTTATATATCACATGTCATACATTAAGTGTTGGACTACATCTTATGCACAATATTTGTTCAAGATTATTATTACATACAGAAATGTAAATGATATTTAAAAAAAAGTTCTTCTATGTCCCAATCATCCCCACAGCAGGGATGCATGGGACACAAACATTTTCCTCTCCGTATTCAATGTTAAGGACTAAAAGCTGACAAAAATGCCCCCTTGGCAAAAGCTGAGAGATTATAAATTGTAATATGATCTCCAGGATTATTTGTTAGCCAATCATCTTGGACTCATCTCAGCTTTGCCTTTAAAGGCCCATAAACGAAAGCATTCAATGGCTGAAGACGATGGCTAAAATGAGGATGAAATGTTAAAAGAATAATTACCATAAAGTATTAATTTATCAACCTATATAATATTATTTAGTTAATAAATATATTTTTCAGCATCCTCTAGGGATGAATGAGACAGTTCCATTCATCCCATTTGAAATGTCCCAATCATCCCCATGATGCATATATTCAATTGTCAGTTATTTTGTCTCAAAAATTATTTTGTCACAATGGTTAATATGCATTCATTTTAATTACCAATATTGAGCCTTGAAATAAAAAAGTACAACATATCTTAATTGTTTCTATTGCATAAGATATTTAAGTAACTTCAAGTGTAAAAAAAATTACTTTTAAGCAGAGTTTTCAGGAAATGCAAATTTGAAGAAAACTGAAAACAGCCATGTGCTCTTGCTTTTAGTTCTGAAGCACACTATGGTAGTGAAATCTATGAGGATAGGAAGCAACTAAAAAAAAAGTTTATTGCCTGAAATATTGAGAACGTCCCATCCATCCCTTGTCCCATTCATCCCCCATCTCCCCTACTGTAAAAACTACTCAGAAACAATGTTAAAAATACTGACAGAAAAAGAAACTTTTGTTTATAGAAATACTTCCTGAAATCTCTGAAATCAATTGATTTCTGAGGTCGCAAAAAATAAAGGAACGTTTTTCGAATTCGTGGGAAGAAGTTATATTATATTTTTGTAAACCGTATTAAATTTCATAATATTTTCTGAAACACTTGTCCTCTGTTTTTCAAGAGTGCGGTCTTTTTTTTTCTTTTAAACAAACGAATTGACAGAAATATGTTCAAATTTATTCTATTCATATTTCTAATTAATGAAGCTACGTTTATAGATATATTTAATGACTCACTTAAATTTCTCACCTCTCTATTCTGATCTGTTCGTTTGTATTTTCAGTGTATCTTATGACATCTGATTTATCTAATCTACCTGTTTACTGATGCCGGATCATGAGATAGTGATCATTTACTTATCTTCAGCTATCTAAAATGTAACCCCCCCTTCCCTCCCTTCCACTTTCATTTTCAATAAGCTCACGGTGAACTATTTTTAGTGTTATTCATTTCATTGATCGAGCTTTTTGCTGAAGTTCGCAAGTTTTTTTTAAATTCTCTACGAGTTTATCAAGGTATGACATTATTTCAATTATTATCATTTTTGCCATAACACTAAAACCAATACAATATATGGGTCATTCTTACGAAAAGGTACATTTTACGGTCCCGGAGGGATAAATATTAGTAAATATAGCAGATTTCCTTATATTTTCATTCATATTGTATATTTAAGTTTTAAGTAAGCTATTAAGTACATTTCTGACAAAATAGTTTTAATACTTAACACTTTAATCTTTTAACGAATAGGGTAGATGTACCAGTAATGGACACCCTTCCAGTAATGGGCCACCTTCAAAGTTTTTGGTTTATAAAAAAATAACCAGTACAAATTTAGCTTTAAAAATTTTTTTTCGTAATTCCCCCTAGCATGTTTTATAATCTGGGTTATTGTTGACATTCTTGATCAAACTAATCAGGAAGCAGAAAATAATGTTTCACAGTTCCAATGCATTTTTGTGAAAATCTTAATGAACATGCGAAGAGCTGGCTCTACTTAATTAATTTATATCTTTTTTTATTTTCATGAAAAAAATTGCATGTTTTTGTTTTGATAGTAATAGAAAACTTTGAATTTTATATACTAATGGCAATTTACAAAATTTCGATTATTTTTCAGGTTTTAGGACTATGGTCCATTACTGGAATGCTTAATATCAATTTCCAGTGACACCCCCCTGTGGTCATTACTGAAAAAGCTATTTCAGTAATGTTCAAAGTGCATATATATATATATATATATATATTTATATATATATATATTTTAACTGAAAAGCCAAGTAATCAAATTTAATTTTTAAATTGCACTTACCAGAATGTAATAACATTTTATTTTTTATTATTATTTTATTTTTTTATAAATAGTTGTTTTTATTAATTTTACGTAAATAAAATTTTTAAGATTGTAATCAAATTAATTTTTTTAAACCGTGCCCTGCATATTTTATAATGTGACAATCAACAACCAATTAGGAAGCAGAGAATAATGTTTAAGGGTATGGGAAAATGAGGCATGGGGCTCAAGCTCTCCCCATTTAAATAAAGACAATTTTTTAAGTCACACAAGTGTTAAAAATCTATTATTTTCTGTCTTAAATGTATGATTATTCATCTCTGAGAAAACAATTCATAATATTTATTAAATTTATAGTAGTAATGAAGCTAGTAAATATGCAGATCAGAGGGCTCAAATGTCAGTTTTGCAAATTTATTTTGAAATAATTTTATTTGGTATTTAAAACATTCAACCCATACTTTCATTTATTTGATATTTTTTATACAAATTACTAAAATTAATATATCAAGCAGTTTTAGGAAGTGTGACTATTAAGAATAATAGGAAATACAATACGATTCTATGCATTAGTACTAAAGACCTTTTTTAAACTAACCCTTCTAAACCCCCCCCCCCCCCCCCCCAATGTCTCAATAATTTGATATATGTAATTCTTTGAAATTTAGTCTTTTAAACCTTCTATATAAAAAAATCAAAATATTTATCTTGTGATAAGGACAAAGATTAATTTAAACAGTGAATTATTCTCATAAATATTTTATTAATTATTGATATCCTAATTGTTAAATTTATTTGAAAATGACTATTTTATTTCATTAGTATGCTTTCATTAAATTCTGGTTTTAAATACAACCATAATAACAATTATCTATTAAATTTAGTGGGGTGTCCATTACTGGAACAGAGGGTGTCCCATTACTGGGACAAAGGGTGTCCATTACTGGAATTTTGGGTGTTTTGATTTATTTCTGTTACTTACAATAAAATTTTTATTCACATTGGGAAATGTGACTATGAGCATGATTAAATATTGTTGATAGATTAACATAATATTAAAAAAAGTGGAATAAAATAATTATAACTGTTAATTAAAAAATAATTTTAAAAGAAATTCCTTAAGTGTGCCCATTACTGGCATACCTTACGCTATAAGTCGAAAGTCCTCTCCGTGGACGTCCCTACATCTAAAACCCAACGTTCATTTCACTGACATTTAAACAATTTAATTTTTTAATTTATTTTATTTTTTTACAATTTTTTTCAATAATAACTAATTAAAAGTCTTTAGCTGAGTTCTAACTTAATATATTTTTTAAATGGTTTTATTTTTTACTAAGGAATTAACTTATAATCTTTGCCCCTAGCCAAATACCTAGCCAAAATAGTCTCCTTCGGTGGACACTGAAAAAAAAAAAAGTGCCATAGACTACAGTACATGCCAAATCAACACTAGGTAGTTTGGGAGAAAGAAAGCCTTTTTGTCTTTTATATATAACTCTTTGTTCTGTTGTGAAATTATTGATTTTTTTCCAATTTATTAATTACATTTGGAATTTGGGAAAGTTCTCAATGTATACTCCGTGATCATCATTAATAAGGTAAAGAATAATATAAAGCTAATTTATAATTATAATACAAATTTTAGATAGCTTTAACATTATTGCGTTTAAGAAAAAGACTTTAGCATACTGAAAAAAACAAAGTAGTTAAAAATTGAAAACTTAATTTTTGTCTTTTCCGCGCTTCTTTTGCATTTCCAATTTTACTGATATTGTGTACACTGCAGAAAAAAATGATTTTACAGTACAATACTGGCAGCTATACCGTAAAATTACCGATTAAATTAAAATTAACAGTAATAAACAGTAAAATAAGCAGTAATACGCTGCCACGCCTTTTTTTTTTTTTTTTTTTTGCAGTGTAGTTTATCTGTTATTTATCAAACATTTATTGCAGTATAAGGAGATATCAGATACAAAAAGAAGTTTGAAAAGTAATGAAATCATGATGCGCATTACTTTTCAGAAAATTACATTCTATAATTTCAAAAGTTTAAAACATTTTTTTTTTTTTTTTTTTTTTGGCTGTGAGAATGATTTTTAACAGTTTAATTATAGAAAATAAATATGTACCAACTACGCTCAATAATTATTCAAATATATCTTTATTTCAATTTTTGTAATGTACATGCCCCTTCTCAAGGCCTTCGTCCCTCCGTGGCCATGTCAGAATTTTAAAACATCAAAAACTTGTGCAAAATGAAATAGAAAACTTGACCACTAATATAAGGTTGTTTATTAAGCATAAATGAAAATATCCATGAAATTTTTAAGATTCTTTACATATTTTTATAAAACAGATTTTTTTATGCTATTTTCTAACTTTTCATGAGAATGACCCATATACATTTTAATTAACATCATTATTATTTTTGTCAAATGCGTATTCATAATATGCATTCATTACTGTTATGTCTGTGAAACCATCCTTAGTGTTTCCACTAATGTGTTCATAAGTGAGTTATGTTAGCATTAAAAAAAAAATCATTGAATGATCTTATTAAATTCAAAATGGTATTATTGTGACATTAAATTTAAACATAACACAGGTTTTTAATTAATAAATAATAATAATAAAAAAAAGATTGCTTAAATTGATTTGCATTGAATATTAATGGATATGAGAGTTTTTTTTCAGCGTGTTACAAAAAATTTTAGTTTAAGTTACATTAATTTAGCTGTGTGTTAATTAATTGAGGGGGTCGGGGCAAGATAGTGCCAAGCCACATTTTTTAACTTCTGAGATATTTCAATTTAAAAATTTGATCAAATACTCAAATCAAGATATATAACCTAAAGTTTTTTCGCCAATGTGTTAGTAACATGTGAGATATTCTGAGTAACAATATCGCATTACTTTAATGATATTACTATTACGTTTTTTCTAAATTAGCTATCTGCATTGGGGGCATAAACGTCTGGGGCCAAAACGAAACCTGTCACATATGCTGCCACCAAGTGACATTAGAAACAAATTCTATGTTGTATATTATAATTTACAATATTAAGCAACAGATTACAGTGTTAGCTTTATTGCACCAAAAATGTGGCGTGGCACTTCCTTGCCCCAATCCCTTCAATTTTTTGAGCAACAAATAATTATTTGGAAAATTTTTTGTATGAGGGTTTATATTTAAAACGACCAACAAATCAGCTACTGAAATTATTCCTTTTTTGCAAACTCAAATACAATTTGAAGTAATATCTTTTAAACTAAAATCTTAAAAAGGCTGTAGTTGGGGAAAACCTATTCGGATGACTTCTAAACCTGTAAGTAAATACGCTTTGTTTAGGCATTTAAATATATTGTTAGTTATCATTAATTATATTTTCAAATTTATTTGATGGCAAAAAAAATAGATAATTGTACTTGTAAGATTACTATCTATCTATCTATATAGTGACACTTCGGTTCACAAAAAAAAAAAAAAAAAAAAAAAAAAATCCAAATAGTTGTTTCGGAAGTGAATTATTCGAGAACCGAATCAAATATTTCCATAAGAAATTATGAAAGTACGATTTATTGGTTCCCATCTCTCAAATAACTCCTCGTGTTTAATAAATTCAAATAATATACTGTACAGTACGATACAGTATAATATAAAAGTTCATTTCAGTACTGCAGATTACATAAGACAATGATAATTTTGTAACATTTTAATACAATTTAAACAGAAACTGTGTTATAGAAACCGTACCACAGAGAATCTGCGCCGTATCTTTATTGGTTTGACTTTGGATTGAGGAGAAAGGATGTGCGTGTGGAGCTCCATTCTTATTTTCTTTTACTATCAGGACCACTAGGCTAACTCGCTGTTTATGAATCTCAGAATGCATGGAATTCGTTCGTATCGTAACCCACATCCTCACGTTTGTGCGCTTCACGCCCATGAATTCATCTCACCCCACCCACCACACACACACACACACACACAAAAAAAAAAACAGTGGATTCATAAATTATGCAATTTCGTTGTACAGTAATCTTAAAATACATGACTTTCTTTAACGCTGCTTCTTTCTGTACCTCATGTGAATGCGCTTTTTTAAAAAAAAGTTGATTTTACGGTATAATACTAGCACCCCAGCTGCCAGTATTATACCGTAAAATCAACAAATTTTTTTTGCAGTGTATGGAAACAACAACAACAACAATAACAGCAAAAAAAGCGTGATCAATTTGTTAACTTTTGCTACATTTTTTTTTTTTTTATTTGGTCGATTTTTTGACGGCATCCTCACGCGTCGAAAACCGATTCAAATTTCTCTCACATTTCTTGTCCAAGAATAGAATTGTATGTAACATTTGTTAGTTAGTAGAATTAATGGCCAACTTTCTCTCTCTTTTTTTAAGTGACAGAATTGTTTTCAACTGAGAGGAAACGTTATGTCCTCTTTCTACTATATATATATATATATATATATATATATATATATATATATATATATATATATATATATATATATATATATATATATATATATTCAATGCAAATGGGAATTTCGTTCCGGCTGTTTATAACTTGAGTTTTTCTGAATGATGGGATTTTTAGTCTTGCATTGTTACTTAGAACACTTTTTCTGGGGAGGTTGTATTTCGTTCTATGTTGCTTAGTTATAGAATTATGGGGAAAAGTTCTATTATCAGGATCACCTAATTTTATATATATATATATAATATATATATAACCTTTTTAAAACGTTTTACTGGACGGATTTGGATGATAGTATGATAATTTTTCAGGTAGTTTTAGTATACTGCATATCGTTCTTTACCAAATTCTACTATAAATGATCAACTAAATGAGTTGGTCCTTAAGAGCCCAATTTTGTCTGATGCATTAGAAAATACAATAGCACATTGGGTTTGTATAGTTTTCAACAATGCGGAAGGACATTCCAGCTAAAGGTCCATATTTATTTAAAACACAAGGTCAAATTCACCAATATATTTCATTGAATTCAAGGTTCGTTTGGAGAAACCAGCCAGCGCAGCGGGCGAAGCCTGCTAGTTTATGATAAAAGCATCCAGATCACGTTAAGAAACCATTGTTGAAGCACTTGTTGTGTTGTGAAGGAAAATATATTACTGATTCTTAACATATGCTATTAATCTCAAACAGAAGCTAATGAAAATAATTTGTTATATCTAATATCTAATATCTAATCTAATATCTAATCTAATATCTAATATCCCTGTTACATAGTAAAATTTGTAATTTAAGAGGACTTGGTACATTTTGAACTACTTTTTATTTGAGTATTTTATAATATCTTTTTGACATTTTATTGAACGGTTTTATGAAGAAAAATGAATTAATCAAGGAAAAATGCAATTCTTGTGGTAAAATTTGGAAAACTTAATTAAAAAAAATTAAGATAATTTTTAAATTCTACTTTTTCTAATATTTGGAACTTTTTGAAACATTTGTTGCCTATTTTTTTTCAAATGTCTCTATAAATCTAAGGACTAGAAATCTAAAAAAATAATTAGTTTAAAAGAAAAAAATAAAACAAAATATCGTGACATATGTAAAAATATTGTAAAAAATGACATTATTTATTTAACATTTTTTATTTAAAAATAATAAACTATTTATATTACTGAAAATCCGATCCTTAATTTTATAAAATACACCCCAAGGATCGTTCATAAAAAATAACGCTACTTTTGGGTAATAGCGGTCCCCCACAATTACGATTGCAATTATGATTTCTCCAAAGATCATCTCAAAGCTTACATATGCATCATACATATTCTCCAAACATCCATATATCTAAATTATCTACATATTATTTACGTCTTATATTACATATATACATCGCATACATCTTATACACATGTCATGTATATATACATCGTATATGCGTCGTATATGACTAAAAATGGACCACATGCGTCACGAAATGTTACATACATTATATTATTATTGTAATGTCATATATGTTTATAATTTGGCGATAAATCTTGGTCGCTTGCGATGGATCAATGGGTGCTGCTATAACCCAAAAGTACCAAAATAACTAATCAATCGAAAAGTATATGTTGAAATTTTCGCATTTTGATCATACCTATATATTAAAAAAACACAAACTGAGAAAATGAATTCAAAGAGTGCAACTCTGAATCATTTAAAGAGTGCAGTAAAAAGTCTTTTTCGCTTATTTCTAATTATCGGATCATTATTGCACTTGTGACAATATACTGCAGATGTCTAAATTCATTTTAAGCAAAAAGTTAGAAAATTGATATTTCGTCATTTTTCGCAAAATGAAGGGTAGCAGTGCCTTTTTAGGCCCTTTTAAATTTTAAGGCACTCTTACACTTGGACATACGGTGCTTTATAGATAATCAATTCTAAAACAAATTATTTGTGTATCCAACATCTTATCGTTTAAATCACCTTATAACAATTTTGTGCTTTTTATTCTATGCTTTGTTTACTTTTCGTTTATGAAATTGTGATGCCATCAAAGAGCTATCGACTCCCCGAGGCATCGGAGTAAAGATAAAAGCTGATAATATCGCTTTCAAGAAGGAGCTGTTTATTTTGTAGTAGAATTGATTTTGTTTGTTTCATCAAAGCATAAAGAGTCGAAATATTTTGCTTATCTTAAAGAGTGGAAGGAAAAAAAATCTGTTTTCTAGCCTTTTCAAAATGATTTAAGGCTATTCTCAAATCCAAAGAAGCTACTTTATGAATTCATTTTTGTTCGGAAACGCATGAAGTTGGCAGGTGTTCTTATTCAGAAATTATGTAATCGAATGGTAATAGCAGAAAATCTTTCAGAAAATACTGTCAAAGTTGGCAAAGTTGAATTTCCAGATGCGGCAGCGCGGGAAAGAAGAAAAACCTGTCGTCACTTTGACAATTGCTTATAATTGGAAAAAAGTAATTTATTTATCAAAAAAATAGAAAACACCATTCAATTCCAAATCTCTTCACTAGTCAGATCTGTCAATTTTATAGCTTTACGTTTAAAAATGAGTCAGAAAATGTGTCAAAGTTTCGCGTTGTTGAGCAGGGAATTTGAGAACCGCCTTAAATGATTTAAGGGAGAATGGAAGCTAACGGAACAAGTGGATTTCCTCGAAAAATAAATCAGTCTTTGTCAATAGATAGTAGTACCAGCATTATACAAGCACATGTTTTATTATTATTTTTTTTTTCATTAGCTGATTCTGAAATAAGCAGCAAAACATTCTTAAGCCTAATTGTGAGGAATTTTCTTTTAATTATTATTTAATAAATACTTGTTTTGGTAAAGTGTTACTCTGTTTTTAACCATATTACATATGAATATGAAGCTTTTAACCATTGCTATTCATTTGCAATCTTCGTTTTGTGTTAGTGATAAATAGTTAATTTACAATAAACCTAAATGCAGTTAAAAATGGTATGGGGACTAACGTAACATGCTACACTTAAAAAAAAAAAAAAAAAAAAAAAAAAAAAAAAGTTGATTTTACAGTAAAAGTTGGCATTCCAGCTGCCAGTATTATACTGTAAAATCAACTTTTTTTTTTGCAGTGTAGATTGGGGACCTCCAAAGTGATTATGTATAAACATTGCATCCAAATTAATTTTGAATGATACATTTTGCGTACGAAAAAAGTTAATGTGCCTTATTCTTTTATATCTGTTGAAATGAAAGCTTTCAATTAAAGCATGACAAAGTATTAAAGACCTCAATCAATTTTACAAAATTGGAAATAAAACTTAATTTTAAAAGTGAGATTTTGTGAATTCAATTCATAATAGTGCTGATATAACTTTTGAAATCGCCTATTTAGGAAACGTTTATATTTAATTAATGTGTTCCGTTGGACCAGCGGTTCCCAACCCTTTTTCTCTCATGTACCCCTTGCTTAGACTTTTCATCTATGCGTACCTCTTCTCACATAAACCCCTTACGAATACATAAAACATTAAGAACATATTAAAATTGGACGTTTCGGATTTACATGAAAATCCCTCATCAGAAAAAAATTAGCACGAATATTTTTGTTTTTGTTCAATAGTAATGTTCTTATGAAAGTTACCAATCTTAGATGCAATTCTTTCAGAATTCCAATTTTCAATCACTTACCATTTTGAGCCACAACACAATATCGACATAAATTCTCTCAAAATACGAAATATTAGCTACAGTTTTTAAACTAAGCACTTACAAAGTAGGAATGAAACTCACCTATTAATACACATTAATGAGTTTATGCTAATGCTGACCAGTCGAACACTAAAATGATGACCTGGTTTTCAAATATGATGAAATTGTTGAAACCAGAAGACTCGATATGATTCATGTTTTTTCTAAATATTTCTAGAATTACTAGAAATAAAAGAACAATAAAAAAAGGAGGGACACATGCGAAATCATAAGATGTTATTAGGAGTGGACGAAGATAATGGCAACAAATGATCAACCAATTACTAAATTTAGGCATTTTCCTTCATTTTATGCTTTTACTCAGGTCACTCTTTGTAAACGAAAAGTTTGCAGTTTTGCTTTTATGTGTTCATTTAAAGTTTTATGTTATCCACCATCACCAATGTAATTTTCACGTACCCCCAGGGGTACGCTTACCCCAAGTTGGGACCTGCTGCGTTAGACCCATGGCAAGTCGCATTAGACCCCGGAGTCGGAATCTAATGAAACAAAATTTCATTAAAAAAATTCCGGCTTTTTCTCTTTCACTATAATTAAGCTATGAGCTATGACTAACATATTTTATCTATTAATGGAAAAAATTTTACAGTAATTGTCTGTCAAAGTAATCTGGGAATTTTAGAAATTACTTTTTTACGGTATGAAATGTAAAACATGTCCCAATAGCCCCGGTTTTCCCTAATTTAAAGATTTTATAAGGATTTTTTTCTATTTTCTTAAAATGAATTAATTCATAAAATAGTAAAAAAAAAAGTTTCTTTAATTCCTTGTTAATGTTAAGGCTTTTTTTTTCTCAATAAATTTTCTTAAGGCCAAACTGGCTACTTTTTGATACACTTCTTAATTAAGTTTTGTTCGCAAACGTATCAAATTGGCAAGAGCTCTTATTAAGAAGCTATATAATCGATTTTTTTTTTCGCTTGTGTGTAAAGTCAGAAGTTTTATCGGAAAATGCTGTCAGAGTTTGGCGTTTTGAACCAAATTTCCGGACGCGACAGCGCAGTAAAGGAAAAAAACTGCCGTCCTGAGACAACAATCTCAAACGAATTTGCATACATATAACGTTCAACAATGATGATAATGCAACGTACAATGAAACTCATACACTGACGTCCCATAGTGTGTTATTCCCAATCTGATGAAGGCTTGTTTATATTTCAGATCAAAACGATCGCCATTCCTTTGAATTTTCAACATTGCTTTGTGTTAGCAAAGTGATTATTAGTTAAATGTAACTATATAATCAATCAAATCTACACACCCTTAATATTTTAATACATCATATAAAAGTTACGTATTACTAATTATTTATTTAAATTCTGCTTTCAGAATTTTGAACCGGACAAATATATTAGCTTATTCACGAATCCACCTCCCCCATAACAACCAAGAAAGATGACCAGAGATCTTCTCCTTGAGGAACGTCTGAACGACGTGATCTTGAAAGTTCGACAAGATGGCTTTTCTTGGAGAATTCCGGCTCATTCACTGCTTCTTGTCAGCAGGTCCAGCTACTTTCAAGAGATGCTGGACGAGAGAGCGAACGTTGAAAGACCAACGCCCCTTACAATGATCGGCATGAGGATAGAGACTGCCATGACCGTGCTCAAGTGAGTGGTAATTGAACATAAAGTGTAACTAAATTCAAGGCGCTTATGATTAAAAATACTCCTTGAAAGAAGGGGGCCGTCTCTCGAAAAGCTATCTTTAAGATGAAATGATACACAGGAATGATATAATGTTAATATTATTTTAAAGTATAGTAAGAATTTGAAATATATATATTCTAAATTTTTTTCCTGTGAAATATATATATACAGTGGAACCTCGTTAACGCGAACACTCAACGTGAAGCTATTTTTGTTCGTGTTATCCGAACTTAAATACATTACATACAACTGGACAGGGGCAATCGGAAACAGTTCGTGCTAAAAGTAATTCGCGTTAAGTGTGTTCGTGTTAACGAGGTGGTTTGACTGTATATATATATATATATTAACTTCTGGCTATACTTAAGTAACATTAGTATTTTTAAATTACGATGCATCATATCATCTTAAAAAGAACTTTTTTGAGAGGACTATTTTTAATTTATATGTCTGTAAAATCAGTGGAAATGAAACCTGTCAGTAAAGGAATCCTGACTTAACCGTAAAAATTTCGGGCGAAAAGAATATAACATAATCGCAATAAATCGTTTATCTTCTAAGACGGAAGCCTGTGAAATGAAATTTGTATTTGGTTCATTGCGATTCCGTCTTAGTATGTTTTATTATGTACTGCATTTTTTACATTCTTTTTTTTTCTTTTTGCCATTTTTTTTATGCCAAATGTAAGAAGCGCGAAAAATACGTAAATTTTCTTCGTTTGTTGATAATAATTTTTCTCGGAAAAAATTTGGAGTATCTAAAAAGCTGATTATTTTTAAGGTGAATAACAAATAATATTTTAATGAACAATTATAATTAACTTTGAAACGTTTCGATATAAAAAGCATTCTCATATGTTTGTATAATTGTATAAGATTCAAGCATTCAGATGATGTACGTTACCTTCATTTCGAATTTTCTAAAAATATTTCATAAGCTCTACCCTTTTGCGGAATATTTCCTAGACTTATAGCTACGAAATTCTTTTATGCTGCCACTTGTTTTGCTTATTTCATATTTTTATTAGCTCCATCATCGAATAAGTGTTTCATTCCCTGCCAAATTTAATATTAGCGGTTGTATTGAAGCGTATGAATGCTATCAAATGTAATGGCAAATGTGAGAGACTCTTTAAGAAAATCTATGAAGATAAAACTACAGACCATATAATACATTTGTTTAATATTGGGATAAAGTGGCAAGCAACAACACAACACTTCTAGATATAAAAGTGAAGTTGTATGGAGAATTACGCTAAAAAGATATTTGTGACGAAAACTTTATCCGTTTGCAGAGCTAAACAAAATGTGAGGTGGATTGTCATTGTTAATTCCCTATTAGGATTTTTCTATGTGAATAAGATTTCACTTCTTAAATAACAATAGTTCTATGTTTCAGAGAGACATTGCAATTTTAGAGAGGCTTAGGTAAGGAGTAGTAAAAAAAATATTGGGAACTACTAACTGCTTGCACCACTCTTAATAATATAATAATAATAATAAAGAAAACGAGATAGAAGTTGTTCTGTTACTATTGTTAGAACATTATCTAGCTGTTGAAACACTTGTTAGAATGCGTTATAGATAGGGGAAAGTACGGAAAACCATATAGTCGGGTGAAACCGGATATTTCAGGATCTCTCTAATGGTTATGGTTGATATACTGAGCTTTAAGGCAGAAGGTGAAGCGGCCATTACGATATCTCCATAGTGGAATTTATGTAGTTTCTTTGTTTCAAAGTTTATTTTACCATTTTAAAAAAAAATTTAATTCTTTCTATTTTTCAAAATTCTTAAATATGATCACATTTGAAGTTACTGAAACTTTTAATATTATTTGTGTAGCATATTTAATAAGAATTTATTTCCCACAATGAAACTGTTGCTACCAGTTACCCTAACTGGTGAGGTAAGACCAAATGATTTAACTTTTTCTAGATAATACTTTATTAATAGAAATGTGATGAACGAATCATATATTTAAAATGGTATTATGGTACAAGGATAAGTGCAAGTATGTATGCAAAGTTACGTTAAATTCTGTTAGAAATTCCGACTTCAAGAAGCAATTAATAATAAAGTATGCAGCTTTACCCCACTTTCCTTTATATTAACTAAAATTACATTATACTACTCATATTTAATAATAGACAAGATTAAGTACACATAGTAGTAGATGACATCATCTCATTTTAGCCGAATTTATCAGTTAGAACCTTGTCAGTAAAAAGTAACGATACGTCAAAAATGTATGAGAAAATGAGCACAAGGAATATTTTTATGCTTTAGTTCGACCGCGTTCTAATAAATTTTGAAAAGGTCCTAATTTACTTATTTTACTCAAAAGAAAAAAAAAATAAATTAAAAAACCGATTAGTTCACTCAATTTATCAATCAAAATTCTACTGAATACATATATCGTAGTGATTGGGGTATTGACATCGAAATGAGAAACCTAAAACTGCAAAAGACTGGATAGATCCCAAGCATTAAAAAAAAAAAAAAAAAAAAAAAAATCACTTGTTAGTTCTCTTGTTAAAATTTTAAATTTAGAGTATAATGTGACACAGCTGAGATAAGTTTTTATCATAATCTTTGAGATATTACGCTCACCGCTTTTGCAAATGCGAAGTGAATGTTTCTAGCTTTCACCCTGATTATTTGATTCTGCCACTTTTCCATTTCTACCCACAATTATTTGGGATTTATTTGAAATAGTGGAATAATCAGAAGCTATACTGATTGATTAGATTTATCGAATTTTTCAACAACTTTGTCGATTAAACAAATACCAATATATGCCATTTACAGAACAGACAAAATAATAATATTTTTCCATCACAAAAAGAAAGTTAATTTCCTCACAGATTTTCAGTCTGTACACTGCAAAAAAAAAGTGTTGATGTTACACTATAATACTAGCATCCCAGCTGCCAGTATTATATCGTAAAATTAACAGTAATAAACAGTAAAATAAGTAGTAATACGCTACCGCGCATTTCTTTTTTTGCAGTGTAGCAGTTTGAAATATTAAAGGTATGTCACACAGTTTACTATTTTTGTTTACAGTGGAGCTTTGCACATTGAAACAGCTGCAGTGTGATAAATCGGGTTGTAGGATGATAATACAAAACCCATTTCATCTCTAGTTCAATTATAAATTACCGAAGTGCGCTTAAATCAATAAAGTGATTATTGGTAAAATACACATTGTCTTCAATTAAGCTTCTCTATGCCTGTTGTGTTAAACCTTAGAGGAAGTTCGGGCATTATGGAATACCATTTACATTTTGATTTGTAAGTCAACTTAAAAAATTGAAACACATTAAAAGTTAGTAACGACAAAGTTTGACTATTTCTTAACACATATTTAACGCGTTTAAAGTGGAAGAAACAAAAACACATATGAATATCTAGATTAAAAAAAAAAAAAAATTACACTTTTCAGGTAATATGAACCTGTCGAGTAATGTGGAATAGAGTTATAAGGAATATTAAAAATTGAAAGAAAAGCCATGATTTATAAGAATAACCAAGATCGTTTAATGAGTAAACAGTAGTACATCATCTACACTGCAATAATAATAATAATAATAATAATAATAAAAGTGTTGATTTTACAGTATAATACTGGCACCCCAGCTGCCAGTATTATACCGTAAAATTAACAGTAATAAACAGTAAAATAAGCAGTAATACGCTGCCGTGCATGCGCGGTTTGAATTGGGTGAAATGAGAATGAAATTGGATGTTCAACTGCGTTATGTTATGCGTTTTCTAAGTTATTTATTTAAATATCTTTTTTTACCTTACTAAGTAGTGGGGTTTCGTTACAGTATTCTGAAAGTGCTGGAAAGTGTTTCATAATCTGTGTGTGAAGCATGATTTTTCTTTCTTGTTTTACATTCTTTTACAGGTACATTTATGAGAACGAATACCCTGCCGATGTCACCGCGGATTTAATTCTTGCTGCCCAGAGGTGCAACTTACAAGCTTTGGAGGATCATCTTCTAGATCGTTTGACGGAAGACATGACCCTTCTGCAAGCCTGTCAAATTTTTGATGAATTACATTTACGACACCCCACAAAATCTCCTATCAAAGATATATGTTTCAAACTAATGGAACGACATGCTTTCATAGTGTTTGCGACTGATATGATATTTCATTTGAGCAGATCGACACTGACTTTGCTTTTAGCTTCAGATCATCTGAACGTTCCTGATGAAGCGTACCTTTTCTGGGGTATATGGAGGTGGGGTAGAAGAGAAAGCAGCATGAATGAGCGATCACTGAAGGATGAAGATGTTGCAGCCTATATCGATGACTTGATCTGTAATGTTAGGTAAGTTTCAAATACAATAAATTCAAAATGCCTATATTCTGTGGTGAATAACTACTGTATATCCAAAAGAAAAACTTTGTAAAGTTTGTCGTATCGTTTTTTTCAGCTTATGTTATAACAATTTAAAGTTTTTTTAAAAGCACTATTGAACTTAAAATTATAAAAAATGACACAAAAAAATTAAATTTGAACCAAAGATTTTTTTTATTTCGAAAAATCAATAAAATTATCATTTTAAAATTATTTCAGCCATCAGGATGGCGACACGTGCGGTACAGCGACCTTAATCAAGAAATTTATTGAAATAAAAAATGGCGATAAATTGATTTCGAGAAATAGACTTGTTGAATTGGATGCCAAGTTTATGTGATTTAACGCCTTCTGAGTGCTTTTTGTGTTGCTACGTGAAGTCAATGATTTATGATAATAAACCAACAGCAATTGACGCCTTGGTTGCAAACATTTTTAGTTTTTTCCATCAGATATTGCCCAAGTAGCACAAAATTAGTGGCACAAAATTAGAGTGGTACAAAATTAGATATTTAGAAGGAACATCATTAGGAAATATGCATATACAGTGGAACCCCGATTTTACGTTTTTCACGGGGCCAGCAGAAAAAAACGTACGAATCGGGAAAACGTAAAATCGGGGTCAAATAGAGAAAAACACTTCAAGAAAACAAATTATACAAAAATAAACTTACTAATACTATATTAGTATTTCAAAAAGTCTGTTATTCTTTATTGCGTTTTCTTTATAAGTGTAATTTCACATATACTCTATTTTCTATACATGCAAGTTTTTGTAATTTGTTTTTCTTAATTTTCATGTCCGGTTCAAATTTCTTGGCTCGCAATGGCCTCTGCCGATGAGGGCAATATGTCTTCTGGATCTTCATCAATATCATCCTCACTTCAATATTGTGAAATCAAATCGGAAATAATCTGAATGCCTGTGGTAGCGATAACATCCTTATCGCAATCAATGTACTCACCAACATTGATGTCTGCATCCTCTTTTGTGTAGTCTTCCATAGAGAGCTCTTCCGGCGGCGCTTCACTGTTAATTTCTGATTTTGAAAATTCTCCCTTCAGAAAAGCATTTGACATGCATTTTTCATCTACACCATTCCACGCCAATGAGATGAAATAAAATGCCTCCAGCACATTTATCTTTGTTTTCTAGGCATCTTGAAGCTCAACTGAATCAAGTGAAAAAAGGACTTTTTTACCAGTCTCTTTCTATAATGCATTTTGGAGGATCTGTTTATTCGCAAGTCACATGGCTGAAGTAAACTGGTACAGTTGGGTGGGTAAAATTCTATACGCACATTCTTTAAATCCAGATTAACATGAGTGCACTGGTCTACGACTAAAATTATTTTTCGCTTTTGCAAGCTCATTTTTATATTCAATTTTCTTACAAAATCTTCAAAAAGATTTAGGTTCTTCCAAGCATTGTGGTTGGCATTGTAATCTGTCGGCAAACTTTTAATGTTTATGAAGCATCGAGGCTCCTTGGATTTACCAATCACAAAGGGTGTTAGCTTCTTAGTTCCGTAATAACAAAACTGTTAATCGCACTTTTGATAGTTTCTGACTGTGACACGTTTCTCCTTTTACAGTGTATATTCTATCAGGGAAGAGTTAAAAAAAAACAATCTAGTCTCATCTGCGTTAAAGATGTCTTTTTTTGAGTAATTACACACAAGAGAAGGCAAAGTTTTTGTCCCCCATTCCTCAACGACCGCAGTATTTACTCCGTCTGCCTCACCACAAATAAACTTGTAAGACAAATTATACCTCTTCTTGAATCGGTCGATCCAACCGTTGGATGCCATGAAATTTTGCATTTCAAGTCGAGAAGAAATTTCAAGAGCCTTTTCCTACAAAATTGAGCTATTGATTTGAATCTTGGCAGCACGGGCTTTTTTAAACCACTCGTACAAAATCTTTTCCAGTTCCTCAAAAGGAGAGGTTTTCAATGTTTTTCTTTTCTTTGACAAATTTCCCAGTTTTTCAGATTTTAATTCCACAGATACACTTCTTTTGTTTTGGGATGGTTTGTAACGTGGAATAAGCGATACCGAATGATTTTACGAGTTTTACCTTTAGTTCCTTCGGAAACTTTGGATTTTTCGATAATTTCTGCCTTTTCGGCTACAGAGAAACATTTTTTAGACATCCTACTTTTGACTGGCAATCAATAAGAGATAGCAAAAGAAAGCTACTCCACTGCGGGTTGAAATGAATGAACGACGGAAAAAGGATACCCCCCCCCCCCCCTATCACGTGACGCCGGTTTGGTCAAGTGCTGATAGATGAATAATAGTTCTTCCTTACTTTGAACTGTTTTTGGTAACAATCAAACAGTTGACCAAGTAGAAAGCATTTTTGTTCTTTTTGAAATTTTTTCCATGAGTGAAAAAAGATAAAATGTCCTGAGGTACTTCGATTAAAATGACGTACCAAGCGGGAAACGCTAAGAGTAAATAACGTAGAATCGAGGTACTTTTAACATTAGCGGAATAGGAATTTTCTGGGATCGACGAAAAATAACGTAGGAAGCGGGATAACGTACGAAACGGGTTACGTAAAATCGGGGTTACACTGTATATTGTGGCCATACGTGTGAAATCATTTTCAAATTATGATGACATGTATTGATCTTTTAAATAAAAAGAATGTATGGTTAAAATATAATATTTTAAATAAAAATAATTTAATAAGGAAACTTTGTGGCGTACCCTTCCGGGTAATGCACTTGAAAAGTAGCCATGACACAAGATTAACAATAAGGAAAGTTTAGTTAAAGGCAATAATAAGGGTGATTGACACAGGAGCGGGCAGACTTAAATTAAAGATGATCAAATATAAGTTTAAACCACTAAAATACTGAGAGTGAGGAATGCTTTCCTACAATACTCACTAAATCCAATCACTTAGTTCAAAGCAAATGGCCTCGCTAATAGTTAAATAACAAAAATAGTTAAATAATAAAATAGTTAAATAATAGTTAAATAATAAAAATAGTTAAATAATAAAAATAGTTAAATAATAAAATAGTTAAATAATAGTTAAATAATAAAAATAGTTAATAAAATAAGCAGTAACACGCTACCGCTACCGCGCATGCGCGGTAGCGTATTACAGCTTATTTTATTGTTTATTACTGTTAATTTTACGGTATAATACTAGCAGCTGGGGTGTCAATATTATACTGTAAAATCAACATTTTTTTTTTTTTTTTTGCAGTATAGTTTCTGAAGATAACTGAAAGGTTTATGGAATCTTGGCTAACGAAGAGATTACACTGAATTTTCGTAAACGTTTTTGTTATAATTAAGGCAATTATTGAAAGTTTTTACTGCGCAAAAAAACAGGATTTGTTTTCTTTATTTCAGGAAAGCATCAGTCCGAATTACTGACGGTATACCCCCACAAGTATTGGCCAGTTTCAACAGATGCAAACCGTGTCGATGCCGCTACAAATGCCCAAACGATATCTTAGAGCATTCAAGTGCGTTGAGGCCGTGTCCCATGTGGCTGGACACCCTACAGCCAAAGATATGCAATGATGAAGGCTCTCTCTGCATTCAGTTCTCTGTGGAGAAAGATGTTCTTTTAGTGGGGCTGGATCTCGAAATGGTTATTTTAAACAAGTGAGTACACACTTCTTTATGTTAGTCAGGAAAAGTGTTCATTTGCTAAATTACTGGCAACAGAAAAGTATGTTGTTGGGTTATAGTGCACTGAAAAAAAAAAAAAGTGTTGATTTTACAGTATAATACTAGCATCTCAGCTGCCAGTATTATACCGTAAAATTAACAGTATTAAACAGTAAAATAGGCAGTAATACGCTACCGAACACTTTTTTTTTCTTTGCAGTGTACATATGTATGTGAAAAGCTACAAACTTATGGATACATGCGTATGTGTATATGTTAATATTGATTAGCATTGCATTTTACATGGATGGCAAACAGAACAGCGGCATAAATATATATACGTATTTGTCATACAGATATAAATTTCCCATTCATATAAATAGTTCAAGCTGATTCGCTTGAAAATCTTGGGAATTTCTCTCTGTAGAAATGTATCAGTATTAGTTTTCTTCTATTGTCCTTTTCATTCCAGATCTATATCGAGTTTGCGTTAAGTACTGTGGGAATAAGTCGTGATGCGGATACATGAAAACCAATGTTGCAAATTTGAATCGACATGCAGGTTTGCCTTAAGAGCCTACACCAGTCGCTCGAAGAAACACGAACACTAATGTTAAACCTGTGGGAGAAATCTTTACAGATTTTATGCTTGTATTCTATAAAGATACAGAAAATTCTTCAGAAATTCGGTTCAGATATTCTTCAGAACCGGTTCTGATACTGAAAATGTTCGCTTATAAAACTAGTCGAATGTGCCAATCCCAAAACTTTCTTCTATCTCATACATGTTAATACTTCAAAAAGCGCAATTTTTTTAATTACGCATTTTAGAATCGAAAAATGCCGCTATATGATTTATACGAAAACCTAATCAGCACTAACTTATGTCAAGATCTAATAGAATATGAAGTTCGATGAAATTCCGTGCATTAATTCTTGAAATATGACTATCGCTAAAATTGTGTAAATCCTGAAAAAGGCAGCATATCAGTGCCACCTGTTGATCTATTTACACCAAAACCTAATCAGCAACAACTTATGTCAACGTCTAACTGAATCTGAAGTTTAAGGAATATCCGTGCTTTAGTTCTTGAAATGCAGCTATTGCGGGAATCGCGAAAAATGCAGCATAGCAGCACCACCTGTTAGGCGATTTACACCAAAACGTATTTGTCTACTTATGTCAAGGTCTTAACAGAATCTGAAGTTTGGAGAAGTTCTGTGCATTAGTTCTTGAGTTATAGCTATCGTGAAAATCCTGAAAAATGCAGCATAGCAACGTCACCTGTCGGACAATTTACAACAAAAACTAATCAGCACCAATTTCTATCAAGGTCTTACTGAATCTAAAGTTTTATTAAATTCCGTGCATTAGTTCTTGAGATAGAGTGTCCACAAAATATTTCTTACATACATACAGACAGACAGACATTTTTAAAAAACAGTCAAACCGTGTTCAGACCCTTCTGAACTATTAAAAAAAATCGAAAAAGTACAAAAGCACAACATTAGATTAAAAAAAAAAAAAAAATCATTTAAAAATATTAAAATACAAACTAGATTTCTTTAAAGATTTCTCCGATAGGTTTAACATTAAAGTTCCTGTTTCTTCGCGTGACTGGTGTAGGCTATTAAATACAAATTTTCGTTTTCTGTTGAATATAACTCGACTCACACGAAAAATATGTCCAATCATTATTTCGACCTAATTATTGAAATTATCCTGTTACGTTATTCCAGAGGTTGTTGATAAATAAACATTTTGTCCACTGTAAAGAAAGAATACTTTTAACATATAATGTTTTATGTAATATTTTATTTTATTATCCATTTTCCAATCATTTATTTATTTAACTAAATCTTTGTGTGATTAAAAAAAATGATAAAGCACCTTTTATCTAAACAGAGTATAGATATGAGCTGATAAAATTCACATCGCATCACATAAGTTACGTCACGTAACATTACATACATTTATTTCCGCAAGAATGGAAATCTAGAATTATAAAACATGTTGGTTTCGATATCAATTTGGTAACTATGATATTTAACCGAGATATTTAAAAAAATTAATTGTGTTTCTGGTTTAATAATAAATATAAATATATTTCAAATTGAAAATGCCGTACGTTTATCATCATGAACGTGATAAAGCCATTTGAAGATTAATCAGCTTTTATTTGGCATTAATGCTCAATATTTTGTAAGTTTCGATGTCGAATTCCTTAGTTATAAATGGGTAATTAATCACATTTTTTTTATTAACCGTTAAAAGCAGAGTTTAAAAATTAATTTCAGTTGCGTTAGCATCTATTAAGTGTGTTCTCAAATCCAAAAGGGCTACTTTCGGACACATTTTTTAATTCATTTTTGAACTCGAACGCATTAAATTGGCAAGTTCTCTTATTCAGAAACTACACTGCAAAAAATAATTGTTGATTTTACAATATAAAACTGGCACCCCAGCTGCCAGTATTATACCGTAAAATTAACAGTATTAAACCTTAAAATAAGCAGTAATACGCTGCCGCGCAAGCAGTAATACGCTATCGCGCATGCGCGGTAGCGTATTACTGCTTGCGCGGCAGCGTATTATTGCTTATTTTACGGTTTAATACTGTTAATTTTACGATATAATACTGGCAGCTAGGGTGCCAGTTTTATACTGTAAAATCGACAATTATTTTTTGCAGTGTATGCAATAGAACAGTTTTTTCAATTTTTCGGTAAAGGAAGAAAAACTTTCAGAAAACGTTGTCAAAGAAGGCGTTTTTTTGAACCGTATTTTTGAACGCAACAATGCCTGAAATAAATAATAATAATAAAAATAATAAAAACTGCCGTTATGATGCAACAATCGCTTATAACTCAAGATGTAATTCATTTATCGAAAAATGAGAAAAAAAAACTGCTCGATTATAAATCACTTTAGTAACCATGCCTGCATGTTAAATGTTTTTACGTTTAAAAACGAGTCAGAAAATATGTCAAAAATTATGTCAGAAAATTTCGTGTCCTTGAACGGGGAAAAATATTTTTTTGAGAAAACTACACTTTAATGTGTCAAAAAATCGAATTTATATTCATTGTATTAATTGAAATCCATATTAGCATTAAATATTTTGATTAGTGTATGTTAGGTTTCGTGTTCGGAAAATTTCGGTCCATAATCTGAGTTTCTGTGAATATTTGGTTTCAGTGATAAAATAACCAAACATTCGGCTTATACTGAAACTACAGTTGAGTCTCGTAAGGGCAAGCCATGGTGATCCTATAAAACTTATGTAAACGGACTATTTTGACCGATTTCAACGTTAGATAGCGTTTAAAGTAATTCTTCGATTAAAAACTGCCTGCCTCAAAATGCTTATTATACATTTCTCTATAAAACTGCCAGTTTTCATGTTTGTATATGCAATAATTTTTCCAGGATTAGCAGAGTAAGTAAAAAAGACACGAGAGCTCCAGTACTTGCATCAGCAGCGGCAGTGTTAGTAATTTTTTTTAGAATATAGATATATTGTTTCATTAATACTTAGCTAAATTGAACAATCATATGCTGATTGTGTTTCATCGCTGTGTTGCGGAACAATCGCCTAAACATTAGCAATATTAGCCGTGGAAAGAAATACCGTTCAACTTGAAAGAATTCCTTACGTTAGAAGAGCATTAACTCCTGTATTCTTTGGAAGATAGAAAGTACTTGGCTAGTGATCACGACCGGTAAATTTACATGATGTTTACACGGTCGTATAAAAACAATAAAGACTTAAACAGCAGGGAGGAAAAACATTTTTTTTTTTTAATTATCCGTTACTGTGCAGCCATTTAGATTCATGGCTGCACAGTTTGTTCAAGGATTCTTCATAATATTTTTGGTTGATTTTAACATCAATTTCCCCAAAAGCAATTAGAGGTTTTTTATCTGACTTTAACCCACTCCAAACAGTCACTGAAATGTGGTATAGGATTCGATAGCAGCTAATATCCTATCGTTTTGTTCGTTAAATGTCAACTGTGAAAAGTTTTCACCTGTTCATGAAACATTTATGTGCCCACCATGAGACAATTTTGTTCTTTGAATTTTTCAATTAAAAATCGGTGAGCTTTTGAAACACATAGCTAAAAGATTACATCATTATAAAACATCAATACTTTGTCAATATTTAAATATCTACACTGTTAAAAATTTGCAGCAAACTGACCAGTCATTCGACGGTTTTTTTTTTTTTTAATAGAAAACGTTACGTAACCACAATTTAACTCTATTATGACCATATTATTGCTCATATTATGGTCAGAATAGAGTTAAATTACGGTTATGTAACCATTTTCTATAAAAACGGTCAAATGACTGGACAGTTTGCTGCAAATTTTTAACAGTGTAGATAGAAATAATGGTATTTTTTCGTGCACCAAAACTTTTTCCGCATCCCGTATAAGCATAAACATAAATTTTATGGAAGGTGCGCGAAAAAAAAAAAAAAAGATTCAAATGCGCCCATAATAGTAAGATGGTCGACGATTCTTGCATTATTGTATTTCAGTAGCACAAAACAGAGCTTTAACACAAAATGCATATATTAAAAACATATACTGTTGGAATGTCATATATTCACCTTGAAACTGTATCGAAATAAAACTAAAGAAAATTTGTTAAAAAAGTGAATTTAATGTCACAAATATAAAAAGATGTCACAAATATAAAAGATTTTGTTACATAATAAACCAGTTTTTAAAAACTTAAAAACTTCCGAAATATCGCGTCGAGCGCTTTCGATCAGATCTTGATCGTCATCCATGGTAGCTTTGATTGCGGGCGCGAAATTTCGGAAATTTTTAAGTTTTAAAAAACTATTTTATTATGTAAGAACATCTTTTATATTTCTGACATCTTTTTATATTTGTGACATTAAATGTACCTTTTTAGCAAGTTTTCTTTAGTTTTATTTCGAAAACAGAGGTTATCTCTCCTTATAGCAGCGGAAAATTGCAACACTGTATTTTCTCTACTGTATTGTTCCATTAATATTTAACTATATCCAACAATCATATGGTGATTGTATTTCACCGTTGCGCTGCGGGACAATCGCCTATCGGGCACTATTATCCGTGGAGAGAAAACCGTTCTACAGGAAAATAATTCCTTACGTTAAAAGAGACATTCACTTATGTATCCGCTGGAAAGATAGAGAGTACTTGAATATTAATCACGCCGACAAAATTATGCGATGTTTACACGGCCGTATCAAAACAATAAAGAATGATGCTTCAGGAAAGAATAAAATGGTAATATTTTGCAGTTTAAGAGAAAGAGTAGATGGGAAAAGTTATTGATATCACATCAAGAAGTAATCAACAGCAATTGCTATTCTCTAAATTCGAATTTTAATAGGAACCATGAAGTGAATTTCGAAAGCTCGAGTTTATCGTAATATTATCATTTTACTTGGATTTTGATAATTTATTTTAAATGCTTAGTGATGATGTTATTTAACCCGTTATGAAATTATAGATTAAAGAAGAATATATTAAAAAGAATTCTATTTTCATAATTGTACTCTTTGAAAAAGATTGAAAAGCCCTTTAATATTTTACTTGTTAGAGGTACATAGATAATGCAAATTGCAAAAGTGTTTAAAATAAGGTGGGAATTAAGATTATGTTTATGAAATAGTCCTGCCATTAATTTTTAAAAAGTTACACTTTTTAAATCTGTATACAATTCCTGAGACCTATAAGATATATTTAGAAAAAAAAAAATTCTGACAAGTACAACAGTAAAAATTTCCTTTTTCTACGACGAAAATTCACTGAGTTATGATACTTTGAATTTTATGAAATTTCGAAGCTTTCCGGCGTTGAAAAAGAGGGGTTTTCATTCTTATTTTAGTTCCTGGAAGCACCGGAATTTCATAAAATCCAAAGTATCATAACTCTGTAAGTTTTGGTCGTAGAAGAATAGAATGTTTACTGTTGTTCTTGTTACAGCCTGATAAAATATTTTCTAAATAAAACTTAATTATTTTTAAATTTCAAAAGTTTAGCTTTTTAAAAAATAAGGGAAGGACCAAGCATCATCACCATAATCTTAATTTCTACTTTATTTTGAACATTTCCGCAACTTAAATTTTCTGCGTATCTCCAGAAGGTAAAATATAAAAGCGCATTTCAGTCTTTTTGGGACACCCTGTATACACACACACACTAAAATATTTTCAGATTACGCAAGGAAAAAAAAGGTTTCATATTATACAGCAATATTCCGGAAATAAACTAAACAAAATCATATGTGAATTCAGTATGTATCACGTGTCTCAAAACATTTTATAATTAGCTGTAAGTATAATTTCATATATTCCCTTTTACTTACCCATCATACGTAGTATAAGGTAAGTCTTGTAAGTGTTTTGAAAACCGATATATTTTTTTTTATGACGGATATACACGTTTCAGACACTGAAGATTCCGAAAAACATATTTTTAGGAAAAAAAATTGCCGTCCGTCTGTCTGTGTGTCTGTGTGTGTGTGTCTGTAAACGCTCTATCTCCTGAACAAATTCAGATAGAGACTTGAAATTGGAATGTACTTAGTATGTAATAATGGAAAGAAACTTATTGAATTTCACTAACCTCGATTATCCGGAACTATTTTTTTCGGACTCTCGAAATATTCGTTCTGATAAAAGGTATATAAAATTTTTCGAAATGGTTTACTTTAAGGAGTGAATATAAAAGACAATAAAAAAACATACATTTTGCATGAAGAATGAAGTCTATCGAATAATTAGTTGCCAAGATATTTGTAATCCTATTTTCCACACTCTTCGATTTTTCATGACCCTGTATTTCATTAAAATTTTAATTCAAAGGTATATTTTAATTGGAAATGAGACGCTTAATCCGACGCAGTAAACCGTTAGTTAATAGAATTATAAATTTTGGAATTATAAGGATGTTTCTCTTACGCAATTCAGTAATAGATCATTTAAAGTTTATGACGTCATCAAGCAACGATTTTATTCGAATTGCAATGCATTTTATAAATAGTTTACACATGTTTTATTTTCATATTTTATATTATGCATATACATGATGGATATGTATTACGGTGGCCCCCAACGACTAGTTTATTCTGTGTTTACTGCTTGCTGCATTTAGGCGAGCAATCTACTGCATTATCGCACAGCACAGACCGACTTCTCCTCAGAATGACAGTCGCTGCCGAGAAACTTGTTCTACAGGAAATAATCCAAAGCAGGGTATCCGAGATGGATCCTTCGCACAGCGAATATGGCTATCTTTGCGCTTCGCCGTGCAAAACAAACTGGCAAGCATATTCAATTTACACGACCTGGACAGTTTCGTAATATTTAAATTGTTATTTTCTTAAATTTCGTTGAATAATCTTGCAAGAAATAATAGATTCTGGTTTTAGACAATATTGTCAATCAGATGATGTTAATAAACCTATTTTTTTAACATCAAAATTTTATCCGCAATGTGAAACTATTATGCATGCATATATACATAGAGGGTGCCAAGTCCTGTACATCCCCATTAACTTCAGAACGGCAACGGTTACAGTCAAGAACGTGGTGTCTATGTACGTTGTGCTGCATGAGATGAGACCACCTACAGCGCCACCTAGCGTCAAACTGTTGAGTTAACATTACTATATCGAAAACAGTATGAGATATGAGAAAAAGGCAATTACAAAGATGTAGAACGTCCTTGATTTCGTACGAAATTATGTCTTACATGTAAAAATAACTTTATTAGAAATCCGAAAATTTCAATTTTCTTATCTCCTATCATCAGCATAAATATGCCATTAATTGCATGCAGAAGTACGGCATTTTAAGGCACACGCACAGTTATTAATAAAACAAACACACGTAAGCAAGATACAGTTTATATTAATAAAAAAAATCTAGTTAAGTATGCTGAATGTGTCTGTAGCATCAGCAGCAATGCACCATTCATTCTGCGTGTGTTTCGATGATGCACTGCATTGCACTTCACTGCAAAAAAAAAAAAGTGTTGATTTTACAGCATAATACTGTCATTCCAGACTGCTTATTTTACTGTTTATTACTGTTAATTTTGCGGTATAATACTGGCAGCTGAGATGCTAGTATTATACTGTAAAATCAACACTTTTTTTTTTTTTTTAGTGTGGACACATTGAGCAAATTTAACTTGATTTTCTTATTAAAATAAACTGCACCTTACTTACATGCGTTAGATTTATTAGTAAATGTGCGCCTGCTTTACAATGCCGAACTTCTGCATACAATTAATGGCGTATTTAGACTGATGATAGGATACTTACATAATATATTTCAGGTCTTCTAATAAAGTTGTGTACATGTAAGACATCATTTCGTACCAAATAGAGGACGTTCTACATTTTTAAAATTGCCTTTTTTCTCATATCTAGTACCATTTAAGAGATAGCAACGCTAAATCAACAATTTGCTGCTGGGTGGCGCTGTAAGTGGTCTCATCGCAAAGCGCATAGCCACTTTACTATGTCTAGACACCACGTTCATGAATGACTATAGCTGTCGCTGCTCTGAAGTTCAGGCTGCTCGTCAGTAAACTTCCCGATTCCCCTCGCTAATGTTAATCCTATGGGCGTAGGATGCATTCGTATTTTTTAAATATCTCCTCAGGAAATTAATATTTTTAACTTCTGTTTTCTTTGTACTGTTCTTAGAGGATGTCTCTTTTTTTCTTAGTTATCAAAATATTTCTAAAATATGTGCTTAATTTATAATTTTATGTGTTAATATCTTAGCAAACTTAATAAGATTTTAACACTTCACATAAAATTAAGTAGTATATATTTTAGAAAAAATTTCATAACTAAGAAAAAAAGAGACACCCTTTAAGAACAGTACAAAGAAAACAGAAGTTAAAAATATTAATTTCCTGAGGAGATATTTAAAAAATACGAATGCATCCTACGCCCATAGGATTAACATTAGCGAGGGGAATCGGGAAGTTTACTGACGAGCAGCCTTAATGGGGATGAACAGGACGTTAATCAGCAGCCTGTATATATGTTTGTGCAGTCTGTAAAAAAAAAAAAAATAAAAATAAAAATACTTCTACTAATTTTGTCACAACTAAAAGTAGAAATATATAATGATACTAGTTGATTGGAAATAGTATCTATTTTAATTGATATTTTGCTAAATTTCTTGAGGCGTATTTACATATTAAAATTAAAACAGAAAACTTTTAACTTTTTAAAGCATTAACCCATACGTTTGACACAATAAAATGATTCTATATTCTTCAAGTAGCGTGAATACGAATTTTCATGACGTTTCTACTGTTAATTTTAGAGTTACTAATTATTTGATAACAAGCTCACATTTCCAAAGTTCTCTCCAAATTCAAATATAATATTACTACCGAATTATTCATAATAATACATTTGTTTAAGGTATGATAAGTTACATTTAATAAAAGTACAAAATAGTTTTTTTTTTTTTTTTTTTTTTTTTGCACATGGCGCCACAGAAAAAAATGCTAGTTATATTCAGAGTCTAATTAACCTTAAGGTCCTGAGGAAGTGTCTCATGCTCCTACCTGTAAACTCATAACAAAAATTGAGATTTTTTTTTTCTTTTTTGAAAGGAAACAAGAACGATTAATCATGCGTTAAGCATATATTATGAAACACTTTCCAACACAATCAAAATACTATAACAAAACATCATAGATTAATAAGGTGAAATGTGACATCTAAGTAAACAATTCTAGTAAACGTATAACATATTTGAAAACACAGTTTCAGTAATTGCCATTAATAATAGAAAAAAATAACTGTTTTGTTTATGAAGCACATTTTTCATTTTTATCTGGCAACTAATCTAATTAAAATCATAACCTTTTTTTTTTCCTTTTTCAAAATTTCTGGTAATAATTGAATTAAAAAAATTTGAAGTTTGACAGCTATGCTTCTGCACATGCCCGAATGATTCATTCGAATAATCAAAATAATCGTTATGCCCATCACTAAATCTAACATTTATATAAGATATACCACGTTTAAAATGTCAGGCACAACTTTCTGATTAAAAAACTTATTGAGTATCATAAAGTTAGTAAATTAAAAAAATATATAGCTTAAAAAGTCATGAGTTTATAAAGTTTTTAAAGCGTTGAAGCTGAAAATATTTTAAAATGTTGTCACCTTATACAGCAATATTGTTTGAATGTAAATTTTTTTATCATGTGATCGTGTATAAAATGTGTTATTTGGAAATTCCTAAAATTGTGGCACTCAGGTC
The DNA here is from genome assembly GCA_963931845.1 of Maratus michaelseni. Classification (NCBI taxonomy): domain Eukaryota; kingdom Metazoa; phylum Arthropoda; class Arachnida; order Araneae; family Salticidae; genus Maratus; species Maratus michaelseni. Next base: position 202,870,699 of record OZ007592.1, read on the forward strand.
TCCGGTCCCCTGAGGTCTTGGTTATATTTAAAGATGTATTAAATTTAATAAAATTCTTTGCTTTTTAGCTACTCCATCGTCCCGTAATTTCATGTTATGACGGTTTTTAAACATAACTAAAAACCTGCTTGAAGAAAAAGGTAAAATGTTGTACATGTACATGCATGTAGAGGAAGTATATATGAATCGAATGCAATAAAAAAAAATATATGTTGTAATTCATATTTTTTCGAATATTAGTCTCATAATTAATTATTCATACTATAAAACTATAAATAATAATAAAGTAAGATATTTATTTTTAGGTTTTTAAATAGTATGTTAAGACAAAAATTCGGCTTGATAAGGCTTGATTTTAGGAAATATTCAAGGAAATAATTTAATACTAGAAAGTCAACATTTTCAATAATTTTAATTACAAAATTTTCTTTCAAATGATCTAAAATTTGATGTTGTGACATAATTTTATATGCAGATTAAAAATGTTTTGCTAAAAATGGGTATTGTAACTAAAATTTTAGAAGTTAGTTCAAATTTTAATATGCAGACGACCTACAAGCTTCATTCATGCATACCATTTACGGGACTACTACAGACGACTATTTTTTTTACTATTTTGCATACCATTATTTCTAAACAATAAATTCCGTGGCAGAAATCTATCCTGAAGATTATTGTTTCGAAATAGTGGTGAACAAAATAGCAAAAATGTAGTCGCCTGTGGCAACGATGAATGTAATAGCAGACTTTTTTTCCAGTCTGTTGGTACCATATCTTTTTTTATACGATGACTCATCAGATATTTTTTGTGGGGGAGGTGGGTTGTTTATTTATATTTTTTCTAGGACTGTACACATACATTCCCATGTAATATTTTCAGATTATGTATAAAAATTAAAATAAAAACTCTCTTACATCTGTTAATATGCAGCATTCTAGAATTCAAAACAGAAGAATATGGCAATTTAAATTAAAATAAGTGGTTTGATTGCGCATAAAAGTTTCGTATATTAATTTTATTCTGCGTTCAAGTGCTGCATTTAGCCGAGCAATCTACTGCATTATCCTCTCGAATCGAACAAACCGACTTCTCCTCAGAGTGACAATCGCTGCCGAGAAACTTGTTCTACAGGAAATAATCCAAAACCAGGATATCCGAGATGGATTCTTCACACAGCGAATGGCTATCTTTGAGCACAGGGATTTTCTTCGCTAAGCTTAGATTGCGATGTAAAATATTTTATGAAAAACGGACAATACCACTTCAAGCTCGCCGTACAGTCTCTTAATATTTAAATAATTTTTAACCGACTTCCAAAAACAGAGATTATGCAATTCGTTTGTATGTTTTTATTTATATTTATTTTATGTATATCTACGCATAACTTTTGAATGAATGATTCGATTTTGATAATTCTTTTTTTGTTGGAAAGGGCTCGTTTTGTGTGATGGTGGTCTCATTATAAATTTTATTATTATACAGATAGGGTATGCTTGCCTGTTTTTTTTTATGATTATGATAAATATTAAAATTAATAAATATTTGACCAATCAGCACAAGTTTTCAATAGGTTGTAAAGGCACACAATACGATATTCTGTTTTTGAAATAGTTTTCGTATTCATGTATATTTTCTTTTATAGGGACCCGTCAAGAAATTAATATAAGATCTTGTGCGCGTCAAAATGAGAGATAATGGCAATAATGAGATTTAAAGTGAATGGGAACAACAATAAAGGGTTGCCTAAAAAACAAAAAACAAAAAAAGTTGTGTAAACCATTTTAACATACGCCAACTGGCATACAAAAAGTACGATGAGATACGAAACAATACCTTGAAGTCGGTTTTTATTATTATTATTTAAGTTAGTAGTGAGTGGTATTATTTAAGTTAGTTATGAAGTTACTCATTTAATAAATTTTATTACATGTGTTTGTAAATGATAATAGATTGTCTTGGTGTAACCATTTAATACTATTTGAATGATTTTAATAATTTTAGAATTAACGTTATATGAAACATTTTAATAATTGCATATATTTATAGTTTTAAAATTAACATTTTCATGTAAATGTTAATTGTTGCTCATCCAAATAATCTAAAATTTGGAGTATTATATTATAGAAAAATGAACATTTAAATAAAAAAAAAATGACTGCCAAGCATAAGAGGATACTTTTTTACCTTTTACGAACAGTCTTTTAGTATTTAAATTATTTTTCTTTTAATTTTATTAAACGCGATAATAAATAATAATAAATTGTCTTGGAATTCAGTACTATTTTAATATATTTTTTGTATAACTTTAAAATTAAAGTTACATGAAATATGAATATTAATCTTTATGTATGTTAATAATTTTAGAATTAACATTTTCATGTAAATGTTAATTGTTGCTTGTTCGAAGGATCTAAAATTTTGTATATTATATAACATAATAAAGTAAAGAATTCTAATATTATACAATAATATATATTAAAGAATATATTTTTAAGTAAATGTTTTCCACCACAATAAGAGAACCCAATCGTACTGGGGAAAATCCCTGTGCTCAAAGAAAGCCTTCCACTGCGAGAAGAATTCATCTCAGATTTGGGTTTGGTTATTTCCTGGTTTGGGTTATTTCCTGTAGAACTAGTTTGTCGTAAAGAAGAATAAATAATTGAAATTGTATATCAGATTATACAATTATTTGTATACTTTTATTCACATCTTATTCCTTTAAAAAATAATCATTTTAGAGACGGTTTCAGAGCGGTATTCCTGAGTGAATAATTTATTAATTGACTTCAATGGTTATCTTTAGTTTAACTTCTTCACCGAGTTTAAATTCTGCAAGTATGCTTGGCATGCATGTTGGTATAAATCCACCTAATGGGAATTAGCCGCTTATTGCTTCCTTTCTAAACTATAGTGGTGATTATTTTACTTTTACGCTAATAAGAGAAATAAAGTTTTTTTTTTTCAAGTTTCCTTAATGCATGATCTAAATAAATAAATAAATAAATAAATAAATAAACTTAAAATGTGAAGAAAATACACGCAACTGTATTGAACGCTTTTCTAATTTAAGAAGATTTGGAATGTTGTAATTAATAATCATGTTTAGTCATAAAATGTTTTGAGGTATTATAAAGTAACATTTTTTAAAGGATACAAAAAGTAGCATTTTTTCTTCTTCTCCGGGCCAAAAAACATGCATGCACTACAGAAGAAGGCGTATAGTTGAGTCATTCACATTTCAGTTCCTGTAGTAGTAGCATGTGGATTAAGATGAAAAGATTTTATCCTTTGAAACGTGTTGCTTTTTAATGTTTTAATGGTATTTAAAAAAAAGTTGTACTTCACAATTTGTTACCTTAAAAAATACTGCGTGTTGCATTTTACTAATTATTATTATTATTATTATTATTATTATTTTTATTTAAATACTATTTTTGTTACATTTTAAAATAAAATAATCTCTGAATATTTATGATATTTAAATTTTTTTGCTTGTACTATTAATTCATTGCAATTTCCTTTTTGTTTTATCTGCCCACAGGAAAGAGCTGGAATGTTTCATACGCATAATCCGGGAACCTTGCAAAGAACTTCGTCGACAGCGAATCCCCTGTGTACAGATACCCTCGCAGAACTTCAGTTCTGAAGAAGTGCCTGAAATTAGAGTCGAATCTCAAGTTATTCTTCACGAACCTTTATTTCTTACTCCAGGTTCTATCTACTCTTTGTTGTTGAAAGGCAGTTTCGAGTCATGCCAGTTTGTTTGGGGATCGTTGAGAAAAAGACGTATGAAGGTTGGCAACACATTCTTAAATTTCCATGGCGATGGCGTTTCTTCAGTTAGAGAACTATACATAATACCGGATGCTACCAAAACGTGGGGTCCGAGAGGGCCTGAAGTTTAATTGTTGCGGATACTTGTAATATAATGAATCTTCACTTATCAATACAAAAGACATAAATCAAATAACATACGAAAAAAAAAATAGACGATAATTGTCAATTAAGAACAAAAAGAAGTAAAAAAATAAACTAATTGCATATATGATTTATCAGAAATAATTAAATAATTTTATATTGTGCAAACTGTTTAATGTTAATAATTTAAAATCATTGCTACATGGCGCATAAAACTAAATAAAATTGTATTGGATACCGTATAGTGTTTTACCCCCAATTTTGTTTAACTAGCTGACTGCACTGAAGTATTTAGCTTTAGTAAACAAGTAAAAATTACGTAATTGTTTCTTTGTAATATATTTTTTTAACGTGCTCTATGGAAATAAATGTAATTTTTAAAAGAAGTTTTTAAATATTAACATTAAAAGTAAACATTTTAAATTATTAATTATTATTTACCTTCATAAATTCTGTTTTTCTCCTTTGATAAATTAAAAAGTTGCGGAGTTTTAAATATATTTTTTTGACCGAGAGATACAGGCAGAGTGAAAAAGTAAGAAACAGAGAAATCGTGCGAAAAACAAAATGGGCAAAAAAAGTAGAGAGAGAAAAGAATTAAAAATAATAAATGATTTGATCAACAAAAAAATCAAAATAATATTTTTAAAATCCCAAAATAGATTATAAATTGCTATGTTAGATGCTATTATATATACAGTCAAACCTCATTAATATGAACGGGCTTAACTTGAATAATTTTTAATAGGAATTTTTTTCACAATCCTTGTTAAACCAAACACAAAGATTTAGTTACTGATAACATACACATATTTTAATACCCCTTGAGATTCATGTTAACAAGGTTCAACTCTCTCTCTCTCTGTATATATATATATATAATATTTCAGAAACATATAATAATATTATTTTTGAAAATATTTTTTATGTATGTAAGTATCTTTATAATTGTAACAATTTTATTTAAAATATTTGTTATTTTATGTGAACGTGATGTTTTCAATTTATTTATTTTATACGTAACGAAATCTTGTTGTATTCTACTTTAATAAAAAATAGCTGCAATGCAAGTGTATTCATTTATAATATTTTATTATTAGATGATATCATTTTTGCGTAGCCCGTTGCGTCATACGAATAACGCCTAAAAATGTAAACCAAACTTGCAATGAAAAATTACCCTCACTTTCGTCTTGCTTGCTGACTGCATTGAAATATTTTTATATAGTTAGCAAGCAATTGTCTTCTTTTATCATAAATGTCAATATCTCTTAAACATTTATCAAGCAAATAATCTTCCCAGAATCAACTTCACATCTGTCTCCCTTCCGTGCCTGTAGTGAGTCAATCGGATCGGACCGGTATTTCAAGGCATGCGCATATTTATCGATGCTTTTTCTATTCCCTACTCCAGGTAAATCCCTCGAAATTGGGAGAATACTTTTATTCTCACTACTAGTTCCTTTTTACTCTCCACTGCCCTACAATATTGAACTCTCCCCCCCCCCCCCCCCACGACCCCCCTATCTTTTTTGGGTTATCAACCTCACCGATAGGCGGCGCTTTGTACACCTGCCTTCAGCCAGGGTCGGCCGTGAAAACCTCCACCAGGGGTCTCGGAAATCACGATCCCTACATTAGCTACAGTTTGTCGGTCTTTCTGCTGTTTCTCTCCTCTTCTTGCTCTCCCGGATATTCTACCGTCCGGATATAATCTTGCCGGATTGTTTGCCCTTTCCTCTTTTGTCCAAGAAAACAGGAGCTAAAGCCGATCGTTTCCTATTGTTTTCGAAGTGCGACCGAAAGGTTTGGCAGCCATGTTGTCGGCTACCTGCACGTGCCGTGCTCCGCCGCACCCCCCCGCCTAGGGACGTAAGGGGATGCCGCCTTGGGCAGACGACATGGGGAACGCTCAACCTAGGGTGAGTGCCTCTTTATAAAATGATAGAATCAATTTGCTCGTCTGTTTATCATGTATACGGGGCCTAGAGCCCTTCATCTTTTATCTGTGACGTCATAATGCTTTTGGCACATAGTAATATAATGCGTGGGATTGAGAGATGAACCTTTCAGATTTTCTTGAAGTCTCTTTATTTTTAGAAAAAAAAAAATTTCTCTGAGGTGTATTTCTTATATATATATATATGTGTACTAACATTTTATAGGCCAATGTTCCCAATTGAGAACACCGAATTGAAAAATTAAATTTCATTCCTATTGACATGGAAAGAAAAGCAATTATGATGAAAGATGGCTTAATATATTGAGATAGAAATTAAGCTTCTGCCATGAAAGGAAAAATATACAGAAAATATTAAAAATGGCCTTTTTTAACATTTTTAATAATGCACAATTTAAAAATTCTTCTTAAATTAATAAAAAAAACGATGCAATACTTAGACGTGCTAAAAATGGTTCACACAATTAACATATCATAAGATGTTATAATATTAATAAGGAATGCACTTGCAGGAATTTCTTAAACTTTCATGTTCCCAAATAAAAAAATAAATCATAACATTTTTTTAAAAAATTTCCATTTTAATGATAGCATTCTTAAACTAAAGCATAAAAATGCAAAATATTGAAACAGCAATAACACCTCGAATGTGTTCGGCACGTAAAAGGTTAAGATGTGCTAACAGAGTTATCAGGGAAAAAAAAAAAAAAAAAAAAAAAAAAAATTACTCGGAGGAAAGTTAAATAGCGTGCAGCAATGTTTTGGAATATATTAAGTTTTTAACTTATGAACTACTAACAAATATTTCATAAGGTTGTTGCAAGGAAAAGAATATGTATTTCTAAAAAATAGATTTTATAATTTGGTGATTTACATATTAATGATAGTTATATGCATCAGAAGTATAATGTACGTAAAAATGACTGATATTCAAAATATCAGTATTGAATTTGACAAACAATTTTTTAAAAATCATGGTATTTTTATTCAGCACAAGTTGGATAAAGTAGGTGTGAAATTTCGTCTTATATTTTTACAGAAATTTTTTCCGATTTGGAAAATTGAATTGAAAAATCGATATAAAATTAAATTTCCCTTTAAAAAATAACAATTATTACAAAAACATGACTTAATTTTCTGAGAGAGATATTATGTGTTAATCATAAAAAAAGAAGGGGGGGGGGGCGTATATACGAAATTATAAAAATGGTTTTGTTTGTCATATTTCACGATTTACAAATTAATAAAAAGGGAAAAAATACTCAATACTTTAAAAAAAGTAGTAGACATACTTAAATAAATTCACCTTATTAAGAGAAATAGATTATAATAATAGTAATGAGAAATGCACTTACTTTAATTCGTTAAACTTTGTATTGTGAAAGAGAATCATGATCATAATATATAGCTTTTTTCTTTCTCTTTATTTTAATGATTGATATATTTAAGGCACTACGCCTGCATAGACAATTTTGGGCATCAATCGCATTTGTTTTTATTGCTTTATTTCAAAGACTATACAAAATAGTTTTTGTTTTCTTCGAACAATTTATCAGAAGTATAATTATGGTTGTTTTTGTTTCCAGAAATGTGTATTTAAGTAACCTCTATCAAGAAACGATATTCTAATATTGAGATTAAGAAAGATATAAATCGAGACAATTTTATAAACGTCCTAATAGAAATATAAAATTCAAATGTGTTTTCTAAAAAAGATTGTTTTTTATGAAAAATCCATTATGAAAAAAGATATTTATGTAAAACGCATCAATTAACATTTATGTGATGTTGTGAGCATCATTAACAATCTGTTTAAATATTTGAGAATTTCCTGAAAATTTACATCTGATTTTATAACTTAACATACAGGAAACGTATGAAAAATTCTCATAGTGATAATTTAAATGGGTATATCTCTGGAAGTTTGTCTTTTTTTTTTTTTTTGACTTAGATTGTAGTTTATCACATTCTTAGTTATTCAAATCAAATTGTATATTTATATGTGTATATAAAAATAATTAGTAAACTATCCTTATTTTTGTTATGAGAACATTTTTGGTAAATATCAAATATTGCATTATTTTCCTCAAAATTAAAAAATAAATAAAGAAAAAAAGAAGGAAAGAAATTGCATTAAAATAATGTATTTAATTTTTTTTTTCAATATGCTAATTTGTTTGAAGCAAGCAAACATATTTATTTTTTGCTTTATATATATATACATATAAATGGTTACTAAACGTAATGGGATACTTTAAACTAAAGCATTAGAAGTCCAAATATGAAAAAGAAATTCAAATATATCTAGAACATATCTGAATTTGGTTTGTGAAACGTTAATGCGCAAAGCATCTGTATTTAATATCAATAAATTGTTTAAGAATTGCGTTTAAAAATTCTGAACAATAAGCTAATAATGTATTTATGCACTTTTTCTAGCATTTACTAGGAAACAGTATTTTTCAAAGAGAAGTAAAACACACACACACATACACACACATATATATATTACATATATATATAGTATATTATTTTTATGGTACTTGGATGTAGTGTAGTTATTTATGTTTTTTAATTCTTAGATGCAAGAAAAATTAAATTCTACTTTGAAGGGAAGATACGATTAATATGTACTAAAATATTTATTTCAACCTAAATTAAAGCATCCATAAATAGGAACTACTCATAGATATGTTTAATATTTAAAGCAAATTTAGAGAGAGAGAGAGAGAGAGAGAGCTTAATAACTACCTGTACGTGTAAAATTCTTTCCAAGCAATTTTTTTGTATAATTTTAAACGCACTTTGTGGTAAAAAACAATGACGTAAATTACAGTTCAGGGACCTTCTGGAGAATCGATTGACAATTTCTCAAACTACTAGCATGCTATACGGAGTAACAGAATTCGAATTCCTTTACTCTTCATAATAAAGTGACTATGAGAAAGTGTTTACTGAGATTAGTTAAATTTTCAGAGTACTTTTTATAAGTTATAAATGGAAATGTATAGGGGAGATTAGGGAGGGATGAGACAATTTTAACAAAATTATTTTTTACAAATTATGTTTCGCTAGTACAAAATGGAAATTTTCAGACTAACATCTTGAAACATTTTAACATATTTAAAAAATATATAAATTTGATGATAATAATTAAAATTTTAGGTTAATAAACCAATTAAATTAACAAGAAAAATGCCCCATTCCTCCATAACATGAGGGAGGGATGGGACATGTATTTAAAATGAAAATTCATATTTAATTTTCAAATATGTGGTGGAAAAAGACAGTGTGACACTTACATTCCTAAGGCTTATTGTAACTCACAACATTTATTATTCTTTCATTATATTATACTTTGTAAAATCCAAATCAAATAAAAAGTATGCTTGTGCCCGATTAGTGCCGCCAATTATTTTTGGTGGATGTAGCTTTGCAATTATGTCTTGTTCATCCATGATGGAACAGTCATTTTCTTGCAGGAAGATGAAATTTCATTTTAATTTCTCTTCATAAATAATATCTTAAAGCTCGAATCTTCCTTAACTTTGCTTTCAACTCTAATGCAACATAGTGAATAACAGATTTCGTTGTTAAAAATCTAAATAAAACAAAATCATTTAAACCTATATTTGTTTCATACTTACACCAATCTATTTCTCGTATATGTTCATGCTCATTTATAGTGATATCAATATTTTTATCAGAGGTGACATGTACAGTATAGAAATTAGTTTAAAAAAATTTCACTTGTAAAATAATAAATTTTATTTGTTACACTATTCAATTACAAAACAAGATAGCCTTATAAATATAAAATACAAAATAATGCATGTAATTAAACATAATTATTTGGATATAGATATCATTTGGGAGAGAGTTGGGACATATCCCATCCCTCCCTTAGAGCAACATTAAAAAAAAGGGGGTTTACAACAAGAATGTGGCTTTTAGGCTTAACTTAACTGTTCATGCATAAAAGATATATTGTTGAGTTTACAAAACATTAAAAACAATTAAGTTAGCAACAAAGAATAAGATTGACAATTTACATTAAACATCTGACTAGTTAGTTAGTTTTGATATTGTAAAATAGTATTTTTAATTCACAAACTCACAGGTGCTTGCAAGTTGCAACTAAAAACATTTACAGCACCAAGTATGATGCAATGGTGGAAGAGTCATAAATAAAAAATAAAGCTTATTTTAAGCATTACTGCAGATGCTCGATCCCTCCCTAATCTCCCCTATAAATTAAAAATTGATTTTTTTTTTAATTACTAACATTTTTTTAACAAAAGAAGCTTTAATTAAAACCCTTCATTTCATGTTACACACAACAATACGTAATATATGAATAGAAAGTTCAAGTTAGACCTTGTTATGCAAGATATTTAAATACGAAGGTTTTAGAAAGAAAAAAAAACCCAATAAAAATCATGATTAATGAAGAATATAAATTATTTTTTATTTAATGATTGGGGTGATTTAGTTTATGTACTGTTTAGAATTACATAAATATTTTTAAAATATGCGAAACACACTCACACACACACAAGAAAAAAAAATACCATTTTATAAACACGGTGTTCGGTCTATTTATATGTATAACACATGGGCTGATAAGTTCCCGGTCTGATAAAGAAAACACAACTTTTTAACATAATTTTATAACTTTATAACTTTAAAACTTTAATAAAAAACATAATTTTAATAATAAATAATAATAATTTAATAATACTACTAATAATAATAATAATTTAATAATAATAATTTAATAATAATAATTTAATAATAATAATTTAATAAATAAATAATAATAATAATTTTATAATAAATAACATAATTTTATAACGAAAAAGCTCCAAACAGTGCTTAGAATCATCGACTCATTGTTGTTTTTGGTCAAAAGTCAACACGCGCGGCACCCACTTTGACAACAGCTTTTTCATAGACAAAATGTTCATTCAAAATAAAACCTACACGTTCCTTGGATATCGTCAGAGTCTGAGCTATCTCCTGCAACTTCACTTTACGGTTCCACATAACGATTTTGTGGACTTTTTTTTATGTTTTCCGGAGTAACCACCTCTTTTTGCGTGGTGCATCACTGGTGTCCGTACGACCACGTTTACATTCAGCAAACCAGTCAATAATGGTTGATTTACCTGGTGCAGTGTCCGGATAACGCTTATCAAGCCAACCTTTTGTTTGAACGGTGTTTTTCCCCATCAAATAACAATGTTTTAATCAAAACACGAAATTCTTGTTTATCCATTTTTTTGTTTATCAACAAAGTCGTTCAACTAAAACCACTCTAACGTTTTATCCACACGGCGAATCATCACGACATTTTTTCTGCTACCCTTTAAAGGTTAGTATTTACTAAAAAAAGCATAGGTTCGGCGATTGCAACGCCATCTGTTTGCCAGACCGGGAACTTATCAGCCGATGTGTTAAAATAGTTAGGCAAATGATGCATAATCAATCTTGAAGAGCTCATACAGAAATTTTTCTTTTGTTTTGTAACTGAGCATGGAATAAGCAGTATAATACAAATAATTTTTTTCTGATAAGTAAAGTGTTATATATATATATATATATATATATATATATATAATTTTTTAAAATAAAAAGCAATAATTTAAAATCTACATTTCTTATATTTTTTAAAACTGCATCTCTGTTTTAGTACTATCATACTAGGACTTCCCTCAAAGGGATTAGTCTGAGTGATATTTCTCAGAACATAGGGTTAACAATTACGATATAAAGAAGATACATACAATGTGTGAAAAAGAGCAAATTAAATGATAGAATTACAAAATATCATATATAAATTCATATATACTGTTATCTTTTCATATATATATATATATATATATATAATTTGGCAAATAATCTCATTTTCTTAAGTTGGAATAGCTCAAAACTTTAAAAAACAAACAAACAAACAAACAACAATAAAAAAAAAGCCGGATTTTTTTAAAACGCCAAACTTTTTAAAGTCACGTAATCAGATTTGCAGCCGAGAGCGTATTTTAGCAAGCGTAGTTTAACGCAAATTTAATTTCATTTTTGAAACATTTTCTTTGTGACAAATATTTACATTTGAATTTAAAAATTTTCCTCATTGTTTATTTGTATAACTATTTATAGAAACTCATACACTTCAAACCACATTGATAACAAGCTTTACTACAAACCTGATTACGAAACTGTAGCCTAAATTCCTACTAAAGTAACATAAAAAATCTTTCGATGACTTCTGTAAAAATCAAATTGAAAAAATACATATATTTCAAAGATAATATTTCATGATTATTTTCTAGGAGACTCTACCCCCTGCGCTTTTACTGCTTCAAACCTCAGACTTTTCTTCTGCCTGTCTGTCTGTCTCTCTCTACAATCTGTTTGTTTCCCTATCCGTTCTTCTACCCATCTCCCTACCCGATTGACTGTCTCTCTACACGTCTCTCTACATGTCGTATATTTCCCTACTGGTCTCTCTACCCATTTATCTGTTTCTCTAACCATCGCTGTCTAACTACTTTTATGTCTAGCCGTGTGTCTATACTGTATTTCTCTCCGTACCTATCTGTTGACTGCCTCTCTACTCGTCTGTATACCCGTCACACTATCCATGTGTTTTTCCACCGCATCTTTAAGCGTCTCGCTACCCATCTGTCTATCCGTCTCTCTAACTGTCTCGCTTCCCGTTTCACTACCCGTCTCTCGACACGACTGTCTGTCTATATACCCCCTCTCTCTACCCGTCTGTCAACTCGTCGCTGTACTCATCTCTGTACTCGTCTCTCTATTCACCACGCTACCCGTCTCGCAACCTTTCCCTCTACATGCCTGTCTACCGGCCTGGCTACTCGTGTCTGTACCCATCTCCCTACCTATCTCGCTACCCCTCTGTCAACCCTCTTTTGTCTCAGTACCCGTCTGTCTATTCGTTTCGCTACCCGTTAGCTTATCTATGCGTCTCTACCCGTCTCTCTACCCATCTCACTACCCGTCTGTCAACCCGTTCGTTTACACGTCTCTGTACATCTCGCCACCTTCCCAATATTTAAACAATTTAGTATACAGAAGCTGTTCATCTGTTATTAAATGCAAACAGAAGTAATTTATCTAATAAGTGTAATCAGATGCAATTTTTTTAAATACATACATATACCAGCATAATAATTCATCAGGTTTATTTTCATTGTAGTTTATGTCATTTGGCAGTAAATCTGAACTTCTTAAAACCGCTTTTTAAAAAAGCCCCAAGGTCCGTATAACTGGGAAGGAAAAGTACCCTAAGGGCTACTATATACATGTTATTAAGTTAAGTGAAAGTTTCGTAATCGAGTTCGCAGCAATTGCTTATGTCAGAAAGCGTGGCTTAACGCCATTTTAAATTCATTTCTGTAACTTCCTTTTACTTTTTTTTTTGAGGGCGGGGGGGGGGGGGGAGGGTTCCAAATATTTACACTTAAATTCAAAGTATTACCCCCATGTTAATATTAGTGTTGTTTGTATTATTATGACCGAGCTTCATTCGAAACAAATGTAAAAGACTTCTTCCACAGTTTTTTTTCTAGGAGAAACTTCCGTAAACGGGCCCAAAGCTAATCGGAGAATTTAATATCATTATCGTTTGTAACTCTTATAGAGTTAAAACAATATTGTTGCTAGCATTACTCTTGTTTGAGACCAACCTTGTTTGTGTATCTGAATGGGGAAGAGTTCTGTATCATGTGCTGATTGGCACGACTGGCGAAAAAATTAAAAATGGTGCTAAAAGGCAGTTTTAGCATCTTACCAAAATTTCCTAGAGAGAGGAAAAATATGTTTTTCAAGCATTTACAAATATACATTTATTAAACCATGTTTTTGCGTCATCTTAAAAATATAAGTACGATGCTAAAATAAAATTTTATTGCCATTTTCGATATTTTAATGAAAATACATAACAAACATATATAACAAAACTAAGAGACATTTTTGTGATAAATAATTGTTGTTGTCAGGGTGGGGGGGGGGGGGGGGCAAATTGTAAACAATTAATAAGCGAACTAACAGATTACCGAAAATAACTTGTGGGAATTTCAGGGAAGAAATATCTGATATAAATAACTTTTAAAATCTTAAAATGGAGAAGTGGTCCGTATAAAAATGCAAAACATAATACGCCTGATATAAGTATTTTTTAATTTTTTTATATTTCCAAAAGAACAGATAAAAGGGTAAAACTCCCGGCGAAGATGTCATATACTCACCACGTTGGCGCGATTTCCCCCCTGCCAATTTGGCAAAAACTGTTTGTTGTGTTTATTTACTTTTATTTTTTATTTTAATTCTATAGATTATTTTTATATGTATGTCAATATTTATTGATATCAAACTATTATTTATTTATTTTTATTTCCTTTTTTAAAATAGTAGAAGTTACGTTTATTACGTTATTTTATTTTTATATTGAAATAAAAAATCACGTGCTATTATTGCTTGATATTTGTGACTAAAATTCAAAAACAAAGTTTTCGCCAAATTGGTGGGGGAAAAAATCGCGCCAACGTGGTGCGTATATGACATCTGTCATTTCACTTATGTATTGGTACTTTTATGTTAACTTGGCGCAGTTGATAACTCGCCAAATATTGTTCTCATAGCATCTTTATATTTCATTAATTTCATTTAATGGTACTTACGTATTATCCGTGCCAGTTTTAAGCCAACTGCGCCAATGGAGCCAATATTACTAATTATATTAACCCTTATATATTTTTTTCTTGCTACATGGTACATGCCTGTGAATAATCTATAATATTTTTCTTTCTTATTTACTATGCTATTTACCATTTATTAATTTTACTATAATAATGTTATTTACAATTTTTAACAATGTTAAAAATTTAATAAACATATATTACATTTTATTTATTTTATATTAATTACCATTTTTAACTATGTTATTTGATAATGTTAAATTACTGTGTTTGAAAACATGATTGGCAACGATAAACAAGATTGGTACTTGGCAGCCATTTTTGTCGATCAATCTCCTGTCACGGATAATACGTAAGTACCCATTTAACTATAAACCTTTCACTCATTTCATTTGAAATACATACATTAAAAATACATGTCTTCCACTCATTTAATTTAAAATACATGCCTTTCACTAATTCCATTTAAAATACTAAGAAGAAAATAAAAAGAAATAATGCCGCAAATCAAAATCTTTTATTTAAACATCATAGAATTGATTCCCATTTACACACGCGAAATAAAAAGCTGCCAATGTTGAGATTTGCGCCAAATCTCTAATACAAAGTTATTGTGGATTTTTTTCTTTCAAACAGAAAAAATTCCAGATTAATTTTCCATTTTTAATAAATGGAAATATGTTTTATTGTACTGATATTGTATTGTATTGTGCGTGCATATTTTTTTGCTCCATGTTACTCCATGAACTTTTAAAATCTTATTATTTACGAAAATCTCCGCTGGTGAAAATGACGTATGTACTAAATTTTAGTGACGTATGTACTTTAATTGTGCTTTTTTATCTATTTTTTAAATATAATTTCCAAACGGTTTGACATTTATTCTTGGTAATAAATAGACGTCGTTGTCACCTTTATAGGTACCTGCTGTAAAAATTTGAACGAAATCCGTTAAATATTTTTTGAGTTATGCTTGACGAAAGGTTTTAATATCCATCGTAGCTATATATGGGGCAAAGTAATACTGCGCTGTGTATGAGTCTTCGTTGCACTCAGACAATTAATATCCATCGTAGCTATATATGGGGCAAAGTAATACTGCGCTGTGTATGAGTCTTCGTTGCACTCAGACAATTAAATTAATAAAAATTTCTTAGATTAAGGTTTTTTATTTTATTTTTTCCATTTACATCATTAACTTTGGGTATGCAAAGAGCATATTTGACCTAATATTTTTCAGTTAAGATATGGTCAGGGGGCAATTAGGGGGCCAACAATAAATTTAATAAAAAATATTTACGATCACCCTGTAACAGAAAATGGCCTAAATGATCTGTCACTGTAGAAAATGAGTATGTGCATCCCGTTCAACCGTTGAACGTATTTGTGCAAGAATAGCACGCATATTCGTGAAGATATAAACGTTTCTGTAAAAAATTCAAATGTTTTTTATGTATAGAATGCAGAGTTTTCAACCCAATTCAGCACCACTTTCTGAAAAATTCGCAGAGTGCAGTAGGAACTTTATACTACAATGAATAAATATAAAAGTAAAAATAGTTATATATACGCTCTCTTTTATAAGCATTCCCTTTTTATCTTGAAAATCACGCTTAATTTCATGTCTGCAATTCATGATTTTCCGAAATATTTCCGTTACAATACATTAATTTGGCGTAGACACTGAACTCGATTATGGAAAATTCACTGTTTTTTTCTTTTATTATTTTAATAAATTTTTGGTAGAAAGTGCAAGATAATGAATTTATTAAAAATTGATAACTTTTTCCCTGTTTCTTTTTAAAGATAGGGTAACAGAAAAGAAAAAAAAAAAAACATTATTTAAACTATCTTTTTAGTGTTTCTAAATTAATTTCCCAACGTATAGTCATAATTTAATTAATATGAAAATATTTATTTTTTATTTATATTTTCTACTTCATAAGTATTAAAAATATTTTGTTGTTGCAGCTTCCCAGTCAGTTGGCCATTTTTGACGAGCGTGGTTTGGTGCATCATTAAATCCATTGTTGTTGTAACTCGTAAAGAGTTATAACCATAAACAATGTTTGGCGACTTATCATTTGCGGCGGGATAACGGAAAATTACCGTGCCTGACGGCGCAGCTCAGTTTTACCATTAAGTTATTAATTTATAATTTAAGTTCTAAAAATAGTAAAATGTTGTATTGTCATTGAAAACACACCTTAATTGTACATAATTTTTATAATTCTTGGGAGTTAAAAGTGGATTTCAAAAATCCATCTTTGCATACTAAACCAAGTTCATTTAAATAAAAGCGTGTAAAAAATGGATATATTGATTATTTGATGAGATATGGGCATTTGTATGAATATATAGCACAATGGATATATAGTAGTTAATGAAAATCCATTTTAAAATGTACTTTGCTTGTGTGTGTGTATCAGTATCCTTTACAGTGGTAAACACCAATAAGGCTACGTTCAAACCACAGTTTCAAAGAATGTTATATGCTACCGCGCATGCGCGGTAGCTTATTATTGCTTATTTTACTGTTTATTATTGTTAATTTTACGGTATAATACTGGCAGCTGGGGTGCCAGTATTATACTTTAAAATCAACATTTTTTTTTTTTTTTTTTTTTTTTTTTGCAGTGCAGTAAATTTAATTACTTAACCCCTTCAGGACCTGCAGCTTTTACACAAATTTTATTCGGTTGGCATTACTTTTTTTTAAAAAAGCCACCTTTACTTAAACTATCACAAAAATGCTCTAATTAGAGCAAGCAAATATTACTTTTATTTTTTACTGGTGCCTAAAACAAATTCTGTATTCTCTTTTTGAGGGTGCATATATGCACCCATGGTTCCCGAATGGGTTAATCATTAATTAAGTACTACTTGAACTTTTATGGGCTCCTTTAAATGACATTTATGTTTATTTCCGACAAGGAAAAAAAAATGCAGATCAGTATCCTTCTAGTATTTTTTTCGTCTTAAATGAATAAATTATTATTCAGTTATGTAGTTCTCAATTTTGACATTCGTCCTCCATTGTCGATAATTGATGTTTGGATCCTTATTCCCATTCTAAATTGAGAAGTTCTGCAAATCCCTTCGAAGATACGTATTCATACATTAGTAAAACTGGTTGTAGTACACATGCAATGACATGAAATCTTGGATGGAAGTTAATACAACATGTAAGATAACAGAGGGTCTTCACATGGAGTTCTAAAAGTTATGAATGCAGCGAACAGAAAGTTGAATAATGTGTTCTTGTTTGGCTTCATATCGGATAAGAAATTTAGGAACAGCTTTATTAATGGGATGCTAGTCGTATTACACATTATGTCTGAAAGAATGTATAATAATACTAAAGGGGAGGGAGGAAACTATTCAATTTCCATAATTACCAAATCTAATAAAAAAATGTAATTTTAATTAGGTATCTTTAATTATACTTTAAGTTATAATATTTAATACCAATTATATTAATTCATCGTAACCATTGCCTAGATGACCACACTACAAATTTTTTTTTGTTGATTTTACAGTATAATACTAGTACCCCAGCTGCCAGTATTATACCGTAAAATTAGCAGTAAAGTAGGCAGTGATACGCTACCGCGCATGCTCGGCAGCGTATTACTGCTTATTTTACTCTTTATTACTGTTAATTTTACGGTATAATGCTGGCAGCTGGGGTGCTAGTATTATACTGTTAAATCAACAAAAAAAATTTTGCAGTGCAGTTTCCTCTTAATCGAGAAGTACCAAATTTTACTTTGTGACGTCCCTTTTGGTCAGGTCACTTGAAAAGTAGCCATGACACAAAATAACAATAACACCAGTTTATTTAAAAACAATAATAATGGTAATTTGGCAGGAGAGCGGGCAGACTTAAACTAAAGGTGATCAAAAATGGGCTTGAAACTCTAAAAGACTGAGAGTGAGGAATGCTTTCTCAAAATACTCACTAAAATCGAACACTTAGACCGCTGACCTCTCTGACCGCTCTGCAGGAACCGAAGCGTCCCTTTACATCACTATAAAATGTCACTTTAAACACGGCAATATCACTATCAAAGGGAAACCCGTGGATTTCAATAATCTTTTATTCAAAATATTGAATCTTAAGGGATCGCTTCACTGAAACTCCCCGATCTTGACATCCCATGTTAACCCATGGGAAAACTTTGAAGCGTGATTACTCATTACCTAATATATATAATTATTAAAATACGGTTTTCACCATTCAGAAAGTAGACGTCAGATGCCGATGTTGTGCGTTTTTGAAAATTTTCTCCTTAAATTTTAGGTATTTCTAAGAAGATAATAGATTTTCATCAAGTGGAAATTCCAAAGTTTATGGGATTTTTTTAAATACTTAATTTACTAGTTTAACTTGATGAAGGAGTAAATTAATTTACGTTTTGAAACGATCCTCATTACCTAACTCATTTATAAAATCATCAATAATCTACTCATTTATAAGCATAATCGTTTTGATTTTTAATTCTAGAATATATGACCTACTATTTGTTGAATGATACAACATGCGAGAGCAATGTCCGAGGCAGAGCTAAATATTGGAAGTGGAACCGATCGGTATGTTTCAGGCCACTAAGGTATTAAGAGGGGTGAATCCCTGAGTGGTGTGAAAACATCCGCAAGCTAATTTTAAACCAATGGAGGCGTTCTTTACAAATTTCTCGTTTTCATTTCAGTATTTTTAAATGACTCTAATTTGCATAGGATGTCTGAGGTCGATGTCTAACGTGATAGTTTTGTACTTTTTTGATTTTGGTTGTAGTTTGATCCTACGGACACTTCCAATTTCGGAAACAACAAAAGAATCATTTAAAATTATTAAAATACATGTGAGAAATTTGGAAAGAACGCGTCCATTGGTTTAACATTAGTCAAAGTTTAAGATAAATTGTTTTTGAAGTATTTTAAGGTTTATTATAATGTAAAGGAAATTAAAAAATATATATTATTCACTTCATTTTGATACAATTACTGAAGTGTAAATTTAACCACAGAGAAAAATAACGAAAATATGTGCTAATAATGAAAGTGCTAAACTTTTCTGCATTTATATGCAGTTACAGAAAATACAGCTAAAATATGCAAATACATGCATATGAAGAAATGCAATTGCATATAATCCAGACTCTAACTATCACCAAAGTATTTTTTACAACTTCTATAATTCACAAAGAGGGAAAATACTTTTCATTTTTAATTTTGTGCATAATTTGAAACATGGCATTATGTAATTTTAATAACAGGTACATATGTACCTGTTATTAAAATTACATAATGCCATACTGTTTGCATAAAACATGTATAAATTTAACTTGCTTATAAATTAAAGGATCTTTCATTTATTCTTCATTTTTTTTATTTGACAAATTTTCTCAGAAATAATAAATCTGCAGGGAATAAATATTTTTAAGAAACATTTTTTACTCTACTGGTTTTATCAATAATTAGAGCATTTTTTTCTTTTCCTGTTTAATTTTACAATTTTTTTTTATAACACTGGAAAATATTTTTAATAGTTAACAGTTAGATTAAATATATTGTGCTATGTTAGATTTTGAAATCTTTCTTTTTAGGGGCCATTATTGAAAAACCATTGGCCATTATTAAAAAATAAATACACTGAAAAAAAAAATGTTGATTTTACAGTATAATACTGGCATCCCAGCTGCCAGTATTATACCATAAAATCAACAGTAATAAACAATAAAATAAGCAGTAATTCACTGCTGCGCATGCACGGCAGTGTTTTACTGTTTATTACTGTTGATTTTAGAGCACAATACTGGCAGCTGGCATGCCAGTATTGTACTGTAAAATCAATTTTTCTTTTCAGTGTAATTAAAATTTGAAAAAAAAAATGTCGCGTTTACACACACACACACGCACACACACACACACACACACACACACAATAATTATGTTTCATACACTTAGAATAATTCTTAGTCACTAATTTTGTGACGAGCATCAATTATCTTTTGTTTGTACCAGTTCATTGCACGTATATTATCTTTCGCGTTTATTTCTTCTTTTTCTCACGGATTTACATTTCTAATTCGATTTATGGTACCCAGTCACAATGGTCCAATTTTAATTAAGCTTAACTCTTTCTATTTTAAAGATACAGATATGAAATGTTTTGTAATGATATTGTTGCAATAAAAGGAAACAGTTTCTAATTGATCTATTTTGTTAATCATTGGGAAAATGGTTGTTGTTTTCGGTCGAGAATGGACCTCTTGATGCTCGCAATTTATTATTTTAACCGTTTTTAACGAAATTCTGTAACTTTAGAAGAATTTTTCTTTGAATAGGCAATATAAATGCATAAAATCGTTACAAAAATACTAAAGTTACAAAAAGGATAGATGCAAATTATCAGATATGAAAAAATGCCGAATTCAAAAATTGACGTCGGATGAGAAATCGTCTTAAAAAGCAAAAAACGTGGTCTTCAACTTTAATTTTTTCAAAATACCTTTAGCTCAGACATCAATCTAAACAAGAGTTAAAGTTATTGTAGGAACGACCCGATAAAATATTTTTGTTTCTGTTTTCATTAATATATTACAAATTTGGTACTTTCGTGTTACAGCGGCCCCCAAGGATGAATCGCCAAGCGACCAAGATTTATCGCCAAATTATAAAGCATGTATGACATTATAATATATATATATATGTATATATAACATTTCTTGATGTATCCAAGTTATATATGATGCATATATGATGTATATATATGCATCATATATGACTATAACTTGGCCACATACGTTAAGAAATGTTATATATATATATATATATAATATATATATATGACATTTCTTGACGTATGTGGCCAAGTTATAGTCATATATGATGCATATATATGGCATGTGTATATGATGTATATACGACATATAAGACGTAAATAATATGTGTACAATGAAGTATATGGCACATATAGGAGTGTTTGGAATATATATATATGCGTATATAGAATGCATATATAAGCTTTGCGATGATCTTGGCGAAATCATAATTGCAACCTTGGCATAATCATAATTGTGGAGGCCGCTATAACACGAAAGTACGGTATTTTTATTATTATTATTATTATTTTTAAGTTTTAGGAACATTTTTCTAGTGGTTATTGTAATATGTTAAATTATATATTTTTTTATTTTTTGTCTAGATGGGTCATATAAAAATTTGAAACGTGTAACATTTTGAAAGCTAATCCGAAAACCATTTCATTAATACAATCTTATTTCCTACTTTATTTTGATAACTTTCGTAATTTAAATTGCTTATTTATCTCCAACAGCTAATAAAATCAAAGCCCGTACCAACCTTTTGGGGATATCCTGTATATATATTTGAATATGTTATTCAAATCTTTGTAATTTGTGAGAATATACAAGAAAATCATTGTGCCTAATTCACTAGGTTTGAAACTATACAGACTTTTACGTTCTACTATAAAAAACGTGATTTCCAGGCTGATCAACCTAAATTCATAAAAAAATAGATATATCCCGATAAAAATCTCTTTATTTTTGACGTCTATTAAAAACGAAGAAAAAAATTCAGTTGTTTGAGCTTTAGATAATTGGGGTTTTACAGTGAATCTCAGCCAGTTGACGCACAAAGAATGACGTCAATATCAATGGTAAATGTTGCATCCTCATTCATAAATGTGTTATTTTTACAATGACTGCGTCATAATGGTATTTTTTTCCCCATCTCAACTCGCACGGCTATATTCAGAATATACTTATCAGATAACATTTTCATACAAAAGAACTTGTTTTAGAAATTTTAATAAAAGTTTTTTTTTTTAATTTTTTGTTTTAGTGTAGATGTATTTTTTGAATAATATTCCTTTAATAATTTGTGGGAATAAATGATTAATTTTTCAAAACTTTGTGAAAACTTACAATTTTTTAACATTTTCCAACAAAGTTGAAAAGTGGTTTTGAATTCGGTTTGTCTGTCTGTCCGTAAAATTATTTAACACTTTCCAACAAAGTTGAAAAGTGTTTATGAATTCGGTTTGTCAGTCTGTCCGTGCTCTGACTCACGTAAATATATTCAGTTTTCCATGTAATTGATATATGTTAATGAGATTTACTATGGCATGTTCGGTATTGAAAATTAAATGTGTAGCGTTTATAGATCGTTTACAGAGACACTCAAAATAATTTAAGTTACATGACGCTATATGGGGGGGCGGGAATTCGGTGCAGTGTATTTTGATAATATTACACTATTTCAAACTTACTGAAAATGATATATATCACTGAGATGCATTACAAGATGCTTGAATAGGGTCTTCATAGCATTCATCGTTCATTTACAGGGACACACGAAATAATTCGGTTACAGCACTGTACATGAACAATAATTGTTGGAAGTACGCTTTTAGTTGCGGTATGCGTTTCTTAAATTCATTTCTCAAATTCATTCATTCATTCATTCGTCATTTTTCAAATATACTTGATGTGTATACATTCCATAAATTATATACAAGGCTACACAAAAGATCTCGATGTACATTTTCGTTTGTTGACGAAAATTACTGAAGGGGAATTTTAAACTGTTTTATGCGTATCCTAATTAAACTAAAATTCAGCATACCATGTAGTATATATACAAATCAACAGATGATATACAGGGCTTCACAAAATAATTTGGATATTTTCCTGACTGTTGATGGTAAGTGCTGAAATTGAGTTTTCAAATGTGTTATGCGATTTCCAGTAATTTTCTTTAATTTTTATATTAAGTTAGCATCTTCTCCATTTTGTTTTAACTTTGCTAACGTATTAATATTAAATGTCTTTTAAGTATTAAGTCTGGTCCCAGTTGGATTGAAATGTCTTGTACTTTTTAATTTGCTTATATTTTATATTTAAAATTACAACATTCTGAATAAACATTTCTCCTTTATTAAAAAATATCTATGATCCTTTTCCTACATTTATAAAGTACTTTTTAATAGAATATATTTTGTTTTTGAAATTTGTATACTATAGTTCACATACTGATCACATTTTTGTACTCACACTGATCCTATTTCAGCATACTGTTTGAGCCATGCAAAATTACTAGTTGTGTTATGATTATGTATTCTTTTCATAAATTTTCTAATTGCTTTCTTTTATACTTTTTCTTATATCTTTTTTTTTTTTAATATTAAGAAATGTTGTGATCTGAACCAGTATTGTAAAAACTAACTATGTACTAATTTTATTTTAATCTCTAATGTAATATTTAACATCTGTATTCTAAAATATGAATTTTCAATAAACATTTCCCCTCGTGGAGAAAAGTTCCTATGCTTTACGGCTGGATTTCCACGAGAGGGTGATTTCATTTCATTTCATTTGTTTACCTAGACATGTGCGCGGCTAGTTGAGCTTAAGCCGAAAGGTACGCCTCCCCGCTTGGTTTACCCTTGACCTTGTTTACCCCTCTGAGCGTCTGAGGACTTTCCTGCATTTTCATAAAAAATATTTGTAAAACTTAAAATAATTTAAATTTTCTTTCTTCGTTTGATTCTAAAATATACTTCATATCTCTTTATTTTACATATATCTTAAAATACAATTTTGTTAAAACAAATTTTGTCTAGAGCCGATTTAAATTGTTTTTGGGAAACGGAAAAATACGGGCAAAACGTTTAGAGGGTACCTAGACATCATATTTCATGTTATTAAACAGTGAAGTTTTGCTACAGTATTCTGAATGTGTTGGAAAGTGTTTTAAAACCTATGTTTGAGGCATGATTTTTCGTTATTGTTTAAATACTGACTTAACTCTTTATGCACCGATGGGATTATAAAGCATCCTTAAAGAAAACTTGATATAAATATTTTTTATTACGTGTATTAACAATCAGGTGATCCAACCCATGCTACTTGAGTTACAGAATACACGGTGTACAAGTTGTCGGTAAAGATAATTTTTAATTGAAAACTCTAATATATTTATGTTTTAACTCTGATATTCTATATATATATAATAAAACTTTGTGTTAATAATAACCATCAAATCACATAAAAAATCGACAATATAAGAACCGATAATTATAAATAAAATACAAAGAAATGCATTAAAAAATGTGAGACGTTCAAAAAGAAATAAATAGAAAAAGAAAAAAAAGTTATATGAAGAAAAATTCCAATATGCATACGGCGAAAAAAATGATAGGAAGCAAATAAAAATTTATATCGTGGAACACTTTATCAAGTGCAATATTCCACAAACATAATAAAACGTAATTGATTTCTGTTTGAATAAATAAGCCTAAGCCAATTTGTATTCATTCAAATTGCCCGATCAATTACGATCCAACAATTAAAGAAAATTGAATAAAAATGAACACATATTAAATATCTAAAGATAATAGGTGTAAAAACAATTATAATGGAACATTATGAATATACATGAAGAGATTTTTTGAAAAATTATATATATATATATATATATATATATGACAATATCATATTAACTTCTAATATAATGTATACTTTTCTAAAGTGTTAATATAATATGTTTTAATTTTTATTAAACGTTCTACCCTTACCACTTATATTAAGTGTTTATAATTTTTTAACTTTGTATGAAGAAACATCATATGTTACTAATTCATTTCAATATTTAATTAATATTAATTTTAAATTCTTTGTATCTTCAAATATTTAGTGTTTTATTTTAATTTAATTTATGTGATGTTGCATTTTTGGCACAGTTATTTAATAGTTTTTGTCATTTAATGGTACATTTATTTTTATTATAATTTTAACATATATTTGTTGCTTTAATTATTAATTTTTCCATCTTACAACTTATTTTTAACATATAATTATTCATTAATACATCCATTACTTTAATGTAATTAGATATTCTATTTATTAATTAATTTCATTTATTTATTATTTAAATAATTGCTATCAGTTAAGATAGTAATTTGGTTTAATTATTAAACATTAATTTTCATCCAATACTTTTTATTCAGATTAGATTCACTTTTACCAATATAGATGGCAGCACTAATGTTCCCGTTTGCTTTACAATATTCATATTATTGTAACATCATTTCTGGCAACATTGTAAAGCATTTTCTATTTCTAAAATTGGCAACATGTAATGATTTTTTGCAATTCATTCCCTAGTTTTGGTTGGGTTTCATGTGTGGTTCTTGTGGTTCACAGGTATCTTTTTTAATCATAATGGATTTTATACTTTCTGACTCTATTTAATGTTTTCTCTGTATATTATAGGTATGGCTTCCTTCCTTTTTAATATTGTATTTATTTTTTATTTTTTCACAGGTTTGATTAATTGTTTATGCGCAGGTAGTCCCAAAATCATATTCTTTAGCAATGTTTGGCTAATATGATGATGAAACCTCTCATTTCATTTTATTTGTGGTATTTAGGCATTTGGGACTTGATAATTCTGTCTAAATTCCACAAATTTCATTTCATTTCATTCATTTAATTCCATTTATTCAATTTTTAATTTAAATTCTTATTCTTTTAATATGTTTTTGTTTCCATATTCAGTGTATTGGGGAATCTTTCGTTGTCAACTAATTATTACATACTTAATTATTATTTCATTGTTTAAGTTGGTGTTATAATAATGTTTCATTTATGGTTATATATATATATGTGTGTGTAATATTTATTTATTTAATTGTCTACCCATTACACCAAAATAAATTGTTATATAAAATATATCAATTATGTATTCAAATAAAGTTTTGAAATTTATTAAAAACATGTTTAAAGGAAAGTAGCTTTCTGTGTCATAATACTGCTTAAAATGTATCTATATACAAAGTTTCAAAATAATTCAGCCCTTTTCATATTTTACGCGATAAAATCTCTTTTTCTGTTTTGGTTTTGTAAGGAAGGTAAAGAAGCTTGCGCTAAGAATGCGCAATGAATTGCCAATTGTGGTAATGTTGCCACCTTCTTCTGAGTTTTGAATATTTATTTATATTACATCAAATTACATTATTGCAGCAAATAAATGTTTATTGTTGCGATAGATTAAAAAATATATATATTGCTTGAAAACTATTTAAAAATAATAACCAGTAAATTTAGTTGTTTTCAAACAAATGTTATTTGGAAGAACATTTTTGTTCTATTTCACAGTGTAAAAATTGAAATTATACGATACTTAGACGCGATGTGCGCGATAAATATGAAAGTGACAGCGCATAACGATGGTTGCCACCATCATTATGACATCAACATTAGTGTCGGATACGTTTTGGCTTTATAATATAGATATTATATTACATTTCGTATAAAATGCTTTGCTTTGCCATATTTAGAAAGTCCAAGCCAATTTTACGAATTAAAAAATCTATACTTCTCAACCATTTACACATAGATAGTTTTCATGTTGTTGCAAGATGTGTAGTAAAACATTTTACATCTGTAACCCATTCCATTATATAAACCCATAAATGCATATTTATATACATTTACATTTTTTTTTTTTTTTTGTAACCTCATTCTATTATAAAGTATACAAAATATTCATTATAAGTAGTACAGGGTCAAAAACTGTTTTAAAGAAATCAGCTATATAAACCCTGCAGTTTGTTAAATTTTCTGAAAGTAGCGATAATTTTGGTTGAAAACCCTGCATGATTTAAACAAAAATAAAATTCGACATTTTTTTAAATTAAATATATATATATATATATGTATATATATATATATATGTATATATATATATATATATATATATATATATATATATATATATATATATATATATATATATATATATATATATATATATATATATATATATATATATATATATATATATATATATATATATATGTAATAATAATAATTGCGTTCACAATGTATCTTAAAATGCTCGCAATAATGTGTCGCCTTAACAAATGATTATATTAACCCTGTACGATGCATGTATTGATATTTATGTAAGAATAGTACTTATATTCATGGAGCTATATATATATATATATATATATACATATATATATATATATATATATATATAATTATAATATCTATGAATTTCAAAAAACATATCAAGTTCTATTCTACTTAAATCTCCAAAGAGATATTGATTATCTCTTTGGAGATTTAAGTAGAATAGAACTTGATATGTTTTTTGAAATTCATAGATATTATAATTATATATATATATATATATATATATGTATATATATATATATATATATATAGCTCCATGAATATAAGTACTATTCTTACATAAATATCAATACATGCATCGTACAGGGTTAATATAATCATTTGTTAAGGCGACACATTATTGCGAGCATTTTAAGATACATTGTGAACGCAATTATTATTATTATTAATTAATTTTTTGTCAGTCTTATAATTGTCTTCGCGATAAAATCCTCACAGAAAAATATGAGGTCAAACATGTTCCTGATATCCTCAAAGTTCAAGATTTTTTCAAGTATTTCTCCCAATTTTTGAAAAAAAAAAAAAAAAAAAACGTCTAAAATCGAAAGTGTCCGGATACTTTTGACCATATAGTTTATATGACCGATTGTGAGTTTCGGAATTCTACAATTAATTTAAAAGCTTTTTGCATAACTAATTGTATAAATATTTCAAATAATAGTCGTAAAAGCGTGAGATCCTATAATTATACATACTAAGATAATTGATCAACAGTAACGAATTTCAAAAGACTGCGATCATCTGCTTGGCCTTTCCACATCTGCACATTTGACTGCATACGTACTCAACGAAAGGTAAAACAACATTTACAGGCATCGGTGGCTGAGTAGAATGAAGTTCTTTTGACCCGACTGCTAAGAAGGGTTATGTGTTTGACGCGTATCTGGGTATATGTATGTGGATTTCTTTATAACCTCGAAACAACCCAACGGCTGGATGGATATTAATGAATGGGGTCTCTATCGATTCGTCTTAACCGTCCGATGGTTATAGGCTAGGTTTTGTTTTCATAAATTCAAAATGGCGGCCGTAAAATACAAAATGGCGGTAGACACGAAAAAAAAAATTACGCACCGTATTGAGTGGCATATCATTGGATTGGTCTTTCAAAATGAAGACGATTTTGAATGAAGACTTTTTAGTTCGCTTTTTACGCAGTCGGGTTTTTGATTTTTTTAAAGTTAAATTCACTTGTTTATATGTGATTTTGTAAAAATAAATGATGATTGAAACTTTAGGACTTTTTCGATGAGGGTGAAAATGTTAGTTAAGGGTCCTCTCCCCTCACGTGGAAGGACCCGCTCGCTAATGTTAATCCTATGGGGCATCTTTCTAATATCTCGTTTGCATTTCAATATTTTTAAACAATTTTTTTCCATTGGATAGCTGAGATCAATATCTATTTCCGCCGTTGATTACTTTTTCGATTTTCTTTGCAGATTTTTTTTTTTACGAAGCTACTTTCACTAGCTTCGTAGAATAAAAATAATGCCCCAAAGGATTAACGTTAGCGAACGCGTTTTTTTTCGCGTGAGGGTAGAGGACCCTTAATTGTTTTGAAGGTGTTTTCAAAAGTGAAATAACTAGTATAATTAGTAGAAAAACAAACATCGCAAACCATGTTATAATCAATAATTGGGATTTCAATATGTTTCAATATATTGGGGAAAACAAAACGAAAGGACACTATATTCTTGTCATCGCTTGGCACGCATGGATGTTACGATAATTTCAATTATGGAGCTATGATTTTAACAAATTTGCATGTTATAAGTATCTATCCCCCCCCTCTCAACTCCCCCCCAAAAAAATGTATATAAATAAAATAAATAAATAAAATTAGCGAACATTTCTATCGTCATCAAAAAGTGTCTTAAACTTTCAAATATCATTTATTACTTTTATTCTTTAAATCACATGTGCTAAAGAACTTTATTTTGCTCTGCCGCCGATGGATCTGTAAATGTTATTTACATTTCGTTGAGCGTGTATGCAGTCAAATGCACAGATACGGAAACGTCAAGTAGCTCCCACTGTAGCTACATTGGCATTATCACGTAGTTAACTGTGTAAATATTTTAAATAATAGTCGCGACATCTACCAATAGTAATATACACTACAGGATCAAAAGTATCTGGACGCTTTCGATCTTAGACGTTTTGTCTAAAATCTAGAGAAATAGTTGATGAATTCTTCTGGAACTTCGCGGATATAAAGAACATGTTTAATTTTATATTTTTCAATGAAGATATAATTACGCCGGTAATTAGGGAATCAACATCAAATTGAATAAAAATAATATTTGCGATCATCCTGTAGCTTAAAAAGATGGAAATAATCGGTAGCTATGACAAATAATTATATAAGCCTTGTATAGCGAGTGTATTGATTTGTTTAATAATAGCATGTACATTGTACATTCACTAATATATAAAAATTTCTTTAAAATTAAAAATATTCCACATTTTTTTTGTTCATAAAATGTGGGCTTTTCAACAAAATTTATCTCCATTAAAAAAAAAAAAAAAAAAAAAAACTTGACAGTGTGCAGGAGAAAATTTTATTGCAATCAGAAAATGAATATATTAAATATGTGATAAAATATGAGCCTCTGTATGAAATAATTTCAACTGCATATAAGCAAATGATAAAGCAAATTTTCTTTCATAATTATTAGTCAACTAATCAAAATTAGTCAATTAATTAGAGCAACAAATCAAAAATGGTAATCAAATTTCGTGAAAATCCTGGAAGTTATCGTTGAAGTGAGCCATTTTTTAGTTACTTTCTAAAAATTACTAGGTGATATGGCATTTTTCATAAATGGCTATTTTCAACATAAATCACAGGATAATTACAATGAATTACACAGGAATTGTTAACACTCTTAATACACACCATACGCACTTATAAATGAAAAAAAAATACTCACATGTACTGTATTAAATTTCATTTCATGAATTACAATATTTTATATTATCTGAATTACAGCATGCGAACAATTCCTTATCATCAAGTCACTTTTAGAAAACAACTGAAATGTGGTTTAATTCATCAACCGTAACTTCCTGAATTATAGGATATACGTTTTAAATAAGTTGCCCTACATAGTTGACTACTGAACTATGAAAGAAATTTTCTTCTATGATTCGCGAATGCGGAGTAAAAAACTATTTCATACAAATCCTCATATTTTATCGTATATTTAATACTATAATCAGTATACTGTTTCTACTAAAATTTGGCAAATTTTCTGAAAATGGTGATAAATTTGGTTGAAAACCCTGCATGTTAAAAAGAAAAACCATGCGAAATATTTTTAAATTTTTAAAAGAAACATTTGTATCTTCAGGAATGTTAAGTGCTATTCTTACAAAAATTAATACATTATTGTTAAAGCGTGAGATCCTATATACATACTAAGGTAAATGATCAACAATTAGGAATTTCAAAAGCCTGCGATCATCTGCTTGGCCTTTCCACATCTGTACATTTGACTGCATACATACTCAACGAAAGGTAAAACGACATTTACAGGCATCGGTGGCGGAGTAGAATGAAGTTCTTTTTTATATGTGATTTTATAAAAATAAATGGTGATTGAAACTTTAGGACTTTTTCAATGAGGGTGAAAATGTTCATTAAGGGTGCTCTCCCGGCTAATGTTAATCCTATGGGGCATTATTTTTCTAATATCTCGTCTGCATTTCAACATTTTTGCTGAAATGCAAAATTTGGAGTACTTTATAAATTTGGTACCTTTGGTACTTTTTAATATTGGTATAATATTTTGATTTGGTACGTATTATAATACTCTTTATAATATCTACAAATAATGTACAAGGTCTATATAATCATGTGTTACAGTGACATATTATTTCGAGTTTTTTAAGATACATGTTGATCGCAATTATTATTAATACAATTAATTAATTAATTTGTTATCGGTCCCATAATTGCCTTCGCGAAAAAATATGCACTGAAAAATAAGAGATCAAACATGTTCTTTACAACACCAAAGTTCAAGAACAATTTGCCAAGTATTTCTCTAGATTAAAAAAAATATATATATATATGTATTCGATGTAAATACACTCTACAATCAAATATAATTTTGACCAGATAGTGTATATGACCAATTATGAGTTTCGAAAGTCTAGAATTGAAATTTAAAAGATTTTTGCATAACGTAATTAATTGTGTAAACATTTTAAATAATAGTCGTAAAAGCGCAAGATCTTGTATACTAAGATCAACAATTATAAATTTCAAAAGCTTTCATTGGTCTTTTTACATCTGCACTTTTGACCGCATACGTACTCAACGAAAGGCAAAACAACATTTACAGGCATTAGTGACAGCCGAATGAAGTTCTTTTGTATATGTGATTAAAAAAATAATAATAAGTGATGATTAAATGAGTAATGAGTTTTTCGATGAGGGAAAAGGTGTCTCATTTAGTGTTTTGAGGGAGTATCCATGTTCTAGTATTAGTAAAATTTTAAACTGAAAAATGCGAAAATAACTGCACTATAGAAAATGAGTACTGAATTAGAATCCATATTAGATGAAATAGCCAACTTTGTGTTTATTTTCCTTTACTTTTAGAAATAAAAGTTCCATGAAACATTGTTTTAAATTTTAACCCATCACACTTGTAGATTTTTAATTAAACCATTTATGTTTTAAAAGAAGGGTATTCGAAATTTAAATTAATATAATTTAATTCCTATCCAGGATTGTATTTCGGCAGAGTAAATCTATTTAGATTTCTTTATATATATTTCTTTCGTTATATATATAACATTCTCACGAACGATAAACGAATAGACGAATATATATATAAAAGAAACATAAATGCATTTTAAAAGCATTCATAACAAACAAACATAAAAGGGCATTCTTTTTTCACTTTTAATACTTTCCAATATAGTTGAAAAGTGTTCATGAATTCGGTTTGTCTGTCTGTCTGCCATCTGTCTACCGTCTGCTGTCTGTCTGCCCGTGCTTCAACTCCAACTCGCTTAAATATACGTGGATGTACATGAAATTGATATAAGGTTTACCTTGGCATGTTCGGTATTGAAAATGAAGTGTATAACATTTTTATTTCGTTTACAGGGACACCCAAAATAATTCCTTTACAGTACGGTCTATGGGGAAAAATCTTTTGAAATGTATTTTAATGATGGTGCACAATTTCAAATTTATTGAAATTGATATACATCACTGAGGTGCACTCTAAGATGCTTACTTTAGAATAGGGTGTTCATAGCATTTATCGTTCATTTACAGGGACACAAAAAAGTTTTCCGTAACAATACTGTGAATAATCATTAATTGCTAGTGTATTTTCAATAGTGGTATGGTTTTTAAATTTAACTATTTTTTTTTTTTTTTTTTTTTTTTGCATATTACTTAGTGAATACAAATTCTATAGATCCTATACAGGGCTGCACAACAGATCTCGTGTCCATTTCCGTTTATTGACGGGAAATGTTCAGGAGGAATTTTCAACTGTGCTCTCCTAACTGAATTAAATTATAGCATAGTATACAAACCTATAGATCATTTATATTTTACAGGTAGTACAAAATAATTCTGATATTTTATGACTATTGATGGTAGTTTCTGAAAATGTGTTTTCAAATGTGTTACCTGTTTTCCAAATTGTTTACTTAGACATCATTTTCCATCTTATTAAACGGTGGCGTTTTGTTGTAGTATTCTGACTGAGTTGAAAAGTATTTCATAATCTTCGCTTGAAGCACGATTTATCGTTCTTGTTGATAAGTGCATTACAATTTGAATTATTAGCAACTGCTGTCTCATGGAGGCATTTTTTTTCTCTTTCCCCAGATGGTGCGTCCCAAAAATCGACGTAAACGCCAACTTTGACAGCATTTTCTGAAAGTTTATTTGTCGTTATCGAAAAATGGAAAATCCTATATTTAATTTCTTTGTTTCTGAATAAGAATGCTTGCATATTTTGTGCATTTAAGATCATGAATGTATCAGAAAGTTGTCAGTTTGGATTTAAAAATAGCTTTAATGAATAGTTTCAAGGTTTGTACGTTGATAATTTCTAAGTTATTTTATTCTATAGAGAATGGTTTAATGTACAAAAAGTTTTGAAATTAATAAAGCAAGTATTAAGGGAAAATAGATGTTATAATAATCATTTTTTGCTGCATAATTCGATAAGGGGGGCGGGGCAGAGGAAAGAGTTCAGTAATATCGAACAGTTTTGGGCGTATTGCTAATAAAAAGGGAATTTGCATAGAAAAATAACTACGCCGTTCAGATTACGCGGTATTGAACTAGCGAACTTCGATTTCGTGTTCTTTATATTTGTGGGAAGCATGCTAATCAGTAAATGAAATAGGTCAGCATTTCTTTTTTTTAAATTTGAATGTTTTGGATTATGTGTGGAAAAAATTTCATATATTTACAGGGGTCATGTCCACTTAAACTAAGAAAAATTCCGAAAAACATTACAATATGTTGTATGAAACTGTATATTAGTAATAAAACAAAATTTCGTTAACAGATGTGAGCAAGGCCATATTTAGGACGTGTGCGACATGTGCCTTTTTTTACTTTTATTTTAAAACAGTAATTTTTATATTATTTAATCACAGGATTCTGCAATTAAATAAGGCGAATACTATTCTAAAATAATGATTGCAAAATGTAGCTCTTTAAAATTTCCTAAATATGGTCCTGGATGTGACCACCTCTCAGTCCGTTTCCAAGTTTTGGTTTTAATGATCCTTAATATGCTCAAAATGTCAAGATATGGTAAATATGGGGGCTAATAAAATTTGTACCTAAGAAATATTATCAGTAAATTAGCAAAAACACAAAATTCACATTTAAAATAAACTACGTATCAGTTTATTGCTATACATATTTAATATTGTCTTAAGGTAACACAGGATGTACAGAACATAAGAAAAGTCATACAAAGGGTACAGATGTGAACATACATAATTAAAGTATATTATAATCTTTATTATACATTTTAATTTTATAAGTTTACATTAATGACTGCATTAAACAAAACCAGATATGAATTTGTGTACTGAATTAGTTCTAACTTAATATAAAAAAGTGAATTTTTCTAAACATTTCAAATTCTTTACACTAGTTTAAAATACTCTTGTGCTTGTACATTGCATTCCTGTTTATTAAAATACCTTTAAATAATCATACAATGGAGGAATTACAACGAGATTTATGTTTTCATTTATGTTAAGTAATCTTAAAATTTGAAAGAGATTTTCTATTGTATTAAAACTCACTTTGATCGAAATAAAGATATATCTCTTTTGGAAGAAAATGCGGGCCATATGAACATAATGTAAAACATATATTAAATGTTAAACTAGACTTATTTTGCAAACCCCGGTGAAAAGATTTTTTTGAAAAAAATTGAATTGTCTCGAGATTTAAATATCTTCTTAGATAATTTATAAAAATATTAAAAAGCCAGACAATGAAACCCGACAAAACATTTTGCAGTAGCAAGTTAATTAACAACATGTACCCGAGAAATAAGGGTTTAGAGAATGAAACAACTCTAAAGGTACACGTATATAATAAATAAAAAAAATCTTTAGTCCTACAATGAACGTGTAACGTATAAAAGCTAACTTAAAAGTGAAAAAAAAAGGAAAATTAATAACCAGAATAAATATAATTTAAAGCTGTTCCATTGATTCGTAAAAGCAGCCGCTTCTGCAGAGGAAGATGACAGATGGACAAAAGGTATGATAGTTAAGCATGACTGGAGGAAAATATTTAGAAGTAAATGAACTAAGAAAATTTCCCTCTGAATATTTACTGAAAAAGTTTTCAAAATTACCCTGTATATATAACAAAAAATTTACAAAAAAAAAAAAAAAAAAAAAAAAAAAAAAAAAATCATAATTCGTATACTGCATTCAAAGTTTGGGATTTCCTTCTCAATTTATCAATTATTGCTGTAACTTTTTGAGTTTTCACGATATTTCACTGGTCTTTTTATATGAGTTGCCCTCTGGTATTGACTATCAAATCATGACCAAAAAAAAAAAAAAAAAAAAAAAAAAAAATTCTTTGCTGTAGTTCGCGCATGCGCAGTTAAAATTTATTTCATACAAATATCCATATCTCATCAAATATTCAACGTATTAATATTTTAATTGCAGTATACTATTTCTACGATTTTTGTCACGTTTTTGGAATGCGGTGTTAAATCCGGCTGAAAACTCTGCATGATATATATATATATATATATATATATATATATATATATATATATATATATATATATATATATATATATATATATATATATATATATATATATATATATATATATATAATAAAATAAAGTTTTAAATAAATAAATAAAAATAAATTTTATAAAATAATTAAATAATAAATAAATAAAGTTTATATATATATATATATATATATAAACTTTTGAATGTTTTACAGAACCGTTAACATCTTCACGAATATACGTGCTATGCTTACACAAATGCACACAAATGTTGAACAGGACCTACATAGTCATTTGCTACAGTGACAGATCAGTTTTAGAATTTTCTGTTACTTGGGTGATCGGAAATATTATTTTATTATTAAAATTATTATTGCTCCCCCTAATTGTCCTCGCGACATAATATTTACTGAAAAACATGAAGTCAAACATGTTCTTTACATCCCCAAAGTTCAAGGGCATTTCCTCACGAGTTTCAGTAGATATTCGAAGAAACGTCTGAAATTGGTCACTGTCCCTTAATTTCTGGACATCAGTGTATATCTCCGTACGGGGGTTAGATTATATTTTTGTAGATTAAGACACCTTTTTTTTTTTTTTTTTTTTTTTTTTTTTTTTTTTTTTTTTTTTTTTTTTACAGTGTGCAATAATGTATATTATTTTTTAAAACATCAAATGTGTATGTCGGATACCTTGCAAGACAGAGACAGGTATTTCAAAACTACCCGCGAATTAGAAAGGCAAACAACAATCATTATCTTAATTTTTCTTTCAAGCTACAAAATAATTCTTAGGGGTTTTTTTCCGATTAAATAGAGACAAATTAAATATCTTGCACATAAATAATTGAATATTTTATCTTCTGGAAATTTTTATATCCAACGTAATTTTTCTTTTCAAATCGTGATATCTGGAAACTTTTTCAAATTTTAATTAAAGAATTTTTATATGATATTACGTGATTTAACATATGAAAAAAGGTCTAATATTTGCCGATTCATTCAATATTCAGATCACATTAAACTAATAATGACTTTTACAAAACGATATTCAATATTCTGTTTCTTGTTTAATAAAAATCTGCTAAAAAAGATTTTTTAAATTAAAGATTGACATTATATTCTGCTCTTAATAAAATTCTATAGTAGAAAATATTTTTAAATTGAAGATTGACATTATATTTTGATTCTAATAAATTATATTAGCAGAAAAGATTTTTTAACGAAGGGCGAAAATACTAGAGGAAAATAAAATGTTTTAATGTAGATTTCTTGAAAGAGCAGAAGTAAATGTCCAAAGAGTTTCTTAAAAAGGAAATAAGATTATATTAAGGAAACACTACTGCGATTTTCTTTTATGTACACATTTTTTAACTTTTGCAAGACCGCTCTACACAAAATTGGTCAATTAGAGGTTATTATTATTATTATTATTATTATTATTATTATTATTATTATTATTATTATTATTATTATTATTATTATTATTATTATTATTATTATTATTTACTGCAACAAGGGTATTAAAAAAATGCGTACCTGTAACTTAAAAATTGGATGTGTTATGCTTAATTAAATATTTAACATTGTGATTGGGGTCTATATATCAAATTTGAAATATGAATCTATGAGATATTACAAGAAACGGGTAATGCGAATGATAATACATATGCAGTTGGTTTTAACAAAAGATAATTGAAAGATAATAGTATTAGTGACGAAGGATTTTACAGAAGTATAATTAGAAGAGTCAGTTATGCATTAGAGTTTAGAGAAAACGCTTTTAGAAGCTTTATTAATTACTTTAAAAAAATAATAAAAATTCTAATCTCGGGATGAAAATCCACATTTGGATCTTTACTTTACAGGATTTCTGGCTGTGTAATGCGTTTTTAGATGTATTTACTGATGCAGTTTTTTCACACTTAATAATATACTTTTGATCTAAATATCCCCATCGTCAATTTGTGAACGGTTCCTATTTTTGTTGATGAGATAGCATTTTAAATAGTACGAAAAGCTGATATAAGTCGTCTTTTTCCTTAATTATAATTCCTTTAATTTTAAAGATGTACATGCAGTTTTTTGTAATGATCTTGTTCGAACAAAATTTGAATTGATCAATTTCATCTAGAAGGTGGGAGGGGGAGGTCGTATAATAATTTAAAAACTGTAACTTTCAGAAAATTCACAGCATCTATATAATTGTAGGTGATCAGTTTATATAAATAGTACCATAATTTTTTAAAGTAGAACGTTTATCGAAATTGACTGTTCAAGAAAATCGTGTTTTTCAGAGAATTCAATTAAAGTTGTTGTTTTTGAAAATCTTTTAGAAATATTTCCTTCGAGTTCTAAAAGCTTTCCTAATTTTTTATATTACCTTTCCGAATCTCAATATTAGAAGTTCTTATATTTCTTGAGCTCCTTAAAAGGCAACTTCTGGTTATTTAAACACACACTTTCGGTTTGAGAGCTTTAAAAAAAACAGCCATAAATAATATACTTCCAATGATCGTAAAAAAAATAAAACAAATCTGTTTTGGATAGCTTATCATTCAGTCTTTCAAATGAAACAATAAAATCATTTGTGATATTTGCACAAAATTAACTATTCAGACGTAGTGCCATACCTTAAAATAAGCATTTGGGACATAGAAACGAATAAGAATGAATAAACTGACCGTCCATTGAGCTACTGCAATGTTATTTTTCTTTAGGATACAGAGACGAACCACATTACTTGTACTTTCCTTTCTTTCTGTTCTTCCTTTTTATCATTTTCGCACACAAAAATGAAACTTTTACCAGAGTACCCTTTTTAAAACATAACGATCAGTTTCAAAGTTGAAATTTTGGAAGGCATTTGGTGCTATAGACAATATATTTAGCTGTTATTATAATATAATAATATAATTATATTATAACTGCTATAAACAATATATTCGCAAATTCTTTTAAAACTAGTTTTATAATATCAACAATGATACGTGTTTTGATGTTTTATAGCGTAAGACAAATGTGCTGTTTAAAATTGTACAACATCATTGAAAAATATTTAAACAAAAAACTGCCTATAAATTATAACGTGTTAAAATTATTTGGTCACTCCTGTATCGGAACTCTAGATGATGAGATAAAAAAGTGCATAACTTCATTAAAAAAGTTCTTGAAGAATTAACCGCCCAAAACCGATAATGAGTTCAAATACTTCTAGAAGTATGCACAACGTTTTAATGGAGAACATGATGCAAAGTACCTGAAAAAAGAAATATATAAATTTTGATCAGTTACGGTTGTAAAACGACATTAAAATCTACTTATCGCCAAAAGATCACAATTATAGGCATTATTATTCGTAATCTTGTAAAAAAGCTAGAAATGTTATACCCACAACTTTCAGTGGGAAACATGATGTTGTGAACCTTAATAACATATAACAATTTTACTCTGTTTGAAATGGCGAAATGTTATTATAATTTATTTCAAACAATTATACCCCATTGATTATGATCTATCCAAATTATTTTGTGTGTTAATTCTAAATGCTATGGACATTTTCTTTCGGGGACATGATGTAATGAACCTTGTAAGACGTGTGAATGTTGTAGCAAACCATATATAAAACAAACCATATTTAAAGCAAAACATATTTAAAGTTACAGCGTGAATAGACAGACAGAACAACCGGAATTATATAAACAGGTTTTTAAAGTTTTGTCAAATCTTAACAAGAAAGAAAAATCATGCGTCAAGTATATATTATGAAATAACTTTCCAACACATTCAAAATACTGTAACAAAATTTCACTGTTTAATAAGTTGAAAGATCATGTCTAAGTAAGCAATTTGAAAAACGCATTACATTTAAAAAGCCGATTTCATCAATTACGATCTACAGTTGGAAAAATATCCGAATTATTTTGTGCAGCTCTGTACATGATCTATAGATTTGTATACATACTACATAGTATGCACAAATTTAGTTCAGTTAGGAAACGCATAATACAGTTGGAAATTACCCTTCAGCAGTTCCCGCCAATAAGCAGATATGTACTCGAATTATTTTGTGCCACCCTGAATATGATCTATGGAATTTATATACACCAAAATTTATGCAAAAAAATTAGTTAAATTTAAAAACGCGATTCCAGCATTTATTGCTCATAGACAGTATTGTGTAACTGTATTCTTTTGCGTATCCCTGTAAATGAACGATAAATGTTATGCATACCCTATTCCATTCCATAGTAAACATCTCGTACTACACCTTAATGATGTATATCAATTTCAGCATGTTTGAAATAGTGTAACATCATTAAAATACACTGCAAACAACTTTCCCCCGTAGACCGTAATGTAACATAATTATTTTGATTGTACCTGTAAACGAACTGTAAACGCTATACACTTCATTTTCAATACCGAATATGTGTAGTATTGTTAAAATACTCTGCAAACGATTTTGCCTCATTGCCATAATGTAACGGAATTCTTTTGAGTGCCCTGTAAACGAACAATAAATGCTACACACTTCATTTACAGTACCAGACATGCCATGGTAAACTTCAATAACATGTATCAGTCATATGGCAATATAAGTATACTTACGGGAGTCAAAGCGCGGACAGATAGATAGACTGCCAGATAAACCGAATTCATAAAATTTTCAACTATGTTGGCAAGTATTAAAAAGATATAGTGGGAAACAGCGAATCCAATCAATATACATGTTTTCTACACATGCATATCTTTGAAACAGCAGTTTGTGAAAATATTCTGGTTAGCTTTTATTTTTCTTACTGCATGATTTATTTTATATTTATGAAACAAAGAAAATATTTGATACTATTTGATTGGTATAAAAAAAATAATAGTTCAAAAAATAATTCTTTAAATTTCCATGACATAAGTAATGCGAAGTATAATTCACACTTATTTGAAACAGATAAGATACAGAGTCCCCTCTAACTAACTAACTTAAAAAAAAAAAAAATAGCGGTCATGCATTTAACGGATAAAGTTTTACTTTCAATCTTTGAATACTTATTAATAACAGTAATAATAATAATAAAGCCTGATACATATTTAAATGATTTTGGAAAGAAAAAAATCCCTGACGGCTCGGCCTACAGGCACAGGTAGATTTCGAAGGCCCAGAACGTGGGGCGCCTGTTTGTCGGGAATTGCGGAAGAAATGACCTTTTTGCGATGATGCTGCAGTTGGAACCGCCTACTTCGAAACCAAACTTGTTTGCAGGCGGAGCCAGCAAGGATTTTTTTTTTTTTTTTTTCGTTGCTATAAGAGTTGGTCCTATAAAAAACATGTCAATATAAAAATTTTAGATAATATTAAGGGGATTTATAATAAATTTAAGCGTATTTGAAATCTTGGGAATTGACGAAGTTATGAATTTTTTTCTTCTAAAACCCCCCTTCCCCACTTAAGGCAATTTTTAATTATATCAAAAATCTGTCATACATAAATTTTCGGCCCTTCTCCTATAAGTAATAATAACTTCAAACGGATTCGATACGTATCATAATTAAGAAATTATGGGTTTTTTTCTGTTTTCACAAAAAGTCCCACCCATCCCCCCCCCCTGGTTCGATTTTGCCCATTAACGAACTTGACCGAGATTTTATGCCCCTTGATTTTATGTATCAGTTTCGAAAAGATGCGGAAGTTGGAACCGCCTACTTCGAAAAATAACTTGTTTGCAGGCGGAGCCGGAAGGGATTTTTTTGTTTTTATTTATTTATTTATTTATTTATTTATTTATTTATTTATTTTGCTATAACGGTTAGTCCTATAAAAAACTTGTCAATATAAAAGTTTTAGATAATATTAAGAAGATTTATAATAAATTTAAGCGGATTTGAAATCTTGGGAATTGACGAAGTTATGAATTTTTTTCTTCTAAACCCCCCTTTCCCTCCCCCCCTTAAGACAATTTTTAATTATATCAAAAATCTGTCATACATAAATTTTTGGCCCTGTTCCTAGAAGTAATAACAACTTTAAACGGATTCGATACGTATCATAATTAAGAAATTATGTTTTTTTTTTCTGTTTTCACAAAAAGCCCCCCCCCCCCTTGGTTCGATTTTGCCCATTAACGAACTTGAACGAGATTTTATGCCCCTTGATTTTATGTATCAGTTTCGAAAAGATGCGGGAGTTGGAACCGCCTACTTCGAAAAATAACTTGTTTGCAGGCGGAGCCGGCAGGGATTTTTTTTTGTTTTTATTTATTTATTTTTTTTGCTATAACGGTTGGTCCTATAAGAAACTTGTCAATATAAAAGTTTTAGATAATACTAAGAGGATTAATAATAAATTTACGCGGATTTGATATCTTGTGAATTGATGAAGCTATGATTTTTTTTCTTCTAACCCCCCCCCCCCTTTCCCCCCCCTTGGGGCCATTTTTAATTAAATCAAAAATCTGTCCTACATAAATTTTCGGCCCTTTTCCTAGAAGTAATAATAACTTTAAACGGATTCGATACGTATAATAATAAAGAAATTATGAGGATTTTTCTGTTTTCACAAAAAGCCCCCCCCCCATTCCCCCCCCCCTTTGGTTCGATTTTGCCCATTAACGAACTTGACCGAGATTTTGTGACCCTTGATTTTATGTATCAGTTTCGAAAAGATGCGGGAGTTGGAACCGCCTACTTCGAAAAATAACTTGTTTGCAGGCGGAGCCGGAAGGGATTTTTTTGTTTTTATTTATTTATTTATTTATTTATTTATTTATTTTGCTATAACGGTTAGTCCTATAAAAAACTTGTCAATATAAAAGTTTTAGATAATATTAAGAAGATTTATAATAAATTTAAGCGGATTTGAAATCTTGGGAATTGACGAAGTTATGAATTTTTTTCTTCTAAACCCCCCTTTCCCTCCCCCCCTTAAGACAATTTTTAATTATATCAAAAATCTGTCATACATAAATTTTTGGCCCTGTTCCTAGAAGTAATAACAACTTTAAACGGATTCGATACGTATCATAATTAAGAAATTATGTTTTTTTTTTCTGTTTTCACAAAAAGCCCCCCCCCCCCCCCTTGGTTCGATTTTGTTCATTAACGAACTTGAACGAGATTTTATGCCCCTTGATTTTATGTATCAGTTTCGAAAAGATGTGGGAGTTGGAACCGCCTACTTCGAAAAATAACTTGTTTGCAGGCGGAGCCGGCAGGGATTTTTTTTGTTTTTATTTATTTTTATTTTTTTTTGCTATAACGGTTGGTCCTATAAAAAACTTGTCAATATAAAAGTTTTAGATAATACTAAGAGGATTAATAATAAATTTACGCGGATTTGATATCTTGTGAATTGATGAAGCTATGATTTTTTTTCTTCTAACCCCCCCCCCTTCCCCCCCCCCCTTGGGGCCATTTTTAATTATATCAAAAATCTGTCCTACATAAATTTTCGGCCCTTTTCCTAGAAGTAATAATAACTTTAAACGGATTCGATACGTATAATAATAAAGAAATTATGAGGATTTTTCTGTTTTCACAAAAAGCCCCCCCATTCCCCCCCCCCCCCTTTGGTTCGATTTTGCCCATTAACGAACTTGACCGAGATTTTATGACCCTTGATTTTATGTATCAGTTTGGAAGAGATTTATGCAGAATTTTTCCAGTTATCGTGGTCAGAAAAAAGTGACATAGATAGATAGATAGATAGATAGATAGATAGATGTATAAACTTTTGAACTGGGGGTGTTTTTGGGTTCTGGGAGTCATGATCGGCGTAGATCTGCAAAAATTTTTCAAAATTTCCAACTTAGGTGAGAATGTAATAGGTAGTATTTCTTACGAAATCTACCTAAAATGCATAGTTCTTGAAGGAAAAAGTGATCACCCTCTTCTAATTCACGTGTAAATAATCGTATATAAATAATATAGGTATCAATCGGCTGAGAATAATGTATACTATTAAACACTTTTCATATATTTTGTTTGGGGATCGTCTACATATTAAATAATGTACGAATTTATATTTTTTATACGGATATTTTGTTTGGGAATATATAAATTAAAGTTTTTTTTTAATGTGAATTTGACATAAGCATCCTCAAATGGAACCTTTTATAAGTCTATAAAGATTTAGAAAAACATGCATAAAATATATGTTTTTCTCGAAGGAACTAGAATATAGTATAAAAAGTGGATGCTATTACTTGAAAAAGAAATGTTGGTACATTTTTTAATATGTAGGCGACCTCCGAAGTATAATCTATGCATATCCTCAATTAGTAGACATTATTTTCAATCGATTGACTCCTATATCCTTTTATACGATTATTTGTAGCAGAATTAGTATATGTGTGTGTGGGGGGGGGGGGGGGGGGCGGCATACCATTCATTGGCATGTATCCTACATTGTACAAAATTCAGTGAAGGATTAAGATTGGTTTTACCCGTTACTAACACATTATACCATACAAATTTTCTTAGTTATCATATAGAAGAAATATTCTATACAACATGTATGAGGTATAATAAAATATCATTATCAACTAAGTCTTTATTCTACCAAATACGTCTTTAAATATTCTTTCTTGAAAATTTTATTTCCTTATGGATAATTTACTTACACATAAATGAATTTTCTTTTCTGATTCAAAAGACATGAAGCTAATTATAAAATATTATTATTCTTTTAAGAGTTACGGATTTCCAAATTTTTTTTTTTCTCTTTTGCATAATCGATAATTTCTTAATGTCAAAGAAAAATCAATTTCAAATTCGAAAAAAATTCTAGAGATAAAATATTGAAAAATAATAATTTCCTCAAAAATATTGAAAGAATTTAACTTTATTATCAAACAAACAGGAGAATATATATATTTTTTAGTGCTTGTATCGTATTTTAAGATCCTTTCTTTATAGTCACGAATGCATTTTAAAAAGAATATTTTAAATGATAAATGTATGTTTGTGAGAGAGTACTTTAAAGACATCGCGAATGATGTACACAGTACTGGAAAAAGTAGTTAGTAACTATGACGCGAATCAACGCATAAAAAT
Source organism: Maratus michaelseni (assembly GCA_963931845.1). Taxonomy (NCBI): domain Eukaryota; kingdom Metazoa; phylum Arthropoda; class Arachnida; order Araneae; family Salticidae; genus Maratus; species Maratus michaelseni. The sequence continues at coordinate 202,915,634 of OZ007592.1, forward strand.
GTGACTGGTACTAATCGATTTGCAATAATGTCTACTATTGAATGATATACTTAAATTTTCCTTAAGGGGTCGTCTACATATAGAAATTGTAACAAACTTTAAAAACTTCAATGCCAACATAATTTTGCATTCGCATTTTTGAAACTTCTAGAAATCAATTTCTGTTAAAAAATTTAAAAGTAAAAATTCATATATTTTTTCGAAAATTAATTTTGAAGATTATATATATATTTAAAAAATATATATTGAAATATATAGAAATAAAATTAATAGATATATTTAAAGATATAAAATTAATTTCGAAAAAAATCTAAATTGTAATCTATGATTTTTTTTTTAGAAAACAGAAATCGATTTCTAGAATATTTAAACATGAAATCCAAAATAACTGTTTTGCCGCTAAGTTGTTTTTGAATTATGCTTAAAAAACGGCCCACATTGCAATGTGTTTTACAACGATTAGAAATGAATTTAACATTAGGAGTTCCAAACTTTAAACCTGTGCTTAATTCCTAAACTACTTGACCGAATGACTTTCCGTTTGGTATCCGAAGGTAAAATGTACAGGAGAATCTAAATATGGTATCAAAATTAGTATTGTATTAAAAATTTTAAAGTTTTTAACAATCTGTATGTGAGATGGCCTCCTGAGAAAAATTTTAGCATAGCATTAATTCGTAGACGCTATTACAAATCAATTGGTACTAGTTACATTCTTATACGATGGTTTATGGCAAAGTTAGTAGGGGTGGTGCGTTATTCCTATAGAGGAATGTATTGCTGCAGGGTAAATCTATTTAGGTTTCTTTATATATTTCTTTCGTTATATATATAACGTTCTGACGAACGATAGACGAATGAATCAATATATATATATATATATAAGAAACGAAAATGTAATTTTAAAAACATTCATAACAAACAAACATAAAAGGGCATTTTTTTTTCACTTTTCATACTTTCCAATATAGTCGAAAAGTGTTTATGAATTCGGTTTGTCTGTCTGTCTGCCGTCTGTCTATACCGTCTGCCTATATCTGATGTCTGTCTGCCCGTGTTCCAACTCCAACTCGCGTAAATATACCCGGATTTACGTGGAATTGATATATGTTATTGACGTTTACTGTAGCATGTTCGGTATTGAAAATGAAGTGTGTAGCATTTACAGTCCGTTTACAGAGACAACCAAAAGAATTCCGTTGCATTACAGTCTATAGGGAAAAATCCTTTTTAGTTTATTTTAATGATGTCACACTATTTCAAACATATTGAAATTGATGTATATGACTGTGGTGAAGTGCAAAATGCTTACTATAGAATATAGTGTGCAAGTGTGCATAGCATTGGTCGCGCATTTACAGGGACACATAAAACAATTCGGTTACAGTACTGTCTGTGAATGATAATAGCTAAAAGTGCGTTTTCAGTTATGGTACGTATTTTTGAATTTAACTAATTTTTTGCATATTATTTTATACATATAAATTCTGTAGATCCTATACAGGGCTGCACAAAAGATCTCGAGTCCATTTCCGCTTATTGACATAAATTGCTGAAAGGAAATTTCCAACTTTGCTATGTGTTTCCTAACTAAACTAAATTTAAGCATGCTATGTACACTGCAAAAGAAAAAAAAATGTTGATTTTACAGTATAATACTGGCACCAGTATTATACTGTAAAATCAACAATTTTTTTTTTGCAGTGTAGCATATTTACAAATATATCGATCATATCTGCACATAAATATTCAAATAATTTTCCAATTATTGATGTTAACTGCTGAAATTAGGTTTTGAAATGTGTTATGTGTTATACAAATTGTTTACTTAGACATAATATTTCACCATATTATTCTGTGAAGGTTCGTTACAGCTTTCTGGATGTGTTGGAAAGTGTTTCATAATCTCTGCTTCAAGCATGATTTTCCGATTTTGTTCATTTTCACTTCGGAGAGTCTTTGGACGTCATGAATTCAACCGTTAACTAGGCGGCTAATTCCAAATATATGGATATTTATCTGGAAATTAAATTTACTTTGAAGTCTATAGATTGATTTTTTGAAAATATACTATTTTCATAACTAGCTATAACCGTTGATTTTTAACACTACCATTAGTTATCTCATTTGTGTCGCAATAATAAAGAGATATAAGGCAGAAGTCATTCAGATTAAGATTTTTATTTCTTTCGAATTCGGGAAAATTATTTCCGGAGGGTGGCAACAAGTCGAAAAGAGTAGAAAGAAATTCTCGTCTGCTTGTAATTTACTAAGTCTCATTATACAACGTTTTCGGGAATGAGAACCCAATTACACGTCTTTCACTAGAACTGTATTTATCAAAATGGTCTCTATCGTAATTGGACGGGCGGGGTCGACAGAAAGCAAATAAGAATAGAAGGCAAGCATATTATGTTTTGTTCTCCTGGATATCGTATGATATGCTGTGTTTGTGACTCTAATAATCACCATAGCAAATGAGGATTAGAATATAGTAATCTTTTATCACAAACATAAAGATTTTCAAAGGAGTTTTATATATACAGTGTCTCACAAAAGTGATGGGACACTTGTGCTTTATAAAAAGAAACTGCAATAAAATAAATAAACAAACATGTGCAAAAATTTTTTGGGTGTGTTTCATATTTAGAGTTAGTAACAATTATTACATAACATACATTTTGTCAAAATATTAAAATATTAATTTAGTAAAAATACAATTGTTCAGAACGGAGCAAAAAATGGCTCACATAAGTGATGGGACACTTACTTTTCCATCAAATATTTATCCAAAAATTTTACTTTTTAAAAGGTTTTAATATTTTGTTGGATTTCCTTTTACTTTTAAAACATGATTTAATCTTTTTGGGATGGATTCGACTAATTTTTTTGTGATTTCTGGAGTGATTTTACCCCATTCTTCTTGAAGCACCGATTTTAGTTGTTGTTTTGAAGAAATGGTGTGTTTGCGAATTCTTGATTCCAATTCTTGCCAAATATTCTCTATGGGATTTAAGTCTGGAGATTGTGGTGGTGTTTTTATTATTTCAGGACAGTTATATAGCAGCCAGAGTCTAACGTTCAGAGCAGTGTGCTTGGGGTCATTGTCCTGGTAGAATTTAAAATCGTTATGAAGGTTCAATTTTCGTGCTGAAGATTTCAAATTTTGCTTTAAAATATCAATATACTTGTACTGATCCATTATACTGTCAATAAAAACAAGATTACCAACTCCAGCGGACGACATACACCCCCATACCATAACTCCTCCTCCACCATGTTTTACTGTTGGTACCAAGTTCTGTTTACGAAATTCTTCCCTGGGTTTTCTCCACACCAAGATTCTACCGTCAGAACCAAATATATTAAATTTACTCTCATCAGCAAATATAACTTTATTCCAGTAATCAGAATTCTTATTTATGTTGGATTTTGCGAAAGCTAGTCTGAGTTTTCTATTCTTTTCACTTACGAAGAATTTTTTCCTGGCTACTCTACCGTGATATCCAGCAGATCGAATTACCCTTCTAATAGTCTCATGATTAACAATTATTCCATATAATGCTTGTAAATCAGCAGCAACTTTTGAAGCACTAATTCTTGGATTTTTTTTAATATTTCGAACGATAATTCGCTTTATTCCATTGGATAGCTTTGATGGTCGGCCAGGTCTTCTTTTATCCTGAATCATATGATTCTTTTTATATCGTTTAATGATATTGAAAACTGTTGAACGACTCAAGTTAACTGTTTCAGCAGTTTTTCTAATAGATTTTCCACGTTCAATATGCAAATGAATAACTAATTTTCGAATTTCAGGCGAAGTTTCTTTTCGTTTAGCATTCATGGCTACACAGAGCTAAAAAACACAAAAATTCCAAAACAAACTGGAGAGAAATACTGCAGACGATTTTATCAATTATTGCCAATTGCTTTTAAGTAAAAATAAAACCCCAAAAAATATTTTTATTGCTTATTTCAGGCGATTTTTGTTGCATATATAATGGTGTCCCATCACTTATGTGAGCTATTTTTTGCTCCGTTCTAAACATTTGTATTTTTATTAAATTAATATTTTAATATTTTGACAAAATGTATGTCATGTAATAATCTTTACTAAATTTAAGTATGAAACACACCCACAAAAAAATGTGTACATGTTTTTTTAATTTATTTGATTAGTTTCCTTTTGTAAAGCACAAGTGTCCCATCACTTATGTGAGACACTGTATATGTATAAAAAAATATCGTATTAGCTGAAAAATTACAATTAAAATGACATTTATCGAAATTTTTCTTTAGATGGGGTATTTTTAAACTAATCTGAAATTAATGGCATCCAAACCCAAAATTTACTTGATGTATTTTTAAAATTGTTTGAAATAAAAAAAAATCTTATGTGAAATTAAACAACTGTCAAATGTGAAATTAAAAAAAACATCTTTAGAACATTTTTACAGATATTTGTATGTAAGTGTAACAACTTCAGATATTCATAAATAAGTGCAGTTTCCGAATCAGACTACTTCTATTTTTTTTTCAAATAATAGCGCAGCTTCGCTGATCGGCATTTCCAAACGAACATAGTGGTGATTACTCCACTGCCTTCTTACATCGTAGACATCGCCTTCGCCCGAATTCGCAATCGTAAATTGTGAATACTGTCATAAATTGAAAACATAACTAAATAAAAAAAGAAAACTGCCCAGTTAAACTGAGGGCATTGAGCTCACAGGCTATTCACACTAATTGTATATTATACTCTTATTTCAAAGAATTTGAAATATGCCCCTCGAAAAATAAAGAAATCAACAATATATTAAGGGGGGGGGGGGTCATCCCCCCGTTACCCCCCCATAGTTAACTAATGAACCCCTTAAACTAATCAGGGAAGTCTCTAATTACAATAAATATATATACAAAATTTGAAGAAAATCGGATAATTCTGCATGAAAAACCCATTTATCTAAATTAAGAGGGGATTAGCCCCCCTTTCCCCCTTTATACTTAACCAATGACCCCCCAAAACTATTCAGAGAAGCGCATTATTACAATGAACCTATATACAAAATTTGAAGAAAATAGGATAATTCTGCACGAAAAACCCATTTATCTAAATTAGGGGGGGTTATCCCCCCTTTCCCCCTTTATACTTAACCAATGAACCTCCAAAACTATTGACAGAAGCGCATTATCAAAATGAACCTATATACAAAATTTGAAGAAAATCGGATAATTCTGCATGAAAAACTCATTTATCTAAATTAGGGGGGGTATCCCCCCCTTTCCCCCTTTATACTTAACCAATGAACCCCCAAAACTATTGACAGAAGCGCATTATCAAAATGAACCTATATACAAAATTTGAAGAATATGAGATAATTCTGCATGAAAAACCCATTTATCTAAATTATGGGGGGTTAGCCCCCCGTTTCCCCCCTTTATGCTTAACCAATGAACCTCCAAAACTAATCAGGGAAGCGCCTTATCACAAGGAACCTAAAATTTAAAGTAAAACGGTTCGTTCTATCAAGAGTTATCGCGTTACGTACATACATACATACATACGTACGTACAGAACCGGCGGGCACATAAGCTCTCAGGCTTTGATAGCCTGTGAGCTAAAAAATTAAACTGTCATTCTTCGACCATCGTATTACGCGAGCCAGCGATTCCCATACTAATTTTGGAATCGTCTTTTGTAAAATAAACAAAAATAATATATTTTCTTTCTGCTGTCAACATCCTTTTTTCTATGAATTTATGTAACGCACAACAACAAATGGGGTATCATTCTAAAGGTTTGTGCAGCGGCTTCTGACATAGTACACTCACATTTCGTTAAAACATGTTTTTTGATTTAAAATTTCTGTTAATTAAAAATTAAATCGGCGTTGTTCTCACAAATAAAATGAAAGGTTTTCCACAAATTAGTGCTGCCACATAAATAAAATACCACATTCAGGGGTCGATCCAGGAAATATTTGGGGCCTATTTAGGGGCCCTTCACAAAAATCCATTTAATAAAACAGATCCCTTCACAAAATTCCTCTTAATAAAATAGGCCGTTTCACAAAATTCCCTTCCAGGAAAACATACTTTTCAGTAATTATTTTTTATTTTGTTATGATTTAAAATGTGTAATTTGAAAATAAAACAAGCTCACCAGTAAGAAAAACTTTAGTAAAAGGACTTAAAAATAAGTTATTATTAAATGCTTGGTTTGAATTTGAGTAGCTGGATTTCACCTTTCATTACAAAAGGTTATTTTTCACAAAAATATGATAAATTTTACAAAAATAACTTTTACTTTTCACAAAATGGGCCCCAAGGAAAAAAAAAAAAAAACTTGCATCGATCCCTGACATTATATGATGCTCAGCAATGTTTATAAGACACTCAGCACGGGTTTATTTTAAATTTATGATTAAAAAGCATTGGAATGCTTAGATTTATATTTCTTTCTCCCGTGTTTTCCCCGAAGTGGATGACGTCATCATCTAATGCAGTTAAAATACGATTGTTAACTTTTTTCAGGCGCATGCCTTTTGCTATCTTGGATCCGTCTTTACTCTAACTTTGATGGAATGAATTAGATGATATTCTTGCTTGACTAAAAACTAAATGCTGTTTGCAGATATTTTTATCCTCAATTTTTCTTTAGAAGTTTAAACCTCCATCTAAAAAATATTAGATATTGCTAAATAATATTACATTGTAGTGTGAAATCCTTGCACATGCCCACTGGTTAAAGGAATACGTGCCAGGGAGATAAGCGTGTGATCTTTCTTCAGCGTAGAATTTGGGCACAATGTTTTATTTCATAATTTTTTGCATTGAAATAAGTTTAAAAAGATAAACATACTGAAAAAAATATATCACATTTTGAAGATTTTGAACACATGATACGATAGTGAAAATTAATTTTATTTAATCTTTATTTTAATTTTAATTAAAACTTGAAAAATAAATGAATGGGAGAATATTTTAGTTACAATCAAATTTTTTCCAGCTTGAAATTCGGTCCAAACACTATTCGCTACATTCCTAATAACAATCAACTAAAATTTGAGTTGGATGATGCAATGGGGGGTGGGGGAGGAGTCAGAGGGCACGACATCATGACAAACAATGAAATAGCAGCTAAATTGAAAAAAAAAATTACACATATCCCTCACAAAATATGACACAAAACTAGCAACCTTTTTTATTGCAGCCGTCCAATTCAACACTCTGTCCGGCGGATGATTTTTTAATTCCTTTGGCATGGTGTGCGGAGTTAAAAAATATGTTTAAAAAATCGTTAAAATTCGTCTATTTAATATTTTAAAAGAAAATGTTGGCTGAAAGTACAAAAAGATTCTTATTAAAAAAAAAAAAAAAACCTTTTATTTCCGATTAAAGTTTAGGAAATTATTAAATGTTTAAATAAAACTAAAAAAAAAAAATTGCTGTTTTTAAGTAATATTATTGTAATTTTCTGAAAAGTACCTTTTTGCTTACAAATATTGGCAGAAATTTGACTTTTTTCATCAAAACGCTGTTGTTAATTGTTTATTATAATTTTGCATCCATTTTAAAAAATCGTAAAAAAAAAAAAGAAAAAAAAAATCCTCTTTAAGTATACCAGGTGATCCAATTCGGCCTTCCCGAGTTACGGAATATAGGTGAAAGCCATTTTTTTTAAAGTTGAGAACTCTAATTTTTTTTTTAAATATTTATATACAAACATATATATATTTGCATATATATATATTTGCATTACTCACTAACAACATTAAAAAACATTTTTTATATGAAAAATATCAGTAATGTATTCAAATAAAGTTTTAAAATTTATTAAAAGCGATAACTTTCGTTTTAGGCCGCATACCAAGAGTTAATAGCCAAAGATTTCGTTACATACAGCAGCCTTTTGGATTTTGATAATTTCAGTGGTTTAAGCTCGTTTAAATTTGTGTTTTATTTAGATTTATTTTATTTATTCATTAAGTTTAAATTTCGTTATGGAACATTAGCCGGAAAAAAAACTACTGCACTATTTAAATTGTTTTAAGTGCAAACGCGTTCATCTTTCATAATCACCAGTACACGATAAAGATGACAGTTTTTTTTTTTTTTTTTTTTTTTTTTTTAAATCACGCTTCAAAATTATTTTAAAAATCATAAAAAATTGTGATAGAGTTTTCAAACAAATTGCATTAAAAAAAAAATAAATCCTATTTGACGGTGTAAAAATTCAACATGAACGATGTCTAGAAATTCAACGATGTCTAGAAATTGAAAAAAAAAAAAGAGAATGCAGTAAAAGCGAAATTCAATCGTCAGGTGTTGCCAACGTCAAAATAACATCAGCATTACGCACGGACACGTTTGTCCTTTATTATATATAGATTTTTTTTTAAATCCTATCTTTCAAGAGCATAATTTTCGTACTTTTGTAACAAAGTACCGATTATAACAAGTACAAAACGATACGGGAGCATTCCAAAAATTATCTCCATAAAAACGCTTAAAAAATCGTTTTCCGAAAAATATTTTATGATAAAAAAAATCGTTATTAAAATATATTGAATCAAAAGAGAGATAAATGAATCATCTATCACATTCTACATGTACTTTTAGTTTAACACTTTGCTCAGCGTGCAGATACGAATTTAATAAAGAGATTATTTTCTCAGATAAACAGAAAAAAAAATTGTTGATTTTACAGTATAATACTGTAAAATCAACATTTTTTTTTTTGTAGTGTAGATCGGGGAAAGAAGCTCTACATTGCAGATTGCACGTATTACTGTTCTACCAAATTCAGCGTAAAGTTTAATTTTACTGGCAGAGAAAAATGAACTTTGTTAACGTAATTAATTAGTCTTTTATATACTAATTAAAAAGTTGAAAACCAACTTCGAGGTGCATAATTTCAGGAATACTATTATACATCATTACTGTAATATCTTGCACAAGTAAATCCTATAATTCTTCCTATAACGTTCTCTTAAAGAAAAGAAAAAAACTTCAGTCAAATACACGGACATGCAAATACTTCTCTTTACTATTATATATATGTGTGTGTGTGTGTGTATGTATCTATTTATTCTGCACATTTGGATTGAACTTAATTCGATATAATCGATGAGTTGATTCGTCAAATTTTTATTTTTATGTCGATCTATAACTATGACTTACGCTTAACAGTTATTTATTTACAAAAACACTTAATATACGTATTATTTTATAGTGTATTTACAAGCTAATCTGATCCGGATCAAGTTTTACACGAATCTACAAATCACTAAAAAAACACTACCTCTCATACACTGTAAAATTTATCTAAACCTTTCCTGATACGGAAGAAACAGTTCGCAAATAGTCTTGCACCACTATTAATGATAAGAAAATTTCTATTAATTTTTTTAATACACAAAATTTGTAACCGCCTCGTTTATTCACAGAATTTTCCATATTTTTCTAAAGTTAAATAAGGCGAAAAAAACTGTTAAAAATTTGGGATAGAACTGTACGAACCCTGATAATAAATCCAAATTTTCAAAATCAATAGCTTTTCGAAAAGAACACAAACGTCTTTTCTGAAATTTCCGAACAGCAAAGTGCTTTTTTATTCATTAACCTCGAAAACCTATTATATTATATGATTCCGGTCCCTATAGATGATAGCCGATGATAGACAGCCTTTCGGATGTCAGACTTATTTTTTCACGTTTTTTCATTAACTCACGGCATATAAAAATCAGCTGGTCTAAACCGATTCAATACAACAGAAATTTCCACTAATAACAGGGAATAAAATCCAATACCGAAACCTCAAAGCGTCTTAAAACACAGAAAAGACAGCTAAATAGCCTAACAGTCAGTCAAAATTAACTTAATCCTAATTGCCTGTGTCATGGGATACGTCTGTTTATAACAAGAAAAATCCCGCCTCCCGAAACCTTCTTTCCGTAACTTCTGAACAATGAACATAGAATAGTAGGATCACGAAATAGGGTTTGGAAGAAGAAAATCGTTCTCGAAATTTTTTTGAAATGGGGCGCTGATGTAGCCCGGTTCTACTTGGTTCATTAGCTTCCATCAATTACCTGCTTGATCATTGAGAGCCAGCCATTGTCCAATTGGGTGCTTTCTGTCTGAGATTCTACTCTGGCAGCCATATTTGTTCGAAAGTTGTAACCCGATTTTAACATTATTATGATTGAGGTCCTAGTACTCTATGTTCATGTTTTGAACCAATCGCATGTGCGCTGGTCTCACCCTTGCAGCTGCGCACGCCCATGACAGACACCTGAAACCTACCGACAGAGCTACGTTTACTTACCGCCACGCATATCACTACTGAGATAACCTTGAGATCCTGTCAGCCACTAAAAAAATTAATTAAAATATTTACGAAATCTGTAACAGTCACTGAGCTACATATATAACAGGAGTTCTGAGTCGGCTGCCAGAAGCTTGCAAGGCAAATGAAGCATACAAGGCAAAGGTAAAAAAAAGTTCGCATTGTCAATGCCATATATTAGGGTTTTCATTTACAATTATCCTAATTTATGCTTCTCTAATTAAACTATGCTTATCTAATTAATAAATGTTTCCCTAATAATGTAAGGGAATACGATAAATAGCATGTTTTGCCTCGAATGCGAACTAAATTTAGCGTCACTGTATCCCTCCGCGCTGACTGCTGGAAATCATGTTGGGGAATGGGACGAAGGTGGCGTCTCGAAGCAGCTGCACCCAAGTAAAGGCGTACTTCTCAGCTCGGTGTAGGCAAAAATTAACAATTCTCACAGAGCTAGTAATTCATAATATACCATTTCCTTACACAAAATATGATGTATTATAACTACACTAAAATTATTTAAAGAAGCAATTTAGAGAGAACTACCAGCAATTCAGCTCGAAGTTTTGCCTATGTGGAGGAGTTTAGTAGACAAGCATCAAACTAGTTTGTTGACAAACATGTACATTATCAATTGTTTTATTAGGTTTGTAATAAATCTTTCTCCAAATGGTTTTTGAAAATAACGGAAAGGTTTCCGAAATCTTGGGTAACGGAAAAGGTAATACATTAAATTTTCGAAAACGTTACTATTACATTAGAGCAGAATTTATTATTTTTTATACATTATCTTTACTATTTTGCACTGAAAAATAGTATTTCTTTTGTGAAATATTTGTATGTTTAACTATTTGATTATTTGCGCTTTTCCTGGCGTTAGTTTTTACGTTGCGTGTTCGTAGGTAAAAGGTTTTTGTACTTATACCATAACATACGATTTAATCTTTTCTCGACTGCCATGCGGTTACAATAAATTAATTCCAGGAACAGAAAAATATCTTCTACATTAAATCAAGCGTTAAAATGATGTAATCCTATTGATTCGTTTTCGTTAAAATATTTCGAGTCATTAAATGGTATTTTCCACGCAACAAAAACCCTTTTTAAACTGATTAGATTAGCAATATGAAGTAATGGGAATTGATCTAATCCAAGAGTTCTCAAAACTTTTCTCATCACTGAAGACTTTTTAATTAAACTGCTCACTGTCTATTGAAAAGAACTTGAGAAGTGCAATTTGCCCATGCAGAAAATTTTTCGCTGAAGTATTTAGTTTTTTTTTTCATCTTTAAGATAAGTATTTCAAAGTCGGGAATAAGAAATGCCGCCTAATTTCTATTAAAGTTTACGAAAATATGGAAGTGTTATGAGCTTTCTAAATTTAATTTTTCAAAAGAAACGTTTAAAAGAAATGTATGAATGGGCGCACCTTACTATTTACAGTTAACTTTTTAATTAACATTACAGCTGTACATTTTTTAAATTTATTTTAATCAGTTATGTACTAAATATATATTTCTAACAAATGTTGTACAATGCAAAAAAAAAATTTTTAATCATTAATTATTTTTGCAGGGTAAAGTAGATAGAAGTTTTAGTTTTAGCACCTGCAACAATTAATTTAGAAATCATAGAAACTCGACAGAGTTTCTCGCCAAGCATAAGAAACAGCAATGCATTGAACCGTAAATGAAAGGAATTTCCGCCAATGGATGCCAAACGATTTTACAATTTTTTTTTTTTAACTCTGTCTAGTTTATATTTTGCGGTCGGGACAAAACGGGTTTTTGACACATCTATATCTCGCGTTCTATTTATGATAGAAACAAAATTCTTGATTCTATGGAATGGGGCGTGCCACGGGACTAAGAATTCAAAAGTAAAGCAAAATCCGACGAATAGGTTTTCAGTAAATGCGATTTTAAAAGTGCTGTTTTTTGCACTTTTTAAATCTTGTTCAGACCAAAAACTTTTGACAGGGCTACAGCAATGTGTAATTATCGGATTTTTACGCGGTTTACGTTATTTGAATCGTTTTTATAAGTAGTTCGGACCTTTGCAAGTTTCATGTAAAAATATTAATTAGTTTTTGATTTATATCAGTTTAAAGTTATTGATTCCTATACTTAACATAGAGCAAAAAACTGTTTACAGGGCTACAGCAATGTGTAACGATCGGATTTTTACGCGGTTTACGTTATTTGAATCGTTTTTAGGAGTAGTTCGGACCTGTGTAAGTTTCATGTAAAAATATTAATTAGTTTTTGATTTATATCAGTTTAAAGTTATTGATTCCTATACTTAACATAGAGCAAAAAAATAATAAATGACGCAACTCTTTTAAGAATGGTTGTATACACATGATATTAAGATATGTTATTACACTCGACCCAAGTCAGCTTCCTATTATAAAAAATCTTAACATTTAAGGTTCGTTTACAGGGTCTCACAAAAGAGTTTTTGATATAGGGCTAAAGAGTTGTGTAATTATCCGATTTTTACGCGGTTTGCCACATTTGAATTGTTTTTATAAGTAGTTCAAATGTTTTATATTTCGTGTAAAAATATTAATTAGTTTTTTACGTATACCACTTTAAGGTGATTTATTCCTATACTTAAGATGAAGCAAACAAAATATTAAAAGGTCTAACTCTTTTCAAAAAGAACGTATGCGTATGATGTTAAAATATGTTACTAGGAACTACCTAAGTTAGTTTCCTATTGTAAAACAGAATTGTAGAATTTACTGTTCGTTTACAGGGTAACTCAAAAGATTTTTTAATAAGACTAAAAAGTTGTGTAATTAGCAAATTTTTACGTTGAAGTACATGATTCCTGTACTTAACACAGAGGAAAAACAATAGTAAATTGCATAACTTTTATCAAATTGGCTACATACACAAGATATTCAAATATGTTACTACATCCTCTCTATTGTAAAGCGGCATTGAAGCATATACGTTTCGTTTACAGAGTCTCTTAGAGGATCTTGATTACACTACAACTGATGTATATTTACTGAGTGAGATGTATTTTAATGATTTTACACTGTTTCAATCTCTGTAAGGTTTTATTATCTTGCTTTAAAATTTAATATAAGTTCATTTTGTCCGTCTGAAATCTCGTCGATGTTTTAAGCTCTACATCTATTAAAATATAGTATTTTCATCGATTAAAAAAACTGTGTTTATTTATAAATATATAATTCTAGCGTATCAGGAATTGATTGAAATAGCGACTACAAAATTCCAACTTTACGTTCATGCGCTGAGTAATAGAATGTAAAAATGTTGATACCCCAAGATTACAAGTTTTGCGTTTAAATATTTGCCGTTCATCGAATCTCCGGCTATAACGAACTTAAAATGCTAAATTTCGTATACAATAGGTGATCGGTAACGAACTGTTCAGTTTACGAACAAATCGGTTAACGAACAATTTCGCGAGAGATTTTTATGTTCGGAGAACGAACACCTCACGAAACAAAGCCATGATGAAGCAATTTCATATTTCATGATTCATATTTGCCGAGCTATACTTATTGCCTCTATTGTCAACTTTGAGAACATTTTAACAGTTGCATACATATGTCCTAATTAATTCATGGACTGCCGGAGATTGGGGACCTATATTTTAGGATCACCGAATTGGAATGAACAGACTATATGGACAGAAATCATTTTAATTGTTTTTATACTTTTGCAAACGTTGCAAATTTTATATTTTTCAAATTCTCGAAACGTTGAGTTAAAAAACTTAAACAAATAAAAAACTTCTAAGGTGCTCAGTAATTTTCAAAAATGATATATTTAATATGTTAGTATAAAAAACCCTGTAAATTTTTATACTAATAGAAATAGGTTCGTAGGAAAAAAAATGTTGATTACTCTCGGTAAAGTATGCTCCATAAACTTATCGTTGTAGTTGACCGAAAAAAAGTGCTTCTTATTTTTCCACATTTTTCTGAAACTGTAGTATTTTAATTAGTTTGTAAACTACTGTAAAATTGTCTAATTTTTTGTTTTTGAATGTATATAAACGGAAGAGTGATATAAACAAAAGAAAAAAGAAAATAAATATGTCATAAATAATCTGATGAATACAATGTAAGGAAATTAATGTAAAAGTTTCCCAGTTGTTATGGTAGCGACATGTACATTGGAATAAGTCACTCAATAAATTGTATAATTCTGATGTATAATTCTGTTTACAGCATCACTATTATTTTTTTTTTGCCCCTTTCATCTTTTCTTTTCTGAATAAAAATGGAATCCGTATAATTGAAATTAAATACCTTACAAAAAGGAGTGATATCTCATCAAAAACAACTCGTTGTAAATGATCCCGCCAAGCCACAAACCTAAAACGTCAGTCACAAAAAGAAGTGATATCACATAAAAAGAAGCGATATAGAAGTGCATACTCCGAGTCCCGTGTAAAAATCTATCACCACTCATAATGTTTCCAAAGGACTCGGAGTGAGGTACAGTATGTGAAAACTGCTTGGCGACCTGCAGGCTTTTATAATGTTTGCGTTTCCTGCAATTACATATGACTATATTATTTTAATTTAATTTAATTTAATTTATATTTATTTTATTTATTTATTTTGCTCCCATAAAATTGTAAAAAGTTGAAGCTTCTGTGTTTGCATGTCCTTTCTTAATTATGAGCTTGAAAAATCAATTTGTTGATTTTATTTACCATTATTTAAACTAGAAACACCACTCTTACGAAAAGGATTTTTTAAGTAAACATGTAAAGATTTTGAATTTGTAATATATTGTGGTAGCGTGAGACGTTGTATATATAATTAATAAATTCCATTTATCGTTTGAAACGAAAAAACTTTATTTTAAATTAACACATTAAAAAACGAAAACAAAACGTAAACATGAAAAAATATGATAAGCATCCATGCTGTAAATTTACATGGTCAGACAAACTCCGATTCTCACGTCCGCTCAAAGTCGAACCTCACTCTAGCGTATTCCAAATTCAACTCCTTCCACCTTCAACTGCCGTCCGCAATTTCACTTCCCAGGGGCTTTCCTTGCATTCCTGGAATTTCCCAGAAAACATTGCATTTCGTAAGGGCCCAGTTCTTTGTATCCACAAGAACAATACTTTACAATTCTTATCTACTCATTCAGATAACATACCATTCAATACAAAGCATGTATTGAAGCTTGGCTTATCTCAAAGTGAAAATGAAATTCACACTATTGATAGAATTTTTGTCAATAGAGATCAATCTGTCAGATTATTTTCATTCCAGAGAGATTATCCTTTTTCCACAAATAAGGGAGGAGTTGAAACATGTCAACTCATCACAACACCTCCCCCTAAGAAAAAATTTCTAGAAGAAATTTGGCATATATATTAATAGAATAAGCTCCTTCAATCAATTTCTAAAGAGGTCAACAGAGCACAAAGGAATTTTGAATAACACATGAAAAATCCCTATAGAAAACAAACACATTCCCATACTCAGTATTTGATAGACCACACTGTCAACAGGATTTACTATGATCCCATACCTACAATACCAAAGTATAATTCCAGGAATAATTTATACTATCGATGCCCTAAGAAACAATTTTGAAATATTTCACATACATATAATACCAAAAACAGATTACACCTTACATGATTCTAACAAAAAAAAAATAATAATAAGAGGAAAGAATAAATCTATATACAACACAATGCCTAAAACAATTCTCTTAAAAACCTGCCTAACAGCCTAAATTTAGACGCTTCTACAAATAAAAAGAACGCATACTAAATTATCAATTATTAAATTAATGAAGTTTTACCATTGCGAAAATATTAAGCATTAAATGATAATTAAACACATTACAGATATTACAATAATGAGTACTCCCAAATTTAGAATAAAACTTAATTTAGAGAATTCTCCCAAAACCCAATATCTAAATTACCCTTATCATAAAATCTTTTCAACAATAAATTTCGCTTTACAACTTCATGATCATAATTTTTCCTTTCAAAATCTTGTTTGACTTTAATGAATCTTTCTTTGTGATTCGTTTTAAAAACAGAATGCTCCATTCTTTTTAACTTTGAATTTCCATATTCATTTTCTTGGCATTTAGCCTCCCAATTTACTCTATTATTATCTTTTATCCCAGAGTTAATTTTCCTGGCCACAGTCATAGGTGAACTCAATTTCTTTCTAATTCTCTTTCTAACATGCTCAACTCCCATACTACCAACAAAATACCTGGTTATATTTACCGCATGCTCAGAATTCTTTTCCCGAAATTGACCTATACCTGACCTTTTATCACCATCCGTTTTAGACGCATCTTCTTTTGTATTGATCAATTTAGACCCTTTTTCCAAATACCTATCAGTCACGTCTTCCGATGAATTTACCTCTATCTCATTAACAGACTTATTATCCCTTTCACAGATTTCATTTACAACTATTTTTCTAACAAATTTTTGCTCATGATCGTTAGACAATCTGAAGGTTCCCAGCCCATTTAATTCTCTCCGATTTTCCACTTGTTTATACACTGAATTTTGCTTATCCATATTTCCTAACTTTAATAATTCATAAACAGCTGGTGTTATAAGGGGCGGAGAATTTAGTTTTCTCACAACTGCAACCACCACATTCTTTTTAACATACTCTTTTTCATCTTCTATCAAAGCAATAGACACAGACATTAATTCCGCTTTTTGTTTATCTCCCAGGGCCGGAATAAGAAAAACCTTTCCCACCTTTTTTGCCCTCCAGGGAACATCGCATCTATCAAAAACAGCAATTTGCGCCCCTGTGTCCTTAATCGATTTTAACTTCTTACCATTTACGCATAAATCAATCATAGGTAAATCAGTTTCCACACCTTCCGTATTATTTAAGCTTTTCCCATCATTTGTAACAATCCAACCTAGATTTCTACTCTCATAATTAGATTTATCTTTTAACCATTCCGCACAATTTTGTTTCACGTGACCTGGTTTTAAACAAAAAAAACATGTAATTTACCTTTGTTTTTCAAAAGCCTGGTCCTTCTTAAATTTATCATTTTTCACAATATCTTTTCTATTTACAAAGTCCAATTTAGATTTAATTTTATTCTTAATATTAGAATTAAAGTCATCCCCATGAGTTTCTTGAAAAGATTTCTTTTCCCAAGGTTTTCTTTCCAATCTCTCAAATTCCCTTCTAACACGTTCAAACCTATCTGATTTCTCCGCGAGTTTAGAAGCAATCTTCATTTCCTCCCAATCATCCATAAATTTTTCTTTTATCTCAAAAGGGACGCGTTTTTTCAGTTGTTCCGTGAGCATTAGTTCTTTTAAGGATTCAAAATCCCTCACTTCTAACGAATCTAACCAATTATCAAGATAACCCCTTAACTCGTAAATCAGATCCACCCATAATTCATCAGATTTTCTTTGATGATTTTCAAATTTTTGCCTCAAGGCGCCTGTACTCAGCTTAAACCTATTTAACAAAACTTTCTTTATATACTGAAAATCATCCCACTTGTCTACAGGTTGCTTAACTATAATTTGAGCAATGTCCAAAGGTAATAAAGGAATTAATTGACTAACCCAATCCTCCTGAGAAATTTTAGCTTTCTTAGCTTGCCTTTCAAAAATCATAAAGAAAAGAGTGATATTGATTAATTTGGAATCAAAACGCGGAACTAAATCTTTTAAATTTACTCTAGAAGTTCTATGCAAATCAACATTCGACGAAACTCTAACAATATCCATAGAATTTTGAATACGCAATTTTTCTAATTCAAATTGTTGCTTAAGTTTATCTAATTCAAGTTGTTTATCAAGTTTATTCAATTCAAATTGTTTTTCTGATTCAAATTGTTTAAGTTTTACTTCTTGCGCTATCCGATCTAATTCAATTTGCCTCTCTCTTTCTTTACAATCTAATTCAATTTGTTTTTCCTGTACTTTCCGCTCCGCCTCCTGCTCAAGAATATACTGCAAGCGAATTTTAGCGAAACTCTCATCATAATCCACTGCCTCAACAATACCCTGGATTATAGCTCTAGTTTTACACGTATTCGACACACTGGTCTCAAATTCATCTGCTAATAGGAGCAAGACGCTTTTATTATATTTTGCTAAATACTCTACCATATTTTCCCCCAAAATATAATAAATTTCAAAATATCAGATATATTCAATTTACAATAATACAATAAATACAGAAATAGAATTTTCTTCACTATACGTATAATAATGTATTCAAAAACGACACAATTTCAATATAGCAAATTCTCATGCAACAGTGACGTCTTTCAAACTGAGTATATCCCCCAAAATAAATTTTATACCCAACAGTACAGTATAACATCAATTTATTTTGAAACATTAATCATAATCATCCACAGTATACCCATAAAATTAAGCAATAACTTTATTACTGTAATAAATAAAATGTATATAAACAAAACTCTTATTTTCAAAAGTTTTATACAAAATTATGATTAAAATACCCTGATTAATAATCTCAATTAATCAATAACAATTTACTATACCCCAAGTAAATTTTAACATATACATAAGTATATAATTTTCTTAACCCAATATTATACCAAACAGATACCAGAAAATCAACAAACATAAAAATTCTAACTAAAATTTAAATACCAAATTAATAGTTTCCCTAGAATTCTTAAATTTCTCATAGAGTTTTGTTCCCCAAAATTAAAATTTATACACAAAATTTAATTTAAAACAGACCTCTATAGAAGATATCATAAAAGAGCTTACCTCCAGATGCAGATATTTCCTCCACACTGATACCAGGCTTTCAAGCACTTTTAAAGATGACACACACAGATGTTTGAAGATTTGAAGACACTAATATTGCTGATGAGGCACTAATTTCACCTCAGATCCGTATGTAAACAACTCAGATGGTACGCCGCATATCTTCATTCCACTGGATATATTAAGAAGCACAAACACGTATCACCAAATTTATAGTTGACTGTCCATACACTACACAGCTTTTGTCGATAAAGTTCTTTTACCAGTTCTCTGCTTGCTAGAACTCCGAGAAAAAACCACGACTCCAATTAGACTTCACGAATCCACAACTCTGCTTGTCCGTTTTCCACTGGCTCATCATCTGTTTAATCAGGTTAACATAGATCCGTAATCTAATTTATTCTAGATTACATATCCCACCGCTGCCACCAATTAATTATATATACTATTGCTGTGGTAGCGTGAGACGTTGTATATATAATTAATAAATTCCATTTATCGTTTGAAACGAAAAAACTTTATTTTAAATTAACACATTAAAAAACGAAAACAAAACGTAAACATGAAAAAATATGATAAGCATCCATGCTGTAAATTTACATGGTCAGACAAACTCCGATTCTCACGTCCGCTCAAAGTCGAACCTCACTCTAGCGTATTCCAAATTCAACTCCTTCCACCTTCAACTGCCGTCCGCAATTTCACTTCCCAGGGGCTTTACTTGCATTCCTGGAATTTCCCAGAAAACATTGCATTTCGTAAGGGCCCAGTTCTTTGTATCCACAAGAACAATACTTTACAATTCTTATCTACTCATTCAGATAACATACCATTCAATACAAAGCATGTATTGCAGCTTGGCTTATCTCAAAGTGAAAATGAAATTCACACTATTGATAGAATTTTTGTCAATAGAGATCAATCTGTCAGATTATTTTCATTCCAGAGAGATTATCCTTTTTCCACAAATAAGGGAGGAGTTGAAACATGTCAACTCATCACAACATATATATATATATATATAATGATCATACGCATATTAATAACAGTGTACCTTATAATAAACGTTAACTAAATTGAGATATATTGCAGTAATTCTAGCGTAAGCGGAATCGCATAGATCTGGGGAAAAATCCGTTCTGTCAGTTCTTTCGCATACAAAAATATTTAAAAAATGATGTAACAAAAATTAAAAATTTATTTTTTTCGATTTTCAAATTGATATACTGCATATATTATAAAAGCCTGCAGGTCGCCAAGCAGTTTTCACATACTGTACCTCACTCCGAGTCCTTTGGAAACATTATGAGTGGTGATAGATTTTTACACGGGACTCGGAGTATGCACTTCTTTATCGCTTCTTTTTATGTGATATCATTTCTTTTCGTGACTGACGTTTTAAGTTTGTGGCTTGGCGGGATCATTTACAACGAGTTGTTTTTGATGAAGAGGGAACTATTGAGCAACCAAAAACATTTAAAAAGCTTTTCCTATTATGACATAAGATATACACACCTACGCCAAATGCAAAAGAAATATATTTAATATATTTTAGAAGCTTTATCCTATTATGATATAAGATATGCACAGCTACGTCAAATCCAGGTATTATAATATTAAAAAAGAAATGTGCACTTAGCAAGAAAAACAAGAGAGAGAGATAGAAAATGAAAATAATCTAAATACCGAATTATATAAGTACTTGTATTAAAAAATTGGGCAAAATTATTGAAAGCATTTTTTTGCATCAATATGTAACAAATACGTTTCAGAACAATACATTAGGAGCATATCTTATAATTTTTTCAAAAACTACAAATATGCAATTAAATATAGCAAATAAATTAAGTTTTAAAATAAAAACTAAGCTAAAATCCATACTGTAACTCAATTAAAATTCCATTAAACTAAAAATAAATTGAATAAAAATAATAAATTAAGCCACTAGTTTAATCAGAATCTGAATCAGCTACATTACACCAAGTATTTATTTCCTTATCTGATTCTTTATCACTTTTATAACCCTCAAAGTTCTGAGAATGTTGTACACTATATTTGGCCATTAACTCCAGTGTTTCCTTTAAAAAGTACTTATTTATCTTAATTTGTCTACTTCTATCAAGCATTAAACATTAAATTTAATATTTAATAAACTTAAAAAATGGATCTCGAATTCATAAAAATCTGTCCATTATGTCACTGTTGCAAATTATGCGTGAAACTGTTCTTGAAGAATTTCCTATGTACTAGCTAACCCGCCCGGCGTTGCCCAGGCAGACTGTCATTAAAAATATAACGGTGGAGTGGACTTCTTAAAACAAGACTAAATAATATTTATTTATAATAAAAGCTTGTAAAAAAATTAAATAAGAGCTAAAATTTCAAAAGTATAACAGTTACGTTTAAAAAATGAAACGGCCAGGGAAAAAAAAATGAAAATGTATAAAAATATATCTATTTAATTGTTAAAGTTCACAAATTATAATTACAATTTATTTGCACTATACTCAATAAATCATTGTTTGTTTAGCTTTTATTCCTGTAGATGACAGCACCAACTGATGAGATGGGTTTCATTCGGGCATTGCCATTAAACAATTAACAAATATTCGCAATTTCTGTGCGATAGCGTAATATATAATACATAGATACTTTATGAAATGCTTGCTTCTTTCTTCTGCCGATTTTCTTGACAGTTACTCACCTTCTGACAGAAAGACCGAATTTCGATGCTTTTGTATCTATTTCTGTTGATATTACTAACTTATAAAAAATTTTTGACGCCTGTCTCGCGTGAACATAACTTTTGATGCAGTATTTTCCGTAGGGTTACACGCATTGCTTTCCGGCCAGTTTTTGATGATTCTCTATTGCCCCAATCTTGAAATTTCTTAGAGTTGTTGACGAACAACTGTTGCTCATTATGTTTCAAACAGCGGTCTTTTTCGTAATTTGCTGCTGACCCTTTTTTTAAAAAAAAAACTTGGTTTTAAACTTCCCTAATGAAAGAAATAACTTTAAAAAAAATCGTTATTTTTATTAGATTTTTATCTCATATTAATTTCTCCAATTATCTCAATGCTAAAATTAACTTATCATAAAGTTAACATAAAATATTCAGTCT
The DNA here is from genome assembly GCA_963931845.1 of Maratus michaelseni. NCBI lineage: Eukaryota > Metazoa > Arthropoda > Arachnida > Araneae > Salticidae > Maratus > Maratus michaelseni. The sequence continues at coordinate 202,937,890 of OZ007592.1, forward strand.
TATCTTTGTGAGTGTCATTTTTTTCCCACTGCAAAAAAATTGTTGCGCGGCAGTGTATTACTGCTTATTTTACTGTTTATTACTGTTAATTTTACGGTACCACACTGGCAACTGGGGTGCTAGTATTATACTGTAAAAACGACTTTTTTTTTTTTTTTTTTTTTTTTCAAGTGAGTCGGGGCTTTTTTTTACACAAAATCACAGCACTAAAGTCAAAGCCTCTAAAGAACTAGTAATTCCAAAGGACATTCCTTTGCATTTCTTGGATGGAAGAAAAAGGAGGGGGTTCCTTGAAGGTTGAAATTTTGTCTGATAAAACTGATAAATTACTACACTTTGACAGGCAGTTGTGACCAGGACTATAGACAAGAGACTATGGAGACTTGGTCATTTTAACCGCGTCCTCGATTTAGCCGTGCTCGTATTAAACGAGTTCGAATGCATATACAGGATGAGCACAAAGTCTTGCCCTGATTATAAATGTTTTCTTGTGCGAAATCTATTATAATTGGATATATGGTAGTTTGAATAAGAATATATTGTAAGTGCTGTTATAAAGTTTTTAATAAAACCACATATTACTTCCTGAAATTTCCACGTGTGTCCCCTTGGTGACTCGGAGAATGTCAATGCTGTATTCTAGTTCTCGCCAAGTGTTCGCTAACATGTTTTCTGTAACAGTGCACACGGCCTCTTTTATCTTAGCTTTCAGTTCTTCACCGCCGGCAACTGGTGTGGCAAAGACTGTACTTGATATAGCCGAAAATGCGAAAATCAAGAGGAGTAATGTCAGGTGAGCATGAAGGCCACGGTTTTGGTCCATTCCTTCCAATCCACTTGTCCGGAAATTTTTCGTCTAGGAATTCACAAATGATGGAACCCCAGTGACGGGGTGCTTCATCTTGCTGATAAATAGTCCATGGTTGAGTCGAACAATTAGTGAGAACTAGAATATCGCATTGACATTCTCCGAGTTACCAAGGGTGCACACATTGGAATTTCGTGAATTATGTGGTCTTATTACAAACTTTATAACAGTATTTACAATCTATCCAAACAACCTTATGTCTAATTATAATGTTTTTTGCATAATAAATATTTATAATCAAGGCAAGACTTTGTGTCCACCCTGTATATCGAACATAATAATTTACGAAATACAAACCTATTTATTTTGACAGAATTTTTATGCTAAAGCTCTGTATTATCGTTAGTACACTGAAAAAAAAAATGTTGATTTTACAGTATGCCAGTATTATACTGTAAAATCAACAATTTTTTTTTTCAGTGTACACATTTACTAATACACATTCATACTATACACATTTCAGTAAAATACGATAAGAATAATACAATACATTAAAATACTTAAAATTTTAAGTTTGTTATTATCCATCTGTATTTTTAAATCGCGTTTTAACAGCAGCAATTTTGATGCTTCCTTTGTTTCAAGACACTAAACATTGTTTACAAAATCGCTTCTTATTGCATATTTTATAATAAACTTTTACGAAGACTTATAAAATGGAAACAGAAAATCATGAAACCCTCAATATTTTGAAGAAGCTTTCACTTTTATGATACTGAAATTTCACCCAGCTGAATAGAAATCTTTTATACCAAATGTAAATGCAAATGCAAATGCAAAAGGAAAAACAAAAAGGAATAGTAAATTCAGGTAAAGTAAATAACTTTTATTTTCCCATATAATGTGAAGGTTTAAAAATATTCAGCTAAATTGTTTTTTTTTCTTTTTATTATTTAACAATCTCGTATTTTTATTGAAATCTAGCATGTCATATGACAGATCGATTTTTTCTCCATGCAAGGATCGCAGCAAATGCATATATCATGAGTCATGAATATTAAATAACTGTTTAGAGGCAGAATATTCCAGCAAAGAGTGTAGGATTTTCATATTCAATGATCAATGAATATTTAATGTTTTTTTTGTTTTTGTTTTTTTTCTTTCAAAAAATATTTTCTAATGGTAGATTAGGTCCTTTTTAAAAAAAAAAAAAAATCTGTTCATCTTCCTAGATTTGATTAAATAAAATTTATCCGAACTGGAAGCATTAAATGGATACAAATTTCTATATTTATTCGAACCAGTTGTAATATTAATACTGTGTAAAAATTCGATAGTCTTATCTGTAAATGTTTAAATTATTTATTACAATAACTGCTAAAAAATACATCTATATATTTAAAACGCTAAGCGATTTCTTTCGACAATCCGTTAGAACAAACTACTGCATCAAATTACACCATTCTTTTTTTAAATGAAAGATATTAGGACACAGATTTGTTATCGTGCATTCGTTTGTTCAAAAATTTAATTAATTAGCTGTAATTTTCAATTAAACATTTACTTCTGCTTATGACGTCATAAAGTTGACAACTCCCACTTTTGAGGGCATAGAGTTTTTTCCCTGAACCCTGTGGTTCGCCAATCTTTTGGCATTAACTAATATCAACTAGGTAATATTTTAACATTGTAGTATAAAATCTTAAAAAAAAAAAAACTTAATTAGCTAGAATATAATCATAATAAAATATCTAAACGTAAACATATCAATATGAATAACAAATCTCACGTAAAATGTTGCAATTTAAATGATTCCAATTGAAACAAGATTTGGAGAGTTATCCTGAAAGCCCAGCTAACATAAAAGTACCTATTTTATTTTATTTATTTACACACATATTCAAATTTATTATAAAACACCAGGTTGCCATACAAAGCAAAAATCGTCATTTAGGTGCCAAAAAATAACCCAGGTGCGTCTGCGATATCTGTACTGATTTAATCAAAATTATTTTGGTTGCACCGCATATTGCAAAATTAATTAAATCCATGATTATTGTTTCTTTATCAGATTAAAAATAAGAAAATTGGTACTTCTCTATTATCCCGTCGACCACTTTTCATAACAAAAAACTGTCGCCAAACTGTAACGCCAAATAAACGGGAGAACGTTGCCATTGGAATATCAAAATAAATAAATAAATAAAATACATGAATTTAAGGACACAATTGTTATTTTAATTAATGAAATAACTAATAAATCAGTAAAACATAATGAAAAATAGACGCAAATATCGAATTAAAAACCACTTGATGACGTAACAAACACGTATAATGCTTCTGACATCAAGTAAATCGGACTGTATTTTTGGCGTTTAATTTTACAGTTTGGTGATAATTTTTTGTTATGAAAAGTGGTCGACCGGATAATAGAAAAGTACCAGAAAAGTTAATGTTTAACGAAATTCAATTATTTGATCGATCGCAAATTTTGGTTCTTTTCCGTTATACCGACACCATGCCATACATGTAAATATATGCTTGGCGACAATTGTGTCCGTATAATGGAAAAGTACTCAATTTTTTCTTAGTTCGGGCTATACCAAAAACAAACATTTTACAGGTAACAAAAAAATCGCCGAAAATGGCTGCTTCATCAGCTGTTATGACAGCAAAGTTGGATAAAATCTAATAACCTGAATTTTACAACGTTTATGCAAAACACCACAGAGAACACACGTTTTTTTTTTTTTTTTTTTTTTTTTTTTATATAAGTAGGGTATATTTAAACGAATAAGAGAACTAACAACCTTCAATAATATAATGCATGAAAAAGTAAACAAATAAGTGATTCAGCAAATCATAAAAATATGTATTTCTTAATATAACTATAAAATACAGAAAATTTTTTCTGGTACCATCAAAAATATTCATTATCCCATCGAAATTCCGTGCATTATCCCGTCGTCCGATTAAGAAAAAAATAACTGTATGCAAATTAGGTACTTTTCGGTTAGCCGGCGCCAATAAAGTATATATATATATATATATATATATATATATATATATATATATATATAATAACAAACTCCAATGGAAAATTACTTGCAGAATCATTATCACAAAAGCCAACCAAAATCTAACCACATAAATTCAATACTAGAAAAACAAAACTATATACATTATATATATTTGTATCTATGTATGTATATACTATATATATATATACTTCATTGGCGCCCTGCTAACCGAAAAGTGCCTCAAATAATTCGCCAAACTGTAGCGCCAATAAACAAAGAAAGAAGAATGTTGCCATTAAATCTCAAAAAAAAAAAAAAAAAAAAAAAAAAAAAAATAATAATAATAATAATAATTAAGAAAAGCCCCATTTACTAAAGTATCATTTATCAGTAACTTTTAACAATAAAATTTACAATATATTAATGAAAACAGAATCAAAAATAATCTTGGATATTTATTTATTTACATTATTTCTCTTAATCATGGAAAAGGAATAATCATCCTGATTATGTAAAGGAATGAAGAAACCATACAAATAAATTACACTTGAAAACATTAAAAATCTCCTTTTTCTGTAGATTGATTTATTATTGTAAAAAAAATTCTTCATCTTTACATAAAAATTGATTAGCTTAAAACAATAGATGCGTTTCAGAAGATACGGATTTAAAACGAACAATGATTAAAGAAGACATTTTAAAAATTTTGATCAAAACATTTTAAAACCTTTTTTTAACGTCGAATTTCGACGGTGCGTTTGGGGAGAAGCAATGCACATGCGCATAGGAGCTCATTCGGTTGCATTATCCCAGGGGGGGGGGGATGTGTGCCTTATTTAATATGTTCTTTTATGGACTGAATATGAGATGAACGTAGGGATATGCTATTTGTATGATACTTCATAGGTTCAGGAAATTTTCTTTCTTGCCGTGGGGAATAGGGCGGTAATGTCAAACTGATTTCTATTTTGTTTACGGATTGTTTGTTTGGAGTTTGCATCGGAAATAATAACGTAATTCACTGGGGGATTTTTTTTAAAAATAAAATACTTGAAAGATTGTTTCATAAGCACCCCTACTTACCTAAGAAAGAAGCTTATTTTACTAATATTGCTATTGTAATTTTTTCCGTCAATTTTTGACGGGTACCATCTAGTATTAATTATTTTCCCTAATTTGTCAAACAATAAATTATCAACCTTTTTCTCAATTTTAACACTTTTCAAAATAGTTGACAAGTGTTTATGAATTCGGTCTGTCTGTGTGTCTGCCGTCTGTCTGTCCGTTTTCTAACTCGCGTAAATATACTGGTATTGCAATGCAATTGATATATGTCATTGAGGTTTATTAGGGCATGTTCGGTATATTGAAAATGAGGTGTGTAGCATTTATTTATATAGTTCGGTATCACAGTATAGTTCGGGACACAGAAACGAATTCCGTTACATTGCAGTGCATGAGGAAAAATCGTTTGCGGTATATTTTAATGATGTTGCACTATTTCAAGCATATTGAAATTGATATATATCACTGAAGTGCACTACAAGATGCTTATTGTAGAATATGGTCTGCACAGCATTCATTGTTCATTTACAACACAGGGACACACCAAAGAATTTGGTTACGGTACTGCCTTTGAACAATAATTGCTGGAAGTGCGTTTTTAATTGTGGTATAGGTTTTAATTTTAACCTTTTTTTTTTACTTGATATGTATAAATTCTATAGATAATATGCAGGGCTGCACAAAAGATCTTGAGAACATTTCCACTTACTGACGGGAATTTCTGAAAGGGTGTTTATAATTGTGCTGGGAATTTACTAACTGAACTAAATTTTTGCATACTATGCATACAAATGTATAGCTCATATACAAGGCTGCACAAAAATATTCGGATAACTTTCCGATTACCGATGGTAAGTGCCGAAATTGGGTTTTCATGTGTGATATGCGTTTTCCAAATTGTTTACTCAGACATCATCTTTCGCATTATTAAACGATGTAGTTTTGTGACAGTATTTTGAATGGGTTGGAAAGTGTTTAATAATCTATGTTTGGTGCATGATTTCTCGTTATTGTTTAGTTTTTCGAAATGCTTTTGTTTTCATATCATCAGACTGAAATTACAAGAGCTTTTCTTTTGATAATTTCACTGTAATTACTTGAAGAGAGAATATTTTCGTAAAATCAAAATTGTTGCTGTGGTGAAAAATATTTGTATCTGAAAGCTCCTTTACTGTGTTGTTTAGCTTGTTTGATGTTTGAACGCCTCAAGATGTATTTCATTTTATTCGATTCAATATTATGCAAGTGTCAACAAAGTATATATACCTTCTTGGATTGGATAATAACCTAAGGCATCTTGAGACTTTTAGATAAATTATCCCGATTATCGCATGGGCTCTTTGGGGATTTTGGGTTCTGGGCACGAAAATTCTAGAGGGAATTAAAGTTTTCCCTCAACCTATCTAATATATTTGTAGAAAATAATGTAAGACTACGAAAAATATAAAAGTGTAAGCTTTTCTGAAGAAAAAGAAATGTTGATATGTTGACAAACAGATAAATAAATCCAGTAATGCTGAGAAAACATTTATTGGAACAAAGCTTGCATTATTTTGTTCAAGAAACCAGTTTACAAAATATATCAACTTTTATTTATTTTTTAATCTTTTCACCATTTGCAGAAAGACACTCCTGTGGACTTCTTTTCACACCAATTGGGGAAAAAAAGAATCTAAAAGGTAATGAAACATATTGTCCTATAAATCCAAAACAAAGAGTTTCTATTCCATCATAATTGTTGAATTCTCTTTAGAAAGAGTTGTTTTTATTAATAACTTGTTAAATTTTAATAGGATTGAAGTTTGAGAATCCATTTAAAATATACAACATCTTTCAAATTCTACTAATTGTCCATTGGAAGACTAATAGCCCAAACGGAGACTGAAAAAAAAAATCAAAAATTAAAAAACCTAGCTTATTTATCAAAGTTGAAAGTTAAAAAAATACTATTTATTACGGCTGTGAGAATTTCACCAATATCTTACTAAGAACCCATGTATACTGCCCAGAATCCAGTATAGGAAAACCCCACGTATTAGAAATTCTGCTCGAAATATCGGCTAAGTCCAACTCCCAGCAGCGGTACTTAAAATGTTTGGCTCCATCTTTACCGATCATTATTGTTGACACCATAGTGACACTTGGTTGAATACCTATGGCGAGACAGTATCCCTTAGTGCTCTCCGAAGGTCAGCTAGATGGGAATCTGTAAGTGAAACCATGACTTTTAACGGTACAGCGGTACAACCTCTTCTTATCCTATGATAGTGAATTTTGTTTATGATCTCACGTTCCGGCGCACTGAGTGGCGAAGGAAGGAGCCTTCGATCTTTGCGACCTAAACGTAGGTTGTATAAAATGATACACAGAGATTTTAAGGAATGGGGAAAAGAATCAGATTTAGAGATTTAGTTTCAGTTCATAGACTGAGGGAAACTTGGTTGAGAATTAATTCTTCCGGGATCGCTAGGATCCCGGTGCAGATAATTATTAACGAGTCGCCAAGAGTTCCGAGGTTGTGGATGTCAGCCGGAATCGGAAGGTGAAAAGCGTCCACCTACCACTGTCAATAGTTAAAGGAAAGTTGACATCTCGTCAACGAGAAAGAGCGTCTCATCTCGAGTGTTTTATGAAATGAGTTTAGACGAAACTTTTAGGAGGGATCGAAGATCTCTCGGGAAATAGAACTTTAGAAAATCTGTCATTTGGTGATTTGCCGCGAACTCAGCGGCGTTTTCAATAATTAGCCCTTCTGATTGAAAGCTTTATGATCTCATTTAATCAAGAATTCCTTTCTATTTGTTTTTCTATATAATAAAGTCTTATTTCGATTTTAAATGAGAACGGATCTTTGAAATTTACGCTATCATTTATAACCAACGAAACACTTCGTCAGATGGAAAAGTAAACGTGATAGGATCGCCTAGTCAAAGCGGGTACAGAGAAGAGACATAAGCTCACTTCCAGTATGAATTTCCATTGCTCAGTTAGTTCATTAATTAAAATATGAAACCAGTGCTAAAATAAAAATTTTACAATTCTCTGTTAAAAAACATAAGGTTTTGTCTGCTAAAATATGAGTACAAGCAGAGTGGAAACCCTCCGAAAATCAGGGCTATTTTTGGACATCTTTGAAGGGTTTAAAATGGGTTGTACCCAGATTTTAGCAGACAAAACCCTGTGTTTTTTAACAGAGAATTGTAAGAACTTCATTTTAGCACTTGTTTTATCTTTTAATTAATAAACTAAGCAATTGACCAGAAATAGCCTTAAAGTTTGGAGGGTTGACACTAGTTGCATCGTGATTTTACTAGGCAACACTAGTTACTTTAGTAGAGATTTTTAAGTCCTGATATGTGTAGATACCTGATACGTGCTAGCATCGCTTTAAGTTTTTAATTAATGAACTTCATATATGACCAAAATACGCTCTAATTTTGGAGGGTTGTCACTGTTGCATCACTATTTCACTAGGTATTCCTATATATTTCAATATAAATAAGTAAGTTCTGCATTATAGTGTTAGTTTCATCTTTTAATTAATGAATTAAGGGAGCGTCCAAAAATAGCCTTAAATTTTAGAGGGCTGCCACCAATCGTACCCAGATTTTAGCAGGCAGCTCTATGTATTTTTACTAAAGAATTGTAAGTTTCTTCATTTTAGCACTGATTTCATCTTTAATTAATGAACTAACTGAGCGATGGATATTCACACCGAAATTGAGCTTATGTCTCTTCTCTGTACCCACTTTGACTAGAACACCCTTTCACTTTTGCATTGCCCTGATAAATATTAGCTTTTTTGAAAATTTCAACTTTTAATAAATGAGCTAGGTATTTTTGCAGTCGCGCCGCTCGGTCTATAAAGCGTTATATTTGCATTTGCAACTTTTGCAGTAACTTTCAGGCTGTATTTTGGATGGAAACCCACAAACTGCGCCAGACGACGTCGGTCAAGCGTGCAAAATGTTATCACCGATTATCTAGCTTTTGAACTCTCGTATTCTAGTCTTTGTTCTCATATTAGTCTTTGTTTTTTTTCTTTAGCTCTCAGACAAGGCTAATTACGTGCTTGCTTAGAAATTGGAGTTTGTTTCGGATTTTTATTTTTATAACAAACATTTTATCTTTACGAAACAAAAATTACTGTACGCTGTCATTAAGTTTGCTTATGAAGTAAGTGTAGTATGTTTCAATATTAAAAGCAAAGTGGTAGTTGCAATATTTATTTAAATATTTTGATTTTTGTCTGAGAAAAATTTTTGATCCCTAATATACTTTTTATGCAATAAATCTGCCAAATAATTTATGCATCTCCTTTTAAACTCTTTATTCCATTCTAAACGAGCAAACTTTCAAACGCATTTAGAAATTTGAAGTGAGCAAACTGCGCTTAACAAAATCACGTGATAAGGTTAGAGTTATTCCGCCCAAGTTTTGCTGTATGCATATTCATTTTTAAAAGTCAAAATTGTTGAAGTTACCTGTTGTGTCACAAATATTTTACTTTCTCACGATTTATTAAAGTGTAATTTTCTGAAGTTTGCTGAAGAGCAAGGAAAAAAAAATAATAAACATGAAGATTAAAACTACAATAGAAGTAATGTTGTTTATTTTAAGAGTAGCATGAAATTTTGTTCCCATTCAGTACTAATGTGACTTGAAAACTTTAATACAGTATGTAGGAAATCCAATACCAATTACTAATTTACACAAATTGTCAATTTACATGAAATCTACTATCCTTTTTTAGTGGTTAAAACGCTTCTTATTAGTGAAGAGGTGCAGGGCTCGAATCCATTGTGCGCAAGAAATGGTCATAGTAGTGCTAAACGATCCAACTATCGAATGTAAAGGGATACAAAAATAAACAACGTCACTGACCAGAAAAAAAAAAATATATATATATATATATACAGTGGCGGTCAAAAGTTTCCAGCCAGCATAAAATTTTTGGTTAGTTTGTAAGTATACCCATATGAAGAGGAATCTCAAAATGATACTTATACATTTTGTTGACATAATAGTTAGGAACTTATTTATGGAATAACAAATAAATATTAATAAAATTAATTGACAAAATTAATTGCAAAGGAAAACGCATGTTCTCAAAAGTTTCCGGCCATCTTGGCAAGTTTAGAAAAAAATTATGTTGTAATAGAAAATAACAGTGATCAACAACATTTACAATTGGTATTTACTCGTCATACCTTTAGCAATAAGTACTGCGACGCAACGACGTGGCATCGATTCAATGAACGCTTGAAGATCGTCTATGGTAAATTTTTTCCACTCTTCTTGCAATTTTTGGGGAAATTCTGCTGAATTGGAATATTTATAATTCCGCACACGTTTGTCAAGTTTGTTCCAAAGATTTTTTTTTATTGGATTCAAATCGGCTGATTGGACTGGCTGTTTCAAAAGTGGAATTTTTTGGTGCAAAAGCAACTGCTTGACGTGATTGCATGTATAATTCTTGTCGTTATCATGCTGAATCAAATAGTTTCAACCACAATGTCTCCTTCAACAAGGCAGCAAATGATCTTGTAAGATATTCTTATACATTGCACCATCCAGCTTGCCGCGAATTTCAACTAACGGACCGACACCTTTTCCAGAAAATGCTCTTCACAGCATAACGTGTCTTCCGCCATACTTCATTGTAGGAATAACATATCTCGAATCATATCTTTTGTTTTTAGGTCGTCGGACGTAGTGTCTGCTATCACTTCCAAAAAGGTTGAACTTCTATTCATCAGAAAATAGTACTTTTTTCCAGTTTGACCAGTCTTTGTGTTCCTTGCAAACGCCAGTCGGGCCCACTGATTTTTTTTTTTTTACTTATGAAAGGTTTTTTAACACCGACTCTTCTATAAAATCCTACGTCACGTAAGCGTGTTGACACGGTAGACCGACTTATATTTCAGCAATATTTTCACTCCCTAAATTGCAGGATATTGCAGCGGCCTTTTTATGCGGGTCATCAAGGTCATCAACTGCTTTTCTCCTGATAATTCTGTCCTTACGAATAGTCGTTTTCCGGGGTCTCCCAGACCGTGGCAAGTCCTGAAGGCCATGACCATATTTATATATTTTTAAAATATCGTTCTCAGTAGATTTTCCGATCGATAACTTTGCCGAAATCTCACGAGCTAATTGGTCCTTTAGCGACAAACAAATCACTCGTTTACGAACAGTAATTTTTAAACTTTTTATTTTTGAATTTCAACTACGTTTTACACGTTGATTAATTAACAAACACGGCCAAAACAGCACTTTACCGATAGCAAAAACTAAAGAATGACGAATGGCCGGAAACTTTTGCACATGCGAATTTCGAATTCCTCTCCTTTGCATCAAGTGTCTTCAGTATCCAATCAAAATGATCACGTGGTCAGAGGTCATTTGCATATTCCTAAGTTTTGGAACAATTAAGCTTCTTCTTCGCTGAAATGTTCTGGAAAACAAATCAAAGAAACTAACTGGCCGGAAGCTTTTGACCGCCACTGTATATATATATATATATATATATATATATATATATATATATATCTTAGTTAGGATTTGCTGCTATTTGAAACGTGGCTCTGTCATTTGAAACAGCTTGACAGAAAACCGCAGGTAAAGGAACTCCAATAAACTATGGAAATGTAATTACACGTTTAATTATTTTAACACAATCAAACTGGTCGTCAAATAAATCGTGCGAGTAGTAACTTTTCCAACTGAGTGAAAATGTAAGTTGTAATTTTCCAACTGGACGAAAAATGTCCGGGCCAGGATTCGAACCTGGGATGCTCAGCCAAGATATCCCAGGTTCGAATCCTGGCCCGGACATTTTTCGTCCAGTTGGAAAATTACAACTTATATGATTTCTTTACCAATTTGAATAACTGTGTTAAAATTAATCTTGAGTGAAAATGTATCCAGACTGGGACTCGAATCCGAAATATTTTGTTTTAATTGCCAATGCTCTTCCAACTGAACTATCTGGACGACATTTCAGACAAAAATTAACTCAGATGCAACCATTGGTAATGACATCTGATCTGTTATTTGAAACAGCTCAACAGAAAGTACAATTACGTATCATATACGAATTAAAAGTGTAATTATGTATCCATAATTTATTGGAGTTCTTTTACCTGCGATTTTTTTGTGCCGATCTGTTTCAAATAACAGACCAGATGTCATTACCAATGGTTGCATCTTATTGAATTGTGTTGGGTGAAATGTCATCCAGAAGAGCATTGGCAATTAAAGCAAACGATTCTGCATTCGAGTCCCTCCCAGTCTGGACACATTTTCACTCAGTTGGAAAAGTTATTACTCGCACGATTTATTTGACGACCAGTTTGATTGTGTTAAAATAATTAAACGTGTAATTACATTCTCATAGTTTAGTGGAGTCCCTTTACCTGCGGTTTTCTGTCGAGCAGTTGGAAAAATTACTACTCGTACGATTTATTTACTGATCAGTTTGATTGAGTTAAAATAATTAAGAGTATTCTTTACTGGAATACTCAAGAATCTTAGTGAATTTCTCTGTATTTATGAACGAATAAAAACATATTAATCTGAGAACCTAAGAAAAACTACAGTTCACTGTTTTTTTTTTTTTTTTTTGGGGGGGGGGGGGTTGACGAAATGAAACTATAAATATGAAACTATAATAAAATTCTTTAAGGAAAATGAAATATTGTTTCTTGGTAGCAAAATGAAAATACCAAAGAAACAAGGAACTTTTACTTCACAACGAAACGGGGAAAAAAAAAAATCCTTGTGAAACAACTGTATGATCTCTAACTTCTGGCTTTTCATACGTTTCTTTACGTTGGTTTTTCACTTCAGCTACTTAAAATTTCTCTTTATAAAACGCTTTATGGTAAAAAAAAATTCGGAATCGAGAACTTGTTAAGTGAAAAGAATTTAATTTAATTTGCCCCTTATATAAAACAATGATTAACTATTAACGGAATCTTCAGATTCACTGGTTTAAAATTGTCCCGTGGGCGGCAAAGGTGGAGAACGATTTTGCTTTTTTTTTTCTTCTTTTGCCACCTCTTTTACCTTTTGCGTTGAATGCCAGGGGCGACCGTGTGTGTGTGTTGTCCTTCCGCCGGCGACTGAATGAGTTCTATAAATAAGTGGGGCGGACGTTTGTTCCCCGGATGAATCGATCGTAGCATGATTTTCCGTAAAGGAGGGCCTAGGTCTATCCGATCTTCAATAAGTTGCCGTTTCGAGACGGAAAAAAATTCATTTTAGTGAGTAAAATAATGTACCTCTGTTTTTCTCTTCACGTATTGAGATGTTTTATTTTGGAGAAGTAAAAGTTATCGTAATTTCGATCAGTCTCTTTTTCTTTTGAAGGCGCTGGAATTTTTCTTCTTCTTCTGGTATTTGAAACATTTAGTTACTTTGTAACATGAGTGAATTTTAAGTACGTGCGCATCTTTACAGAAATGATTTGGGAGTAGTAATGCATTTGAGGATAGGTAATGTTTGATAGATGGACAAGGATATAGATAACGGATACATGAAAATGCTAGATGTTTTCAATTGAGCATATTTGGAAGAAATCTTTTTGAAAACATTAGTTGTTATTCATGATATTTTGATTCAAGAAATCATATATTGAAAAATCGTTCACCTACTCTACAATACGAGCGTCGAAAAAATGTCTATTGACTAGTCAGTGAAATGGCCAGCTTTTTTTGTCGGAAAGTGGTCAAAACTTTTCATTTAAATGGAAATAACTTCCACAAATTTTTGCCCTTTTTACGTTCTTATATTTATATATATATGTGTGTGTGTGTGTGTGTGTGTGGGTGTATTATATATTCTATGTATACATATATATATATAATAACAAACTCCTATGAAAAAACACATGCAGAACCAATATTACAAAAGCCAACTGAAATCTATAAACCACATAAATACAAAACAAGAAAAACACAGTACCAGAAATCACAACAAACTACTTTAACACAAAACTATAGAACACAATAAAATACAGCAATAAAGAAAAAACCAAAAGCAACAGAGAAAGAATAAAACGACCTGTGTCAGGTGGCATTGCTTGAGACATGCACTGCTGGGTTTAACTAGTTTTACGCATGGAACACTCCCCATACCTGACAAGTACAGACTGAAAACAAATGAAACTCATATAACGAAAGGAAGCAAACTACAGCCACACTACACCATCATGCTGTCAACTTTCATCACGGCAAACAACCCACTACACCGACACTCTCATAATTATCAATTCGACAAATTATCTCTCGTATTGATCATTCGGATCAATTCATCACTATAACCTTTATTTTTTATAAATTTGTTTGTCAGATCTGTCAAAAACTGAACCGGATAATCCTGTGTTATCGCCAGACAATAAAAATCTGCTTATATACTACATGGTGTCCACGAAAGGACTTCCTGATTTTTAAATAACCCGGAAAAGGAGATCGATAGAAGAATGAAACAAGTAGTATATTTATTTTGAAAGCCGTAAAAATCTGATAAAGAAGTTTAAAAACTAGTTACAAATTTTGTCGACAGGTGGTGCTGTACGTTGTAGTCGCAGTGCAGAGTCCAAGAAATAGTCTGCAAACTTCCTTTGTAAACAGAGGTTGCAATGACATCACAATCGATTCAAAATGTCCACTTTTTGCATCACTAAGATTGCGGAAACGAAGAATGTAAAAGAGTGGTGACTAAAGGTGACGAAGAGGGTGACTGAAAGTTTCATTATTTGTTTGGGCCATCTTTATGCTTCTACAAGTATGAAATCGTGCATTTTTTGTAGAATCTGTAGTAATTTGGGCCTGACGATTCTGCCACAGTTCCACAAATATTGCAATAATTCACTATCTTTAATTTTCATTTAATATAAAATTTAGTTATATATATACTATATATATTTTTCTTTGTTTTCTGGATATTATTTAAACTAGATAGGAGTTCATTTTCACTTCATGATTTTTATTCCCTCATTTGTGTATGATGTATTTGTGTTGTCTTATAATGGTTTTATATACACACATAGGTAAGTAGATAGATAGATAAGGAGAAAGTATTTGAATCGTAAATTTTCCCTTCTCTGATGTTGTCTTGAGCACAATTTGAATCTTTTTGGAAAATGTCCGTCTGTCTGTCTGTAAGTTTCACAAATGTTGTGGGTGCTCTTATTTCACACAATTTTACCAAACTTCATATTCTATTAGACTTAGACATAAATGGCTGCTGATTAGGTTTGGGTATATATTGTTCAAAAAGCGACACTGCTATGCTGTGTTTTTCACGATTTCAGTGATATCTCTGCATCTATTTCATGGAAATTCATGAACTGTAATATTCAGTTAGATCTTGTTACATATTGGTGCATATTAGGTTTTATTTTATATAGCCGAACAGGTGACACTGTTATACTACGATTTTCATGATTTCTGTGATAGAAACTGCATCTTTGGATCTGTGAATGAAATTTCTTCAAACTTCGTCCAAGTCAAAGCATGTTGGATCTAAAGAGACGACGTGGGTCGTTATGCGTGGTTATTGGTCCTGTACGATCGAAGCGAGAGTTGCAATAACTTGAAGAAAATCTATAGTTCATCTCGCTGGCAAGCGTGAAATGGAATGCAGTACTAGTATTTGATAGTTGATGTAATAGATTGTTGATGAAATATCATGCAGGAAATTCAGTGGTTGGAGCAAGCTCCTCTCAATTTACATCTGCAATCTGACGAGATATTGACTGCCTGTGAGATACAACAGAAAGGCAGCAAGGGGGGAAGCAAATCAAGTTCATACAATTTTTTTTTTCATCTGAATTGAGCATAGTGCTTAACAATAGTTAAAATTAAAAAGTAAGGAAATAATAAGGAATGAATACAATAATAAATATATACAAAGATTTTTTCTAAACGTTAGAAGAGTGCATTCAGAATATATACAATTTTGCAAGAGGGCAAGATATTAGCAAAGTGACATATTACTGTTGCCCAAGTGCATGGGTGGGAAGGAGAAGACGTCATAAAGTACAGAACTTAAATTATAAATGTAGAAAAGAATAAAAAATGAAAACAGCTTAAATTTAGAATTTGGAAGCCCTCAACTATGCATTTAAGGTGGTTTTCTCCTCCTTCTTTTGAAAGGGGGAACAAAGCCGTTATTTCTTCACACAATGACAAGCGGTTTTTTTTCTTTCCAACAACGTTGTTAACACTGTAAGGTCTGATAGACCGCAACGCATCGTTGGCAGTGTTGTAGTTGTAAAAAAAAACAGAGGGTATATGCTATAAGTAGAGGGTATACACTAGCAGGGCCGGTTTACCGAATAGGCCCATGAAGCCAGATCTTACTCACTGAAATACAAAGGGGCCCCCAAATTTACTTTTCAAAACTAATTTTTAGGAAAACAAATTGCAGTCAGGGTAAAAAATGTATTTATTTCTTAATTATAGCTACTAAATTTTCCAGCAGACTATTACTGACACATTTATACTTTTTTTTTTCTGTTGATATATAAATGGTATAAAAACAGTGATTAAATGCCACTTATTTTCATTTTTTTATGTTTTACATTTTAATTTCAAACGTGCTAAAAATAACAGAAAATTTGATCTGTATAATTATATTTTGTTTATATTCATAAAGAGTGGATATAAAAAATAGAGAATAGGTTATTTAAATGAAGAAGAAAGTAATTAGCATTCAGGTAATTAGCATTCATAATTGGCAGAGTAAAAGGGGGCCCCCTGTGTGACGTGGGCTTCCCCTACTTCTAAGTCTTAAGCGGGCCCTGTACAGACTAGAGTATATGCTGTGGATTTATTTGAGAAACATAGAGTATATGGCGCGTACCTTCCCATACCTTCCACCACACCCCTGATCGTTTGGTATCCGAACTCGATCTGTATGCAACTTTGTGCAAGTTTTTTGATAACTTGCCTGACAGGTCTAATATTGAGATCGGCATGAATGCCGTCATTCCGTTCAGACGTTGTTGCTTTACAAATCCTACGCAATATTTTGTTTTGAGAAGTTTGAAGTTTCTGCATCGGAGTTTTACAGATAAAACCCCACACAACAGACCTGTAAGTCATGGTTGATTTGATAAAGGACTTATATAGTAATTACTTAATCACAGACAGCTATGATAAACAAATAAACATTTGAGGGAGCCCTAGGCTTTGGTGGTTTTGGATAGAGCATAGCACCACAAATCTGCATAGCTCAGTGAACAGTGAATTTAGAATCTAAGTAAACACCTAGGTATCTGTAATTGGTAACCCAGGGTATGTCAATACCATTAAGAGAAAGTTTAACGTTGCGGGAGACAGTCTTTTTGAGAAAATGATGGCGGTACTTTTTCCTGCATTTACTTTAATGTGTCACTTCAGGAGTCATATAAAAAGACCTGAAGATAGTATTGGAGATTTTCGATCACAATCTGCAATGAAATGTTTCTGAATACGATGACCGTGTTAAGATTATATAATACTAAGAGGATTCAGGAAATGCGATGAATATCATTAATATATAAGTTGAACAGCCAAGCGCTAATTAAATTTCCTTGAGGAACATCAATCTTTATATTGCGAGAAGAGGAGATAGAATTATTGGCTATAACAAAGACGGGTCGGCATTTAACCCTTTTTATACTGACGGTACTTATAAGTACCACTTTAACCTCTTCGCGACGAGCGACTTTTACAGAATTTTTAATCTGTTACCACCGGTTTTTCAAATGAGAAATTTTCACCTAATTGAATCGTAAAAATGCTATGATTAGATAAGGAAAACTTTACAAAAAAAATAACTGGTGGGAATAATCGAGGATTCTGAGAATCTAAAAAGTAGCTGGAAAATTAATTCAGGATATAAAGGGTTAAGGTAGTTCCATAAGATATCGAAAAGTTTGGGAGGAACTTCGAACATAAATCAACTTATAAATAAGCTCATAATGCCGAACTCTGTGGAAGGCTTTAGCAATGTCTACGAATACGACACCAGTTTTTCTTTCTTCAAGAAGCCCTCGTGAACGAGTTCAGTCCCTGTCCATGCTGGTGTAGAGTCCAGTGCTCGAGCATAATAATCGAATTGGAGGTGACGAACTTTTTGAGATGGTTCAGAAGTATGCATTAGTAGACCTTGGAGAGACAAGATAGAAAGGAGATAGGCCTGAAGACAGAAGAGACGTGTCTGTTCTGTCCCGATTTTGGGATTGATACAATCAGCGCCTTCTTCCAGCAGTCAGGAAACATATGAAAATTAAACATGAAATTAATAAAAATGGTTAAGAAGGTAATGTAATTAAGTGGGAGATGTAAGAGCTTTTTGGTTGAGATGCAATCGAGACCGAGATACTTGTTCTTTTTGAGATTCCCGATGTAGGAGATAACCTCAGAAGGAGTTGCAGGATTAAGGATGCTATCGTGGTTCGTGTTGAAAAACTGTTCTACCTCTGTATTTACAATGGCAATCATCCTAGGATTGACGACATCTTGATTGAGTGTAAATTGGCTTCTAAGACAGTCAGCAATGAGCTCAACTTTGTCAGTGTTAGAAAAGGCCATACCATACGTTTTGTCACAACAATACTGCAGAAACAAAATACATGGGACCTTATTTCGTCTAAAATAATAAACAAGTAATTTTTAAGTAATTTTTAAGTAAGAAAAAATAAAACTGACTTCAAGAAATTGTTTTTACAGTGTTTTATTTAACTCAACCTGCGTTTGTAAAGATGGAATTTTGCAATCGATTTTTAACCCACTTCCTGATATGCTAGAATTATAAAAAATATGTATACAAAAATATGTTTTTGATAACAACACAACATTTTAATGTTTATGCACCTTAATTATCAATTAATAAAATTATTTTAAGGCATTTTCGAACTAGCCGGGAAAATGCCTTAGCAGTATTAGCCTTAGCGGGAAAATGCCTTAGCAGCCTTAGCAGTAATACGCTGCCGCGCATGCGCGACAGCGTATTACTGCTTATTTTACTGTTAATTTTACGGTATAATATTGGCAGCTGGGATGACAGTATTATACTGTAAAACAACACTTTTTTTTGCAGCGTATGATTCAGCGTATATTTTATGATGACGTTATACGCTGAATCATAGGTTACAATTAACGTAGGTTTAAAACATAGGGTAAAAATAATCATAGGTTACAATTAATATTTCTTTATGACGGTACGGATGATGATATGCTAAATACTACAGTAACTACTCTGCAGTTAGTTGAAAAGTGCACTATAATTATTTTTCACATCCATAGTTGCTGAATACAATGATAACTAAAAATAGATTACAAGATAACTATTTTTAATTATCTATAAAAAGAAAATGTAGAGTTCAAGATATCGGGATTACCAAGATACCAAGATTACAAGATACCAAAATACAAAATGTAATATACCGGGCAATCTAAAAGTCACAAAAAAAAGTCAACAAATTTAATACGATTTAACAATTTGCCAGTAGCACGATGCGTTTATCACTGAAATATAGTGAAAGTCTTGGGTGTTTTTTTAATAATGATAAATTTCATTGCCAGAATAATTGCAATTGCCATCAACAAGTGGCGTTTCAATTGTGTCAGCATATTTGAATGCGGAGCAGCACAGCGCAGCTAAGGTTACAAATGTTCAGTTTGACGGATGTCATTAGTGAGAATAGCTGTCAAACGTGACAAGATTACTTCGCTGAGCACAGAAAAAAAATTCTGCTGTAATTCCTGTCACACGATGAGTTAAAACAGCTATAGGTAGCAACTTTGGGACCACTATACAGTGTTAACTGTCGGTGACAAATGCAACTGTTTTGTTTTTGTTTTTGTTTGTTTGTTTGTTTGACTATTAAAAAATTCCACGAGTAATTATGTCAAAACTGTATCTTCCTACTGTCTTATACTTTTCGAGTTATTGAGTTTTCATTTATTTTGTGATTTTTGGATCACCCCTCCTGTATAGATTACAAGATAATGATTTCCATTTACTTCTACAATTAAAAAAAAAAAAAAATCAGTTCGATTCTACTGGCTACTTTCTTTTTCTGCTTTTATTAGAAAGCTGTTGCGTCCATATTTGTTTTGGAATTGTTCATTTATCAACGACTGAGAAATGCTGCAAAAACAAGTTCTGAGTGTATCGCATTGACATCGGCGTGGGTCGTGGGAATCGAAAGGAAAAGTAATTATCACAGAATAAGAAAATATGCATTGCCAAATCATACAGGTAATAAAATACATAGGTCATAATACTTTTTGCTTAATTAGTGAACATACAAATGCTACAGAGTCTAATTGCAAACCCAGCAACAACCGGAAAAAAAATAATCAAGTTAACTCTGTATACAGCCTCAGTTATTCATGTATTTTTTATAGTTGTTGTTCTTACTGAAATGCACGAAAAATATTTTTATAACCACAGGAAAGCCACTGTAAAGAAATTCTTAAAACTGAGAGAAAAAACTCCCACCTGAGTTTATTTTACGAAAAATATCTATTCGTTTTACTTTCTGTTTTGTAAAAGTCAAATGATGTTTTTGCGGTTAAAAACATAATTTATATTGAAATAAACATTTTGTTTTCTAATTTTAGCTAAAATACTTTTTTTTGTCAACTTTACAAGATTTTTCTTCAGTGTATAATCTTCATCTGCTTTCGTATGTACAGTCCTGGAAAAAAAGGTGATCATGCCTACTAATTCTACCGAAAATTATTATATAAAAATGTGATTGATACCAATCGATTAGTAATAACGTCTATTAATAACCATTATATTAAAATTTTACTTATCGGTAGTCTACATATAAAAATTGTAACGAACTATAAAATTCTCAATGCTGACATCTTATTTTGACATCATATTTCGATTTTTTGTTACATTTTACCTTCGGATATACCAAAAGGGAAATTAGTCGGTTAAGTAGTTTAGGAACTATACAGGTTTAAAATTTGGATCGCCTAATGTTAAATTCATTTTTAATCGTTGCAAAATAGGTTGCCAGTGTGAGTGTTTTTTTAGGAATAACTCAAAGATACGTTGTGGAATGAGCTGTAATTATGTATTAGCATATTTGAAGCTTTTATATATATTTCTGTTTTTAAAAATTATAGGTCACAATTCATAATTTTTTTTCGAAAATCAATTTCAAAATGTATATTTTTTCAAAATTATTTTTTTTAAACGATTGAGTTCACCGATTATTGTTAAAAATTTATCCTAAGAAAAAACAAATGTTCATAAATATTCTCTGCATCTTTATAAACCTTCATTTTCATTGATTACACAAATGATGGGCTACAAATTAAGCAGCTAAATAAAACATAAACTTGTCAGGAATTTTCACAATAAATTCGGGTCGCTTTTATGCCAAAAACGACGGAAAAAAATTTTCGAGTCACTTTACTTTGAAAAGTTTCTCTCACTGGAGATATTCTACACTGCAATAAAAAGTGTTGATATTACGGTATAATACAGCCAGTATTATACTGTAAAATCAACAATTTTTTTGCAGTGTACACGTGGCGATGTGGTCAGAAGGCGATTGAATGTGAATTGATTTCATTTTCCTAGAATACAATTCAATAAAACCAGAATTGTAATTTATAAATTTATGTGCTTCTTCTTGTCCTGATTTTGTTTAAAAAAATTATCAATAATTCGAACAAATTGTTAAACTTCGTATCTGTTTGAGAGACCTTTTTTTGAAAATCGACCCAGTTATTTGACCTAGTTAGTAGTAAATTTCAAATATCGTTTGCAATTTTGTCAGCTCAGGAAAGTAATTACAATAAAAAATGCAGTTTATGCAGTGATCATCCAAAGCAATATTATGATGATAGGGTGCTCAACTTTTATAATATTTTACAACAGAACTCTTTTTTAAAGCTTACATAACTTTAAAATTTATAACTTTATAAGCTTTAAATTTCTTTGATCCGCGAATTTATCATCTTTTAAAAATGTAATAAGTTTTTAAAATCAAAAACTGTGGGAACTGTGGAAATTACAGTCTCCAAATTTAAGGACGTCCTTGAATTTCGAAGATGTTTGATAATCTTATTACTTCTAAAGTATCCAAACGAATGTGCCTGACTTACATATAAAACACCTGACAAAATAGGCAAGTGCACAAAATGTGTAGAACTTTACCTTCAGGATAGAGAACCATCATTATGTGTTAAGGGTCCTCTCCCGTCACGCGAAAAGACACTATGTTAATTCTATAGGGCATTATTTTTCTAATATCTCGTTTGCATTTCAATATTTTTAAACGATTTTTTTTTTGTGCATTGGACAGCTGAGATCAATCTCTATTTCCGCCGTTGATTACTTTTTCGATTTTCTTTGCTGATTTTTTTTACGAAGGTATATACTTTTACTTTCGGAACCGGTTTCAAGTAAAAGTATCTTCGTAAAAAAAAAAAAAAAAAAAAAAAAAAAAAATCCACAAAGAAAATCGGAAAAGTAATCAACGGCGGAAATAGAGATTAATCTCAGCTATCCAATGCAAAAAAAAAAAAAAAAAAAAAAAAAAAAAAGAAAGAAAAGAAAAATCGTTTAAAAATATTGAAATGTAAACGAGATATTAGAAAAATAATGCCCCGTAGGATTAACATTAGAGAGCGGGTCTTTTCGCGTGAGGGGAGAGGACCCTTAATGAACATTTTCACCCTCATCGAAAAAGTCCTAAAGTTTCAATCATCATTTATTTTTGTAAAATCACATATAAAAAAGAACTTCATTCTACATTGCCTGTAAATGTTGTTTTACCTTTCGTTGAGTATATTTGCAGTCAAATGTGCAGATATGGAAAGGCCAAGCAGATGATCGCAGACTTTTGAAATTCGTAGCTGTTGATCATTTACCTTAGTATGTATATAGGATCTCACGCTTTTACGACTATTATTTGAAATATTTATACAATTAGTTACGTTATACAAAAAGCTTTTAAATTAATTGTAGAATTCCGAAACTCACAATTGGTCATATACACTATATGGTCAAAAGTATCCGGACACTTTCGATTTTAGACGCTTTTTCAAAAATTGGGAGATACTACTGAAAATTCTCCTTGAACTTTAAGGATGTAAGGAACATGTTTGACCTCATTTTTTTCTGTGAGGATTTTGTCGCGAAGAAAATTGAAGACTGGCAAAAAATTAATTAATAATAATAATAGGGTAACTTGGGGTGAGATGCCCTCTTGGACAAGATGCCGTGTCACGTGGTTTTCCTATACGCAGGCGCTGTAGGGAAACGCCACTCAGTCGTGTGGGAGAGTCTTCCTTACTGATAGTTTGCTTCCAGTTTTCGTTGTTTTATTTTAATTTTAAATAGTGATTTTCTATTGTTATTTCGTCTTAACACATTTGCTAAGTGTCCAAAATATTTTACGCTCTTTCTTTATTTGCCTATATAAGTTATAGTTTTAAACATCAGAGAAATAAATCTGATGTTTTTAGAGAGTATTGGTATCTGCCGCTTCCATCGTATCTTTGTAAATAAATACCCATAATAGGAAGACTGTTGATTTGAGTGATTTTTTTTAATGACAATCTAACTGTTGGAACAAATTACATCTGAAATTGCAAATTTTGTTAGATGTTAACGAGTTTTAGTCATTAGTATATTTAACAAGAACGAAAAATCATCATGCATTAAACATAGATTATAAAACACTTTTCAACACATTCAGAATGCTATAAAAAAAAAAAAAAAAAAAAAAAAAAAAACTTCACCGTTAAATAAGATGAAGTATGATGTCTAAGTAAACCATTTGGAAAACGCATAACATATTTGAAAATCCAATTTCAGCAATCACCATCAGTACTCGGAGAAATCCGAATTCTTTTGTACAGCCCTGTATAAGATCTATAGATTTGAATATATACCACATAGTATGCGAAACTTTAGTTGAGTCATGAAACGCATAGCACAGTTGCAAATTCCCCTTCAGCAATTTCCGACAATAAACGGAAATGTTCTCGAAATCTTTTGTGCAGCCCTGTATATGATTTATAGAATTTATAAACACTAAGTAATTGGCAAAAAATTTGTTAAATTTAAAAACGCGTACCACAACAGAAAACGCATTTGCATCAATTATTGTTCATGGACAGTTCTGTAACCGAGTTCTTTTCTGTCTCCCTGTAAATGAGCGATGAATACCCTGCACACCATGTTCTACAGTAAGCCTCTTGTAGTGAGCCTGAGTAATATAAATCAATTTAAATATGTTTGAAATAGTGTAACATCATTAAAATACACTGTAAACAATTTTCCCTCGTAGACCGTAATGTAACATATTTTTTTTATTGTCCCTGTAAACGAACTGTAAACGCTATACACTTCATTTTCAATATCGAACATGCCATAATAAACCTCAATAACATATATCAATTGCATGGTAATCTGAGTATATTTACGCGAGTTAGAGTACGGACAGACAGACAAACCGAATTCATAAGCACTTTTCAACTTTGTTGGAAAGTGTTAAAAGTGAAATAATGATGGTGAAATTATTAGCGGATGCTTTGATTGGTAAATTTTGCTGATAAGTTTTGAATGTCCAAAACTTAGCAGCTATAGTCGTTGTAGACGTCCGAAGTTTTTTCACTTATTAAAATACAATGGACGTAAAAACTGTGGCTCACTTGGCAGTTCATTACTATGCAAGACAAAAAGTCAGAAGTTCGTTTGTTGAACAAATGACATACGCGCTTACGTTTGAAATGTAAATGTAAATATCATCAAGATGGTTAAAAAACGGAATATTAGAAACAATCGTATAGTCTCATGAATCCGGATTTTGAGATGCATTTTACGAACAGAGTTGGATGAAAGCAGACTAGTCGCAGTCCTATTATGTTTTGGGCGAAAATATAGGGTGTCCCAAAAGTCCTTGATACATTTTTAAATTCAATAAAAGAACAAGCAATTGGCGTACGAGAGTGCGGTTTGGACGAAAATCCTTTTTATGATTTGAAATTTTGTTTAAGAAAAACAAAAAAAAATTAGTTCCAGCAATTTCTCATAGATGGCGCTGCTTCTGGAAAGTTATCGAGTAGGTAGAATGTCTTTATACATAACAATGGAGAAAGACGCACAATGTGTATGCACAGTGTTTGCCCAAACTATCGCAACCACATTCCAGAACTTAACAATACTCGCCCTCCTAAGTTCGATTAGACGAGTGAGGATGGATATACGAGTATTGTTAACTTCTGGAATGTGGGTTGTGATAGTTTGGAGAAATACTGTGCATGCGCATTGTACGTCTTTCGCCATTGTTATGTATAAAGACCTTCTTCCAATTCGATAGCTTTCCAGAAGCAGTGCCATCTATGAGAAATTTTTGGAACTAATTTTGTTATTTGCTTAAACAAAATTTTCATTCATAAGAAACATGTTCATTCAAAACGCACTCTCGTACGCCAGTTGCTTGACCTTTTATTGAATTTTAAAATGTGTCAAGGACTTTTGGGACGCCCTGGATATCAGAAACCCTTGAACATTACTTGTTGTAGATGTCAGGATAAAATATGTTATGTAAGTGTTATGGATCAGCAGTTACATCCATTCATTATATGTGTTTTTCTTAGCAAAAGTGGAATTGTGGAATTTAGCAAGACAACTTTCCATGCCACAACGCAAAATTGTATTGCAGGGGTCTGAATAAGATGATAATGAATTCGTATTAATGTCTTGGATAAATTGTTTATTGAATCTCAATACCACTGGAAACTTTTAGAACATAATGAAGCGTTGGTTGAGAGCCCATGAACCATTTTTATGCAATATGTAAGAACTGAGTAGTTTGTTTTGAGAAATTAGGTAAAATCTTCTTTTGGCCACCTGCAAAACACATGAAGATTCTATGACAAGGCTATCTGGAACTAAATGGCTTGTCAAAGGAAGACCTAACTCGATTCTAAGCAACTGGTCATAGTATTCAATCGTTATAATCATCAAACAGAAAATATATATTGATTTAAATCAGTAAAAAACTATCACCATTTTAAGTTATGGCATGCAGTGGATTACGTAATATCTGTACATATAAAAAGCTTATAAACAAGTCACTCTAATTTTTTTTATATAAAATTTTGATCTAAATGTGGTGAAACAGACTGTCAAAACTTGAAATTATTTCATTTTTATATGATTTTTCAATATCAGTTCT
This sequence comes from Maratus michaelseni, assembly GCA_963931845.1. NCBI lineage: Eukaryota > Metazoa > Arthropoda > Arachnida > Araneae > Salticidae > Maratus > Maratus michaelseni. The sequence goes on from OZ007592.1 coordinate 202,963,997, forward strand.
TCCCGAAATCTCTGAAGCACTCGTATTTTCTTGTAAATGTGCAGAAATTCAGTTTGGTGTATTTTTACTGTGATATCTTGTGAATATTTCTGAATTCTTGAAGTTTAATATTTTCGCTATTGAAATTTTAAAAGACTTCATTACTACAATATTACATAGGGAGGATAGAAATTAGTTGGGCGAAAATAATGATTTATTATAAACAGTTATACAGCTAAACTTTACAGTACACATTATTATAAGATTGAGAAACTCGTGTAGTTACATCTTTTGATCAATGTTCGATGTGTCTACTCTTCGTTATTCTGAAAATATCTCTTTTATAAATAAGTTCTTCTCTTTTGCTTGTGAGTATCTTCACGTCGATCAAACGATGTGCAGTGCGGATTCACTGTTTTAATTTCCGAATAATTTTTTTTCGACTCGGTGGACTGTAAACCTGATATTTAATAACCCCATACACCGAAATCTAGAGGTGAGAGAATTGGTGATCGTGATAGCCATGTAATAACAACCCCTCGATAAATCTAAACTGAGATTTCAACACTGAGAAAAGCTGAATATGCGCACTCTTATGATACAATACTAGTAATCTTTCATTAAACTGGTACTTTACAATTAATATTTAACAAATTATTCAGTTACGAAATTGCCCAACTAATTTGTGTACACCCTGTATTGTTCACGTGATGCATTAGCCTCATCAACTGATTTTTTTTTCGCTCTTCACCAGGCCAGTCACCATCACCATCATCACCAGCAACAGCACCAGCAGCAGCATCAACAGCAACATCAGCATCACCAGCGGAGTCGGGGCCGCCGAGAGTCTGCGGTGGATCTGGCAGCCGTCACAGAGGCTCACGGCCTGGTCACGGACATGCTCGCCGACCCGCAGCTCCCGGCCCACATCATCTCGGGGTTGAGAACCGTCTCAGCCCTCTTGTCACCGCCCACCGCCCCTTCCGCCTCCACCTCGTCTTCGTGCTGCGCCCCACCTCGTCTTCATCACAGGCGATCTCCGAACCGGAGAAAAGGAAGTCTGCTGCTACCCCCTTATTTTCGGTCAGCATCGGACAATGAGGAGATACCTTTCACCGGCGAAAGACCTTCCGCCCTGCCCAAGTTGGGTAAACAGGTAAGATAGTATGAATACTGATATATATATTTAAAATAAATACAGGATGCTTATAAAGTCTCTATACATTTTTGAGAAAAACGTTCTAAATCCGATTTCTTTACAATCTGACAGAAGGCTTTCAACAGAAGAAAGAATACCATTGTTTGTGTTCATCTACGTGGATTAACGTACTCATAGGTTCGGGTAGACTCAGGTACTGATGCACCACGCTTGATATAAACCTGGAGCGAACTGCGCATGGGCGAAAATGACCAGTCCATGTCGAAAATACGGAAGTCCGTAAGCCGTAAGTACGCTGCCTAAGATAAAGAGCGGTGATTTCAGCTTCTTTTGCCGGGGCTATTCTCCCTACAGTGTGAATGGAATCGTCTTGGCATTCTGCCAACTGGAGTTCTTAGAAGTGTGGTTGAACAGTAGTTCTCATTCTTCACAGTTTCCATAAAATCGTAAAACATAGCTTGCCGAGCTTCATAGTTTTCAGCTTCTCAGCTTATGCACAATAATGTGGTAGGCATGTTTGTTATCAAAGTTTTCCAAACAGTAAAATGCGGAATAGCGATTTCCTGCTGAGTCTTTGCATAGATCACTTGTGGCTACGCGTAACTACTGCTTGTGCTATTTGCATAATGAAGTCCTCCCCTCCTACATCTGTTTGTACATTAATTCACATAGACAATAAAAAAAAAATGGCTAATGTTTTTTTTTTCTGTTCAAAGCATTCTATCGAACCATTTGTAAATAAATTGGATTTTGAACCAATTTCTCAAAAATATATAGATATTTTCTAAACATCCTTCGTCTTAAGAATTCAGTTTTCCATTGAATGTGTAGTTTTCTAGCAGTTTTTTTAAAGGGGGTAAAATAATGAAAATAATGATTTAAAGTTGAAGCAATTTCAGATTTTAAAGATACATTAGCGCAAGTTACTTATTTGGCATTAAAGTTGCTGGCATAAACGTAAAATCACAGATTATGTATCACTATTCGCGTTGCTATGGTAACTTACACAATCCAATACTTTAGATTAGATTAGCTACAGTAGAAATGTAACGTAAGTAGAGTAATAAGTGTGATTCTGTCTGCCACGGGTAAACGGTAAAAGGCGACAAATTAAAAAAAATGTGTTTTCAACTACGGCTTATGTTGAAGGTCAATCCTCTCTTTATCCAAAAAGGTTTTTATCTCATTTTATCGCTCACGTTTTTTTTTTTTTTTTTTTTTTTTTTTTTTTTTTTTAAATTTTATTTTGTTGTTATGTCTAACATTTTAATAATAGAGTTTGTGTATATTAAATAGTTAAAAATAAGTACACATATATAAAATTAACAATTTTTTATTAAAATAAAACATTTTACAAGAAAAACATATTTACAATAGAGTATCTACAATTCAGTTTTACATTATTGCACAAATCAACAACTTCTTGTTCATTACAATCTTAATTAATTTCATAATGTCCATAGGCTAAGGTGGTTATTCCGTCTGAACAAATATATCTTTTATCATCAAAACAGCTTAGACAAATTTTATTTTGAGTTAATGTATATAACGTATATCTTGAGCGATCCTTGTCTTCTTTTCTAGGCTTGTTTTTAGATATTGTAGATACTCTAAATAAACTTCACACTTAATTTTATGTCGAACAATCTGTGTAGATACTCCTTTTACTAGCTTCTTTTAAAGATTTTAAGGAAAACATTTTTGATTTCAATCCTACAAACTCAAAAGCTGGATCACCATTTAGTTCGTCTTTAAAATTTAAGATAGCCTTCTTATTATCCTCAGAGTACAGACGATGATTTAATGATAATCAGACAAATCAAAGTAGAATGCATATAGTTTCAGTTTTTCAAATACATTTTACGTTGAAATATGGTAAGTCAGCGATTCCGTATCGCTAACTAATATGGTGTTGTCTTATGCTGTATCTTTATAAAGTCATTCTGAAAATTATACATAAGTAATTTAGGTAATTATACAATGGCAAAACCTAGGTAGATAGGTCGATTCATTAATATACTAGTTTTAAGTCTTTCCACGGCAGTCGAAGCTTCGTTAAATGTTTTAAATGATTTAAAAGTTAGTGAAGCTACTAATGTTTTTGCTCTTTTGTCAGCATTGCAAAATACAGCATTTTGAAGATTCTCCATTGTTTCTTAATAAACATTGTTATTAAACAACTAGAAAATCCCTTTTAAAAGATAATTTTGCTTTCTTTCTTTTATGGGTTTTAAAATTAATGTGTTTCTGGAATGCTTTATGCACCGCTGTGACTTTTAATCCAAGCTATAAATAAAATTTAAGGTTACGATAACAAATTATGTATTTTTTCTTGTCACTTGAATTTGGAATAATAAGTTTTACTGTTCCAACAAATTTTCTGTTCTTAAGGCTCCCCATCAGTCAGACAGCAAATCTCCTTACCTAATTTTAAGCCTGTGGGTTTGGAATGCATCTGTATTTTTAAAATTTCTCCTTGGAAAATTAAAATTTATACCTTTTTTCTTTTCTATGGTCTTCTTGCAGAATGTTTCTTTTCTTGTTTGACAAAATATTTCTAAAATAAATGCTTAAATTTAGATTTGAAGTGTTAAAATCGAAGCGAAGCAGACGAGCTGTAGATAAGATTTTAAAACTTAAAATAAAACTAACTGTGCATTTCAGAAATATTTTGCTAAACAAAAAATAAATAAATATCTTTTAAGAAGAGCATAAAGAAAAAAGAAGTTTAAAACTTTTATTTTCCGTGGAGAAATTTGAAAAATACGTATGCATTCCAAGCTCAATGGCTTTAACAATAGAGATAGGAATTTGCGTACTGACTGATAACAAGCCTTAAGCAAACTTTTCGCATAAGGAGACAGAATTTCTTCTGTTACTGCCAGTCTTTCAGGAGCAACGGGATATCCGTTATGTTACTTATGCAGATGTTTTCGGTACTCTAAATCAAATTAAAAAATAAAACCATTTCTTGAATCATCAAGAAGACATAGAATGCATTGTTCTGTAACGTGGTTTGTAAGATACAATTCAAATTTGCCGTAATGGAGATATTGGTACATAGCCCAGCTGTAAAGATTATTGGCATTCCAATATATAATAGAACTAGGCGGTTCTTTGTCATTAAAATCAGGTATATTAAGAATGTTGGCTTTAGCATATCTTCTGCTGATTATACTAATTTCACCCCGTATACCATTTTCAATCATTAACAGCATATCTATATCTGTTAATAACTCCAAGGATGTTTCAGTCATCTTTAGATATGCTTGCCAGGCGAGAGAAGATACAGTAAACAGATGAACACGATCAATATTATAATACTGATGGCAAATTTTTCTAAAATTTTGAAAGACATCAGCAAACAGTAAAACATCTGTTTTCACTTGCAATTCATGATACTCACACAGAGTTTCGAGATTAAATGTCTTCCATATATTATGTGCATATTGGTAATATTCTTATTCTATCGATTCATTAGTTAGGGTTATAAAAACTGCAGATAATGGGATAAGTTGCGTTTCATCGAGCTTACCAGATGAAAAAAAAATATCATAAGATTAAACTCCTTTTCTAGTAAGCACTTCTAAGTCAGTATTTGCCGGAAAATTTTCCTTAAGTATGGCGAATTCAGCAGGTTCAAGGCTTTAAACTAGTTTTTCCAGAAAAAACAGTAAAAATAATAATAATAAAATGAAAAATAAATATCTGTATAGGGCATGCAGGGTTTCTCAATTTAAACATACTAATATACTTTTCCATGGAGGAGGTATCTATTTCATGATCTGTAAATTTACCAAGTTTCATTATTAATCATGATGGTTCTTGAGATTATAGAAAATAACAAGTATAGTTTTACACTTATTAACAGCCAAGTTACATTCCACATGTATTTCACCTACGTAAGCATTTGAAATGGTCACTTCTCATATGTAATGTTTTTTTGCAAGTAGAACAAAATTACCTTGGTTTAAAATATTTTTCTTCCTCACAAGACCGTCTCACGGGTTTAATATGTAATAACTTAGGTGGATCACAGTCATGCTGTGATCAGGCGAATATCGCCCCGCGTCCAGGTACTAACTCATCAAGCTAGGCACTCATGTCCGACAAGTAGGGGCCTGGTTAGCGGTATATATAAAAAATATGTAATAACTTTCGTCCAAGTGTTTGTTTCTCATGTATCATCTGTTCTGAAAAGTGTTCAACGGAGTCTTTGCCACGATATACTTGCAGATGTTAAGCGCAATTTTTCTTCATGTGTAAAGAACAACCTAACCGTATGCACACGAAAAGTGATAAGTCGTTTTCGCAATTAAAAAAAAAGAAGTATTAGAAGTATTTGATGTAATAGACACACAATTTTGTAAGTTTTTATAAATGGTATTATATGCAAGAGGATGTTAAAGATGAATAACAGGAAACTTTAAAATGTTATCGTTTAGATTAACTGCATGTTGACGGCAGTGTCGGATGTGATTTTTCAACAAGTCTTCTCTAGAAAATCGATGTAAACATCGATATTGATAGTAAGAAGCAGTTTTATGACTTTATAAATCTCCTAAAAGTCTCTAAAAATTTCGTATACGATAATAGTATTGCTTTTCATTATCTCCCATCAGTAATAGGTTAATCACTCCAGAGTTTTCTTTAGAAGATATATTATACAGAGGACAAGCTTCATCTTCTTCATATCCAAATACCGTAATTTCGCGCGTATACGCCGCACCTCAGATAATTCAATTTCCTACCAGAATTTATTTTAAATAAAATGTGACTTGATTCTGCTTAGCACTTATTTGACTTCTTATTTTCAATAAAATTTCCGGTTTGAAAAAGACTTAACTAAGGTGCGGCGCATACGCGCGAAATTACGGTACATTAATTCGTAAATTATTGAGCTCTGAAATAATAGGTGTATTTTTAAGTGGCACAGGGCATTCTACATTGCCCAGTATAATATCACTTTTATAAGGGACATAATGTATGACTCACTCAGGATTTTCCTTCCTATGAAAATTAAGTTTATGTGACAAAATACAATACAGCAAGCACTTTTGTCTTCATTTACAAGTAATCTTCATTAGTACAAGTTAATAGGTATAGCGATTTCGTTTAAAACTCTACACAAGTGTAAGAAACCAACCAATGAACCAAGTATTAAATATTTCAGCTATTATCTTCTTTTAACAATCACATGTCTGATAGCTTAGCAAAGTTGCATTTTTGCTGCTCCAGAAGTGGATCAGACACCATCAAGCACCATCAGTACTAGTTCTGATGAACCAAAAACTAAATAAATTACATACTTACAACAAGAACAACAACAACCACAACAAAAAATATTTAATTCAAATAAATTAAACATAAAAATGAAATTTGATATATCCTCTTGTAGTGGGCTCCCATGCCCACTACATGGTAATACCATGTATAGGTAAAATTTAAGAAACAATCACCCAGAAACGAACCACCCCATAATTACATACTCATTTTTTAAGTTTTTAATTTAGCTAAAAAATTATTTAGAGTGTAATAGAGTATATCAACGGTAGTTTAATGCAAAATAAAACGTAATATTAAAGAAAGAATATCTTAAATAAAAAAATTACCTCTTAAAGAAATCTATAAGAATTTGCCAAAAAACAATCCGTTTTTGAACAAAATTGAGAAAATATTGGATTGTTCGAAAAAAAATTTCTGTTTGGGAAAGTTGGTTCGTACCCAAAAATTTTATCATTTAATTATTAGACATTAATTCCGATATCTAATTAGGCAATAGATAACGGAATTAATGTGACGGTAATAATTGACGGGTAGAATTTTCTGGTACGAATTTGTTTTCCCAAACGGAAGGAACCTTCCGAACAACCCAATAAACGTCTCCATCGACAGAGAAAATAAGCAATTATTCCAAACAGTTTATGATCAGTTTACAGTTATGGGTTTTAGTCATTCAGATTTCTTTCAGTGTTGTTTTGGGAAATGCGTTAGGGGCTTGCTTGTTTTTAAATTTTAAAAACTAGTCGCTCAATACTGGTACATGGCAAACTGTAAGTGCATTTACATTATCTAAAGAGTATAGAGAGACCTCTACTATAATACATTTAACAACATTTAAATATTTATGTATTAACGTGCGTGCATAAAATGTTTAGACATTTTCACTCGAAAATGAGGTATATATGATTTATACACATTTAAAACTTTAGATAATAAAGGAGTGTAATCATGTATATGTGTGTGAAATTTTAGGTATTATTATTAACCCCTTCGGGACCGGCGGATTTTACACAAATTTTATTTGGTTGGCACCACTTTAAAAAAAAAAACTAACTTTACTTAAACTATCACAAAAATGCTCTAATTAGAGCAAGCAAATATTACTTTTATTTTTTACTGGTGCCTAAAACAAATTCTGTATGCTCTTTTTGAGGGTGCATATATGCACCCATGGTCCCGAATGGATTAAAATATGACAAAAAAAAAGAGTTTTGAAATAAAATTATTTATATATGTTTGAACCATTTAGATGTTCTATAAATAATTTTTAATTAAATTATGCATGTGTGTATGAAATTTCAGTTCTTTTGATTAGTCTATGGATAGAACTTTATAATAAAATCATTGATAACTTTTCAACAATTAAAGACTCACTTTGGCTTATTAAAATTTCTATGCATTCGCAGCTAAAGGATAAATGGTTGATAGGGTCTGATGTGAACGTAAATAATGGTTGCTAATATAAATAGAGATGAAAAATGTGATTTGCGTCATTTGATGATTTCTTTTTGTAGTAAACGGACGTGTGCAAAATAGATCTTTGCTTAAGTGATTAATTTATTTTAGAAAAAGAGAAGATTGCAGTTCTTACACTGTTTACTTTTAGGCTAAAACGTTTTTATGCTACTTTGTTAATACATTGTGGATATCGTCATGTGTGCTGAAGAAACCATTTCTTTAGAGAGCACAGAATTAGGTTTTACAATCCTATTCCAAATTGAACCTGCTTTTGAATATCCACTCACATGAAAAGCCGTATACATGTGATATATTTCAAAAAGCTTTTGGAAGAAATTTGAACTTATTAAGACTTAAGGTTATCTACAATTATGGAGAAAAGCTATATTTCAATGTGACGATTGCGATTAAGTATTTACACATAAACACATTTATCAACAACATTTAAGTTTTCCGAACAATTATCGGGTATAATTGCTGGCAGTAAGCACTACCAGCAATTATCGCGTATTGACAATACTTCGGATACAGTACTGTATCACAAATCTTTTGTTTGTCCCTGTAAATGATCGATAAATGCTATGCACATTATATTATACAACAGTCATCTTGTAGTACACCATAGACCATAATGTAATGGCAGTTTTTTGAGTGCCCCTGTAAACGAAGTATAAGTGCTACATACTTCATTTTCAATACCGAACATGTCATTTCATCTATACTAATATTATAAAGGAGTAAAGATTGTTTGTTTGTTTGTTTGTTTGTAGGGGGTAATCTCTGGAACTACCGAACCGATTTCAAAAGTGATGGCGGCAAATTGATGGTGACAACTCTTGCTCCAACATAGGCTTTTTCTTATGTCGGTGCCACTGACCACAGGGGGGTGCAGGAGCGAAAAACGTTCTAAAATTGCGATTTTTTGCATACCGAAGGAGCTAGATATTTGAAACTTGGCATTGTAGCTACTTATAAGATGTAAATGCTCTCTAAGAACAAATTAAAAAAAAATCGAAATTTAAAAGGGTGAAATAAGCAAAAAGCGTTCTAAAAACATTCTAAATTACAATTTCTATGGAATTTCTGGAACTACAGAACCGATTTCAAAAGTGATGGTGACAGATGGATGGTGACAACTCCTGCTCCAACATAGGCTATATTTTATGTCGGTGCCACTGACCACAGGGGGGTGCAAGAGCGAAAAACGTTCTAAAATTGCGATTTTTTGTATACCGAAGAAGCTAGAAATTTGAAATTTGGTATTGTAGTTACTTATAAGATGTAAATGCTCTCTAGGAACAAATAAAAAAAAATGAAATTTAAAAAAGTGAAATAAGCGAAAAGCGTTCTAAAAACATTCTAAATTACATTTACTATGGAATCTTTGGAACTACATAGAGCCGATTTCAAAAGTGATGGTGGCAAATTGATGGTAACAACCCCTGCTCCAACATAGGCTACATTTTATGTCGGTGCCACTAACCCCAGGGGGGTGCAGGAGCGAAAAACGTTCTAAAATTGGGATTTTTTGTGTACGGAAGGAGCTAGAAATTTGAAATTTGGCATTGTAGCTACTTATAAGATGTAAATGCTCTCTAAGAACAAATAATAATAAAAAAATGAAATTTAAAAGGATGAAATGAGCGAAAAGCGTTCTAAAACATTCTAAATTACAATTTCTATGGAATCTCTGGAACTACAGAACCGATTTCAAAAGTGATGGAGGCAAATTGATGGTGACAATTCCTGCTCCAACATAGGCAATATTTTATGTCGGTGCCACTAATCCCAGGGGGGCTGTAGGAGCGAAAAATGCTCCAAAATTGCAATTTTTTTTTTTATACTAAAAGAGCTAGAAATTTGAAAATTGGCATTGTAGTTACTTATAAGATGTAAATGCTCTCTAAGAACAAATTTTAAAAAAATTCGAAATTTAAAAGGGTGAAATAAGCGAAAAGCGTTCTAAAAACATTCTAAAATACAATTTCTACTGAATCTCTGGAACTACCGAGCCGATTTCAAAAGTGACGGTGGCAAATTGATGGTGACAATCCCTACTCTAACATAGGTTATATTTTATGTCGGTGCCGTGCCACTAACCCCAATGGGGTGCAGGAGCGGAAAATTTGCGAAAATTGCGTCTTTTTTATACTGAAAGAGCTAGAAATTTGAAATTTGGCATTGTACTTACTTATAAGATGTAAATGCTCTCTAAGAATAATGAAAAAAAAAAATCAATACTTAAAAGGGTGAAATGAGCGAAAAGCGTTCTAAGATCCTTCTAAATTACAATTTTTATGGAATCTCTTGAACTACAGATCCGATTTCAAAAGTGATGGTGGCAAATTGATGGTGACAATCCCTGCTCCTTCTTTAATAAAAAGCTATGCGATGCTGACGACTGTGTTTTTACGCTAATTGTTGCCACAGATTAATCTCGGAAAATGAAACCTTTAAAATTGCTGAAAAAAATAATAGCTCGAAAAGTATTTGTCAGAAAATTGTTAGACAAACTGCGTTTGAAAGGTAAAAAATTTTATTTTTCTTGATCTAAATTTCAAATCTAATGATTATGCCGTTTTTCAAATATTGAACTTCAAAAATTACCAAATTTCACAATGGAGTACTATAGCGAAACCTTCATGCGTTAAAAGATAATGATAAGGGCGACGTGTCCTGACGTGTATATTGGCACGAGTCACAAATTATAGTAGTCTTATTATTCTATTAAAATAAAAGAGGGAATTTTGTTTGATTAAAAGTTCGTTAAGAGAAATTGACCAGCGTAGCGGGCGTAGCTTGCTAGTATATTATATATCAATAACATATATCAATTGCATGGCAATCCGAGTATATTTAAGTGAGTTTGAGCACGGACAGAGGCCAGACAGACAGACAGACGGCCAGACAAACCGAATTCAAAAACACTTTTCAACTATGTTGGAAAGTGTTAAAAAATTCGAAATTTATTTAAAACAAGGGAGCTCTGCCCCTACGAGCAACGCTTGCCAACCTCCGTCTAGACAGCGTTAGCTCTAAACACACGCCAGTTTGCTCTTTTTTAAAAATATTACTCAATTATGGAAGGTTGAATGATATTATCACGACCAGTGGCGATCTTTGGTAATTCTTTTTCGGTTCTTAATGCTAAATCAATCGCTGTCGTAACAGCTGGCGGCTGTTTTCGTAATTGATTAAGTAAGATAAATTACACATGTGGAAATCAGCTTGTATAAAATAGATAAATAAAAACTGTCACTGCCTCCTGGACTTAAAGACGCTAAGGACGCTATAAGAAAATCGTTTTAAATGCATCGTTTTAATTATGACGTCATTTTTACGATGAAAATTTTTTCGCACGTAATAATTTCATTATTTTAAAGTTTTCTTTCTTTTTTAATATTCACGTGCAAATGTATTTTGCAATTAAAAAGTGTTTGCAAATATTATTATTTTGTTTTATCTGAAATCTGGAAGCAGTATGTAAAAAAAGGTTATTCCAAACTGTGAATTTAATCTCTTTTCAGGTAATGAAGTTTTGAATAAAACAAATAAAATAAATAAATAGACAAATTAGACAAATTAAAAAAATGATTGTACACTGCACACCACAAACAAAACTGAATTAAAGCAGATGTTGGGTATGACAAATTTTCTGGCCAGATTTGTTCCGAATTATGCAGAAATGTTTTCACCGTTAACGTCTTTGCCGAGTCAAGGGAATGATTTTGTCTGGGACGAACCTCAAAAACAAGTATTTCAAACTTGGAAGAATGTTCTAACATATCAGCCAGTTTTAAAGGTATATAATCCACAAAAAACTTCAATTGTCACAACAGACGCTTCTTCTTATGGGATAAGAGCTACCTTGAGACAAGAGAAGGGAGAAATTTCTGTTGTTGCATATGCATCCAGAACACTTACACCTACTGAAAAGAGGTATGCTCAAATAGAAAAAGAGGCACTTGCTCTAGCTTGGAGTTGTGAGAAATTTCGAGATTATCTAACTGGGACCATGGATGTACTATAAATCTATTATACATCCATGACTGGGACTCACTTTAGGTTAGAAACGGACCATAAACCTCTAATTCCAATCTTCTCAAAGAAGAACCTTGAAGCCTTATATCCACGTTTGCAAAGGTTGAAGATGAAGATGATGAGATATTCTTAATCCATATTTCACATACCAGGAAAGAAACTTTATGCAGCTGACGCCTGGTCAAGAAAACCTCAAGAAGCTAAAGGAAATGTTGAAGAATTGGAGGAAGAAATTGATGCTTATAATTCGTATGATAGTTTCTTCATTACCAGATTGAGATTCATGTAACAGGTTAGAAGAGTAACGATAATCCCAAAAGTATGATGCACCATTCAAAGAGCTAGAAAAATTAATCCTTAAAGGTTGGCCATCAAGGAAAAATTTAGTACCAAGCTGTCTACCCTATTGGAATCGTCGATATGAAATATCATCCCAAGATAGACTCATAATGAAGGTGTGCCGAATAATAATTCCTGCCAATCAGCGAAAAAAGGGTCTACAACAAATTCATGAAGGACATTGGGGAATTACGAAGTGTCGTGCGAGAGCAAGATCATCTGTTTATTGGAATGGAATAAATAAAGAAATCGAAGAAACGATAAAAAATTGCACATCATGTATCAAGGAGACCACTAATCGTCATCAACCTGTTATCCCTACTGAATTTTCTGAAAGACCATGGGAAACTGTTAGCATGGATCTTTTTAAGCTTCATGGATTTTGGTACTTACTCGTGACCGATTACTTTCCACGATATCCAGAAATCGCAAAACTGGAAATATTAACTTCTGAGGAAGTAATTCTGCAATGCAAATCAATCTTTGCCAGACATGGGATTCCTAATGTGGTAAGATCTGACAATGGCCCCTAATTTGAGCCAATTAACTCATCTGAATTTTCAAAATTCTCAAAGCTTTATGGATTGTCTCATATCACATCAATCCCTAGGTACCCTCAAAGTAATGGTTTCATTGAATCTGCAGTAAAAACCATCAAGTTGCAATTGAAAAAAGCTGAAGATCCTTATCTTTCTTTAATGGCATATAGAGCAACACCATTGGAGAATGGCTTCAGTCCTGCAGAACTTCTCATGAATCGGTGTATTAAGACAACCCTGTCATTTGAAAGATCTCAATTTGAGCCAAGGATTGAAAAAAGAGTTGAAATTCAAAGGAATGAAGAGAAGAGAATAGAACGGCAAAGAGAACTATAACCAAAGTCACGGAGTACGAGACCTCAGTAAATCTTGATGTTGAAGATCACGGACCAGCGAGATACTGGTACTTTTCAGCAGAGATTAGATTATCCACGTTCATATATAGTCAAATCTGGGAAAAAGATATGTCGACGAAACAGAATGCATCTTAAACCATCAGCTAATATCCAGCCGGAGGCTGATGATGTGGATGACCTTCAACCAGAGATTTCTAGTAAGGAATCTCCAACACCACAGACAGTTTGTAGTCCACCTTAACCAAGCTGTCAAAATCTTCATTCATCCTGTAATGATGGTAAACGTAATTCTCTGATGTCTCCACGTAAGCACCGGGATCAGTATTAGGGTGGAGTGAAATTTTTTTTTCTCCAAATCGAATTGGGGCGGTGAGGGAAAGTTGCTCTATCATATCCTCATTCTGAATATAAAATATCTTTGAAAAATATTAATATTAAATACTGCCCCAAGGTCACTGAATATTGAGAAAAAACGTAAAAGTTGTGCATTTTCCCATTTTCTTGTCAAACGTATAAAATGCACAAATATTATTAATATTAAATTAATTTTAAAGTATGCTTCTTAAATTATTATTATTATATGCTTATAGTAAATCTATGTAATATTTATATCAAATCCAGGTGTCTTATATAATTATCAATTAATAGGTTAATTTAATTTAATTTTTGGTTTTTACTTGGAAATGCGATACGTGAATTTTGATTTATAAAACAGGAATGTTAAAACAGGAATGTCGGCATATTTCTATTGTTAAATTGCTCTTATACACTAATAAAAACGTGTTTTTTAAAACTACTTTTACTTTTATCCGGATAATAAATTGAGATATGTAATCGTTCCAGCGACTCCGCAAGAACCTTCCACCCAGTCTCCTCCGTCGGATGTCCACCGCCACTTGGACCACAACCACTTCAGCAACTGGCATGCCTACACTGGAGCCAGAGCCACTAAGGAAGAGAAGCACGAGCTTTCGAAACTTGCAGTCGCCACCACCCAACACCGCAGTCACCAGTAACAACCACGAAGAGCAAGATCAATTTCAGGAAGAGGAGCGGCAGTTCTCTCCGGGGTAAAGTTTTGTTACGATTTTTTTTTAGTAATTATTTTTAGTGACTTAATTAACTCAATTAAAAACTGGTGTGAAAACAACTTTTTAGAAAAATAAAAAAATAAAGGGTGGCCATAATGAAAGTGACAGTACTCAGCGTGCTCTGTAGAACGATCTAATTGCGAGAATGGAACCAAAATTTGTATTATGATTTAACAAGACGGGGGAAGAAAGATTCCATGAAAAAAAACCTTAGTTCCAAAACTCTCTTTCTATTATACAGCGCCATATTTCCACCTAGCGGTGACTTTTGGAAGTTTTTTTCGTGGAATCCTTTGTTCTCAGTCTTGTTTAATCATAATACAAAATCTGGCTCCATTCTCGCAATTAGATTGCGCTACAGAGCACATTGAGTATTGTTACTTTCATTAGGGCTACCCTGTATATTTATTATGTATAGCGATAGACTGGGTTGCCATTCAATAATTAACATTTCGCACCCTTATTCATAAAGGACACAGTAAGAAAAAACAGCTTTATTTTCAGATTTTATTTACGCGCTCGCCAGTGTTAGTTAAAATAAACGAACACTATTTGTATTGTAAATAATTTTTATCTTAAATATTTTTCCATGTTCTTCCTTTCTGTGTGCCCATGTTAATAAGGTACCGATCCTCCTAGTTTCATGATTTTAAGACAAAAGGTTGAAGATAAGCGTTAATATTTGTTAATTTTCGATTCTCACCTGTATCATTTATTTTTCTATGACTTGCATCACAAATATAGCTATAACTCTAGAACCAAATACCATTTAATGTTGCTCAACATACTAAGACTTTCCTCGCAAAATTGTCTGATTAACAGTAGTAACTTGAAGTCCATTCAGAAAGGGAGTTTATTGGTGGATGATGAAAATTATTTAAAATCATAACTCTTAAAAAGTTGAGCAATGGAAAGACTGGATTTGAAAAAGTAACATATAAAGATTTAAGTATTAGAAAGAGATAGAAGAATAGTAGATTGAAAAGAACGTGACAAATGAAGGACTTGTACACTGCTCAAAGCAATTAAAGGATATTGCAGTTTTAGGTGGATTTTGTATCTGGGAAACATTTTAGCTGATTGATACATGGTCGACAGACATAATAGGTTATATGAGAATAAATTACACATGTTTGGCAGAAAAAAATGCATTTTATTGCGCATTTGTGTACAAAAGGAAAAAAACACAATTTGTGCATATGAGAAAAAAAGAATAAGAAAAGGTGTTTTCCTTAAAGAAAATTATTTTCAGTAGGGGGTATGGTTTCCACGGGTGGCCAGCAACGTTGAACACCTTTGAGGCATGGACTCAATGAGGCTATTAATGACGAGTTGGGGTATTCTGCCCCACTCTTCCAGAAGAGCTCTTTCCAGTTCTTGGAGAGTTTGTGGGGGTTGTTGGCGGCCAGAAACTCGTCTTCCTAGAGCGTCCCAAACGTGCTCGATTGGATTCATGTCTGGAGAACACGCTGGCCATTCCATTCGAACGATTCCTTCCTCGAAAAGGAAATCCTCCACCAGGTTTGCACGATGTGGCCTGCAGTTATCGTCCATTAAAATGAAGTTATCTCCGATTGCTGCAGCGTAAGGGACTACAATAGGTCTGAGGATCTCATCCCTATATCGGCGACCAGTCAGAGCTCCATCTCGAATGATGTAGAGGTCAGTGCGCCCGTCAATGGAGATGCCACCATACACCAACACTCCTCCACCGCCAAATCTGACACTTTCGTGCACGAACGCAGGATTATTCCTACTGCCACCGTCCCTCCAGATGAAAATACGCCTATTATCCGGATGCACAGAAAAACGGGACTCGTCAGAAAACAGAATATTGCTCCATTCATTTCTCCTCCAGTTGACATGCTCGGTTGCCCACTCCCTGCGGTCGCGACGATGCCTTGATGTTAACCTAACACATACCATCGGTCGGCGAGCATACAGACCTACAGCATGGAGCCGGTTTCGGACAGTCTGAGTTGAAATCGTGGTGCCTGTAGCCGAGCGAAGGTGTTGTTGGAGAAGAGTAGCGTTCATGTTTCGGTGTCTCCGAGCTGTTAACGCTAAATAGCGATCTTCATTGGGCGTTGTTGCCCGTCTACGACCTATCCCTGGTCTTCGGCCTGCACATCCACTCTCCAAAAAACGGTTCCAGATCCTAGAAATGACACTTTGTGACACTCCAATGGCTTGCGCTACTTCGGCTTGAGTTTGCCCCCCTTCTAACCTACCAACAATTCTCCAAGCTTCTGACTCTGTCAAATGACTTCGCTGAGACATCGTACTCATCGAAACAAAGCAATCACTGAATGCCGATCATCCTTGTCTTCATTCTCTTTTATCCAGTTGAAAGTCAAATTTCATTCGCTGCCGCTGAAGTGACGTTTTTGACGTCGAACTCAAAATTTGCATACTCCACAGTTTGAAAACCAGAAAAATTTGCATTTGTGATTATCTTCTTCTATTTTCGGCAAAAAAAATTTCGTTTATATCTTTATTTTATATAAAACTTCAAATATCCTTTAATTGTTTTGAGCAGTGTAATTTAAAAAGAGCCGAGTGAATCAAGGACAGGTAGCGTCTACATCGGGCCATTAAAAGCATTGCTGGGACCTACAATTTCGATTCTGCTAAAATAATCTGTAAATCTCCGTCTGTTGGTAAACCATATTTTCTATAAACTTTTCACATCTGCAAAATTATGAAAATTGTCTTAAATCTCACTTTGCTATTTCCCTTAATCAGATTGTTCGAAAACAAATCCTTTTTTTTTTTATTAATTGAATCTGTTATTTTCATACTAGCTGTCTGGTTTCTCTCCCTGAAATTCTGTTGGCTGGTTATCTTCTCTTCTGAAACTCTGTTGGCCGATAAAACTAAGCAAAAATTCTACCATTATTTTAGCACTGGTGTACTTAATGCTACGAAAACCGATCAATGTTAATAGATCGTTTTGATGTTCTAAACGTTACTTATTTTTAATTTTTTTGCCGTAAAATGTGCTTTTATTTTCCCTGAAATAGCACTTAGTCAAAAGTATTGTAATGACATCATAATTTGAATAAAATAATTAAACAACAAAGCTAAAAAGCATTTTAAATTACCGTACCTTTAACACCTTCATGACGGCTATGGCGCTCCTGTTGTCTACCATTTGTGCTAAAACATGTTTTTCTTAACCCGTAATCTGCAGACCGGTGCCGGTTCTTGAAAAATTTTAATCGAATAAAAAATACGATTTTTTAAACAGTAAACGCCTAATTTAAATTTAATTAGGCCACATTATAATGTAAATTACTAAAAAACATAGATTGTTAAATAATTAATAAATACTATCTAGATTTTTATTTTAGTCATAGAACTTTGCCGTTCGCAAAAATAAATCTTATTTCCGTCAGTCCGTAGGCATACAAAAGTTGAAGAACACTGCGCTAAAGTTAAAACAAAGAATTGTGTATAAAACTTGTGTATTTTATTTTTAAAATGAAAAACAATCAAATAAGTGTGATTTATAATGGTTCAAATCTTATTTGGATATAAATATGGCATAAAGTTAGAACTTTTTAAAATTGTGATATTTTCAAAACAAGGCACGATACGTAACGTAGACTTTGATGTGAATGTTTTGCACAGATAATGGGTTTCTCTTTGAATATGGTGAGATTTACAGAAGGCACATTTCAGTGACACACACGTGACAAATCCGACGACTAATGATGCCCAAAATGAGATCCAGAAACTGGTTCACCCTTATCTTCACTAGATTTTAGTAAAGAATGTATAATTTCTTTTCGGAAACATATTTAAGTTTGTTTCCCGCTTACTTTAGTGTACAAAACATTGGAGCTTGAACTACCATATCCAAATGTTTAAGTACAACTTTTCTGTACCATTTCAGTGTTTTTTTTCAATTTCGAGTTAAATGAAAACAGCTCATCAAGCCTAGCGACGCTACTTATGTATCTTCTTAACATAGTATAAAACAAAGTCGCTTTTTCTGTCCCTATATCCCTATGTACGCTTAAATCTTTAAAACTACGCAACGGATTTTGATGCGGTTTTTTTTAATAGATAGAGTGATTCAAGAGGAAGGTTTATATGTATAATAACATCCATTAAATAGTGGAGAAATACTGTTATTTTTGAGGTTTAAGTCGCTTTTTCTGTCCCTATATCCCTATGTACGCTTAAATCTTTAAAACTACCCAACGGATTTTGATGCGTTTTTTTTTAATAGATAGAGTGATTCAAGAGGAAGGTTTATATGTATAATAACATCCATTAAATAGTGGAGAAATACTGTTATTTTTGAGGTTTTTAATGAGATGTCGTAAATAATTTCATTTTTTCCGCTTATACATTGCAAACGCAGGCTGAACCCTAGAAGATTTATCAAAATAATGTACTAATTATTGTACACATTAAAAAGGTCTACAGAAAACACAAAGAGATGAAGGTTTTCAAGGTTAACCCGAAGCAAAGCGAGGGAGGGCCGCTAGTTTGCTATAATCTTGAACACAGTTTGGTTTGGATACAGGTTCCCTTTACGATTCTTTTTATCCAAGGGTATCATTTTACCAGAATGCCGAGTTATAAGCATAAGGATATTTCGTTTGCTAGGACATTCCATTTCAAAACAGCTGTGCCGGGTTTTCTGTGCGCTACTGTTTCATCTCATTCAAGCTTTGCATTGGCAACTTCTTTGGAGAGAAATTTTCTCTTTGATTGTAGTGTTCCGCATAACGTTGTTTTGTTTTTGAGAAGTTTATCTACCAGTGGAACACGTGTGTAGTAATTGTATAGCACATGCCTTTTGTTTAGACGTTTGTCCATAAAAGTCCTTATTACGTTTTCCGAGTGGCTTGACAGACATTACATCCATCGTATCACAATACACAAGTACATTCCACGCGTAATCGCATGGTTCACAAAGAATGTAAAGTTTTACCCCGTACTTGTGCCGTTTGCCTGCAATATATTGACGGAATACAAGACGTCCTCACCACAAAAACCATTGACACATCAATTGAAAGCTCTTTACTTGATTTATAATGTTTTTGAAAATAATCCAAAAGAACGTTATAAATCTTTTGCAACTTGTACAGCTTATTTCCATTAGCGTCTTCATTATTGCTAAAATGCCAAAACTTCAGTAAAAGTTTAAATCGGTGTCTTGCCATTGTGTCGCTAAATATTAGTGTTGATAACACTGAATCAGTTGACCAGTAGTAGTCTTGAACACGGACTTTCTTCATAAGCCCTATTGCAAAAATAAGTCCATAAAATTTTTCCATTTCCACAGCATCAGTTGGTTTCCAACAGCGTAAACTACTGTTTGATTTAACTGAATATTTCTGTAAAAATTGCTTGATGTACCTGTTGAATTCTGACACAACGATTTTCAGAATTTCCTTAGAGACAAATAAACGTAAAAAATCTATTGACCGTGAAGAAGCTGAGAGGCCTCTACATTCAGCATGTATTATGTCACTACCGAAAAACAAAATCATTACTCGACCTCTAATTCGGATTAACTTTACGCCATGCATAATTTGATATTGGAATTCTAATTTTGACTTTCACTAGATTTGAAGTATATTTCCTATTGTTGTATCACCGTCCATATTGAAGATTGCAGCTCCCTGTTCTTCTGAAGTGATTCCATATTTGTATATATTTCTTCTTCTTTTTCTGCTATTTCTTCGGCCTCATGAACTTCAACTTTGTTGCTTGTATCGAAAACACAGTCTCTATGTTTACAGCAGCTTTTTCTATCTGAGTTCATTTCGTTACACCCAAATTTCTTAAACTCCTAATGTTAATTTCACACATATCATGAAACTTTCTTAATGCATTCAAGTTTAAAGAATTTTTAACCGGTTCCATACTTAACAAATTATTCACGTATTTGTTTATAATAACATCAACAATCGATTCTTTAATAAATCGATGCAGGTATCATAATTTTGTTCTGTCAATGGAAACCCTTCTACAACGTTGTAGACCTGCTGCTTAATAAAGATTCAGACACGGAAATTTTTTTAACTTTGGATAATGATTTATTCTTATATGTTTTAAAACCATTAAAAAATTCAAACCAATATTCTACATCACCAAAAATTTTTTTGATGTTTAATTTAGACAATTCATTGACGATCAAGAATTTGTTTCTGTTTCACTGCCAGAACTATTCGAAATATTAACAGAATACCCTGTTAAGAATATGAAACTTTATCTTTATTACATTCACTTAAACTTAAAAAAAATCTGAAATTTAAAACTTATTAATTGATTATTGTATTTGTTACTAGATGCAACATCTTTTTCATATTCTTTAAGATCAGTTTATTTATTTTATATTTCATAATTCCAACTTTTCAAAGATTATTTTAATAATGACATTTATTGTATCTCTAATAATTTATGTACTTTTGTGCCATCAAAATCGTCTATCAATAACGTTTCTAGCTTCGATATCAATTTTGAGAAATATTGTTCGTTCAATAGAGGGTTCAGATTTTAGTTTATCTAAATTTTCCATTTCAATCTCAATTTAAATTCAAATTCAATTTTTATTTTTATTTCCACAGAAATAAAAAAATCTTCAAAGAATAGTGAAAGAAAATCCTTTACCTGTTCAATCTAGGTTCAGGAAAACACAAAGATGATCACATAATCCATACGAACAGGCGAACATTTAAAAATCATAATTCAAGATGATCATTGTTAATCTCAGTTCAAATAAATTCCCTTCGCAGGTTGAGAAATGAAAAAACACGACGATTATTTCAATAATAAAATTAAGTTCAGGAATCAGAATGGAAGAGCGATTAAGATAATAATTTGTTAGACAGCAAATTCAAATAAAGTTAATCTAATCCATCATGGATTTCAATTAATATAAACTTTAGATAAATAATACAGCTTCCATAGTAATTATATCTAGAGCCATTTTCAGTATTTTCATATAGAGACAGGAATATTTCTTTGCAAAATCACAGTTTGCGTTAATAAGCACATCAAAAGACTTTAAACTCAATAAATTCTCCAGAAGAAGTGAAGAATAAAGCTACCGAAAGTAATATTTTAATATTCAAGATCTACATCCTGTACATTCAATGTAAAAAAAAAAAAAAATTCCCGGTGCCAAGGGTTAACCAACGGCAAGACCGCGCAAAGTGAGCTGGTGTTACGCCGAAACAATGATGAATAACCCATGTGTCAAATATGGACTAATTGATTCCGTATTATATACTGATATCGAGTTTTATATTAAATGTCCACTTCATAAGTGCATGCTTTAATTAATGCACATATCACGCATTTTCAGAACAACATCCACAGTTTCCGTTTGTTAAATCAGAAAGCTTAAAAAATTCATGGTGTTTTGAAAAACTTGTCGGAGCTTAATGTAAGACCAACATTTTCGAAAATTAAGACAGCCTTGAAAGTATTTCTAAAGATACTCATTAGAAACTGTTCAAGAGAACAATGTGTTTCTTTTTATGGCCTCAAATCTATTTTTAGAGCAACTGTATCTTCTTGAATTTTTGGTTTTTCTTTTCTCAAGAGAGCAATTTTTAAGGAAAACTTTTTACACTGGCATTACTTTTATTGAATGTAAAAGTGAACAAGGTACTATTTTCCCTTTATATAAAGAAAAATCTTTTTATGAGAAATAGAAAAGCTTTATAAAACTGTTCTTAATGAAGTAAAACTTTCTGTATTAGTAATATTATTTTCAAATCGACATTGCTTTCTATTTAGATTACAACAATATAATTCGTCGAAGTTGAAACATCAAAGTAGCAATAGAGTTAATGTAAAAATTGATAAATTTTCAAAAAATTATATATAATATAATATTTTATAGTGCAATATCTCTGAAATAAAAATAAAAATCCAACTAATTATAATTTGACCACCTAATCTTTAAATCACTAGCACAAAAAACTTCAAAAATATGCAATATGTACAAAATGCAAAAAAATAAAAAACAACCACATGAAAATTAGAAATCTATGTAGCTATTACTATAAATTATTCAGTAGTTTTCAAAATTTTGAATTTTTAAAGTAAAATGACGAGTAAAACATGGAAAACACCGGCAATTCGTCAAGATTTTGTGCGAAACACAGGGTGGTCATAAAAAAAACTTTGCCGATATATCGAACTCTAGCGGCCGGTCCGTTCAACCGATCGAGATCAGATTTCAGATATAATTATTCACAGATATGA
This sequence comes from Maratus michaelseni, assembly GCA_963931845.1. NCBI lineage: Eukaryota > Metazoa > Arthropoda > Arachnida > Araneae > Salticidae > Maratus > Maratus michaelseni. The sequence goes on from OZ007592.1 coordinate 202,986,480, forward strand.
GCTCTGTATTCTGTGAACGGCAACAAATTGGCGCTCACGGTTACGGTTATAGCTACAATAACTCGAAAATTTCAAATAGCAACGCCCATTTTTTTTCATCGCATGCTCAGCGCATGCGAAAACCTTAAAGAGCGTTGGAACGGTACGTGTATCGCAATAAACGAACGCGTTATGCACGCACAAAAACAGCTCTGCGAACGGCAAAAAAAAACACGATCAGGGAGCACGAAGGAAATTTGCATATGACAAAGGCAAAACACCAATAACGGAACGCCGTTCGCCAAATGATTAGCGTAGAAAACGGATAAAATGTAGGGTGGGAATGTTAGTTCTTCAGTCGGGAGCACGCACATGCCGTCGAAATGACTCTTTCAGCAACAGTTCGGGGTGAATTGGTAAAACTCTATTATCAAAATGGGATGAATGCTGCAAAAACCTTGCGTGTTCACCGTCGAACCCATCGCCAAATACGTGGCCCATGTAGCCCGCAAGCTCTTCGTGATTTAGTAAAGAAATTCGAAGAAACTGGCTGCACCTGTGATAAACCGCGATCCGGACGACCAACTGTTCCTGAGGATACTGTTATGGAAGTGTTTCACACAGTGAGTACAGGACAGATGCAAACTGTAAGATGTGCATATCGTGTATTGGATATACCGAAATCAACGGTCCTAAAGCTACTGCGCTCTGTAATCCGCATGTTTCCTTACCGGTACCAGTGCGTCCAGATGTTGGAAGTGGGGGACCATCAACAACGTATAGACTGCTAATGGATTTCTTATCCGATATGATGGAGATAACGACTGGCCTCTTCGCATATTATGGACGGACGAGGCTCATTTCACCTTAACTGGCAACGTCAACACCAAAAATTGTGTGCACTGGGAAGACATGAATCCGCACGTTGTGGCACCAGTACCTTTATACTACGTCAAAGTTACTGTGTGGTGCGGCATTGCAGGCGCAATTATTCTCGGGCGTACTTCTTTGAGGAAGCGACACCAACGGGATTTGTAACTTGCTCTGTAACAGGCTCCCGCTATACGGCAATGCTGCAAAATTACGTCATACCAGAATTGCTGCAGCGAAATGCACTGAATGACTTCGTTTGGATGCAAGATGGTGCACCTCCACATATAGCGAAGTCTGTTCGCAGGGTCCTGGAATAGCGTTTTGGTGACCGTGTCATCTCACGCCATTTTCCATTTCCGTGGCCTCCGCGATCCCCCGACTTCACTCCTATGGATTTCTGGCTCTGGGGATATCTCAAATCTAGAGTGTACATGTGCAATCCGCAAACTTTGCCGGATTTGAAAGATTCTATCAAACGTGAGATTGCAAACATCCCTCATGCGATGTTACGTTCGGCTGTATTGTCCACATCGCCCGCATACAATGTGTAATTCCCTGTGATGGCACACATAAGGAAAATGTGTAATCAAAATAAAAGTTTTCTTTTCTCCGATCTGTGTTGTAATCAGTGATTGGTGTACTGACTCTGTGTCATATGCAAATTTCCTCCGTGCGCCCCGATCGTGTTTTTTTTTTTTTTTTTTTTTTTTTTTTTTTGTCTTTTTGGCCGTTTGCAGAGCTGTTTTTTGCGCGTGCATAACGAGTCCGTTTCTTGCGATACACGCATGGTTCTTCGAGTTTCTGTACCTATAACCGTAACCGTGAGCACCACTTTGTTGCTGTTCACAGAATCCCGAGCTCATACCTCTGAATAACTATATCTGAAATCTCACCTCGATCTGTAGAAAGGACCGGCCACTAGAGCTCCATATATCGGCAAAGTTTTTATGACCACCTGTATATTAGGTGGTAACGCGAATACAGAGTGCTGTTACAGAACACCAATGGTGTAAAAAAGAAGTTTGTTTAAGTGTTTGTTGTTAAGTTGTAACGCACGCAGTTGTTTAAGTGTTTCTAAATCAAGTGATCCGCAAAGAAATTAACGTGAGCCAAGAACATAATTCAGATGTCATATAATTGTGGAACACTATGAACGATAGCGATTGAGTAGCATAGATTGTCTCAGCTATCATGTCCGGTGTTTAAAGCCTTAATTTTTTCCATGGCAAATGTGCTTTTTGTGCTACATCACGTCTTTTGAAGCTAAAAAAGAACATACTGGGGTGCAAATCAAATAGTTAAATGAATTCCCTTTTCTCTCTGCATTAGCTATAAGCTTAACCCCTTCGCAACGAGCGTCCTTTACAGATTTTTTAATATTTTACCACCGGATTTTCAAAACAGAAATTTTCGCCTAACTGAATCGCAGAAATGCTATCATTAAATAAGGCAAAGCTTACAATAAAAAGTAATTAGTGGGAATAATCGAGGATTCTGAGCATCTTTTGCGGCACGTATACGCGTCGCTCGTCCCCAAGGGGTTAAAGCGTTCAGAATCACTCTTGATAGTGAAACGGGATTCGTTAGAGAACATCACTGTGAGTGTGAGTCACTGTTGCTAATCCACAATCTATTATTATTACATAAATATTATTCTGCCCGATGATGAAGTGTTCATAGCGAAATAAATGTGATAAGCTTTTATGTAATCATTAAAAATTAGTCTCGTTAAGTATGCGAGGCTTGTGGATCGCCGCCGCCGGTAGGATTCATATTTCTTTTCTGTTTTGGAACTTGGAAAACATATACATCGTCTTACAATGCGAATCTACATTCAGGATAAATAGCACGCCTTCAGAGATTAATTGCGAAATTAATCGGGAAAGAAAAAGAAAAATAGTAATGGCAGTGTATATAAAAAAATCCATCTTTATTTCATAATAAAATCAAAAACATTTAAAAAATTAAATCCAGAATAATTAAAAACAAAAATTTTGACAATTTACCTTGGAACCCGTGTTTCTAGGGAAATTGTGAAAAGGAATTTTTACGCTGCCCCTACTACTTGATCTATTGATCATATTTCTTTATTCTTTGCCATAAATAAACCGCTATTATTACGTTTAATTTTTGATTAAATTTTTATAAAGGTATGAATTTTCCAATCTTGATAGTTTGAAATACGTGATTAAGTACTTAGCCAAAAAAAAAAAAAAAAAAAAAAAAAAAAAAACACAAATATATTACTATGCGGAAATTTCTAAATAAAGTAATTCAACAAAGTTCAATTATTAGCAATTTCTGCTTTTAAACGTATATTAAATTTCAAACCATTCGGTTGGTTAATTTTTGTGCTGTTATATGCGGATGGACGGACGGACCAGACGACGACTGTAGGTGCTACGTATTTATATAACTACGAAATCACCTAAAAACAGGTAAGCTGGCAGGTATGTTAATATATGAAAATACCCCATAAACTTACCTTAGCTTAGCACAACTTCTGAAAGCCTATTGGCATTTGAAGATCCACTTCGTCGCTAATAAGTCTAGTAAAAAATCAGGCGCCAAAATGTGATGAATGTTTTAGAACTGGTCAGGCTTCGCTTATTTAGACGGTCGGTTTTGGGTGCCCGCTGCCTTCGACAGCGTATAAACGTGTTTCGCCCGTCTGTATCATGCTTTCATATGAATATAAACTTTGGATATATGGTCAAAATCCGATCCTTGATAATCATATTTAGTTTTATGTAGGTTTCAGTTATTAACAGGTTTAACCTTAGTGAAATAATGAAACAATTGAACAGATAGCCAAAGTACCGTTTTATACTGGCTAAAAAAATAATAAACAAATTAATTTCCCTTGATTAAAAAAATAAATAAATAAGCATCTTATTTTAAAATAGATTCATAATAAATACACAAAACTATACTAACTTTCTCTAACAGTTAAGTAATTGCCTCTTTTCTCTATTAAAAAACTTTTCTCTCTCTTTTTTATGTCCGAAATATATCATAGCTAATAGACTACTCAAAAAATATTTTTATAAGTTCAAAAAATGAAATTTCACATTTATTCTGCAAATCATGATAAAAAAGGCAGATATGGTAGCACACTCGTAGCATAAAAAAAAATGACATTTTAATTTCTGACCAAAACGTAAATAATCAAAAAAGTCAATTTCTCCCTTCTTTGAATGACAAATACTCAAAGCGTGCATTTTTAATTCATTCGGAATAATCCGATATAAACAGTGAAATTCAAAGAATAAAGAAATTTATTTCTTGCAAAAACACTTTCCAAAAGCAGAAGACAGAAAAAAACCGGACGAAATTAATTTACCCCTTATCCGAGATTATAAAAATAGATCAGAATTAACAGCATGGCACTTTGATTCTGAAAAATAAACTGTTGCCAATTTCTAACATCAAATAAAGAAAAAACCCACCATGGCTGCATGTTCTGAAATCCCATTAGTTAATAGTGACGTGCACAAACAGTTGATTGATTTGTGTGAATGAGCAAAATTATATCATCTTCGATCCCTTTTTTTTGAACCACAAAGGGATAAATCAATTATGTTTACATTGCTGATCGTCGGATTAGCCAAATTTAAACTGCAGATATTACGAAATAATACATATTTCAATATAGCTCACCTCTCAAGATGTTTTTGTTTTTTTACAATTTGTCTAAAAAAGTAAATTTTATGCAATTTTATTAAAAACATTAAATTTTTTAGATTAACCTAAAATAAAATGGCTGCGATTCTCAAATGATTTTACTGCTTGATCAGCTCGTATTGACCGCTATCGAACAGACCTGACGTTTATTATAATGATAACTCTAGTTCAAACGAGTCATCATTTCCCGTTATCGTTTCCAGTAGACGAAAAAGACCTTCAATGCCGTTATACGTCGATGGGGATAATTTAGCATTCAAATATGAAAAACGAAATAGTAAATGTCAATTTCGAGATTGCACTCTGCATTTAGAGAACTATGAGGTAGTTTGGTAATTAACGATGTATACTTTAAAAAGAAATTCTCCTAGAAAAAACGATTTAAATATAGTAACATGCTTCGCATTCTGTTCCTTAAGTACAGATGTTTGATTATGTTACATTTTTGTATACGATACTTTCCTCAGGATTTTAGGTACAAGAACGTTAACACAGTTATGGATCATCTCATCTACGCACCTTGACTGTGTAATATTTTTTCAATTGCAGTTATTTTTTATGAATATTCTGTGACATCCTTTTGTACGTTTCTAGGAAAATGTTATTCATTCATATTACTGTCTCAAAATCCATGTTTTTTGAGTTGTTTCCCTTTATGAATATGGACCTATATAGAGACAAAAAATTGAACAATTTATTAAAACAGTATAAATTATGTAACATTTTTGTTCATCCTTTTTAATTCTTCAACAGTCTTATAGTTCTTAAATGTCTGTAAACTTTTGTGAATCACCTTACTAATGTCATTTCTTCTTAATGAAATCAACATTTTATGACATTTTTTTCATAACTACCCCACCAGTGATATTTATTATTGAAGTTTACTGTAGGATGTTCCCTCTTGAAAATGGTCTATGTACTATTTGCAGTTCGTTTACAAGAACACACAAAATAATTTAATTACATTATGGTGTCTATGGAAAACTGTTTGCAGTCTATTTTAATAATGTTACTCTATTTCAAACATAATAAAAGTGATATGCATTGCAGAGACAAAATGCTTTTTGTTGAATGCGAAGAGCGTAGCATTTATACTTTATTTACAGGGACACACAAAGTAAATTGATTACAACAGAGTTTAGGAGCGATAATTGATTGAAGGGTATTTTCAGTTGCGTGTTTAACAAAGTTGTAGTGTATTACATGGTGTGCAAAAAATATATAGATTATACACAGTGCTGCACGAAAAAATTCAAACATTTACGGGAATTGCTGAAAATGGGCTTTCAACTGTTTTATATATTTTCTAAATTGTTTTTTTAGATTAGATATCTTTTTTACTGTATCAATAGATAATTTTCGTTACAATATTCTGAAAAAGTTAAAAAGTTTTTCATAATCTATGCGATTTATATAGCATGATTTTTCTTTCTTGTTCATTTAGGTTAGAGTCTCTTATTGCTTCTCTGCCCGATCATCAGGTAGCTCACTCAAAGAGTCAAAGGTCGTTCTCAACTACTGCGCTTCCTTCTGGTCATCCTCAGAGAAAGAATTCGCGCGAAAGGAAGACGGTAGCGTCCCTGCATCCTCTCACACCACACGATGTCCAGTGCCTAACTTCGTTGCATGAGGTAGCTACAAAAGGAAATGGCCTTAATGAAAAAGGGCAGGAACAAGAAGAGGGCGAACAGCAAGAACCTACGATCAAAGAAGAAGAAGAGGAAGAGGTAAGACTAGTGTGATAGAAAAAAAAATTTGATAGAGCCCATGAAATCTTGGCATGACCGAAAGCAGAACGAAATCCAGGGAGGGGCAAGATTTTAAAACAGACATGCCTGTGGTCCGCAGCCCAGGCTTGTTAATTTTTTTTTCAAAACCGTGCTAAAACACTGTTTCTGAATTTATCGCTGCAAAGCAGAAGAAACGCCAGTTTTCTAGCGATCCCTTTTGAACTTTTGTAAACCTGCCTTTCTTAAAATGAATAACATAGCCATGAAATAGGTTAAAAACATATTTTTTTTGTCATAACCCTTGTGCAGGACAACTTTAAACACTTCAATATAAGAAGCAATATAGAAATTTAACAATTAAAAAAATAATAATTTTAAGTTTTTAAGATTATTAAAAATAGTGTATTAGAATTTTAAGTTAAGTTGACCAAATATTTTTTTTATGCTTAAAAATCTATCACCTCATTGCAGTTTGTTTTTAACTATCAAAAAGGAATTTCACGTTAGGAATTTCAAACGTTACATCTATATAATTCCTAAACTACTTTACTGAATCCCTCTTCGTGGTCCTGACCCGACTCCTTCAGTGGAGGAGGTGACCGGGAGCGGAGCATTGCGCGGACACACCGTCAGGTTGCTCCGAATCGGCCCTTTAAGTAGGGAAGAAGACCGGGTGCCTGAAACACGGAGTGTTCGTCGACACGACGGGGACAGGAGGTGACTGGTCTGGGTTCCTCATCGTTGGTCCGCCAGTGGGAAAGGGGTCTCTGTTGAGCCGGAGTCACCACGCTATGGCCCATTGTGGTTCGCCCTTTTGGGTTGTGGGTTCGTGGATCTCCTCCTCGCAAGCGCATGTTCTCTGCGACGCGAGCACAGCCTGTGATCGGAAATTTCCGTAGGTGGTAGACAGACGACTCCGTAGGCCAATCCCAAGGTTCACGTGGATCTTGGGCAAAAGCTAGCAAATGCCAACCGGATCCCTCCAAAACTTGACTAAGGAATTGATGGAAGCACGATCGATCTCTGTAGAGCACGATCTCGTGATGACTCTGTTGTGCGCCGATCGTCGGGAGATACAGCGTGTAGCAACTATCTGCGACGAGACGGCGGGAGAGGTGAAATAGTCCCAACACGAGTCCCACAAACTCGTAGAAGAGGACCTCACGAAATCCTCTGAAGCTGGAGAGTTGTGAGCCGACCCCAATGGTCACCGCAGGAAGTGCCCGAATCAAAGGAACGGTCACTATCCAAAGGCAGGGATAGCTGCCAGGGACGAGACAGTTCTCTTTGAGGAGGGGAACAAACCCGTCCTGCCATGTGACTACGGGGAACCAGGCCGGAGGCTGCCGACTAACGCGGCATCTATCAGCCGAAACTTGAGACCTTGGTCCGAAACCCAGTCCGGGCACGTCTCTCGTGCAGCCAGGAGTTTCCACACCTGGCGGGCGGACTAGTGGCACGTCTATTAAGTTTCTTTTTACTAAATCTCGATCGGGCCCGTCTCTTTGGCGCGCTTAGAGGGAGTTTCCACGTCCTCTAGAGTCTGATAGGAATTGTCTTTAGGATTCTTCCGTTTTTTGAGTGATATGCTATGTGGATGATCTCGTAGACTGGGGATCGCTTGGTTACCGTCTAGTTCCGCCTAGGGGGGTTCAACCTCGCGCCAGTCTACGTAGGGACAGCCTATCCGAATCCCTCCTATGGGAAAGGACCGAATTTCCTCGTGGTCGCACCTTCTGCTCTTTTTTAGTGTGAATAACATGTGAACCTCACGGCCGAAGAGACTAGTTGCTTGCCCTCTTATGCATGTCAATGTTCGGAAGCCGTGGGAAAGCAATAGCCGTCGAGGTAACTCGACATATGACCTAGCGACCGTCTCCCCTTATGGGGTTTCGCGAGCGAAGCCGTCGGGGGTTCTTCGGTGGTTCATCAGGTATCTGTTCCACGCGGAAGTTTCCCATGAGCAGGATTACTGGCGCAGCGACCTATGAGGTCGATACCTGGTAAAATGGCTTGGGTGTCCGCATTGGGGAGCGGCCGCTGGCCGATCGCAGTGCCGAAGCGAGACAAAGCTTCTGGTGCGATATATGTCCCTTAGAGACATGGGCGCGATGGTCGTTATCGTGACGCCGGCTACCCCCGTGGGTGCCTGGCGGCGCAAGTTAGTTTTACCGAATGATTTTCCATTTGGTATCCGAAGGTAAAATTTGCCCAAAAAATCCAAATATGATGCGAAAATTGGGTGTTACAATTTCAGTATGGAGACGAACACTAAGCTTTTTCTATTTATTTATTTATTTATTTTTAAACATAAACGGTAACAAGCCATAATTATTACTCAAATGTATTTTCGTTTTTAACCCTTTCCGACAATTTGGTGATTAAAAAGCACGGGGTATAAATTTTCTTTTTTTTTTCCTTTTGACGACTGCATATATCGCAAAGCTAAATTGATTAGAAATGTAAAATAAAAGTATTACACTATAATTTTAATTACATCACGATCAGAGTTATTGTTTTTCATAAATTTATTTTCATTTATTGTTTCTGATCGTATATATTTACGAATAAGTCTAATGTGACACACGCAGTAACATAGAGTGATAGAGGTATTAAGACGTACATATATCTGCAAATTACGAAAACAATTTAGTAAACTTAGCTTTTTTATGATCATGTTCAGCGCAACGAATTCATTAACCTTCTCACCGCCGTGAACTATTATATCCGTTCACTATGCTGCTGGTTTCACTGTAATAAAAGCATTTTTTAAATTAATATAATTTTACAAATTTAATGTAGTTTTAAAACATCGAGTAATGATTAATACTCTCAAGTATTATACTCATATACGTAATTAAGTTTTTTAAAATTCCTACTATTAGCTCACACTCTCTCTATATATATCTTGTTGGAATTTTCAATCGTTAATAAAATATTTTCTATTGATCCATTCAAGTTCAAATAAATTTTTTTAAACTTGTACTGGATGACAACTGAAGTTAATACAGTTTTTTCAAATATTAATTCATTCAGTAAATTTAATTAATTAATTTTAATTTTTACATGGGAGAAAAAAACTTCTCCCATTGTTTCATAAATGAAATGAAAGATTTATCTCAAATTTGTGATGCCAACAAAAAATAAAATACCGCAACGATGATTATAAAATAATGTTCAATAAAGATAACGTAGGACATTAATGCTGCATGGGTTTATTTTATATATTTATGATTAAAAAGTAGGAATTGACTTAAAAAATTGTTTTTATATTACTTGTTTATATCAAGTTTGAAATTTCACCTTTTTTTAGTTAAAAAAAAATAAGGAGAAAACAACATTACAAATTTGCCCTTTTGCTCGGTGGTCAGGGGGTTAAGAATCACGTATGATTCCTATAGGAAGGATTAACCCATTCACGACGAGAATCTTTTACACATTTTTAATTCTTCAACACTAGCTGACACCAGTTTTTGCATGCTGTAATCTTGACTTATTTAATCTGTCAACATTTCAGATTAGATATGGGGAAAATGTCCGTGCTAAAATACTGGTTTCCAAGTTTAAATGTTTCGCCTTAAGTGGCAAGTTTTCTTGCCAACCAGCGTTAATGAGTTAACTTCATCGATTTTTGTTGCATAGTTTAATTATTAAAAAAAAAACGAAATTAACACAAATTAACGAAATTTCCCTTTATGTTCCTAAAATTCATCAATCGCATAGTTTGTGTATCATTGTAGAAGATACTTTATCTCTATTTTTTCTTTTTATGAAGGATGAAGAGGAGGAAGACGAGGAGCTACCGCCATTACCATCTTTCCGACGATCCACTGTTATGACGTCAGATTATGAGAGCAGCAATGATTCTCCTCCAAGTGGCTCAGAAGAGGCAGGAGCTCGACTTATCCGATCTCATGTAGCTGTCCAGACATCAGCGTGGACTGGAAAAGGACCATGTGCTCTTTGTGGACGATCAGTAGCTCTCACACCTTCGCCTCTTGCTGTAGCTCGTCCTATAACGCAACAGGTGAATTTCGTTCTAAGATTTATTTCCATAAAATAAAACGTATGATGGTTGTAAAGTCTATTAAGATTTGCACAATGATTTCATAAGTGAAGAAATGTTTTACAGGAGCATATAAATTTATGAAAAAAAAAAAAAAGACATGTGGAGGAATCAAAAAGAAGTTACACTTGGTGTTAGTTGGTGATGTATTGTAATAAGTGCAAATTCATTTGCCAAGGATAAATAATACATTATGGGGCTTTGTGAGGGAAGAATGGGCAGATTTTTTGTGTTGTTCCTGCGTACGTGTTTGGTGATCACTTCGTAATGGTGTGCACAATAATTTAAGGTTCAAATTGGAGGTTGGCGCTTCAGGTTTATTTGCCAATCAGATCTGTGAGTCCGTTTTCAGATTGTTAGCACAGGCAAGTCTCAGGGTGAGATATTGCATTTCTACCATAAACACCATTTACTTCACGATAAATGGTTCTGCAATTTAAGCATTTAACACACAAGAAAAGCATACAGCTCGTTGAACCTCCAATTTGGAGCATGAATCCAGTTATCACACCATTACGAACCACTCATCAAGCACGTACGCAGGAAAAACACGAATAACTACACCTCTTTTCAAAGACCCATAGTATGTTCTCCATCCTTACCAAACCAATTTTTCTGTCATTACAATAAGTCATCACCTAATGTCGAGTGTAATTTATAGACACTTTTCGGTTACGTTGGAAATATGGCGAAGGCATTTTAAAAATTATTGTCTTACTACTATATGTCAAAGTTTTTTCTTTTACCAAGAAACTCTTTTCATAGACTGAAATGTCAATTTCATCAGTCAGTGGGACTGTGAATAAATCCCTCTTTTGTTAGTATTGATATAACTATACTGACAAATGTTGTGATATATTTAAATGTTGTGATATAATTACTTCTTAGGAAACATTTGATGAAAAGCTGGAAGTTGTCGGTGATACAGTTCAGTTGCCGGACGCCGAGTATGATCTCCAAGTTCTAGCCAATGATCCATTATTAGGTCTCATTGATATTTGGGATTTTCCGGTTTTTGACATGGAAAGACAAGCTGGTACTCTTATTCTTAGTCAAGTAAGCATTGAATTCTATTACTCTTTAAGGTATGTGGTTTAATTTCACAATTTCTGAATGTGTCGATTATCAAGTTACATTTACAAATATTTAAGTTGCGGTTTTTCTTTTGTATAAATCTCCTAACTTTTGAATGTGATTGGAATAGGACGATTCTTTATTTTATTTTTTTATTTTTTGTAATGAAAAATAGTTTTTTTTTTCGTGTATAAGGTTTCAGAGATTTGTGAAATTGAAATGTTGGATTTGACCTTGAGTTTCTCTTTTTCGATATGGATAATCATATTTAAACGATAGCTGTGAGAAGGTTTTGTCCATTGGGATCTTTTAAGTGAAAGCAGAATTAGATTTATTTTTACAGATTACAAACCTACCATTATGGTATAGAGAATAATACGGTAAAACTTGTAAAAGCAAAACCAGTATATAACAAAATCTTACTTTAAACGAAAAATTTTCATTGTTTCCAACGAAAACAATATATATATTATTGCCTATTATACCATGCTAAGACGGAAACCGATCTAAAACGGGTTTTCTGCCAGCTCCTTGTGATTCCATTTTAACAGGTTTTATTTTACAAACCTGGAAAAAAATGTGACCACTCCTACTAGCTCTTCCACAAATCTTCGTATAACAATGTGACTGGTACCAATCGATTACTAATAATATCGACTAATAAATGTTATACTTAAATTTTGCTTGGGGGCAGTTGTCATCTACATATAGAAAGTGTACCTATATTTAAAATTTTCAATATTAGCACCTATTTTTGACATAATATTTGAATTTTTCGGTACATTTTACCTTCACATATCAAACAGAAAGTCATTCGGTCAGGTAGTTCAGGAATTATATAGGTTTCAAATTTGGAATTCATTTTTAATCGTTCCAAAACAGATTGAAATGCGGTAGTTTTCGAAAACATATTTTGCAATTATTTTTCGAAAAAAAAAAAAAAAGAATTGTAACCTATAAATATTTTAACATAAATCGATTTCTAGAAGTTTCAAATAAGCATATTCAAAATTACAGCTCATTTCGCCAAGTAGTTTTTGAATTGTACTTAAAAAGCTACCCGCACTGCAATCTGTTTTGCAACGATTAAAAACGAATTTGAAATTCGGCGTACCAAACTTTAAAAACCTGCATAAATCCTAAACTACTCGACCGAATGAGTTCCTGTTTGGTATACGAAGGCAACATTTACCGAAGAATCAACATATGATGTCCTAATTGTGTGTTGGTATAGAAAATGTTAAAGTTTGTTGCAATTTCTATGTGTAGACGATCTTATAAGAAAATTTTAAGTAGAGCATTAATTATTAGACGTTATTACTAATTGACTGATGTTCGTCACATTTTTATACGATGATTTCTGGCAGAATTAGTAGGGCGTGACCACTTTTTAGGTGCGTTGGTAATTATATAAATACGTAGCACCTATAGTCGTCGTCTCATCCGTCCGTCCGTCTGTCCGCATGTAACAGCGTAAAAACTACCCAACCAAATGGTTTGAAATTTAAAATATATTATCTTTGCAGAATCTTGTCGAGACATTTAAAATTTTATGAAAATCAAATCAAAACTTTAGAATATATTAATAAAAATATTTATTAAGAAATTTGAATTTTTTTTAAAAAGATCGGTGCTTTCTCGTTATAGAGCTTCCAATGTTTAATCGTCAAGCGACCGAGATACTTATTTTATGACAGAAATTAATCGGCTGACGACATAATTCATTTCAGAGAATTAAAAATCATCAAGGTCTGAATATTTATATAACTAGCTATAGTACGAACGCACCTCGTTTGTCGCGTTTGACGTACAATTTCCAACTTGTTATTTTTATTTTCTTCATGATTGTACCACGGAGATTATTTATGTGTCGAATCTATGTGTCGAAGCTGTTTGTGTTACGAGTACATAGGTAGGATTTTTTAAGTCAAGGAAAAGTTTTAACGGTTGCGCCACCCGTCTTTGTTTAATGAACATAATGAATTGGTGTATAGTTCTTAATGAACTGGTGTATAGTTCTTAATGAACTGGTGTATAGTCACTTAATAAACTGGTGTATAGTCACTTAAAGAAACTGGATGTAACAACTTCATAAACTGGTGTGTGGTTACATTTTTTCGAAAAAAAAAGAGCTTTTCACAAAATTTTAATATTTGGAGAGCTTGGGTGTAAAACATGGCCACTGGCATTTTCGATTTTTTCCTCATTTTCATGTAATTGTTTAACTGCATCCTAGCAACCATTTAAAAGTACAAGGTTTATTTTTCACTCAATAAATGTCACTGCAATCAAAGGTAAATTTTAGATACGAATTTTAATAATGAAGACTCTTTGCACATAAGTTGAATAAAATAAAATCTGTCAGACAAAAAAAAAAAAAAAAAAAAAAAAAAAACAATTTTCCACATAAATTAACTGAAAGCGCAGTTTTAAAAAATCAGCTGTTTTTGAGGAAGCCATCATAATATAGTTTTATTTGTGGTTTTCTTTAGAGAATTTTAATCTTGAATATCTCGAAACTTGCATTTTTTTTAGTTACTTCGTTTTACATTCGAACCCATCATTTGTTGTTAAAGTAAAGCAGTACGTTGCTTTTTAAAATGTTATCGTATCGCGCATAGATTTCTTCTTCTTTTTTTATTAGAAGACGCATCGAGAAATTTATTATATTGCATTCTATGATTTCCTTAAAAACGCCCAGATCCCTATGAAATTTTAATTTTGCAAAGCAAAGCAAAATATTTTCCAATTTAAAGCAATCATTCTATCATTCATAGATATATATTTATATAAGGTTATACTTTTATTTCAAATAAAACAGCTACTGTTTGAAATTATGCTATTTGAATAATATACGATAGATCTGGAATCGTAGTCTATATTCTACAACAACACATCATAATGATTAAACATCATTTTGCCGTAATGTTATATAGTAATGAGCCACACTCAGGATTCCGAGTAATAATCCTAACTAAAGCGAATTGGTTGAAAAAAGTGGTAGTTATTTATAAACTTTATTATAAAGCACAAACACATCCGTCTTCTTGTCAGTAACGCTAAACTAAAAAGTAACACTAGGGATGCCGCAATATGTGCTGTAGCTTTGGCTTTGATCGCACACATCTTCGCCTCTTAATATCGCATAATTTACATTTGTATATCAATGAATAAAACAAAAAATGTACTTTTAAATAAATTTTGTTTGAAAACTGTAATTTAATTTGCCGCAACATGAAATAAAAGCAGTAACATGGAATAAACATAAGGTGTCAATAAAATACGCAAAACAATGATAAAATGGCAGGCGATTTTATGCTTAAGCTTGTCGAAGAACACTTTATTTTTCTATTTTAAAGAAATAATTACTCGTTTTTATTCTAATTAATAATTAATTACGGTGTTTTAAAATGTATTTCTTTGTTTAACATTATACGTTTTTATCATGTAAAAACCAGCCGTTGTTCTGTAGTCGTTGTTTAAATAATATACGACAGTATCTAAAATCGTAGTCTATATTCTACAACAACATATCATAATGATTAAACATTATTTTGTCCTAAAGTAATGAGTCAACATCAATGAATAGAACAAAAAAAAATTACTTTTAAATAAGTTTTGTTCGAAAACTGTAAGTAATTTGCTATAACATGAAATAAAAGCAGCAACATGGAATACACATAAAAATGTCAATAAAATATGCAAAACTATGATAAAATGTCGTGATTTATTACTTAAGCTGGGCAAAGACACCTTATTTTGTTATTTTAAAGAAATAATTACTCGTTTCGATTATAATCAATACATAATTGCAGTGTTTTAAGATGATGTTTTTATTTTTTTTTTCAGATGTGCTATCGTGTGTTCCTTGCAACCGGTTTGTTTGAATCTTTTCGGATCCCTTTGATGCCTTTTTTTGCCTACTTTCATGAACTAGAGAAGGGATATAGAGATAAACCATGTAAGTTTTTATTTTCTCTCTAATTCACGTTTTTAATTTCTCTACAGATTTTCAATCAATTCCTGATTACACTGTCTTTGAAAAACAAAGTCCTCCATCGCGCAAAAACATCACGTGATGGAATCGACAGAGCTTTTAAAACATTTTTGGTCGCTTTGTGATAGAGCGGGCGGCGACTGCAGAAACCATCACCTCATCGAGTTTACGAATGAGATTCATGCATCAGAATGCAACTCGATTAGCATATTACAATGGAGCTGGTCTGCCACGTCATATCTTGGTGGGAACTACCGGTAAACCAAATTTTGGTGATTGATTTTAAGGTCCCCAATCACCTCATCGAGTTTACGGGTGAAAATCCTGCATTAAATAGAACACGATTAACAATGGAACTGGCCTGACAGGACATATCTTGATGGAAACCACTTGTATACCAAATTTATGATTTAATGATATGCCGGACCTATTAACGGATCCCTTAGCATAACAATTTCATCGTTATATACTAATCGAGTTCTATCTAATGCATGAATTTCATCCGTAAACTTGATAAGGTGATTCTGGCCTAAAAATCCATCACTAAAATTTGGCTTGCCGGTGGTTTCCACCAAGATGTGACGTGTCAAGCCAGTTCCATTGTAATATTCTAATCGAATTCTATGTAATGCAAGAATTTCATCCGTAAACTCGATGAGCTGATTGGGGACCTAAAAATCCATCAATAAAATTTGGTCTGCGGGTTGTTCCCACCAAGATCTGACGTGGCAGACCAGTTTCATTGTAATATACTAATCGAGTTCCATCTGATACATGAATCTCATCCTTAAACTCGATAAGTTGATTGTTTCTGAAGTCGCCACCCGGTTTGTGACAATATACCATGTTTCCTCGGTTTTTAACACTTTCCAACCTAGTTGAAAAGTGTTTATGACTTCGGTTTGTCTGGCTGTATGGCCGTCTGGCCGTCTGCCGTCTGCCGTCTGGCCGTCTGTCCGTGCTCTAACTCCCGCAAATATGCTCGGATTGCTCTGCAATTTTTATATGTTATAGGCGTTATCTGTAGCATGTTCCCTATTTCAACGGAAGTGTGTAGCACTTATACTTTTTTTACAGGGACACTCAAAAGAATTCCATTACATTGCGGTCTATGGGGAAAAATCACTTGAGGTTTATTTAAATAATGTTTCACTATTTTAAACGCATTGAAATTTATATATATCACTAAGGTGCATTAGAAAAAGCTTAATATGGAATAGTGTGTGCATAGCACTTATAGTTACTTTACAGGGACAGTCAAAAGAATTCCGTTACATTACGTCTATGGAGAAAAATCGTCTGCGGTTTATTTAAATAATGTTTCCCTATTTTAAACGCATTGAAATTTATATAAGGTGCATTACAAGAGGCTTACTACAGAATATTGTGTGTATAGCAGTCATCGTTCATTTACAGGGACACACAAAAGAATTCTCTACTGTCTGTTAACAATAATTCCTGGAAGTGCGTTTTAAGTTACTGAACGCGATTTTAATTTTAACTCGCTTTTTGTCTATTACGTGGTGTGTATAAATTCTGTAGATCCTATACAGGGAAGCACAAAAGTTCGCGAACACATTTCCGTATTATTTAACTCCAGACGGAGAATTTTAAACTGTGCTACGCGTTTCCTAACTGAACTAAAATTTAGCATCCTATGTAGTATATATACAAATCTATAGATCCTATACAGGGCTGATGAAAAGTATTCGGATTACTTAGATGTTATCTTTTAGCTTATTAAACGGTATGATTTGTAAAATTATTTTGGAAGCGTTGGAAAGTGTTACATAATCTATGCTTGACGTTTGATTTTTCGTTCTTGTTATATTAAATTTTGTTCTAAAAAACGTATCAGAGCTCATTTTCTCGGGATGTCTTATGTTTTTCATATTCACTAAATTTACATTTATTTATTTACCACAATGTACATTTATTCATAAAGCCATCTATGATTGCATTAAAATGACATAATTTTCATTGACTTTTCACATCTCCTGCACCAAGAATAGGACCAAAAGTCTCTTCAAATTTTATTTGCTTTAAGATAACGGGGTCCTGCTCACAGAAAGGCGAAACCTAAACCGGCTATAAAGTTTATAGGCAGATTTGAAAATCTTGACGTCATCTTAAAATATAATAATAATAAAAAAAATCATTAAAGATTCACATTTTAATACGACTGTAGCGTCGTAATAATTGAACATTTCGCTGTTACTGACATTAGAGGCTCTAATGCTGAAACTAATATGGGCAAAAGTACATTTTTTGTATTTTATTTGCATTATTTGCTGCAAAATTTTGAGTAATGTGTATTAAGTTGAATAAAAGAGTAAAGAAATAAAGAAAAAGAAATAAAGAATCATGTTAAAGCATTAAATGTAGAAAAGAAATATTTTCCAAAATTTTCAAACGCACACACGCACACACAAATACATAACATGCGGTTTTATTTTCTGAAAAAACTTTTTTATTTTAATTATGATATATTTTTCCAGAATGCTATATTCGCGTCTGATGTTAGTGATTAATCCATTCCGCACACAAAAACTATTCTTATAGATATAAGCTATATTTCATATCAAAATTTTAGCGTAGTGGTACAATTTATTTTTAAAGTGCTAGTAAGACATGTTATGTCTGCAGTTCGAGACATACAAATTGCATTAAAAATTAATGTTTTTAAAGAGTTGTGCTATTAATATAGTCTACCATAACATTACATCCATTCAATGATACGCAAAAACAAGTAGATCTAAGCATTTAATTTATTTGTATTTGAAATGCATATATATATATATATATATATATATTAATAACCTTATGATTAAGTATCCACATCTTATCTTGGCAGATCACAATCGTATGCACGCCAGCGACGTACTTCATGGTGTTTTCTTTCTCATTTCTCAGCCTATACCTGGCTTCTGCCAAGTTTCTTCAGACTCTACAGATTCGCCGCTGCATAGGACGTTAAGTAAGAAAAGTATTTTTACTTGTTGATTAGAATATTTTTATGCTTCACAATGTGTCAGCCAATTGATTGTCGATAAGCTCTGATGAAGAAATTTTTGGACCCAAGACAATATTTAATTTTTGTGTAAATTGTTTGATTTGAAAGCTTAATAATTGTTATGATGTTTTTCTTTTTCGTACAGAGGAGTTACCTCTAGATAAGTAGATAGATTCTTTACTAGAGAACAAGATAGTGGGTCTTCTGCTACTTGCTTTTCTGTATTAAGAGTTATTATATCAAAGTAGTAGTGTTTGTGAATAAAATTTTATTTTAAAAATATCTAACGTTATTTCTCTTTTGATTTTAAATGTTAACTTTTGTTTTATTTGACGAAATTATAGAAAATAGTTTTTTAAAAAGTTACGAAAAAGGGAAAAATGTATTATATAGGAAGTGATTTCAACTAATTGGCATTTACAAATCTAGAGGAACAAAAATGTAGGAGGAATACCGCTAAATGTATCTCTAATCACTTACACTTTGATTTTGATAAGCTCGCTTCAAATTAAACAAATTCAGACCTTGAAAATCTGTTAGTGTGGTATGAACAAAATGCTATAACAGTGGAATTATAAAAGAAAAAATATATAAATAAATAGATTTGTTACATATAATGTTTAAAAAGAAAAGTACTGATTTTATAGAATGTTACATAATAAATTAATTTCAAAAGTACATTAAATTTCACTATGGAAAATTTAAATGTTCCCGGAATTTTCGCGCCAGAGCATAGAATCCATATGTCTATGCGATAATCCGGCCTTAATCTGTTGAACAGTCAAAAACTGTGAAACAGTCGGCGGTGTTGATGCCAAAGAATGTGCCAACATGCGTTATTTGTTTGGGTTTTGGAAACCGGTACTGGCGATGTTTAAAATATTTTTAATGTACTGATTACTTTTTTATTTTTTTCTTCATGATTAACTCGTAAGCTGATTTTTATTATAATTATTATTTAAAATTCACTTAGGATATGTGTTCTACTTTTTCTATGTATATTCCATATGCATAAAACCAAAGCACGGCAATTTTATGCCGCCGTTTGCATAAGCAGCATTGGATATATAAATCAAAACCAACACTAATTGGTTAACCTTGTACTACAATCCATGCAACTTACGGAAACTATGAAAGCAGAAACACATGTATTTGCTTTGATATCATGAAATCACATGCATTTTCAAATGTTAAAACAAAGTAGACCTCAGTGTAGACCGTCTATTCAGATTTAAAGATAGAATATACAGCTATAAATTTAGACCATTATTTTACTTTAGCTTGAGAGCTAATAAAAATATTTTCAGAATAACAGAAAAAAAAATCTATCACAAGTATGGTAAAAATATTTACCGTGTTATATTTCAAGATAACATTTAGAAAGTTACTCAGAATGCACTTTTGTTTGAAATGTGGCACTGAAATGAAAATAAGTGAAAAATGGTATTTAAATATTTGAAATTCTGGCGAATCGATTGTTTATCGATAGTCTTAAACATTAAAAAAAAAATACAATAATGCGCCAAAAATTACATTTGAGGGACTATAGGCAATCGACCACCCATAATCACAATCATAAAACGTTTAAAAAATTAAATATTCTCCCCCAAAACAAAAATTATTTTTATTAATTTCGTTTCTTTTTTTCTTTTTCTTTCTTCTTTAGAATTCCACAGCATCTTCCACCATCTCTAATAATATCAAATACCTCAAACCTCTTTTTTATTTTTTTTTCTTAATGTGAAATTTAAAATTTTAATTAATATCAGATTATTTTCTGTGGATGATCCTAACTCCTGAATAACCATTGTTCCTAGGTGGTCGTGAAGCTCAGGAGCGGTGGCCTTCTTCCAGACAGGGTACTGTCGATCAGGTTAAGGCATTTATCGATGATGATGACGAAGATGACGACGACGACGATGATGACGATGAGGATGAGAAAGATGTATATGGTGTAATGGGAGCCAATTTTCCCGCTCTCGAGATCATGGCCTTATATGCAGCAGCAGCAATGCATGATTATGATCATCCCGGCCGAACAAATGCATTTCTGGTAGCAACATTTTCACCGCAGGTAAAATGCTAAAAATTGGATACACTGCCAAAAAAGTGTTGATTTTACGGTATAATACTAGCATCCCAGCTGTTAATATTATATCGCAAAATCAACAATTTTTTTTTTTTTTGCAGTGTATAGGATGAATGCATATCGTGTACTTTTTCATTGCTATTCATTTAAAAGTTCTATACAATTGTTGCGTAATTATAAAAGAAAAAGCATGAACAAATGGCATCCTTATGGATAAAGTGTACACTGTAAAAAAATTCTTGAGGTTACTAAAATTTGTTTAGTAAATTTTGTATTCTACAGAATTTTTTAGTAACATGTATTATAAACCGGAATCGTTGCTAGCTGTTTTCTAGTAATTCTTACAGATTTTCTTGTAACTGAGTAAAAATACAAACAATTTTGTAGTAATTACAAGGATCAATGAGAAAAACTAAAAAATTTTTTTAGTAGATCGACCCATTTTTTTTTTACTATGTGTTTGAGGCTAATGCAATATGTTTTGCTATAATGCATTATTTGTATCACATAAGAGGTGTATATATAAGAGGTGTTTTATCTCTTATTGATGCTTTTGTAATGCATAATTGCACTGTAATAAAACATCTGCTGATTTTACAGAAAATAAACTGTCAGCCAAGACGTCAACACTTAAAATATAATTGAAAATTAAACGTTCTGAAAAATATTTAAGTGGAATCTTCATGTTTTCCCGACAGCTAGATTTATTTTGTATCTACAAATTTTCTCCATAGCACAAAAGAAAATAAATAAATGGTCTGTACACAATAGAAAAATCTGGTTTTATAGAGATGGAATGTCAGTCAGAATGCCAGTAAAAAACTGTTAATTTTACGAAATAAATCTGCATTTATTACGAACTTTCTATTATTTTAACAGATTTTGCTCGTACAATAAACAGTTTACAGATTTCTCCTCAAAAAAATTATTTTTACGAACTTTCTGTTATTTTAATAGGTTTTAAACGGTTTGCACAATTTTTTCTTAAAAAAAAAAAACAGTTTTTTACTGGCATTCTGACTGACAGTTTTTTACTGTAAAATCAACAGGTTTTTTTTCAGAGTACATTTATTTGAAAAAGCGAACATACGTACTATGGCGCCGTAAATATCCAGCTTTGGCCTATTTGTGACGTCTTGAATGTAGAATGCACTGTTAAAAATTCGCAGCAAACTGTCCAGTCATTTGACCGTTTTTATAGAAAACGGTTACATAACCGTAATTTAACTCTATTCTGACTATATTATTGGCCATATTATGGTCAGGGTAGAGTTAAGTTACGGTTATGTAACCATTTTCTATAAAAACGGTCAAATGACTGGACAGTTTGCTGCGAATTTTTAACAGTGTGGCATACGTGTCTGTCATATATACAGCACAACAATAAACTATTGCAATAAACAGATTTTCAAAAATACTTACTATTTGACTTTTAAATGAATGGAAGAAGGGCCTAATGTTACAAATTTTGGAAAGTTGGATTTTTTGTTGGAAAAGTGTCTATGTGGAATGATTGATGATTACCCAGTGTTAAAAGTTGCAATTTTATAATATATAAGCTTGTTTACTTTAAATAAAAAATTAAAACAATAAACTAAAAATAATATTATTACTCTTTTTAACCAAATAACTAAAAATATTACTCATCAATGCTCAGCATGAAGACAACAGTGTGTAATTAAGGTCGGAAGAAATGTTTGAGTTGCACTAGGTGCTTAGTACATGGCTAATTAATGACATTCATAGTTTTTTCCTCATTTCTGTAAAATTTTGAATTTGTAACATAGGTCTTTCTTTCATGCACCCATCCAAATATATTGACTTTTAAGTAAATGAAGTAATAGTAAATCGAATGAAGCCACATTTGTCTATTTAATAATGTTTGTAATTATTCTTTTTAAGGCCATCTTGTATAACGATCGCTCTGTATTGGAAAATCATCATGCAGCTGCAGCCTGGAGCCTGTTCCTATCAGATAGTCGATACAACTGGCTTAAGCATCTGGATGCTGCCGAGTTTAAACGGTTTCGGTTCTTAGTGATCGAATGCATCCTAGCCACAGATCTGAAGAGACATTTTGATATTTTAGCCGAATTTAGTGCCAAGGTTTGTCACAATTGTTTTTATGATTTTCTTTCAGCCTATCTAAGTAATAGCGAATTAAGATCTACCGAAATAGAAATTTAAATATCTTGGGAAGTAAAGTGATAAATATATTGTTTCTTTTTTATTCTTTTCAGTTTTTTCCTCTTTTTTTTAACACATTCCAACATAGTTGAAAAGTGTTTATAAATTCGGTTTATCTGTCTGTCCGTGATCTAACTCACGTAAATATACTTGGATTGTCATGCAATTGACATATGTTATTGAGATTTACTACGGCATGTTCGGTTTTGAAAATGAAGTGTGTAGCACTTAAGTTCCTTTACAAGGACACTCAAAAGAATTCCGTTACTACGGTCTATGGGGATAAATCATTTGCGGTTTATTTTAATTATGTTACACTATTTCAAACATATTGAAATTTATTTATATCACTGAGGTGCACAACAAGAGGGTACTATGGAATATGGTGTGTATAGCCCTTATAGTTCCTTTACAGGGACACTCAAAAGAATTTCGTTACATTACGATCTAAGGGGGAAAATCGTTTGCGGTTTATTTTAATAATGTTTCACTATCTCAAACATAGTGAAATTATATATCACTGAGGTGCATTTCAAGATGGTTACTATAGAATATCGTGTGCATAGCATTCATCGTTCATTTACAGGGATACACAAAATAATTCGGTTAAAGTACTGTCTGTTAACAATAATTGTGGAAGTGCGTTTTCTGTTGCGGAACTCAATTTTAAATTAAATTAATTTTTTTGCCTATTAGTTGGTGTGTATAAATTCTATCGATCATATACAGGGCAGCACAAAAGATTTCGAGTACATTTTCGTTTATTGACGGAAATTCCAGATAGGGAATTTTAAACTGTGCAATGCGTTTCCTAACTGAGCTAAAATTTAGTATTCTATATAGTATATATCTATAAATCATATATAGGGCTGAACAAAAGATTTGGAATATTTTTCTAAATATTGTTGTTATAAATGTATTATGATTTTTCCAATACACTGATTTTCTCGCGAATGACTACAGGGTTCGTAGATCGGCCATTTCTTATGGAGAATATTTATTAATGGTCTGATGAAGATTCTCCGAAGACTCGGTATAATAGCAATTGCTTATGCGAATGACTTACTACTCATTATACATGGTTTCACAAGAAAACTTCTGGAGATGATGGGAAAGTTGGCTTTGGATCTCATCAGTGACTGGGCAAAGGAAAACAAATTAATTATCTCATATGGAAAGTGTAAAGTTCTAAATCTTCGAAGACCCAGATATTTAAAACATGTACCTATTTATAAATTGGATAATTATTCTCTGTTAAAAAGCAATACTTTGTCATATTCGGGTATCACCCTAGACGTAACACTCTCCTTTCTGCCTCATCTCCGCAACAAAAGATTAGAAATAACACAAGTAACATACAACCTTTTGAAATTTGCATCATCATCAGGTGGGATTTCTAGAGAGATTCTCAAAGTATGGTATAATAATATTCTGGAGAAAAAAATGACGATCTCCATCGATCTCCATCACGATCTCCATCGATATGGTTTGCTCAAATTCAAAAGTCACATGGTCAAAGCTTATTTTCTCAATTCAGGCTCAATGCCTACAAATAGTCACGGGAGCCTATAAAAAATCTCCAACTGCAGCTCTTTGCATACTCTCGGGAATTATCCCTCTCGCCTTGCAGCTGAAGAAAATATTCACTCTCGGAAGGGTACTTTGGCTTCGGGTCTCGGTGGATAAACATAACCCGATGAATTACCAACCGAAATCAATTAAAAGCATAATACCTCCATACATTGATAATTTTAAGTGGTAAAACTGAGCTGCGCCGCCAGGGGCCGGATGGGCGCCCGTCAGCACGTCAACCATCGCACCCATGTCCTGAAGGACATATAACGCGCACGACCAGGAGAGGCCTGCCGTATGCACTGCGACCGGTTGGAGCCCCGCCACCTACGCTGCACTCCGATTGAACCCATGAGGTGACGACAGAGGTCGTTACGATACGTGGAGGCTCCCATAATCAGAGCAGACCTCCACGAAGACACCTGATGAATCGCCAGAAGACTACCGACGGCTTCGTCGCCGAAACCCCATAAGAGGAACCGGGTCCTAGGCCATAATGCGCAGTTCCTCCGATGACCCTTGCTTTCCCGCGGCGTCGGAATATTGAATCCTAGGGAAGGAGGAGACAACTAGTTCTTCTTCCGCGGTTATCGCTTGTGCGATAGGAGGAGCTTCTCGCCATCCCGGTACCACGAAGAAACTCGGTCCCTGATGCATAGACACGTCTTGGCTAGGGGTGTCCCTTCCCAATGGCTTTGCTTTCAGTGAGCCCCGCAGCGAAATACGGGAGGTTCCTGATCAACTCCATTAAGATCATCCACATATAAAACAACAAATAAAACATATCACAAAAATGTTAGAAACAACGGAAAATTAATTTTAGACCCACTACCGGACTCTGAAGGGCATGGAAACCACCTTCAAGAACGCTAAAGAAGCGGTCCCGGTGGAATTTCTTAGATAGAAAGTTATGTGAAGACTCCCGCTCATCCAAACATCGGGCACGGAAAGGTCCGATTGCGCAAAGACACGCTGGATTGGTTTTCGACCCGAGAAGTCGAGTTTTAGCATTCATCGCCGCCGCCTTAGTCGGCGAGTCACCCGCCCGGTTCCGTGCAGTCAAACAACACAAGAAGTGGGTGATCCTCCCACCAAGATTGGTTTTGTCCACAGCGACCTGAGGGGCCGCCTTCGGATTGTAACACCACTTGGTTTTGGGCACCTCTGCTCTGTTCAACCATTGAGGTCGGCACTCAACTGCTTCAGCTGCAGAGGATGACGTGGTGGTTTCGGGCCATGCGCCCGCTACATGGCGGTAACTATTCCACCTTTGCCGCTGGTACGGTGCAGATAGTTGCTACACGCCGTACCTCCCACCGCCCAGCGTCACTGCAGTCACCATGCATCGTGCTCTACGAAGCTCGATCTCGCCACCGTCAATTCCTCGGATAAATTTGTGGAGACGTCCAGCTACCGTTTGCTTGCCTACCGTTTGTTTGCCTTTGCCCAGCGTCATCTACCTAGGCACAAAGAAGAGGGACCCTTGCCCGAGCAACTGGGATTGGCCTACGGGACGTCCTTCCACCACCTATGGAGGAGGCTCCGATCATTGGCCGAGTCCTCGCGCCGCGGAGAACCCGCGTTTACGAGGTGGGGGGGGGGACCCTCAGACCCGCTCTGGGCATCTCCGGCTTTTTCAGACGCCCCTTTTTCACTGGCGGACAACGATGAGGAGGTGGCCTGTCCGTCTCCTGTCCCTGTCGTGTCTACGAACATCTCACAATGCCGAGAGTCTGGTCCTCTTCCCCACTTAATGAGCCGAGTCGGAACAACCCGACGGAGAGTCGCGTAATGCTTGGCTCCCGGTCATCTTACCCACTTAAGGGGCCGAGTCAGGACCACCAAGAGGGACCCGCCAGTATTTTAAGTGGTAAATAGAAAATGAGAAAGCAATCGAAATAGATATATTCACCAGCGGATCAAAAACATCAGATGGCACTGCATATGCTTTCTGTGCATATAAAGGTTCAGTGTTACAGTGAACAAGACAGATTCGTTTACACCAGGAACATAGTGTCTATCAAACAGAGCTACTAGCAATAGACTGGGCTAATTCTAATAATTTTCAAAGCTTCACGATCAATTCTGTTAGTCTATTTAGCCTGCAGGCATTATAAGATATATCCACCTCCAACTTACTCATATGTAACATAATTATAACAATGCAACAAAAACGAAAACCATTTTCTGCGTGGTCATTCAGGCATAGCTGGAAACGAGCATGCTGATAAACATGCCCACGATGCAACGAAACCGTCATATGACATTTCACAAAGATTCTACCCATTTCTACCATCACATTTAAAGAAGATAACAATATCAGAATTAATAAGATCATGGAAAATGAATTGGAATCTAGAAACAACGGGTCGCTTTACTCACGCCTTAATCACAACAGTATCATTGGATTTTCAACTTCAAAATAGGTACCACTACAACTTTGCCACAACTACAAACCATGGCCCGTTTCCTAAATATCTCAATAAATTCAGCAAGGAATCGTCACCTTAGATGCACCTGAGGAAAAAAAGGTACCTCCTTACATTATATCCTAGATTGCACCCTGACTGCACACCATCACATTAGATGATTTAAATTTGTAGAATCTTTTATTCTCGTGTGTCAGATGGTATGATTTCATTTATTCCGTTGAACGTAATAAAAAACACGCAGGTTACATGTAATGAATATTTCAGATTGTTTAAAAAAGTAATATACGCAATCAGTTCCTTTGTTTTTATAAATGGTACTTCTTAAAGTGATTGAACATTTTCCAAAAGATCTATTGCTAATCATTTCATTAAAAAACTTAATATATACTTTAGTGGAGTGATTAAATTAGTTTCAAATAAAAGTTACCTTGAACAAAGTACAAAAGTTTCTTTATAATAATTAAAAAAAAATGAGCAACTTCAAGTAAGTGAAGCAGCATCATTTATTAAAAACGCTGAACGGATCAATACGGCTGTTATAATTCTCCTATAAATCCTATCCTAATCCTAATCCTAATCCTAATAATATTACAAATCTGATTGTGTGCAAATGTTAGGCTGAAGCCAGCGTCAAACTGGAGCATTTAATGATCCTGTATCTTTGCATATAGGCTGATTATAACCCTCATGTGAACATAGGCTGGTTTTTGTTTATTTTATTCAAATATTTTTCTTAATATTTCAAAATTTCGTTATTTTCATTGAGAATAAATGGACATTTTTTCGTATAGCATTTTAAAATGGTTAAATTTACTTTACCGTTGCTAATACTTTATCGTTGCCAAAACTAATTCAAAACCCGGAATAATAACTTTTACTCAACAATTTAGTTTCAATTGAAAAATTTTCACGGGAAAAATGAAAATGAAATAAAAAAAAATTAAAGAATTAAGAAAAAGATTAAATAATATTATTAGAAATAAAACGTACTTTTTTTAGTTTTTGATAATAATACAAGGTTTCAATATGCGTAACCATAGGAAACAGGCGAATATGACGTCATTTATCGAAAATAAAGCGGATATGCTTTGATTGGTGAAATACAATTATCTTGGGTTTTTTCTTCACTTTTTTTCTTTTTTTTTCTTTTGTATGGTAACAATACTTGCCGTTTTACCGTCTGCGCACGGCTAATATATAACTATACCGTATTTTTTATTTAATTTTTTAAAAAGTAAAAAGAAGTTTCAAAAGAAAATGGTTAGCAAATGTCAATAATATGCTCCGCAAAATTAAACATGTCGTAAATGACGTTATGGATAGCGAGAAATAGTGATTTTTCATTCTTAAAACTAAAAGAAATAACTCGATTACCTAAAAAAAAAATGACGAATGTTAATAGTTCCATTTCTGTTGATAAAACCTAAAGATTTAATATTATTTCGTTAAAGTAACATAATTTTCTGCCAGTATTGAAATTAATTGCCTGGAAAAGAAAATTAACAAGAATTAAGTCATTAAAAAGGGATTTCTCTGGGGGAAAAGGAGACGTCATATTTGAAATGAAACGGAAATTTTCCAATATGTTTTAAAATGAATGTGAATCAATTCCTTACATTAATAATACAAGGATCAATAAGTATAGAAAGTAGATGAGTTTCACGCCATATTTATAACGAAAAATTTAAATGTTTTGTTATCTATACTGATTATTAAGCATGAGTATCCGTTATTTCGTTCCGCATGAGTATCCCAGTTTTCTGCTAAAAATCACATCATAATTTAAAGAAAAGGAAAATAAACACGAATCTTATTATATTAAAATCTGACCGTGTGTTTGTATTTCGCAACTACTCCTAGACTATCGAACGCAGCGCGATTTACTACCGGTTAGTTTACTACCGGTTTAGCGAATACCGGTTATAATTGATCCGAGGATGTCACACAAACTCTCAGAATTAAAAAAATTAAATTAAATGCCATTTTTTTAACGAAGTTTCTCTAAAAACGGAAAGTAACTTACTCCATATTTGTGTATAAAAAAGGAGAAATAAAACATATTCAGTATATTTTTTACACCATTTTCTCATTAAAACTGAAAAACAGAATTTATTTTCACTTTGAATAGATGGTGAAAACAAAATCTTGATTTTAGTAAATTATCCGAAAAATACAAACATATTTTCACATATTCAAACTTCATGCATCAATTTATTCTGGAGAACAAAAATTGCCTGCCAATATACTGTCATTTAGAAAACAAGATTTGTTTCAACTATATATTAAACCAAGGAGGCAGCATTGAATTTAAAGAAAAAGCGGTACTTTTTGGTTAGCCGGGTGCCAGTGATACATATACATGTATATATACACACATAAACATATACACGTATATGTACACATATGCATATGTATACATAGACCATATATATACACATATATGTATGAATATCTATATATATGCATTATATATATGCATATACATATATATTTATATATGTACATATATCACTGGCGCCCGGCTAACCGAAAAGTACCGAAAAAACATATACTATTTCTAATTAATGTTTTTTTTTTTTTTTTTTTTTTTTTTTTTTTTTTTTTTTTTTAAAGGATGGCTGTTAAAACGTTTCACAAAGGTGTTAAAAGTAAAATTGTTTATCAAGTAAAATTGACATTTGTTTTTACCCAATTCGTCCATTTCCACGATTTTATTTGGCCCTCCTTTTTGCATTGGTTGCAATTTCATTTTCGCGATTATTTGGCACAAAATTTCACTTTTTTAAGACTAAGTTATGTCTAGGTCCCTATAAAAAAAAATACCATATTGTCTCCTATGAAATGTGATAAATAGTTAGTTAATTATTAACGTTTTTAATTATTGGGAGTCAAATATATTTTTTAATTAATGTATTTATTCTTCTTTTAATGTTGCGTGAACGAAGTCACGGGTAACAGCTAGTTTCTTTATAAATTTTAACGTTCAATTGTATCTTTTACTGATGTACGATTGGTTTTTCTTAATAAGTATTTTTAAATCTTAAATATCAATAATATGTTTGTTGTATATTTTTATTAATTTAAAACAATCACAGTCGGTAAAAAGAGATACTGTGTTCCTTGTTTAGATAACAGATGAGGAATCACCAATCGATTGGGCCAGTGAACCTGATCGTCTACTAGTTATGCAAATGGCCATTAAGTTAGCCGACATCAATGGACCTTGCAAGTGCCGACAATTACATGTTCAATGGACGCATCGCATCGCCGAGGAGTTCTATGAACAGGTACACTGAAAGACTCTCTCACTAACATATTGATCTTTATAATTTTGGGAACTTTTGGGTTAGAGCGGTGCCCACAATTATGATTATGCCGAGATTGCAGTTGCGATTTCGCCAAGATTATCGCAAAACTTATATATGCATCATATATACACATATTTATACTCCAAACGTTCATATATGTGCCCTATACGTCATCATATAGATATTACTTACGTGTAATACGCCATATATAAATTATATACAACTTATATTACACATGTCATATATGATAACTGAGCCATGTTATATTATATTATTATAATGTCATATATGTTTTGTAATTTGGCGATAAATATTGTTCGCTTGGCGATTCATTCTTGGGAGCGACTGCGCGGTAGCGTATTACTGCTTGCACGGCAGTGTATTACTGCTTATTTTACTGTTTAATACTGTTAATTTTACGGTATAATACTGGCAGCTGGGTGCCAGTTTTATACTGTAAAATCAACAATTATTTTTTGCAGTGTATACACTGTAAAAACTGGTCGGAAACGTTTCCGAAAATTAGCAGCCGCAAAAAAAGATTTGTTTTTGTAATCGCTTCTTTAAAAATCGAAAATATATTGGTTTCTGATGTTTCTAAAGATAAAGA
Source organism: Maratus michaelseni (assembly GCA_963931845.1). Classification (NCBI taxonomy): domain Eukaryota; kingdom Metazoa; phylum Arthropoda; class Arachnida; order Araneae; family Salticidae; genus Maratus; species Maratus michaelseni. Next base: position 203,017,094 of record OZ007592.1, read on the forward strand.
ACGCTTTTCGGAATCGTGGATAACTCGGAAGAGATTTTTGTATATTTTCGTTTGTAGTTATGTTACATTTTCTTAGATTAAGAAACAATTGTCTTTTTTACAGTGCATTATTCAACGTAAAACACAATGTTTACGTTATAACTGCTCTGTTTCATTTAATTTTGTTAGTAATAAATTCTCTTTACCGAAATGACTCATGGTTATGATGGACCTATTAATCAAACTTTCACGCATGATTTCAATTAGAGTATATAAAAGTGAATCCAAATGTTACAGCTCTACAATCCAGCTGAGAAATCTCACAGACGGTTAAAAGAATTAGATTTTCCTGTTGCATTAAGTTGGCTTTTGGATCCATAAATCTGGCATAGAAATTGTCTTAGTTAGTGAAAACATGAAATTCTTAAATTCCATAATATCCTGCTGCAAAGGAACACTTCAGTAAAAAATACAGAAAAGCTTTTCGGCGTACACGATTAAATAGCAGCATAGCAGAAAAAAAAAAAATGGACCTTCAGCTAAACATCAAAGTCTCCATCAGCTGGTGCAGGTGCAAGTACCTTCTTATGATAGAAAAAAAGGCCACAGAAGAAACAGAAGGTAAAATGAAGTATAGTCGTCCAATGTGCTCTGGACGCATCGAATTATATGAATTCTGTACCACAGATTATTTCAACAAAAACCTCAGTAATTTCTAATTTGCAATAATCTGTAATTTTTTTTCTTGGTTTTTCTTTTATTGTTATTGTTATTACATATGTATAGCAAAAAGAGATAATATTCTCAGTTCATTTCATGTAGACTAAAAAAAAGTTATAAACGTATTATGTATAAAATGATCTAGATATGAAGGAGTTAACATGGTGAAGAGTATTTAAAGAGCAAATCTTTAGGATTATCATAAAACAGGAAATTAATTAAGTGGAGGTTTCATCAAATTTAACTAATTTTGTCTATTTGAACAACTTTTCTTATACCAGCGTTGTCACTGATTCAGCAATGCTACGATCTAAACGAAACCTGGTCTGTGATGCATTTTCAATTTGTACACATATTTTAACACATTTTATCTGCAAATTTGCATTTTAGGATTTCAATGTAAAGACAAATAAGCATACATATGAGCATAATGTTAAATTAAATCAAAAGTATCGGAATCGTAAAGAAAATAAGATCGCTTCGGTTTCCAAAACGTGTATTTGCCTAGGTTACAGTTTATTGACACACACACACAAAGTTTAGTAACATTTTCTAATTATTATTTGGAAGTATTGTTTTAATATTCCATCGGGTGCGCTGTATCTGACAAATTCAAAGTTCTAAAATTCCCTTCTTTTTAATAGAAAAGGGAATTTATGACACTGACCTACACTTATATCTGTCTTTTCGGTTACGTCCTTTGCTGTAAAATTACCGGATCAGATTTACGGTGATAACTACTTTCTGTATTGGAATACATTTGCAAGTTTGTATCTGTGAGATACAACGCGATCGATAACGTTTTCTTTTAAGCCACCTGAATTAATACACAAATGAGTTTTTGGATACGGTATTCTGTACCAGAGTAGATTATATCGATGCACAGGCTTTTGCAACTTTTTATTCTCTCTGATGAAATTCGCAACGAATGTAATGGCGAATAAATGCTTTTCGCTTCTCATCTTACACTTGACAACGATCACGAACGTTTGATTGCACTACCAATGCCTGCTGCTTATTTGTTCCTTTAAACCCTTTCGATTATATCATAAACATACAAAACAAACACTTTAAAACTTTTTTTGTACACATAATACTAGCTGAAAATTATAACACAATTGTAATGGCTTAAACAACATAATTCTAGGCACTTTTGTGTTATAGAGGCCTCCCACAATTACGATTAGGCCAAGATTGCAGTTACGCCAAGATCATCACAAATCTTATTATATATATCATATATACGCATATATATATACTCCAACCGCTCATATATGTGCCATATAAGTCATTATATACATATTATTTACGTTGTATATGCCATATATATAATATATATATACATCGCCTAGATCTTATACACATGTCATATATATACGTCATATATGACTATAACTGTGCCATATGCTTCACGAAATTTTATATATATCATATATTATTATAATATCATATATGCTTTGTAATTCGGCGATAAATCTTGGTCGTTTGGCGATTCATCCTCGGGGGCAGCTATAACCCAAGAGTACATAACTCTACAATGTAAAGTGTTAAATACTTTGTAATCCTGAGTTATAACACTGTCTCATAACAGGGCGATGAAGAGCGATCTCTAGGTCTTCCTATTTCTCCTTATATGGACCGAGAACGTCCTCAGTTAGCCAAACTTCAAGAATCTTTCATTAATCATCTGGTTGCACCATTATGCAGGGCATATGCTGAAGCTGCGTTGCTGCCAGGAGTTTGGGTTCGTTTGGCCGATGACCAAGGTAAGTTAACGAAATGCAAATTGAATGAAAATAAAATAACTTATAGAACGTACACAAATGCATATTAAAAAAAAAAATGTAGTATTTTCCTTTAATGATATGCATATGTTGATAATAAATATCCATTTTTAGAATGTGTTGCATCCTTCGTGGCTTTTATTTACACTTTTGAAAGAAGGAAACCTTGAAAGTTTCGCATTCTAACATAGTTTTTATCTAAATGAATACAGAATGAATTTAAAGTTTATGATCAAAGTTCTGTTATATGATTCGCTTATAATATGTTTTAAACGATGTTAAAACTTTATCTAAATGAATACAGAATGAATTTAAAGTTTATGATCAAAGTTCTGTTATATGATTCGCTTATAATATGTTTTAAACGATGTTAAAACTTAACTCTTTAGCTACTAATTTTTTTGTGAAATTCACGTAAGTAATTGAGCATGTCTGTTTCTCTTAGGTATTTGTCCTTTGAATTGTTCCTATAATATGTGATCGTCCTGCGTTTTCCTTTGTACATTTTATTCACTGTCACTTAAGTAAAGCGTCTAGAAGATAAAATGTGGCAATCGGCTGTTCCAGTAATGCTTTAAAAAGTGCTGAAATATTGTATTCCATAAACGTTGAACGACTCTGACTGATAAATATCGATCGCAGCGACATCTGTTAGCTCTTCACTGGCCGAAAAGCTTTCTCGTTTGAATCCTTATACAATGTTTACGTTTGAACAACCAGATGTCGCTACGATCGACATTTATCATTCAGAATCGTTCAACATTTATGAGATACAATATTTCAGCAAGTTTTGGTTAGCCGATAGCCACACTGTATCTTCTAGACACTATTATAACTTAAGTAGCGAGTTAACCCTTTAACGGGCGGTGTCCACAAAAAAGGACACCTAATTTTAATTCCAAAACTGACAAACGGCACCAAGAATATTTAATTAAAATTTTTATTTTATTCAGTACCGGAAAATAAGCAATTTTTTATTTTGAAATAAATTCGTTTGTAAATTCCGGGGTCAGTCCATTATTTCATCATTTTGCAAACAGACTTACTCCGCGCCGGAAAGGGTTAAATCATCAGTTTTTGCATTTCAAAACTGTGGGCAGTCAGAGGGACAAATGCTTAAAATACTAATTATAATACGGGATTTTGACTGTATTAAGTCATAATTTAGAGGAAAACATACTTTTTAAATGAAATTATCAATCTTTCCTCAATCTTATTTTGCTAATTTAATGTTATTGACCTCCAGTGAAAATTTTCTCAAGAATCACCCCCGAAGTGCTAAATTTGGTATATTTTGGTTTTAAATTTTGACCTCACCCTACCCTTAAAGGTACTGCGCAGATGAATGTACAACACATATATGAAGAGCTTAGTGGAAGAAAATGTTATGTCGCATGTTGTCAAAAACTGTTTGATTATTATAGATGAAGGTATTTTGAGATAATCTACCATTAGGTTAAAGCTAAAATACTAAGATTCTAATTAGTTTTGAAGATATAAGACATGGTTAATAATTTTTAACACAATCAACTGATTGGTAAATTATTAATACGAGTAGCAATTCTCCCATCTGAGTGAAAATGTGTCCAGACTGGGTCTCGAACCCAGAATATTTGCCTTCTATTGCCAATGCTCTTTCAATTGAGCTACCTGGGACACATCGCAGCCAACACAATATTCGCTCCGAACAACCATTTGGTCAAAACATCTGGATTGTTATTTAAAACAGCACAACAGAATAAACCGCAGGAAAGGGAACTCTGGCAAACTATGGATGAGTAATTACACATTACTTATTTTTAACACAATCAACTGATTGGTAAATGATTCATACGAGTAATAATTTTCCCATCTGAGGATCTGAGCGAAAATGTGTCGCAGTTTGAGTATTAGCCTGGACACATTTTCACTCAGATGGGAAAATTACTATTCGTGTGAGACATGGTCCTTTAATATTTAATAATTTAAATGATATTAATAAATTTTAATAATTTAAAATTAAATGTTTATATGCTTTTCTAAGAGAGTTTAGTACCACTTGTTAACACTGCGAATGTAAGCCAAAAGAAGAAAATAAATCAATAAAATACACAACAAAAAGTCCTCATTTCAGTTTTCTTGAAATTCAATTTTTGTTACATAACGTCTTCCATTAAGATCTTCATATCTAGTTTTATTCAGAATGAAAAACAAAACAAAATTATTGAGTTAATATTATTCGGTGAGCAGACTGATGAGATAAGGCATAGAAACCGAAAATATTGTAAATGGATCAATTGATTCCAGGCATCCTAAGTATTAATTTTTTTTAACCGAAAATGGTTGTTGTTTTCGGTCGAGAATGGACCTCTTGACGTCGTCAATTAATTTTTTAAGCGTTTTTAACGAAATTCTGTAACTTTAAGAATTTTTAATGAAATTCTGTAACTTTAGAAGAATTTTTCTTTGAATCGGCAATAAAAATGCATAAAATCGTTACAAAAATGTTAAAGTTATTAAAAGGATAGATGCAAATTATCAGATATGAAAAAAAGCCGAATTCAAAAATTGACGCCAGATGAGAAATCATCTCATAATGCAAAAAACGTGGTCTTCAACTTTAATTTCCTCAAAATACCTTTAGTTCAGACATCAATCTAAACAAGAGTTAAAGTTATTGTAGGAAGCATCTGATAAAATATTAAGGTATATTGGTTAACATATATTGGTTAAAATATATTGTTAGCACTTTCCCTTTATTTGCACGACTTCATGTTACTCAATAGCTTTCAGTTGCTTCTCTTATCAACTTACTCGTTTAAACAATTCTTCCAGACAGTATGTTGTTAAATATTATTATGTATCGCGCAACGTTTATCGTTTGCTGGTTGAAACATCTGCGATATCGACATGCGATGATGGAAAGGCGCATTGCTTACAATCGAATGACGAATGCATTCAACGCTATCAGGGGTGCGATGGAGAGATTGATTGTGTAGATGGTTCAGACGAAATATTTTACATAGTTGTTCGTTGTTGTTTAATACTTTGATGCAGCTTTCGGAACATTTTCCCAATGGTTAAATTGTAATTTGTTAAATTACAATTTTTTTTAAATTAATCTTCGTAATATATTCAAATGATGAATGTGTATATTTTTTAATAAAAATAATAAGATGGAAAAATGGAATTATACATCATTTAATTTTATAACAGCTACAGAAGAACTGTCCGAAGATGACTTGGATATGCCACGTCGGGTCGAAGAATTCATCTCAGGTATATTTATTTATACACACAAGAATTTATAGAAATTTTTTAACATTTATAAATTCATGACGAAAGAAAAATCTTGAAAATATTTACTGAATTGTAGTTATTATTTATTCATTTATTTGTCTTGTCGCCCATTCTCTTATTATAATTGTATTTGTACGGTTAAAAAAAAAAAAAAAAAAAAAAAAAAAAATGTAAAGCATTGACTTTTCCTTTTTTTTTAAAGAGTGTATATTTATTTAAATTTTTTTAATGACTTGTATCATAACGTAGATTTCGCACTGGTCGTTACATTATCATAATTAAAAATAGAAAGTACACATACAGGGTGTCCCATAAAAGGAAATGGATCCCATCAGTGTGACATCCATGCAACTCAACTCCACGTATCAACCGCAAATTAGTTCAATACAAACCAAGGAGGATCCAATAGATGGAGTAGTCATAAATGATTCAATACCTCCTCAGGGGAGATTGATATGTCTACTCTTCTCTTTTCTATCCTCCTTACATCTCAACGGTTTGTATGGAACCAATTTTCGGTTGATATGCGGTTGTGAGGTCAGCACTGATGGGTCATAGGAACTTTAAAATTATTCGTTAACTATTATACAGAGGCTGTTCACACATTTTTTTAGATGAGTTTGTTTTAGTTTAAAAATAATCGTCTGCACAGAGAAATTAGTATTCGCAGTTAATATGTTTTTGAAAGTATAAATTCTCGTCTGACAAATTAAATTTTTGTTTAAATGCAAATTGGCACTTTTAACGAACCGACGGATGAAAGCCTATATTTCTGCACCTTCTGAAGATAATTATTCGTATTCGGTTATTAAAAAATGCTATGAAAGGCATAAGATTAGAATGTCAATTAGACAGAGAAAAAACGTGAATGTCTGGATTCAAGTGGAAAAATTGTTCCAAATGTGCACTTAAGAACAAAAGAGAATTCTTTGAATATTGCAAAGGTAATATCTTTTACAGTAAAAGAAAACTATCTAAGTCAAAGGACTGTTTCTAAATCGTTAAAATGCTCAGTGTCAACTGTTAACAAAATCATTAACACTGATTTAAATTTTAAATAGGCCAAAAAACACAGCGTTCAACGTCTTTCTCCACGACATATCGCCGAACGTAGAACACAATGCAGAATTCTTTATCAGAAGTATTTATCCGGAGAAATATGGAAAAATGCTATTACAACAAATAGGAGAAAAAATTTTAAAACGTGGTTCAATGCAGTATCTAAAGTTTTAGTAAATGATTTAGGATTCTTGCCGGCTTTGAATATAGCGGCAAATTAAAAATAGAGAGAGTGGAGAAAAATATTAAGATCAACTCCACATACTATCAGAAACACATTTTACTCTCTATCTTAACCATGAAGTACCATCTCTTTACCCACAGTACCATCAATCTGTTGAACTGCATCAAGATAAAGCAAGCAGCCGCACATCACAATCCACTGTTAATTTCCTGGAAAAAATGGAAAGAGAAACGGGTATCAGGGCCATTACCCTTCACTGATATAACTTAATCTCCTGATGATCAGCCATAGTTTTTTGCGCTTTTGGACTTTTAAAAAGCGCGTTATCTAAATGTCAACCTACAACACGGAAAGCTGTTCAAGAGGAATGAGTCCCAAAACTACAAAAGGCCTATTTTCAATGGAAATTACGGTGTAGAAATGTAGTTCCGAATAAGGGTTACCAAATTAAACATTTAGAACACAAATATTTTGTGTAAAATAATTCTGTTAGTCTATACTAATATTATAAAGGAGTAAAGATTGTTTGTTTGTTTGTAGGGGGTAATATCTGGAACTACCGAACCGATTCCAAAAGTGATGGTGGCAAATTGATGGTGACAACCACTGCTCCAACATAGGCTATATTTTATGTCGGTGCCACTAACCCCAGGGGGGTGCAGGAGCGAAAAACGTTCTAAAATTGCGATTTTTTGTATACTGAAGGAGCTAGAAATTTGAAATTTGGCATTGTAGCTACTTATAAGATGTAAATGCTCTCTAAGAACAAATTCTAAAAGAAATTCGAAATTTAAAAGGGTGAAATAAGCGAAAAGCGTTCTAAAAACATTCTAAATTACAATTTCTATGGAATCTCTGGAACTACAGAACCAATTTCAAAAGTATTGGTGGCAAATTGATGGTGAAAATCCCTACTCCAACATAGGCTATATTTTATGTCGGTGCCACTAATACCAGGGGGGTGCAGGAGCGAAAAACTTTCTAAAATTGCAATTTTTTTTTTAATACTGTAGAGCTAGAAATTTGAAATTTGGCATTGTAGTTACTTATAAAATGTAAATGCTCTCTAAGAACAAATAATTTTTTTTTTTTAATTTAAAAGGGTGAAATAAGCGAAAAGCGTTCTAAAAATATTCTAAATTACAATTTCTATGGAATCTCTGGAACTACAGAACCGATTTCAAAAGTGATGGTGGCAAATTAATGGTAACAATCCTTGCTCCAACATAGGCTATATTTTATGTCGGTGCCACTAACTCCAGGGGGGTGCAGGAGCGAAAACGTTCTAAAATTGCGATTTCTTGTATACTGAAGGAGCTAGAAATTTGAAATTTGGCATTGTAGTTACTTATAAGATGTAAATGCTCTCTTAGAACAAATTAAAAAAAAATTAGAAATTTAAAAGGGTGAAATAAGCGAAAAGCGTTCTAAAAGCATTCTAAATTACAATTTCTATGGAATCTCTGGAACTACAGAACCGATTTCAAAAGTAATAGTGGCAAATTGATGGTGACAACCCCTAATCCAACATGGGCTATATTTTATGTCGGCGCCATTAACCCCAATGGGGTGTAGGAGCGAAAAATTTTCGAAAATTGCGACTTTTTTATACTGAAGGAGCTAGAAATTTGAAATTTGGCAGTGTAGTTACTTATAAGATGTAAATGCTCTGTAAGATTAATAAAAAAAAAAAAATAGAAATTTAAAAGAGTGAAATGAGCGAAAAGCGTTCTAAAATCATTCTAAATTACAATTTCTATGGAATCTCTGGAACTACAGAACCGATTTCGAAAGTGATTGTGACAATCCCTGCTCCAACATCCTCTTTAATATAAAGCTATGCGTTGCTGACGACTTGGTTTTTCGGTAATTGTTGCTACAGATTAATCTCGGAATATGAAACATTTGAAGTTACTGAAAAAAATAATAGCTCGAAAATTATATGTCAGAAAATTGTTAGACAAACTGCGTTTGAAAGTTAAAAAACTGTATATTTCTTGATATAAATTTCAAATCTAATGACTATGCCATTTTTCAAATATTGAATTTCAAACATTGCCATATTTCACAATGGAGTATCATAGCGAAACCTTCATGCGTAAAAAGATAATGAAAAGGGCGACGTGTCCTGACGTGTATATTGGCACGAGTGACAAATTATAGTAGCCTTATTATTCTGTTAAAATATAAGAGTGAGTTATGAAATGTCAATATTTTGTTTGATTAAAAGTTCGTTCACCTTTTCCGGCACAGTGGTCCCATTCCGGGCACACCTAATTTTAATTCCAAACTTGCATACGACACCAAGAATATTTTAATAAATTTTTGTTTCTACAATGAAAGTTTAAACTAAGGAGTTCTTATTTTCTAAAAAAGTCGTTTGTAAATTCCGGTGTCATCAGTAATTTCTCATTTTACGAACAGAATTTGTCTGTGCCGGAAAGGGTTAAGAGAAATTGACTAGCGTAGCGGGCGTAACTTGCTAGTACCATAATAATCGTCTAAAAAATGTGCGAACACCCCTCTGTAAATATAAAGATGAATTAAGTGACATATTTATAAAATAGCTCATAAATTTTGTATACAGTAATTTTAATAAATATAAAGGTAAAAATAATTTAAAAAAACACGCTTTTAAGAGCTTTGAATAAATTATCTTAATAAGTTTAAAAGTAAAAATATTTTTGTTTTATTAAAAAAAAAAAATCTATAATTATTTAATGTTTATCTTAATAAATTTAAAATTTAAAATAGCTTTAAAAAAACCACTCATTTTTAATCATTAAATATTAATCTTAAAAAAATCACTTCTAATTTTTTTTATTGCAATTCATGCTGTTCCAAAAAAGGTCTTTATAGAAAATTCCCCGCTTTGATTTACGATTGATAGAACACAAGAACTCATGAATTTATTTACAAAATTATATATATATATTTTTTAATTTATGACAACAAAAAAGTTAAAAATAAATAAATAAAAAAAAGCATTATTTAAAATTCACGATTTCTAAATTGTTTTATTGTTTTCTGAATGTATAATCATAATTTAATCAATATTAAACTATTAATTGACTATTAGTTGATAAAAGTGAATTTTTTTAAGTGTTACACTCTTTATTTTCTGTTTCTATTTTATTTTCTACTTTTTAGTGTTTAAAATAGTTGATTGTTGCAGTTTCATAGCTATTTGGCATAATTTAGCGAGCGTGGTTTGGCGCATAATTAGCCCCTCTGCTGTTGTAACTCGTATACACTATAACTATAATGAATATTTGGTGATTTATCATAGCTGCAACCGGCTAACAAAAAAAATACTTTAAAATTAATGTATTAATTTATAGTTAAGCTCTAAAAATATTAAAATGTTGTATTTTTATCGGAATGTTGTATTGTCCACATATTTTTTTATAATTCTAGCATAACAGGAAGTGAGTTAAAAATGAATTGCAAAACTTAATCTTTACATCCGCGAGTCAAGTTAAGTTAAATAAAAGGGTGTGAAAAGACTCTAAAGGTAATGAATACATATAGTCCCGTAAATCCACAACAAAGAGTTTCCATTCCATAATACTTGTCAAATCCTTCTTTTTAAAAGAAAGAAAAACAATACGTCACGCATAGATTATGAAACATTTTCCAACACATTCAGAATACTGTGTAACAAAACTTCAGAGTGAAAGATGATGTCTAACTAAACAAAGTCAAAGTCAAACCGGACGGGGTAGCCTACCTTTCGGCTTAAGCTCAATTAGCCCGTCCAGTCTAACTAAACAAGATCACCCAGCCGGAGCACCAACCTGTGAGGGTTTGCGGCGTAAATCCTCCGACGGTAGTTTCCCCTTCACCACCCAGCAATACCACAGCTCAAAGACGAACCCGAACAAAGGGCTGTTGGAATTAAATGAAAACAAAATAACAACACCACACCAACTTAGTGAGAAAACACTGCTTTCCGCAGGGAACTAGAAACATAACGAAGCGAACCGAAAACATAATTCTACTAAAGCTAATTTACAAACTAAGAATTATAACAGACTTTAAAGACAGATTGGAGTTACATCTGTCTCACTAAACCTAATTCTAAAACTAAAATAAACTAAAAATACAAATGCATAGCTTCGCATACCAGGCAATTACACTAAAATACAATTACCAATTATATAGCCACTGGAAATTATGCTGGAAATTAAAATTTCCAGCAAAGAAACAGAATAAAATTACAGAGCCAGGAGAGTTACTCCACGGAGAGTTACAGAATATTACAAATGAAACATGAATTGTGAGCAGATAACTTGCTTCCTATATGCATACACACCTGAAAATGTAAAAGTCAATGTAGATCACCAGAATTTTCAACATCCAGTATTGATATAGTTGAGTTCATTACTGCAGAAACCATGCCAGAGCTATTAAGAATGAGGTCTCTAGAAAATCCCTGATCAGCCATTCACTGACTGAGATCCAATGAGAGCACCGCAGCTTTCAAGATAGCAACAATAGTCTATAACTGTAGTAAAAGTAGCAAATGGCTTTAGTAAAGCTGTAGTAAAAAAGTAGCTGTAGTAAAAGTAGCTGTAGTAAAAGTAGTAAAAGTTACAAATATTGTGCAATGGTGTACCTCGATGTCGAGGCGTCGAGGGCGCCTTTAATGCTATGCAATGGGCAGTTCTTGCCACACTGATCACTCAATTACCTATAGAAAATTATTTGAAAGACATTTTAAAGAATTGTATAAGTTATCGCCTTATCGGTTTTGACTATTCAAATGGCATACGTTGGTTTATAAACTTTCAGGGGTTGGTTTACAGCCTTTCATCAACGTTACATTGTGTCATACGCAGATGATTCTGTGATCCTGGAGGGAGCAGACGCGAGGGCTCAGCTAGAACATACGATTAACAGCTGTCTTGAGAGATTCAGTGATGTGGCGGAAAATTTACATTTAAAACTAAGTCCTTAAAAATCGAAAGCCATGCTTTTTGGAAGATTTAATCTGGAAACTAAATGTCCAATCTTTAAACTGAATGGCGTTTCTGTCCCAGTGGAGGATTCGGTAATGTATCTTCGTTTGGTCCTTGACAGCAGATTTAATTGGTTATGTCACCTGGAATATGTTAGAGAAAATATTCTAGAGTTTACTATTAACATGAAGAAGGTTGGCTGTCGTCATAGAGGTTTGGAAGTGCACTATCTGAAATTATGGTACATTGGTGTAATTGAAAAACAGATCTTATACGGATACGAAGTATGGATTAATGATTTACATATCCCGGCTAAGAAAAGATTGAGTTCATGCCAACGTATGGACCTACTGTCAATTTAAAAACCTTATAGATCAGTATCAACTGAAGCGCTTTGTGTACTATCTGGTATACCTCCTATTTATTATAATTTGAAAAATAAGGCAGAGAAACTCGCATTTATGCAGGGCACGGGTAGTATTAAAATTGGTGACACTAAGTTGAAGAATACGGATTTTATGCCACGAATGCATTTCTTTGACTTAGCTAAATATCTGAATATAAGGAACGTCTACCAGCTGGATCCAGTAATTGATAAAGTTCCTTTTTCGTTTGATCCTATAATTTTCACGGATGGCTCGATGATGAACAATGGCGTAGGCTCGGCATTTACAGTCTTTCACAGGGGCAATTACATAATATGATCATGAAGTGAAGTTAAGAAGTCTGAATTCTGTTTATCAGGCCGAATTAACGGCCCTGGATAATGCGTTACAATGGTTTGTAAACTCAGTTCATAACTCAGTTCGTATCTACTCGGATAGTAGTTCCTCTGTTAAATCAATTTTTAGGGATTTTCCAAACAATAAATTAGAACATTCTATTTATAAAAAGTTTCTGGCCGCTGGTAACAGACAAATTTATATTGGATGGATAAAGGTCCATGCAGGGTTACATGGTAATGAAAGGGCAAATGATTTAGCAAAGCGGGCCACTTCTCCTGACTCTAATGCTCAGTTACTTCAAATTTTATATCCAGTCTCTTTGCTGAAACCGTATTATTGGGATAAGTTGATTGATACCTGGCAGCAGTCCTGGATAGCTTCAGCAGATGGCAGGGATACATATAATTTCTTAAAGAAGGTTAACACTGAATTTATCTGTAGAAAACAAATTTTAGTTTATTATCTTTCTAATCATGGCAGTTTTCCAAGTTTCCTCTTTAAAATAGGAAAACGTAGAAATGACCTCTGTGACTGTGGCAAGAAAGGAGATGTTTTTCATTTCATTTTTTGGTAAATGCTCTTTAATGCCAGAACACTTCACTTTTGACAGAGATAAGTCTGTAAGGTGGAATTTAAAAAATATCATCTTAAATCCTAAATATTTTACTGGTCTGACTTTAAACTATAATAAGTTGAATGATTTATATTCTTTTACTAGATATAAATTTTAATTGAGTCATGGTGTAACTAGTGTTTTCGAAGTGTATGTTAGTTGCGAATTGGGATGTTGCCAATTCCAATCTTTGTACGTTAATCATTATCAAGTTATAGATTTAGTTTTACTTTGTTAAAGCTATGCTAAAGCGATGTTCAAGTATGGCTTTCTGATTTATCTTTGCTCTATAATGGAGTAGTGCTCTATCAGAAGACAGACTGTTGTCTTTTATACACGTTTGATACAGTCTACCAAGTTTAATCAGATATCAGTGTTCTTTCAGCAAATATTTTTCTTCAGCAAGTTGCAGTGTAAATCATATGCAGCCTTCATTATTTACACATGTTAATGCATACCAGGCTTAGTGTCAAAGTTTTTAAGACTGTGGACATGGTGGACTTTACTCATTTAATTCTGCCATTTGACAGAATGAGCTTTTGTAATACGTTGGCCTGTTCTCTTTATGCACCTGCTCTTCAGTTTTCCAAGACTATTCAGTTGTCGTTGTTTTTCGGTGGTACTTTTTTTTTTTTTTTAATCTTTGCAAGTTGCAGTGATATTGACTCTACTTAGTTAAAGTCGTGCGACTACTCTTTAGTTAAAGCAATGCTTTACAGAGTTGGATCTTCTTTGGCTGTCACTGTTGCAGTCGCTTCGCTGACATATTCTGGAACGTTAACTGTGAATGAATCTTTTAATGTTTTTTAAAACTCATTTCCTGTTTCATATTTTTCTGTGTGATTTTAATGCTGTAATTTAATTCCTGCAATTGACTTTTGTGGCAAATCTGGACTTTACTTGTTAAATAACATTGATATTCAATTCTTGCTGCTACTTTTACTACAGTTATAGTCTAACTAAACAATTTGGAAAACGCATAACACATTTGAAAACCCAATGCCAGCAATTACTGTCAAAAGTCGAAAATGTATACGAAATCTTTTGTGCAGCCCTGTATAGGAAATATAGATTTGTATATATATATTACATAGTATTCTAAACTTTACTTCAGTTAGGAAACGCATAGCACAGTTGAAAATTTCCTACACAAAATTCCGCCCATAAACGGAAATATACTCAAAATCTATTGTGTAGCCCTGGGATATCATCTTTCTATAGAATTTATACACACCAAGTAAAATACAAAAACGCGTACCACAACTGAAAACGCACTTCCAGTCATTATTATTCAATTATTATTGATCGACAGTACTGTAACGGAATTTTTTTGTGTATCTCTGTGAATGAATGACGTATGCAATGCGCACCTTATTCTGTAGTAAGCACCTTGTTGTGCACGTCAGTTATATTTATCACTTTCAATATGTTTGAAATAGTGTAACATTGTTAAAATGCACCGCAAATGATTTTCCTCCATAGACTGTAATTTAACGAAATAAGTTATTTTGTGCGTCCCTGTAAATGAACTGTAAATGCTACACACTTCATTTTCAATACTGAACAAGCCATAGTAAACCTCAATAGCATATATCAATTGCATGACAATCCGAGCATATGTATGCGAGTACGGACAGACTGCACTGTTACAGACGACACAGACATACAAACAGAATTCATAAACACTTTTCAACTATGTTGGAAAGTGTTAAAAAGGAGTTGTTTTTACTGATAATTTGATGATTTTTTGGGACCATCAAATTGTCGAATTCGATATGTAAAAGTAGTTCAATGTTTAGTCACTAGATGACTCTGTTTCAACATGTAAGGATGCTCAAACTAATTTTAGAACTTTAAAATGCAAACCTTTTTTTTTAAATTATTATTATTTCAACAAATAAACAAAATTAAGAGTAAAAAAAGTAGTGATCTTTCATCCAGATTTGTTAGACGCCTAATTTCTTGAGAACAATTCATGTTGTTCCAAAAATACCCGTTACAATACAAGAATGTGGCGTGGACCCCGATTATGGAAAATTCGCTGCTTTTATTTATATTCGTAGAAAGCGCAAACTAGTGAATTTATTTAAAAAAAAATTATTAAGTTTATTTTTAAGATAGAGCAACAGAAAAAGGAAACAAAAACATTATTTAAACTATCTATTGAGGATTTCTAAATTATTTTCTCTACGTATAATCATAATTTAATTAATATCAATCCGTCAATTAATAATTAAGTTCTGAAAATATGAAGGCATTGCATTGTCATCAGGAACACACTACTGTATACATTAATGATGGACATACGATTATTTTGATTATTCGAATGAATCATTCGGGCATGCGCAGAAGCATGTCTGTCAAACTTCAAATTTGTTTTGTATGCAATTACTACCAGAAATTTTGAAAAAAAAAGAAGTTTCGGATTTTAATTAGAATTAGATTAGACGCTAGATAAAAATGGGAAATGTGTTTCATATTCTAATTCTAATTCTAATTAAAATCAGAAACTTCTTTTTTTTTTAAATCAAAATTTCTGGTAGTAATTGAAATAAAAAAAAAATAATAAAGTTTGACAGATATACTTCTGCGCATGCCCGAATGTTTCATTCGTGTAATCAAAATAATCGTTATACTCATCACTAGTATGCATTTTCTGAACTCTAACATTCAGGAAATGGGTGAAGAATGAATTTCAAAAGTCCATCTTTATAAACATGAGCTAAGTTAAGTTAAATAAAAGCGTGTGAAAATAAATCAAATTTTAATCAATATGTGGCTTTGTTTCAAAGTGTAAAAATGCCCCAACTAAGATTTTCAAAATGCAAACTTTTTCTTACATTGTTATTTGAACAAATAAACGAATTTCAGAGTTAAAAAAGGGGTGAACTTTGTTCCAGATTTGCACTGTAGTTTGAGCGTTCATGCAGTTTGTGAGACAGCTCGATGCCCATTTTGGCGATAAACTGTATTATTTTCCAATCTTTTTTCAACGTGGCTTTATTTTTCCATATCAAAAAGCAGTAAGTATCCCCTCAAAGTCGAATGAGGGGATACCGTTTTTAATATGCAATAATAAAAATGCATAAAAATATTTAAATGGATTACATTAAAACATTATAACCATTTTAATTGACAAAAAAATAGCGATTTTTTAATTACATTCTCACAGTATCTGGACATATTTAATAATGTCTTACAAGGAAGGTCTCCTTAAAGCGCATATTCAGAAAATTTTGAAAAAAATGCTGATGAAGCTACTCATGTATGTAATAAAGGAACAGTGAAATTTAGCTGCGGAATCCCAGTAGAAAATCTGCAAAAAAAAAATAAAATACTTTCGAATATTTGGCGCAAAAAGACGCGATTTGGCTAGCAACATGTTTTCCTCGCCAACCACAAACGATTTTAATGCATTTTAAAATTGCTTGTAAAATGATTATTCGAATGCGCAATACTTAATGAATTTAAACTTAAACGATGAAAGTTTATTACTTTTTGTATATTTTTTGCATTTTCAACAATGCTTTTTTAAATTTTCAAATATGTCTATGAGATTTTTGTAAAATTGTAAAATTTGAAAGCGTAAAATTGTCATAAAAATTATACGAATGGGTTAATTCTATGGCTCATGATACTATACCCTCTTGTTCTGATTCCCACCACTAATTTTTTTTTAGTATACTTCGCCTAAATTTTATCAGTATTCTTATTAAGAGAAGAATACTAAAAATTTAGTGGTCGAAATCGGCCGATTGGCGCCTAGATTTTTGCACTCCTGCCTTAAAAAGTAGTTGTTATAAAACAAAATTTCTTAAAATTTTATTCCGTCGCCAACCGGTCATAAATCGCCAAATAAACAAAATTTAATAATTTTTTACGGACGTTACATCGAGGTTCCGCAGAAATTTTTTTTATAGACGTATATATCCTCATGAGAAGAACATTCTGTAATTTTTTCAAAATTTTCTGAGTATGCGCTTATGGAGACCTTCCTTGTTAGAGGTGCTTTCAAACGTTGAAATAGCTATTTGACGATTTTGTGCAGGCCAAAATGTAAAAGAAATGATCGGATTGGAGTAAATTAAATTTTTTTTGTCTATGTTGTTGCAAAGCCTGAAAATTTATCCTAGAGTAATCTAAGATTAGAAGATATTATCTCACTAGTATTACATATCTTTGCTCTATATTTATATTATTTGAAAACTGCTATTATTGTCATTTGAAGAGTTTCATTATTTTCCCCGTTAGGGAGCTGTCGAAGAAAAGGAGAGAGAAGGCGAAAAGCAGTTATATGTCAGCAAACTAAGAATCTCCAAGATAACTACGATTATTGGTTAGCAGTACTCAGAAGAGAAGAAGAGCAGCAAGAGAAAGTATGCCAATAACACACTGAATGCATAATAGTAAACAACAGTAATTAATTTAAACCAATATATACAGTTAAGAACAATATTCTAAATAATATTTTACGGATATAAAATGTTTTTGCTGAAAACTCAAATGTGGGGCTCAAGCCATCAGCAGGTTCTTACTATTAATTTTATTAAATACTGAATTTCAAGCATGATGCAGTATTTACAATGTGGGGTTAAAAGATTTATCAATAAAAATGCATCTTTTCAATTACTTCATTTGCCCAAAGCATTTTGTACTATCAAAATTTGGCTCCAACTTTGAAGCTGGTAGAATAGAAATGACGTCATCTTGACAAATGCTTAGAAAATGTAATTTTTCTTGCTATTTCAAACCATTCCATCTTTAGTACCTTTGTGAAAAGTTTTAACCTCCATATTTAAGACATAATTAGTTTCAAATCTATGTTTCTCCTTTAAATTAACTTCTCTTATATAGAGGCAATAATTGTTTTGTTAAATACAAAGAGCTTAAATTTGTTCTTGTTTATTCACCTTGTTTGAAAAATCACGATGGAATGATTTCTAGATGACAGTTTGGTTGTTATTTCTTTAAAAAATTCAAGAAATTTTCGCATGTTTTTTGTTTATCAAATGCAGGGTTTCCATTTTCAGTAAGCTTGACAAAGTTGAGTAGAAACAACATACTGCAATTAGAATATAAATATATTAAATATTTGATGAAATATGAGCATTTGTATGAAAAAATTTTAACTGCTTAAGCAAAAAATCTTTTTTACATGATTTAGTTGTCAACTATATAAGACAACTTATATAAAAGGCCTCTCGAATATCGTAAACACTCAGACAGATATCGGCGATATAGCTAGCTGAATTTTAGTTGCTTTCTAAAAGTAGCTGGAGGATAAGCGATTTTCAGGAAAAACGGAACCTCGCTATAGTCTCGCTTTGGGAAATCCCGAGTATGGAAAATCACGTAATAAATCGACATATAATTATAAATTAATGATTTTCGGAATTTTTCTTTTACTTGTGCTATAAGACTTTTCTTCGTGCCAAATTACAAGGCTCTAGGTCAACTGGAAATACCCCTTAGGTTTTGAGAGTAAAACCTATAGGATACTTCCGGTTGACTTAGAACATTGAAATATGGCACGAAGGAAAGTCATGTAAAAGAAAAAAAATCCGAAAATCATTAATTTATAAATCTATGTCGATTTATTACATGACAAACTCATGAATTTCAATAATCCGTACTGACGCCGAAATTAATGCACTGTAACGGAATCTTTTGTAATGGTATAATATAACATGTAATGGTACGGAACCCTCAAAGTGCAAGTTTTACTAGCACTTGTACTGATTTTTTTTTTATTAACTGACTTCCAACAAAGGAGTATGTATTGAATGTATAGCTTTTGTATGGATACTAATTTTTTTTTTTATTGGAATGGGCTTTTTCTGCAGGTTCTTCCTACGAGAACTGAAACATAAATATAAAGTGACAAGAAAAAAATGATAGATAAAAGAACAATTTGTGGAAAATTCTTTGTTATCCAACTACTTTTAGAAAGCAATTGAAATTCAGCTCGCTATATCGCCGATATATTTCTGAATATTTACGATATTCGACTTATTTTTTTATATGAGTTTCCCTACATAGTTGACTACTAAATTATGCAAAAGAGTTTTTTGTTATTATTCGCACATGTACAGGTAAAAATTATGTCATACAAATGCTCATATTGCATCCGATATTTAATATATTTATATTCTGATTCCAGTATGGTGTTTTTACTTTATTTTTTCAAATTTCCTGAAAGTAGCGTTAAATTTGATTGGGACCCCTGCATGCCATAAACAAAAGCGATGGAAAATTTCTTGCATTTTTAAGGAAACCATTATATATCCATGAATATAAGCGGTAATTTTACACAAATTAACGCGAATGATGTACAAGACCAACATAATCATGTGCTGTAACTACAGATAATTTCGAGCATTTTATTTTACAGTGTGATCGTAAATATTATTATTGTTATTCAATTTGTTGTTTGTCCCCTGTTTGTTCTCGTGACCAAACCCTCGCTAGAAATATAAGGTCAGACATGTTCTTTATATTCCTTAATTTACAGAATACTTTCAATTATTTCGCTAGACATTCGACAAAACGTCTCAAATCGAAAGTCTCCGGTGATTATCGGTCATATAGAGTATATATATATATATATACAGGATGTTTCAGCACCAGTGCAATAAACTTTAAGAAGTGATAGAGCGCACTGAAAGAAACATTTTTGTATAGGGAAGCTGAGCCTCTCCACTTATTCAATTGCAGGATGAGGTGCGTGCCTGGCGAGGATTGAACCAGGGACCTCTTGAACAGCAGGCGAGCGACATAGCGTTGGACAAAAGGCCAAGCCAGTTACTCTAAACTAGTAACTTGCTACATACTGTCCATGTGAGAATGGCATCGCTACATTCTAGATCCCCAGTGAGGAAGACGTCTTGTTGATGTCAGACCAGCGATTTGCATTCGTGAGTGTTGCTGTCGTGTTACCGTACTCATGTGCAATGCGCGGCATGGCAGGCTTTGTGCTGTGAGCGTTTCACAGAATGATTTATTTGGTGCTGCCATCTGTTGGCCTTGATATGAGAGAATTGTGGTTGTTAAAGGTTGCGTGTTTGATCACTTCCGTCTCCACAATGTAAGTATAAGTTGCGTGCTTGGCGAAGAATAAACCGGGGACCTCTTCAATAGTAGGTGAACGACATAGAGTTGAGCAAAAGGCCAATCAGGTTACTCTAAATTATTAACTTGCTGTATATTGTTCATGTGAGATGGCATCGCAATAAATATGGCATATAAATAGAGGGTGTCTCACTAAGTCAAATCCGGATTTTCATTCATTATTTTAACAGTAATGAAAATATATTACTACCGATATTTTCAACAGACATACTTTACTTTCTATGAACTCTAAAAACTTCCGTAGAATTTCTGGAAATGACCACGATTTGCGCCCAAGCAACCCTAATCTTGGCGCTCCGTAATTATTTGGAATGAAGCTCACAGTACATGTGGGTCATTGACCTAATTACAGTGCACTTCCCGTGATATCATCACATTTACCACTAAGTTAAGTAAATAAGTTGAAAATATTAGTAAAATATCTTCATTATTGTTAAAGTTATAAACGATAATCTGGATTCGACTTGGAGTGAAATACCCTGTATTCATGACTCATATAAGTGGATAGCGATCCAGCTTTCCTATACAAAGAAAAAAAAATGTTACAGCGTTCTCTATCACCTCTCAAAGTTTATCGCACTGCTGGGGAAACATCCTGTATGCGTGAAATAGACAAGTACTGAGTGATATGAAATAAAATATGATATGAAATAGAATATAAACCTACACATAAACATCAAACCTAAAATAAGGAAAATAAAAATTTAAGAAGATAGGTAACGATATTTTATAATGAAAAGAATAAAGGCTGTTTAGACTATACCATTAAGATTCCATTGTGAAAGACAATGCTTGTTAAAATTGGAAAAAAATAAAAATATGCCTGTTCAACTGGCATTGTCAACAGGGAAACAGACAAAGATGCATGTAAAATGGGCATTTTTCTGGTAGCAAAATGGCACTAAAGAAGGCCACGCATTTTAGTTCCACTCTGAAGTGCTTGGAGCAATTTGCAAGTAAAACAGAAGCAATACTGTATATTAAATAGCATTATGAAAAAAGTAAAGATTTTACCTTTCGTGGACAAGACAAAAAAAACAGCATGTAGATATATTTAACAAAAACCAAAAATATATAACATCAGATTTGAAAGTTTCCTTTGTTGTAACTATTATGGCTTATATGATAATTAATTATTTTCTTTCCTTTATTGTTTACTTTCAGGGTTCTAGTCGAGAAATCGGAGATTCGGATACATAGGCAGTGCAACTTCGTTCAGGATGAGACATCCCTATGGATAAAGGACTCTCTCGAGTGATCAAGGCGATCACGTCTTGCACAGGGACCGGAACAGGACCTCGCACAAACTGTGACCGTGACGAGGCGATCCAGAGCTTAATTTCGTTGGAAAATAATAATCTTTTTGGCAAAAAAAACTCTTCAATTCTTTCTGTGATATCCCACCCCATTCGAATTTCACCTCTTCTATTCGAACATCCCGTCTAAGGGATCGTTAACTCGAAACCCTTCTTCGTTATACGGGTTCCCTGATTCAAAAAAAAATTCATATCTACGGTGGACCACTAATGTATCATGGATCCCAGCCTTCCCAGAACCCAGATCTATTCCCATGTATTCTTTGACGTCGTTTTATGTCTAAAAGTAGAGAACGGAGACAACGCACATTGCGCGTTTCATCTTCTATTATTTTATTTGGCGTGATATTGTTATGATTTATTTGTATGAACAAAATTTTGATGTGTTGACTTTATTGTAAAATATTTTTGTTTATAATTTCATTGTTTCTGATGCTTCAATGTTACGGATGCATATTTTTTACCTCGTTTTTTAATCAAGAAAGTTTTTAACGTCTTCCCAGTGTTTTAGATAATCTTTATATAAAGTCATATACTGAGTACTTCACAGGATCTCAATAATTAAAATAATGAATAACTTTCGAACGGAAAAAGATTTGTATTTCAAAATTTCTGGATTTAAACATGAGAAGAAAGGAAATTAAAAGATGAGCTTCTTAAAATGTTTGCTATTTGAGGAAACTGCGATACAAAGTCTCTGTTAACTTGTTTCAGTTGTTTTATTGAAAACGACTCTCATCACACTGGTTATCGCTATTTTGTTCTTCTGTGGTTTTGATCGATCTCTGTAGTAAAAAAAATGACAAGAGGGCTATAACGGGTTAAGGGAGGGGGGGGGGATTAAGATAGTCCTTCGCTGAAGTAATTCGGGAACCTTTTGCGATGACACGATTGTCATAGTGATTTCTCAGCAAGTCCGGAAGTGACGGATAAGTCCTGAACATCCACTGTCGAATTTGGAGAAGCTCCATCTCTCTAAAACCACGTACCTATTCGACTGAATATCAGTCCATTTTGGCTCAAAATGATTTTTGACAAAAAATACTATACTCAGTAAATAAGTTTCCTTTTGGTTTATGCGCATGAACACAAAATTTGCCGACACCGGCATGTTATTCAAATACTAGATTAACGAGACCCGTTGGAGTACCTGGTATTTAAGTTTTACTTCTTTTATTGCACCTTAAAAGCTGTATATAGTTTTGAAATGTAATACGTCATTATATGTCAGACCTATAATATTCCTATATTATCAATTTCTTTTTACAACTTTGCGTATTTTCTCATTGAACTTTTCCCTCATAGACATTTAAAATTTTAACTGATTTGTGTCGTAGTATGAATCACCAGTTATCTATAATCTATCAATCGATATCAACTTCGATTTTTTGGGAAAAATAATCCTCTAAACAAATTAATTGTATTCTTCCTGTTTTACCTTGGATTGCTATTTGGCGACATCAGTTTAAAGTTTTAACTACTAAATACCCTTTGGAAGATATTCAGCACATTTTTTTTTCTGAATCATTGTTACAAAACAGCATATATATTGATCTAGCAAGCCATACATATCGCAAACAAATGAGACTATTTTTCTAATGTCTTTATTGTAGTAGTATGGTAGATCATTATCAACACTTAGAAAAAGAAAATATTTGTCAGATTCTGGTAAAACGTTCCAACTTTTGAAACATTTCCTACTTAAATCATTGTTTACCAGAATCGTTTATCTGGGCACAGCTCATTAATATCGTCATCTTTTTTGTCCAAGACTATTGAATATCAAATGCATATTTCAGCAAAAAAGTAAATGAATGAAATGCGTATGAGCTTAATCAAAAGAAACACACATACAAAAAATGGTGACAATTAACAAATTGAATGTAATGAATCAAATAATGGCACCAGAAAATTAAAATAGAATTACAGCATACGTTTCACAACAAAATATCTACATCATTCGTTAGATGTAAACACCCGTTAGCTAAATCGTTACCCCTGAAGGATAAACCTTAACACTGAATTTGTAAAGTCATTAAAAGTCTTTGCCTTTCGGAACAAGTTGTAGGCTTCGGAAAAAATGTTTTGATCATAATCTTGACAAATTGTCTTCAACCCCTGACGTCAGAAATTATTCATTATATATAAACAGCCGTCAGCTAAGTAAATACTCCCTGATAGATATATCCTTAGTGATGAGTTGTGGCGTCACCAAAAATCATTGCCTTTTGTAACAAGTCGTAAGCCTTTGGAAGAAAACGACTTTATTCGTAGGTTGGCAAACTGTCTGTAATTCCTGATGTCATATAAATCAGGGTTAAGGCTTTTATCTTCCTTAGGCAACGACTAAGTGCACGAGAACTATGCCGTGTTTTCCACCATGTGTTTATACCTACCAAAGACCCTGTGATTTGTTTTGTCAAAAATGTACATTCTCTTTTTATTTTACATTGATGCTACCGTTAGTAGTATATTTTTTAATTTCATATTTATATTTGAGCTTAGTATTTGCAACACAAAAGAAATTGGGAACAAAAAATACCCCTTAGTTATAAATTAAACTACAAAAATATGAAAATTTTTCTTGAACACTTTATGCAGATTTTACAAGTTCTAGTGTTTAAAATCTGTTGATTTAATTGCTACATATTTTTGCAAGAAATATAATCAAATTGTTTTTACCAAATGCATATGTCATCCTTCAATTTACATTATAATCGATTTCGATAGTTATTTTTCATCTGAAAGCGTAGATTTTCCAGATGGTTGCCTGAAAATGTTTTAACATGTAAAAATGCATTTACACTCGTCGTTGCCAACGTGGGGCACACACTCCTCAGAAGTAGGTGAGAGAAAGGGAATTTGATTTTTAAGTAAAGTAATTCGAAAATAGTTATTAATAGTTAATTTCTTATGGTTCTAGGGAGGGTAGCTCTGTCACAAAGGTTTGACATATCACTAAATACAGAAGTTTGAAATTAAAGCTGACTAAATTCGTACCTAATTTACATACCTAATTCGTACCTAAATTAAAATCTCTCTACAGCTGGCATGGAGCTCAATGATCTGACCAATCACTTATATCTTGAGCTTTGCATTTTAAATTCATTAAGTATCCTTATTTTATTGCATAATGATTAATTTGATCAAAACATTACATAAAAAGCTTCAGTTATATATTTTTTATTTTTATGCATTTTTTATTATGGTATATTATGAAACTTTGTTTGCTGTTCACTTTATAATTATATTTTAATAATTTACTTTTCAGTACTTCAGTTCTCCTTTGGTTCTGTTTTATTTTATTCTTCATGGATGCAAAATGTTCTTTAGAAGCTTGTTTAGATCAAATTAATGTCTATTTAGGATTCCTACATATTAATAACCTTTTTAAATTCTTCTGGAAACATCAATTTTTAAAGTTAATTTTACATTATTATTATTATTTTAATATTTATTATATTATAACCAAAACTAACGTTGAAAAAAGCTGAGTTTTTTGTGACATGGTGAGTCACCGAATCAACATAAAACTCCTTATTTATGACAGAAATAATATTTATCTTATTGTTTAAAAAAAATCGGGGAAAACTCTTCTGATTTTATATCAGGATAACTGAGAGACACTGATTAGGATAGGAGAGAGATTATTTCTGTTAAGACAGAGATTGCTAGACCTTGGGAACTTTTGTTAAATTTTTAATGTTACATTTATAGTTCCATCGTCGATGGCATACTTCGATTACGTTATTTCTAAAGCACTATTACAATACCATATCTTGACAGTTTTTACTTCTCCTTCTCCAGGAGCCTTCTACTAAATAGTGGATTCTTCGACCAAAATGCTCGTTTTTTTGTTTTGTTTTTACCAGTTCTGGGTTAGTTCTTCGTCTACTTTGTACAATTTAGTGTTTTGTCTATCATGTAATTCCAGTTCTTCCTCGTCCTGCTTTCTGTTCGTCTATCTATATCTCCAGTCCTTAAGTATTTGTGGTAGGCCTGTCCCCAGTCATCTTTCGCACCTGCCCATATTACTTAAATCTATCATACTCAATAGTTTTTATGATGTTCCATTTTATCTCAATGATTTGATGGATTCTTGTATTTCTAATTATTTCTAGCTTTAACTTTGTTGCTGCTTGCAACTGCCAGGTTGTTTACCAAATATCAATCCAAATCTAATTCTTGTTTGCTCTTTTAGCAGTTTGACATTTTTTCGTTGAATTATAAGCCAGCCAGTTGCATAACCCCTAATTTCCAGGACCAAAGTGCTCTTCGCATGAACACTACCAAGAGCAAGAAAATCACACGTTGCATAGCAGAAAGAATCATTGTGCCATACATTGTTCAGTTTTTTAAACAAATATTAAATGAATCTTTTTAAAAAAAATGGCATTCAAAATTTCCTAAAATCCAATGTCAGAAATGGAATGAATTTATATTGTCTTCGAATCTGGCAACAGGGGAAGCTAGTTGGAGTAGTTGGTCACATTGGCAATACATAACCAGAGAGTTATTCCTTTAGTCGATAGTAAGCGGCATCGACTGTATTAAGCAACAATACAAAGTATCAACGGATTTCAAATTCAAAATGATCGAATTACCGCACGACTGATTAACTACTTATTCACAGTTATTACAAGTTTGTGATACGTAAATTTAATTAATTGTAAATTTTATTTCTATGTACAGGATATCTACAACTATTTTCGGAATTCGCCCTAACAGGTCTGAATGTTGAATTTATATATATTGACTTTCAAAATGAACTTTCTGAATGTAATGGACCTAAAGAACATAGTTATATACTAATTATTCGCAATCTCATATCACTAAATAATTATGTATATCTGATCAAGCTATAATTATTCTTATTTAACATGTTTTTTTTTTTTATGAAAGTGCCAATTTTCATTTCCGAATGACAGGAAATTTTCATTTTTGTGTATGGTGAGTTCATTTCGGAATTCTTGTTATATGCATGTAGTTTACTACATATCTACTGCTTGTTTTATCATTCCTTTCTGTTTTTTGGTGCTATCTACCTCTTCTAAAAATAAAGAGTTAGATTTTGCGTGGGTACTTAAAGCATTTAATACAAATAATTGACCATAGTGCTTACAGTGATTTCTCTAATAAAGAAGTTAAGAGTTCCGATAATTCAAAAGTGATGATAGAGGAAAATCAAATTAATTTGCTATAATAATTTTCTCTTAATGTCTTAAGTAATACTGAAGTCACTGTTTCATAATGCTTTAATCACATAATTACGTAATGTTGATTTATCTATATAAAAGTAAACACGAGTTTTACTTCTTCAAGTTTTATAAAGGTATAGGGCCCAAAACTTTATCGCTTTTTGTATCAATGTAAATATATAGTAAATAAAAAACATGTCAAAAATTACATATCTATCTATTAAGATCTTTCATTCACAGGCAAATATTTAGTTATTACTAATTGAGAAAAGTATACGAAATAATAGGTCTGTGATGATACACACAATAAAAGGCTGCGAGGAAACATAGTGGTATCAAAATTTGTTTAAATTCCAAAAGGCTTAAATAAAGTAACTAGTTTCTATGACATAAATTATATGCCTGTCTTTATCAAGCTAAATGAATAGTATATTTACTGATTAATGATTAAATTTAATGATTTAAAGATATTTGTTTTGTAATGTTGATACAAATACACGCACTTCTAACTCGGTTAAAGAGAGCTATAAACTTACTGGTCTCGAACCTAGTTATTTAATTTAAATTATTCTGGAATTTGAAAAAGTTTCGCTGCCATTTTGATACGTTTGTCTCCTTTAAGAGAGGTTTTCATAAGAGTTAACGTATGGATTTAAAGCCTCACGCAGAATGCATGTCATTGTAAGTATGATTTTAAAGTACAATTAATAATATATAAAGCTCTTTGTATATGTATAATTTTTTGATACTCGAAAACTGTGATATGCTTTTATTTATATTTAAAAAAAGAAATGAAATTGAATATTATATATTTTTAAAATAAGTATAATTTTAAAAATTATAGTGATGAAATTGGTAATCAAAATTTATTATAAAAATAACTCCAATATACATATCTTTTAATAAATTAAGAGTTTTTATAAATTTTATGCTATCAAAATAGTTGAGTAATCACGCATAGCAATGAATGAAGAACATTGCTTAAAGTTCTTTCTCAACATCATTATGGATTGTATTGAGTAATGGTAAATGTGTGAAAAAAATTTAAGAATGTCTGGTTTGTTTGTAGTATATGATAATGCAGAGACCATGGGCACCCGCAAGGAGTGGGGGTACAGGGGAGAGCAATTGCCCCTCTTTGTATTTTTAAATTTAATTAAATGTTTTAATTCTCCATTTTACAAAAGAAAAAAAAAGGCCAGTAGAAGTTTATTTTGAGTAATGTCTTAATTAATATGTCTTATTTGTTACATTTCTGTGATTTTTTTTTTATTAATATGTTGATATATTTGTCTATTATATCTTGCATATTCTGACAAAAAGAATAGTTTAGCTTATGTTTGCATTCATTCCTCTTTTTTAAAAAAAAGGTCTGCGGAGAACAGGCACATCTGTTTCAAAATCTTGCTCTTCCCTGCATTCTGTTTTGCTGGTGCCCATGGCAGAAACATTCCCGAAAATGAATTGCTGCATCATTACTGTTTCAACTTTTTCTCATTTTGTTCGATGTTTCAACCTGGTTGTATTTATATTAATTATAAACAGAAATACAGTCAAAAAATAGTTTGATGAACTCTGACAATAATTTTAAAAAAATGTGTATTTAAAAATTTCCATATTTAAGAATTGCATTCTTTAAAAATGATTTTTGAAATGATTTTTTTTTCTAAACATTGGAAATAAAGGTTAGAAAAAATATTTTGGAATAATATTTTTTTCTGTATTTCTAGTTCTCTAGATTATATTTTGAGATTTACATAATATTATTTTTTTTAAACATCAAATGGCACAACTTATTTCTTTCAACGTTAACATTATTTATTAAAAAATTCTAAATATATTCCAAAGATTCTAAAAATATTTTCTAACTAAAATTATATTAAATTAAAATAAATTCTTTGTTTTACGTATTCAAAATATTTTTAAAAACTATTTATTATTTTCAAAACTATTTTTCATACTTATACATTTGATTCTTATAGAATGCATTTTTAAATATTTTTTTTAATTTAAAATGTATTTTTTAATGGTGGTGGTCATAATAAAGATGATAATAATATGTCAAAAAGACTGACAATAGACGTATTTTTCAGAATGCGATGTATCTTGAATAAAATAATCTTCATAATAAAAATAAATAAATAAATAAATAAAATAAAATCTTTTTTTTATCTCACTAGCACTCTTAAAAAAAAATTTTTTTAATTATCAATTATAGAGATCTGGTAATGTTACTTTAAGTTTTTAAAACATATCTCGAGAAAGCTCGTATTTGGGTTAGGTGTAACTTAGTGTTAGTTTGAGCTATGATGCAATTATCAATATAATATTTCTTAAATGATTAGGAGTAACAACGTGTGTCTAGAAATGCTATAAAATTATCATTAAAAATCCTATTAAAAAAAAGTTTAAATAACTTTTTCACAAAATTCCGTGGGGTATTATATCTCCACCATCAACTAACTCTATAGTATCTTCTTGCCAATTTTTAAAGCCGTAGGTCTTCCTGTCACAGCACTACACTCTTTACAGGCACACATACTAATTTTTCTTTTATATTATTACTATTATATTATTAATTGGCTATTCCTTCCTGACTAGGTCCTCCACCAATTGGCGTATGTTTGTGAGTGTAGTTTTCTCAATAGTGACATATTTTGAAAATCCTAAACAATTCATTTTAAATCATATTATTGCCACTATCCTTCATGTTTGGTGCCGAACCTTGGCTATGACCCCAATTGCGGAAATTAACCGATAAATTCACACAAGTTAAAAAAAAAAAAAAAAAAATCATCACCGTTAAGAGTTAGATTCAAAGTTTGTTGGACAAATCTTGGAAACATTTTCTAATATTCTTTGTGACGGTCTCATTATCATGTTTGTCATACAAAAGTTTGACTGTATTTTCATTCATTTAAATCGTAATCAATATGAAATTCATATTTATTGTTACAAGATCATAAATTTTATTAAAATATGTTAGCAAAAACTTGGAAACTATTTGCCAATGATGCCATTTGTAAATACTGAGGTGATAATAACCGGGGCACAATTGAAATGCATTTAATGAACATCTGTAAATATATCATATATTTTAGGTAAACGTTCTAGTGTACAGATATTTGTAACCGATTCTTTTTCGGGAATGAGGCTGTTTTGATACGATTAGGATGCAGAACAGGAAACTTGTTATAAACTTTCATGTCAATTGAATCGTTCGTTGCATGAAATTTTAAGTCAGCAATATTGTGAATGATCAGAATGAATTCGCACGAATGAGCTATCCGTTGTCTCCATTCTCAAGAAATTATATATGTTGATGTAAATGTTTTTAATAAACGTATCTCAATCTTCCTAAAAATTGTCTCTCTTTTTTTTTTTCGTATATTAACATCTGAAACTTTGACACTATCCTTACCCGATGAACCATTCATTGTCAGAACATAGTAAATAACCAGGGTTTGACAAATGAGGTCGCCTGGTAGACACTGCACAGAAAAAAATAAAACCCAATTTGCATCGATAGATTCTTAGGTATGTGCCCAAATTGGGCCATGCCTATTTTGGTTACCACTGTGTATCCATTTTGGGCACTGTTAAATACCCATTTTCTTTTTTTTTTTTTTTTTTTTTCTGCGCGGCAGCGTATTACTAGTTATTTTACTGTTTATTACTCTGTCAATTTTACGGTATAATACTGGCAGCTGAGGTGCCAGTATTATACTGTGAAATCAACACTTTTTTTTTTTCAGTGATGTAATTGAACAAATTTTAATAAATGGGTTTTAATATATTAAAAATAATAATAATAGTTACCTTATTTTAGTAATTAATAGCCTATTTCATATAAATATAATTTTTAAATAAGGACTTAATGCAATATTTCATTTGAAATTGAATGCAAAAGTATCTATTAACAAATGATGTGATGGAAAAATTCAAACAAATGCGTTTTACAAAAAAAAATATATATATATATATATATGTTCAGAATGCAGCTTACATAAATCTTAAATAGCTGTATTTAGTGCATAATATACATATGCCGCAGCTTTTGCTAAAGATATTGCGTTAACTTATTTTAAGCTGCCACATCCAATCTTCAGTTGTAGTTTAAAAAAAGTTGCTTTAAAAATGAGATTTGACTTAATTGGATATGAAACTATTCATTCATTTCTAAAATTGTAATTGTGAGATATTAGCATAATAAAAATTGATAATTTACCTAGTTACCAGATCAAATAAATATGTTTCGTACCAAAAATTTTATTTAATGAAAGAAATTAAATAAATGTTACGGAGATTAAATAAACACCATTACTTCTTACAATATAATATAAAATTTCTGGTACTTATCTACTTTTTTGAATTAATGCGTTAAACCTCCCTTAAGGTATCCATCCACACACCTTCGGAGGTGATTTTTTGAAATTTTTAAAATTTTCTCTTTATACCAATTTTTTCTAATGGCATTTAAGTTAAAATTTTGAAAAATATATAAACATTTTAGAAATTACACAGAAATGATATTTTAAAAGTGAAAAATAGTCAAAATTATGTGGAAAATTGACATTTCACAAAACATGATAACTCAAAATCAAATCAATGCATTCACATTTTGTAAATTGCATAATAAAGAGAATAACTTTCTCTGGAACATAGAGTAGCCGCATCATGATAGCATCTCTATCGCAGATGCTATGGCACTTGAAGTACTAATGTAATAAAAATTTGTAAAATTTCTTGCAACTTTTTATCTTATACCAGTGTAAATATAAAACTAATTAATATATTATTATGATTGACGTTTATTCCCTCAATAAACATTTGTATAATAAGTATAAAAAATTTTAAGTCATTTCATGCACAATTTTTTGCTGTAGGATGTTTTGCGTACAGTAAAAATCTGAGACTTCATTGTGAGAAAAAGCTACAAATAACTTTTAAAAATGTTCTTGCTGCAAAACTAATTATTATTCTTTAAAGGTTTAATTATATACTCCATGTATTTTCTTAGACATATAATCCGATTTAAATGCTAAATCTCGAAAAAGAAGAATGTAAACATATATTTCAGCTTATTTCCGGTTTGCAGAACGATATTTCCAGTTGTAAAACTCGTCAGCAAGCTAGAACAGATGTAAATTTAAACGGCTGTAACTCGGGTTCTAACTAAGATACAGACACAAAGCAGAATTCGATAGATAAAAATTGCTTTTAATATTATTACAATAATGAAAAATCGATATTTTTACCGAAAATAACGTTTCAAAGGTGTGTGAGTACTGCACAGGTCGAATTAAACCCAAAAATTAAATTTATTCAACTCGCAAATCAACCCGAACAAAACAAGCAAAATTTCATCGACTCGCAACCCGACCCGAACGCGATATATTTCAACCCGAACTCGAAATACTTGAACCCGAAATGAAAGAAAATTAAATCATGTTTTAATGCAAATGAAAAGTAATCTACAATGATATCGCGGAATACCAATGTTATCTTTTTTGTAGAAAAATGGTCATATCTATATTCTTTAATATTCAAATTTAGTAAAACCCCTGAATAGCGGACACATAGGGATTGTTGAATAACATTCTGCACCGGGTTGGGTTGTCTCTAATTTTCTTGTGTTTTGCTTTGGGTGATTCTAATTGTCTTTCTGCGGGTTGAGTTTACTCTAGAATGTTTCTCGAGTGTCATATTTGCGATTTTGCAAGTCGTTTTGTTGGAATTTCAGAAACAGTTTGAGCAGAACTATGTTTCAGTTGAAAATAAATGCATATTTGAATATGAATGAGTAAATATTCAATCTACTGCATGAGAAATAAAATTTATATAAGAAATGTGATCGTTGATTATTCTTTCTTTATGGTACAGTTAAGAACCCTTTTTTCTTCTCTCGTAATATGATAAATATTACTGACATTTAGCTTTTAATACACACAAAAACACAATGGAAAAAGAGTTCGCTGAATAGAGGTGTTCGTTATTCGGGAGTGTTCGTTATGGAGGTTTTATTGTACATAGATTTTTCAACGGAAAAAATATTTCGGACATTCTTTTGAAAAAACGGGTCAGCCCGAATCCGACCCACAAGAATCAAAACCCAACCCGAACCCGACTCGCAACGGAAAAATACAGCGCCAACCCGACCCAAACCAAACCGTGGGTCGGGTAAAAGCGGGTAACCCGACCCGATGCAAGACTCCAGGCCAAACCCAGTTTACAGAGTTTTAAATGATAATAATTATAATAAAAATGATTTATTGTATTTTCAGAATTTCGACGCTGTAATCATTTAGATGCATAATAACTTTTACATGAGGCAGGATGAGTTGTATTTCAAACACAAATTACGAATAATACTATATATTATTATGGCACAACTGTATCCAAAACTGAGAAGAATATATAGAATAAGAAATGCTTTTATCAAAATTTGTTACATTCCAGTCCCCTTCTCCAACGTGTGCTGCTACTGCTATTTCTCTTTTGAACTGAAGTAGGGATACTTTTTGAAGCCTTCAGACAGCTTCTTTACAGTAAATTTTGCTGCTGCCTCTCATTTTCTCTTTTGATATTTTACTCAAAAGAAGGGTTTCTGCTTTGAATCCTTGAGACATTTTTATGATGAATTTAGTGCGATTATTATTATTATATACAGGCGTCTACCACTTTACTCGATTAATTCATCCTGAGAAATCATCACGTAACTGGAAAACGCGTAACGTTATTTTATTTTCAAATGCATAACGTAAAAAATATTTAAAATTTCAATTTTTGAAATGAAATACTGTTTTATTAACTGTAATATTAAAGAAGGATATACCTTATTTACAGTAATATAAAAGCTGACAACATAATTTCTTCACGTCATTTATTTTTGCGTTCCTTAATTGTGTTATATTGAAAACGTTTAAAATAAAGTATCTTTTAGAGGAGGATGATAGCTATATACATAATGGTTATTTATGTATATACTAGGGGGCCTACCCCCTGCGAGCTACGCTCGCCAACCCCCGCTCAGACTTCGAGGCCTCTAAAAACATGACAACGTGCTTTGTTTTAAAAATATTGGTAAATCTGTAATTGCGTTGCCCTGCTTTTAACGTTTTAATGGAGCATTTTTTGATTATCATGGCCTCATACACAGCTGTTGCGACAACTGACGACTGTTTTCGGGATTGATAAGTAAAATCAATTACAACTTGAAAACCAGCTTGTATAAAATGGTTAGGTTTAAATTGTGGCTACCTCTCAAACTTTTATAACAACGATCTGTATTCTATTCTTCCTTTGCGTTTAAGGATGAGAAAAATTCCATCTGTTTGTGAATAACATTAAGAACCACGGTATTGAAAAGTACTATGTTATAGACATTTTCAGTAAGAGGTTTTAATTTTCTCTCTGTTTTAGTGCACCATCATGCATATTTTCATGTTATTTTAAATATGTAAATTATTTATTTTAATTAATATGTATATACGAATTTTCTAATAATGATTTATCACACAAAATTAATTAAATATTTTGTGCATGCATGCCTGCATTTATTCGGCATCAAATGATGAGATATTTAAACAAATTCGCTACCCGCGATAATTTTACACCATGTTATGTCACTTGAATATTGTCCATAAGAAAATCGGTTACTTTTCCAGTATAGGATCCTTTGCTTTTAGGTTAGGTGTAATTCGATCTTCAAAAAGGGATAGATTCGTTAATATACATAGAATTGTTGCCAAAAGTTATGAAAACAAACCCAATGAACTTTTGGTGCTTTTCTATTATAGGGGTCTTGAGGCTTTTTTAAAAAGCTTGGCGCAATTCGGGCATCAGAAAATGAGATTTGGTGCCAAATGACATAAACAGCCATGGAAACAAATTCGACGATTTTTTTGTTTATATGCCTATTTTAATTATACGTATATTATTATGGTTTTTCTATTTTCTATACAAATTACTTCTGATTATATATAAAATAGGATAAATGACATTTTACGCTAAACAAATTGTATGTAAAACAAAAATGTGAAACAAATTGTATGTATAACAAATTGTATGTAAAACAAATTGTATGTATAACAAAAAGTAATGCTACTGAAATATTCATTTGTCTTAAACTTTAATAGCATTTCTCTAATATATATAGGGAGCATTTTTTTCCCTTGCTGCCAATAAAAGAGAGAGATGAGTAACTGTCATTTTACCATAATTGATGTCATATTCTCATTAAAATTGGAAAGAAAACCAAGCAGGATATTTTATTCTCCTTCCATTCAGTTGGGCAATTATATATTCGTTTCAAATATCCGAATTAGTGATTTTATAAATTTGTTTAATTAAATTTTACAAAAAAATAACAAAATGATATCAATAAATAATAATTACTATTAATTCCTTCCCCCCCCCCTTTCTTTTGCGTTTACATAAATGACGTCATTTGGACGAATTTATTCAAAATATTTCCAGTTTATAAATTAAATTAAATGCTGACAGACGATTGAATCCTGACGATAGAAATGTGCTTTTTTTTCAAATTTTCCTGAAAAACATAATTTAATCACAAACTTGTCTTCATTATCGATTGAAATAAAAGATAAATTCAATTTCAATTTGAAAATGACGAATAAAAAGAAATCAATAATCCCTATCGGGATCCTTTTAAATTTTTTTCCCTTTTTTGTCTGAAAAAAACTGAGTAATTAGTTGCCATCATTACAGAAATGTGATTAAAATTAGAAAAAAAAATTAATATCTCGAAAACTAATTCCAATTTCAAAATTCTATTACCAGTTTTGACATCCGAGGATTTTTATGGAGAATTGGTATTAATTTCACCATCAAGCGTTTAATATTTTATTAAAAATAGCTCTGAAACATAATCAGTCGTTTAATCAGTCGTTTCATAAAATCGTTTAATAAATTCGTTTCATAAAATCGTTTCACAAATTCGTTTCATTAGGATTTTATATATATAGGGTAGATATAATTAAAATGAAATCATACGTGCAAAGATCAAAGGAAAAGACAATACCAAAAAAAATTTACTACATTGAAAATGCAAATATGAGAAATATGAATATCTTATGGAAGCTTCATAAGAATAATTCATAGTAAATACATGTTATTTCATCGAATATTGTCCCCATTAAACTTAAAAATGACAATATTAAGCTCCTTATACCATATCGAAAAACCAATGATTGAAAGAAATTAAGATAAACAAGAAATAATTGAAAATTCAATTGTTCAAATCTAAAGATATATTGAACAACTCACCAAGTAAAAAAAAAAATAATTCTTAAAGATGCAACCGGAATCAGATCAACTCTATGAACCATGGACAAGCAAATTATAAATTGTCGCGTTAGAGAAAGAGCAACAAAATGACCTGGATAAAAGAACATGTGCTATCATCTAGAAATGGCATGAATAACTTACACTACCTAAATGCAAAATAAAATCACTTGGTCAAAGTTTGATAAATCAAATAACATTATAAAAAATCCACGAAGAAGTGAAGGGAGGATAAAAGAAGTGTAAGGTAAAAAATAAAACTAACAACAACAAAAGAAAAAATCATTATTATTATCAAATAGATCTCAATTAGCAAGGAATAGTCATTAAAGAAAATTATTTTTAAAATGTCACATTTATATATATATATATATATATATATATATATATATATATATATATATATATATATATATATATATATGTGTGTGTGTGTGGTTATTATACACAAAATTTTATTATACATATATATACAGGGTGTCCGAAAAGTCTGGAAACGGTCAAACAATTCGAGAAATATAGATAAGATTGAAAAACGGAAAATTGTGTTCGATATTTTTGAAAAATCTATTTAGGGATATCAAAGTGGCTCACCCAACTCTAACCCCTGGGTAGAAGGAGGGCAACTTTGAAATCATAAATGATACCCCCCCCCCCTTTCCATTGAAGATTCGGATTCAACGGAAAAAAATACGTAACTTTGTATTTAACATTTTCTTCGGAAATTCGTAGATGGCGCTGTAATCTAGTTAAATGCAGTAAGAATAGTTTTCATTGAAAAGTCTGGAAACGGTCGAATAACTCAAGAAATATAGATCAGATTGAAAAATGGTAAAATGCATTTTCAATATTTTTGAAAAATCTATTTAGAGATATCAAAGTTCCCCCCCCAACTTTGCCGGGGAAGGGGCAATTTTGAAATCTTAAATGATAAACCCCCTTTTATATTGCAGATTCGAAGTCTACGGGAAAAAAATATGTAACTTTTTTACTTAATTTTTTTAATATCGTAGATGGCGCTGTAGTCGAGTAAAATGCAGTGAGAATCGTTTCCATTGAAAAGTCTGGAAATGGTCAAATAACTCGAGAAATAAACATTGGATTGAAAAATGGAAAAAAAAACACATGCTCAATATTTTTGAAAAATCTATTTAGGGATATCAAAGTTGTCATTTTAAAAAAAAATATTGAACACGTATTTTTCCGTTTTTCAATCCGATGTATATTTCTCTCGAGACTATTTCCAGACTTTTCAATGGAAACGATTCTCACTGCATTTAACTAGATTACAGCGCCATCTATGATTTTCCGAAGAAAATGTTAATTGCAAATGTTACATATTTTTTCCCGTAGAATCCGAATCTTCAATAAAAAAGGGGGGCGGGGTTATCATTTAAGATTTCAAAGTTTGCCCCCTTCCCCCCCCCCCCCCAGGGTGTAGAGTTGGGGGTCAACTTTGATACCCCTAAATAGATTTTTCAAAAATACTTAACGCATACTTTCTGTTTTTCAATCTGATCTATATTTCTCGAGTTATTCGACCGTTTCCAGACTTTTCGGGCACCCTGTATATATGTACAGGGTGAATCTAAACTCTTGGCCAAAATTTTAAGGGGTGATAGTACACATCAAGACAAACAATATTAAATAGGAAACTAAGGGTCCCAAACGTCTTCCGAAGGAGATAGGCACCATTAAAGTTTAGGGTCCAAAATTTCTAATAATTATAAAAGACGGAAAAATTGGTCGATTCATTTGCGGTTTTCGCTAAAACTATTCTTTATGTCAGTATTTTCTTAAAACTAAAGTTTTAAAAAATGCCGATAGAAGGCGCTTTAGACTTTGGAGTAACGAAAAACTATTTTTTACCTTTATTTTTTGTATCTCATTAAATGCTTTCAAAAGCTTAGACTTAAACTTAAATTTTGACCTCAAAATCTGCATAGTTGGGAGTGATTAAGTAGCGCAAACTGAACTGCGTTCAGGAGTTGAAATTTGAAACACCTTCCTCCCCCCCCCCACTCCTGAACACAGTTCAGTTATTCCCGATCTTGGTGTCGTATACCAGGCAGAAACAGTATGAGTTGTAATTTTCCAACTGGGCGAAAAATTCATCCAGTTCATGCCCTCCAGATTCAACCGGGATAGCTCAGTTGGTAGAGCATGGCAGCTTCAGCCAAGAAATCCCAGGTTCGAATCCTGCCCCGGACATTTTTCGTGCAGTTGGAAAATTCATCCAGTTCATGCCCTCCAGATTTAACCGGGATAGCTCAGTTGGTAGAGCATGGCAGCTCCAGCCAAGAGATCCCAGGTTCGAATCCTGGCCCGGACATTTTTCGTGCAGTTGGAAAATTACAACTCATATGATTTCTTTACCAATTTGAATAATTGTGTTAAAATTAATCCAGGCAGAAACTACTAACCCCTACACGTAAAATAAAATATAGAGGTAATGACAAAATTAAATAGAAAATTTATTCATAACAGACATGAGCAATTTCTCCGCGCAAAATAAAAATAAACAATTTGATGTATGCATGTAGTGCGGAATATGAATGAAGGTTGACACGTAGAAAATGGTACACGCATGATGTTCGTGAGGAATCACAAAAACTGCTCGAAAGAGTGCCCACCAGCAACGATGCAGGCCTCACACCGCCGGCGGAGGGAATTGCGAACATTAGTGAATACCCCGGGCATCTCTCGGATATCGCCTGCTACGACAGCAATCCTCGCAACCAGGTCGGAGTCGACGGTAAAAAATAGTTATTCATTACTCCAAAGTCTGAAGCACCCTCTATCGGCATTTTTGAACTTTATCTTTAAAATCTATTTTTAAAATAAATGTTTTATTTAATTTTGTCATCCCTCTATCGTTTATTTTACGTGTAGGTGGTAGTAGTTTCTACCTGGTCTACGACGCCAAGATCGGGAATAACTGAACTGTGTTCAGAGGGGGGGGGGGGGGTTCAAATTTCAACTCCTGAACACAGTTCAGTTTGCGCTACTTAACCACTCCCAACGATTCAGATTTTGAGCTCAAAATTTAAGTTTAAGTCTAAGCTTTTGAAAGAATTTAATCAAATACAAAAAATAACGGTAAAAAATAGTTGTTCGTTACTCCAAAGTCTAAAGCGCCCTGTATCGACATTTTTTTAACTTTTTCTTTAAAATTTATTTTTAAAAAAATACTGACATAAAGAATAGTTTTAGTGAAAACCGCAAACGAATCGACCAATTTTTCCGTTTTTTATAATTATTTGAAATTTTGGACACTAAACTTTAATGGCGCCTATCTCCTTCGGAATACGTTTGGGACCCTTAGTTTCCCCTTTAATATTGTTTGTCTTGATGTGTACTATCACCCCTTAAAGTTTTGCCCAAGAGTTTAGATTCACCCTATATATATATATATATATACACACATACAGAGTGCACCAAAATTCGACGGGCGAATTAAGGGCAGTGATAGAAGACATCAAGAGGATGAAAACTTACCATAGAACATGGGGTCGCAAATCAAGTTTAAAGGGAGAAAATCGCAAAAACATTTATGAAGGGTGTGATGTTGAGTGGAACAAAAAGAACCAATATGTAGAAAAAACATTTATTTGACGTAAAGCATGATTACAATGCATCACAGTTCAGCGTCAAAAAGGAGACAACAGACATTTTTATAGGAATATGTTTTAACGCGTCCGGCAATCCTTCGCCCGTCGGTGTCGGCTGTGCAATGACCTTCGTGGCCGCAACTTCGAATAATTCCTATAAAAATGTCTTGTCGTCTCCTTTCTGACGTTGAACTGCAATGCATTGAAATCATGCTTGACGTCATATAAATGTTTTTTCTACTTACTTATTGGACCTTTTTGTTTCACTCGACGTCACACCCTTCATAACTATTTTTGAGATTTTCTCCTACTAAACGTGGTTTGCGACCCCATGTTCTATAGTAAGTTTTCATCCTCTTGATGCCTTTTCTCATCCCTCTTAATTTGTCGGTCGAATTTTGGAACAACCTGTACATATAAAAATCACATTGCATTTTTATTACCATGTTTGCATTTAGGTAATCCGTATTCCTTTATAAATTTAAGAATGCTAAACACTTCAATGTTTAATAATATTTCCTTAAATAGCCAACATCGTTTCTATAAAATGTGTGGGTGAATGACCGCAAATATATGGATAAAAGAACCCCTCCCACGCAGAAGGAATTTTCCCTCCGCAGTTCATTGTAGTTAATATAAGTTTATTTAATTTTTCTTTTCTCATGCAAATGTCACGATCTTAAAATGTCAATATGTATTATTATTTTTTTTCGTTTGATATTGACTCTAAAAATATAAGAAACTAGATAGCTAAAAAGTCATACACAACGTTTTAAATCTATTGGAATAAATGCCACGCGTCGTACAAACTTTCCACCCTTAAAAAAGGAAAAAAAAAATCGACAATTGACGTCTTACTGCCTTCTTTTGGCAGCTAAACTATTTTTAATAAAAATTTAATCCTTAAGTTTCAACATAAGTTATAAATAGTGATTAAAAAAAACTCCACGTATATCATTTAAGTATTCGATCAAATGATCACTGTTGCATTTATTAATAGTTTATGTGAAACTAGGGGACTCTGCCCTCTACGATTATACGCTCGTCAACCTGCCCAGACACCGCAGGTTCTAAAAACACGCTAATTTGTTCTGTTTTAAAAAGATTACCCGATTACGGAATATTGAATTATATTATCACGACCAGTTGCGTTTTTCTGTAATTGGGTTGCCATTCGTTTGCCTTTAACCGGGGTTTTTTTCGGTGACCGATGAGGCAGCATCAACCGCTGTCGTAACAGCTGACGGCTGTTTTCGTAATTGATTAAGTAAGATTAATTACACATTTGAAAAGCAGCTTGTGTAAAATATTTAAGTAAAAAATGTCACTGCCTCCTGGACTTTTATAACGTCTAGAAGAAAAGTTTTCTTGGTAATTACGTATTATCCTTGCCAGGAAGATAGATCGTCAAAATTGGTTGTTAATCACCAATAATTTTTATATTGTCAGTGGCCAATAGCGTACAAAACAGTAATTTAATATACATTTATTACATAAATAACATCGTTAAAAATGTTAAATAATATAAAAGCAAACTAAACTAATACAAAACAATGATACGTAGTATAAATTTATTAAATACCTAACATCAGATTAACGGCTTTTAACTATAAAATATATTTACGATGGTAGTTTTATTTTTGACTGTATGTTATACCCTCCAGAACGAATATGATATATATATATATCCTAATCACATTCTACATCTATGAATATAATATACATATTTATATCTATATCAATATCATATTATAGTTATACACTGCAAAAAAAAAGTGTTGATTTTACAGTATAATACTGGCAGCTTGAATGCCAGTATTATACTGTAAAATCAACAATTTTTTTTTGCAGTGTATATAAATGCTTGTAACAATTGATTTTAATATTTCTACTACATAATATTAACTATAGAGTTACAATGTTGGAAGAGAAAGAAAAGGGTTACTGTAATTACCATTATAGGCGTCATTGTTGGCGCAGTGTATTTGCCTTTCACGGATAATATGTAAGTACCGTTTTCTTTTACACGCTATAAGAAATTAGTTTTAAAGATGGCGTTTTAAATACGATGTAATTTTTACCATTAAATACTCTTCGCACGTAATAACTAATTTTAGAGTTATCTTTACTTTTTAATATTCACGTGTAAATATATTTTTCAGATGAAAAGTATTTAGAAATATTATTATCTGGGCTTTTTAAAATTTGGCAACAGTAAATAAAAAAACAGCTATTTCAAATTATGAATTAAATCTATTTTCCGATAATGAAATTTTGAATAAAAAGTTTAAAAAAATAGACGAAGTTAAAAAATGATTGGACACTGCACACCATTAGTCATGTAGTATATGCCTGCAAAATATGGTAAAATTGCTATGCATAAGTTTTTGATCCTTTAAAACCTTTTTAACTGAAATATCTTATTGACCGATTTCAACATTAAATAACGCTAAAAATAATTCTTCGATTTAAAAACTGTCTGCATGTTTATAATACATTTCTCTATGAAACTACCAGTTTGTATGTTGTTTTATTTTCAAGAGTTATTGCAATGTGAGTCGAGAAAGTGAAGAGGTCAGAATAATTTCAATTAAGTTTAGCAACAGCAGCATTAGTTATTTTATTTTAGAATAGAGAAATTAATTATTTTTTTATCACTATATGAAATCACTTAAACTGACGTTTTTGTTTTGAGTACAACTCAAAAACAACTTGAAGGAATAAACCAGAATTATGCATTCACGTCTTAAAAGCCTTTTTTAATTGATTTTTGTGTAAAATATAAGTTATATAGTTTTTAGAGTATTTTTTTTTTACAATTAATATTTCATAGAAAAAAGTTTAAAAAAATGCCTGAAAATCAAGTAATTATGCTAATTATTTTTAATACTAACATAGTAGGAAATAAGCACTTAAAATACCATTATTGGAGGAAATATGAATGAATATATTAAAAAAAAAATCTAACATTAGAAGATAAAATATTTAAATCTATGTAATTTCCTAAACTTCCAGACTTGAACTTTTCTTTACTGAAGATGAAATTTGTCATAGAATCGAAATGTCATGTTGAATTTTAGCATTGCTTTATTGCCATTTTTAGTTTTTGTTTCAATATGGAGACTGTCCTAGAAACATAGAAGACAAAATGGCGTAATTTATATTTATCCACAATAATTCGGCGATTAAATAATATATTTTCATTTTATTTTATTTTTTCCGAGTGTACGTATTTATCTCTGCATGTTACTTGCATCCTGCAACCCCATTAAATAACCCATTTGAGCAAATAAGATGTTTTTAGAATCGTATTAAAACATCTGGGTAATACTAAGTATAGTACGTTACGAAGAAAAAAAGAAGAAATATAATAGGGACAACAAGTATCCAGTGGCGCCTGCAGGATTTTTTGCAAGGGTGAGCACATTGCTGAAGTCATGAAAAAGTTTCCAGAGTACTTAAATTCAGTTCCAGGGAACGATAAAAGTTTGAAATGACGATATTTGATTGAAGTTTGATCGTGGATTAAGAACCCCTATAACTAATTTAAACTAGATTAATGTTGACACAATTATTCAAATTGGTAAAGAAATCATATGAGATGTAATCTTCCCAACTGAGCAAAAAAGTCCGGGCCAGGATTCGAACCCGGTATCCAGTTGAGAAGATTACATCTCATATGATTTCTTTACCAACTTGAATAATTGTGTCAAAATTAATCTAGTGTAATCAAGTTTCCAGCGTTTACTGGAGGTGATTTATTCTGTTGTGCTGATTCAGATAACAGACCAGATGCTATGATCATTAAGGTTAACTGGGTGAATTAGTTCCGCCATATTCGCCCGGGATTGCTCAGTTGGTAGAGCATTGGCAGCTTCAGCCAAAGGATACCGGGTTCGAATCCTGGTCCGGACTTTTTCGGTCATTTGGGAAGGTTACATCTCATATAATTTAGACTATTATTATTATTATTTTGTATTTATTTATTTATGTTTTATAGAAATAAAAATATTTGTTAAATTGTAAAAAAAAAAATAAAGTTTTAATTACAAAATTAATTTTGCAAAACATGTTTTGCCATGGTTTTGAAATGATCCCATATATTTGAGTCGTTATTTCTTCTTTATTCTGCGTTTTACGTTGTCTCTCAATTGTACCTAAAACAACCAAAAAATTGCAAAAAATGTAAAAAATTATAATAAAAAATTCAAAATTTATAAAAATTCTGGTCTGATATCCGTTGATCATGTTTTTGTTATAACCTGGAATTTTTTAAGGTATAATTTGTAGAGAATTTAATTTCTTTTATTTAAAAAAAGAACTGTGTAA
The DNA here is from genome assembly GCA_963931845.1 of Maratus michaelseni. Taxonomy (NCBI): domain Eukaryota; kingdom Metazoa; phylum Arthropoda; class Arachnida; order Araneae; family Salticidae; genus Maratus; species Maratus michaelseni. The sequence goes on from OZ007592.1 coordinate 203,061,286, forward strand.
ATCCTTTAACTTGTTCAAAAGTTATTTCGAAAAACCTTTGAAAAATAATGCTTCGATATTAATTGAGTTTAAAGTTTTGCCTTTGCAGGTATCTCAATCTGCACGAATCAACGTTTACGGCTCGTGCGACCGTAATTTTAGGGATTTTATTATTGGACCAAGTATACGAGAACTTTAAAGTTCAAATATTCTAAAAATAATAAAACTAAAAAAATTAGTTTTTTTTTTCTTTCTTTCTTACTTTGGATGAAAGTGATTAAACGATACGATGCTTATTCAGCGTTCAATAGGGATTTTTTGTAACATTACGTTGCAGTTAACCAGCCCATATAAAACGTAAACATAATAGCAGCACTGTGTTTAAGTTTCAAGGTTTTTTGCTAAGTTACATGAATATATTGGAACAAATTAACTGGCCTTAGGATTTAATTCCAAAACTATATTTTTTGCCTTTTTTTTATCAATTTACCCTGAATTATTATAGAACGTTTCAAATTTGATTTTTTAATCTATCATGTTGACGTAATTTTCTTTTATTAAGAGGTTAATTTGAAAAAATACAATGAGAGAAGATTCGCAAACAGTTTTTTTTTAATTTTGTGTATATTCAACCATTTATTATGGTTGTTATGTCTTGCGCCTACCTTCAAAGTGCTAGCAAGTGTTCTTTGCACCTGAAAAAGAAAGACAACGTTCTTTCAAAAAGCCTAGCACATTTCCTGATTTCTATGATGTTATTAATTTAATTTTTTTTTGTCTTCATTTGTTATTTTAATTGTTTTGATTATATGATAGTGAATACAAATAAGTAAAATATAGGATTTAAGTATGCCTGTTTTTGTTTACCATTTTAGAGTTTTTTTTTTTTTTTTTTTTTTTTTTTTTTTTTTTTTTTTTAATGGTGGGCATTGGCCCCACCCTTACGCATATCTTGCAGCAGCCATGCAGGTATCTAAATGACAGACCAAAAAAGAAAAACAAAACACCAAAACGGACATTAAATTTGCAGTGCTTTTTGAATAAAACACGTAGATGGCAGCACCAAAAATTCAGGTAAAATATTTTACTAAAAATTCTTACGCGACTTGTTCCAAGAACTATTTACTCTACAGCTTTAAAATGGTTTAGATTTTTAGAAGGTAGTAAGTGTTTCTTTATTATATCATGATGTGTATGTGTGTAAAATATGTTTATGTGTTACTTACCACAGTGTGTTTATTAAGTGAAGTTGTGTTATATTTTATTTACGAAATTACTAAGACAAAACTGTTCTCGAAGTGACTGCAAGGATGTGTAATTGAAAGCCCAAGCAGAAAAATTTTCATAGCCCAATTTTATTAGATATGATGTGAAGGTTTCCGTCTGTTAACTTGAGAGATGGGGCATCGTTTTGTAGTCTTAAATCGGGACAAAAATGATTGAATACGTTTTTGCGATACACAAAATCATCCTTATCTGTGGTATTTATAAATATTCTAAGCCTCGGCATTCTGTAGTGCTTTCAAACTTGATAATAATATTCATTTATTATAAATTATTTTATTTTAAGCCTTTGCAAAATTTTATGTTTAAGGACATCATAGGTTTTGAGGTGGTTTCCCCTCCCACAGTTCCTCAAAATCCCTCAGCCTGAGGGGTCATAATTTAAAAAAAATCTGCATATCTTATGATCTTATAAGTATTAATATTTGTAGAACAGAATTAGAAAATACTTATCACATAAATCATAACTGCTCATTTTTCTGATTTGTAAAGTGGTGCGGAGGGCAGCGCTGAAAAATTTTCTTTTCAAAATCATTAAGCCCGAATTAATTGTGAAATATGTTTAAAATGTTTGAGTTCCTTTCTGTAAAATAATTTTGTTAAAACGGAGCTTTTGTTCAGTTGAGAGGAACTTTTGTCCGCTGGTGTTTTAGTCCATTGGGGGTTTTGTCCGTGGAGATTTTGTCCATTGGAGGTTTTGTGCGTAAGTAACGAATATATAAAAATTACGTATAATCCAAAAATATTCCCTTGTTAGGAGGGAAGGAACAACCAGATGGATGCTCTCAAAGGCGCCAAAATACTCTTGTCCCAGCTCTGGCTTCGCTTCTATCTTAAAATGTGGCTGAGACTGAACTCTAGCGTGGTTTCATTTATGAGTTTTATTGAACGTGGTTTCTGGCAAAATTTCTTTCATTGTTGTAACAACTGTGTGTTCCAACTCTCATACGCATAAAACTGCATAGTCCTATCCGCAAGAATCAAATTCTCGCCAAGCTTCACGATATTTGCCAAAATATCGTCAAGTTTGGCGACAAAAATAGTTTGCTATAAATAAAGCCAACTTGTCAACAGTTGACTTTTTTATTATTATTCCCATTAAACTTCAATACTGACGAAAGCTGGGAATCTTATATAATCGGGTTTTATGCATTTTATCTTCGTATGTTTGAGTAAAATTAACTGAATTCTTAGAAACAAAGAATGGGGAAGCTACCTTTTCCTCACGGTATAGGCCGAAAATATTCTTTTTCTCTGTTTTTAGAAACAACTTTATATAAATAAACAAACTTTTAATATGACTTCTCTGTACTACTTTTATTTAACCATAGAAAAGATAGGTAACAATTTTTAAATTATGTCAACACTCTCCCCTTTCAGGAAGTTTGCTTAGTTGAAAGGAAATCTGTTGAAAAGGGTTTAGCGATGCCATCTTACCTGAACAATATAATAGCGAATTACTTGCTTTGAGTAACTCAAAGCAAGTAACTTGCCTTGGCCTTTTGCTTAACGCTATGTTGCTCGCCTACTGTTCATGAGGCTCCTGGTTCAATACCCGCAAGCGTTTATCTGACCTCTGCATTGGTAACACGAACAAACGCAAACTTCAACAATAACTATCATCTCCTCTGAAGACCAACAGATGGCATCACCAAATACATCATTCCAGATATCCAAAGCCTGTGAAACACTCACAGCACAAAGCCTGTCACACATGTACCCATCACACATGCGCACGATATCATAGCTCACATTACACATCGCTCGTCCGACGTCAACAAGACCTCTTACTCACTGAACGTGATATATCGCGAGTAATTGGCTTGGTCCTTTGCTCGACGCTATGTCGCTCGCTTACTGTTCAAGAGGTCCTTGGTTCAATCACTGCCAACGCCTATCCGACATCTGCAAGGGGAAGAAAATTATTTGGCCGACTGAGTAATTTTTTTAATCGCTGTATTTCAAAGTAGAACTGCCTACTGGCGACTGCCGAGTAGTTTTCATCTTTACTCAGAATGGTTTTGAAACTCGGAATGAAACTAAAATGTAAAAGAAAAGAAAATATAGAAATAAAAGGAACATGAAATAAAAAAAATAGACATTTTTATTTTGAAACTGAATAAAAACTTCACTTTTCTAGTTAGATAACTCTTTATTATAAATAACTCTGTTTTCTACATTGACAACTGAAAAAGGATTACATTAAGGAAAAACTTGTCCATCTTCTTGAACAGTAAGTCGCAACATAGTTAATAAGTAGGAAAAAAACACGATATAGTCTTGTCAAGTGGAAAATCTGTAAGAAGATACAGAATTAAAAAGTACTAAAGGGACAGGTAATTTGCGAAATCATTGAGAATATTTATGTGCTATTTCTATAACCATTGAATAAATTTCAACATTTTTTTTGTTTTTGCTTTTGCTATTGCAATCAGCTACATTTTGATCGTTTTCTTTTTTTGGAAAATCAGTTGTTCATTTCATTAATAATGTTATTTTTTAAAAAAAAACAGACTTTTTGTTTTAGCAATTGCAGACAATTCCATGTTTACTTTCTTCTATATATATAAGAAGAAAGTGTTGGTATCGTGAAAATTTTTGACATCCGTTTTTTTATGTACGATGTATTTACCTGTTTTGGGATGTCCTAAATACGATTTGACTATTTTTGGAAAATTGTCTGTCTGTCTGACCTTATGTAAATGACAGAAATCTATCTCATAACTAATGTACGTAATTTCATCAAACTTCATATTCTGTTAGACCTTGACAAAAACATGGGCTAATTAGGTTAGTGACTATCGCTCAACAGATGGCGCTGCTATGTTGCACTTTTCACAATTTCCGAGATAGATATATTTTCGCATCGATGGAATGGAATTTCATCAAACATCATATTCTATTAGATTTTGACACATACAGGTGCTGATAAGGTGTATATATCCTAACAGGTGGCGCTGTTATGCTCTATTATTTGCCATTTTCATTTTCGTGATAGCTATATCTCTGCATCTATGGGATGGAATTTGGTCACATTTCGTATTCACTGTCTAAAATTGTAAGAATGCTCAAACTATCTTCACATTTTCAAAAAACAAAAGCTTTTTTTCGTGTTTAAACGCAATAAGGATTAAAAAGGACAGCCTTTGATCCAAATTACCAGTTAGTTTGAACATCTTCCAAATTGGTGTAGTGCAGCGCCACCTATGGATAAAATTTTTAGCTTTATTTTAAATTACTACATACAACATTTGTGAACTACTTTATAAATGTATCACTTATTTCACATTTATATTTATTATAATTATTAATGAATTGTGGAATTTTGAAGTTCGGGTCTCATTTTTGGAACAGTCTTTCTTAAATATAAAGAGCAAAAAAGTTTTATAAATAAAAATAAAAAAGTCATACAAAAATAAAAATTTTTAAATAAATATTGCAATTACCACTTTCTTTTAAATATTGAAATATACTTTATAAGTGAAGTTGATAAAATTATGTAGTAACTTTATTTTTGTATTTAAAGCAGAAAAATGACTAGCCTGGAAACAGGGATACCGTTTTTTTGATTTTAAAGGTTACATTTTTTACATAGTCTCTGGACCCTAAAAATTATATTTATAAAGTATTTCTCTATGATCTGACAAGTACAACAGTGAAAAAATCATTTCTTCTACGCCCAAAACTCACCGAGTTATGGTGCATTGAATTTTGTAAAATTTCGTAGTTTTCCGGCATTACACAGAAAAAAATAAAACCCAGTTTAGGTCGAAAGATTCTTAGGTATGTGCCCAAATTGGGTCATGCCTGTTTTGGTTACCACTGTGTATCCCTTTTGGGCACTGTTAAATTCCTATTTTCATTTTTCTTTTAATGAAAATGGGTATTTAACAGTGCCCAAAATGGATACACATCAGTGGTAACCAAAACAGGCATGACCCAATTTGGGCACATACCTAAGAATCTTTCGACCCAAATTGGGTTTTATTTTTTTCTGTGTACAAACGCACAGACGATTTTTTATTGCCGGAAAGCTACGAAATTTCAGATAATTCAACGGATCATAACTCGGTTAATTTTATTCGTAGAATGGAATATTTACTGTTTTACTTCTGAGGTCATGGAGAAATAATTTATAAATATAACTTATAGAACCCAGAGACCGTTTGAAAATTTAAAAGATGTTATTTTTTGAAAATTAATGGCAGGACTATTTCATCAACATCATAAAATTCTACCTTATTTCTAACACTTTTGCAATTTAGATAACCTACGTAATATCTCTAACGGGTAAAACATTAAAGCTCGTTTCAATCTTTTTGAGACAACCTGTATATCAGGACGGCAAAGCAATATTCAAAACAAATGAAATCGCGTCGTCTGACGCAATTTCCATTATATTTATCATCAAAACACATACGGAAAGTTATTGCAAAAGTTTCATATTCAAATGTATAGAGAACATATATATAATTGTTTATTACTTACCCATCATACGTAGTATAGAGTAAGTCTTGCAATGGTTTTAAAAATCGAAAAAAATGTTTTGACGGATTTACACGTTTCAGACACTGGAGATTCCGAAAAACATATTTTTAGAAAAAAAATTGCCGTCCGTCTGTGTGTTTGTGTGTCTGTAACAGCTCTATCTCCCGAACAAATTGAGATAGAGACTTGAAATTTGGTGTGTACTTAGTATGTAATAATGGGAAGAAGCTTATTGAATTTCAGTTACCTCGATTAACCGGAACTACTTTTTTCGGACTCTCGAAATATTCGTTCTGATAAAAGGTGTATAAAATTTTTCGAAATTGCTTATTTTAAGAATAAATATAAAAGACAATAAAAAAAAACATAAATTTTGCATAAAGAATGAAGTCGATCGGATAACTAGTTGCCGAGATATTTGTAATCCCATTTCCACACTCTTCGATTTTTCATGACCCTGTATTTCATTCAAATTTCAATTGGAAATGAGACGCTTAATCTGACGGAGGAAACCGTTAGTTAATATGATTATCAATTTTGGAGTTATAGAGCATTTAAAGTTTATGACGTCATCAAGCCACGATTTTATTCGAATTGCAGCGCATTTTATAAATAGTTTACACATGTTTTATTTTCATATTTTAGATTATGCCTATCCATGATGGGTAAGTATTACGGTGGCTCCCAACGACTAGTTTTATGTTTGATCAAGAGTAGTATCGTTAGAAAGGTCTTGCCATGAGAATCAAGAAAAATATAAGGAACTCCCTACCGAATCTAGTGGTGCACGAGGTACGGGACAATTTCTTCCGTGACGTCATACGCAAAGAAAAACATAAATTGATATCCGATTTTGTCAAGTGGTTTACCTTTGAAAAAGTTTTGCCATGTGGATTAAGAAAAATATAGGAATTACCAGTCTGAATCCTATTATTCAGGAGATATGGGCAAATTTCTTATGTTACTTCATGCTTAAAGAAAATTTAGAAACTCGCTTTCGTCAAAAGTGGTTCTGTTTGAAAGTTCTTGCCATAGGTATTAACTAACGAATAACTAGCTCACGAGACCCCAACTTTAATTAAAGATTACTGTAGCACGATTAAAACGGGGCCCTAGCTCTTTGCTTTTTTCCTCCTTTCCTTAAGACGATTATCGAAATCTACTTCTAGAAATAGATTAACATATTTAAAACAGTATATATTTTATAAATTAGAGTTTCTTTAACAAAATAATGTAAGCTTTGTTACAATAAATGTTTTTCTAATGAAGTGGTTTTTATTTATAGGTTTGCCTCTTTTTTTTCTTACTATACTATATTGTTAAACTGTAAAACTTCATTTTTGAAGTCGATTTAAAAGAATTGCTGTGTGGATCTTTAGACATTTGTAGCATATCCTCCTTTGGTAAAAGCTTTAAAAAAATATGATTTTAAACATGAAAAACAAATCAAAGGAATATATGTCACTGATCATCTTAATGTATCAGTAAAAAGACTCCTGAGAATTCCTACAATAACGATTTTCGATGGTTTTCTTTAAATTTATTGTTAGACTAAAAATTAAATATTTCTTTCTAAGTTTAGTAATAACGTTTTTTATATTGGTGTCAAAATCGGGAAAAATCTTTATGTTATTTGCCGTTGTATTAAGATCTAAAAAAGAGGCCATATAAAATTAAAAACAATTTCTTTTTTGTTCCGCTTTTAGAAAAGTTACGGAGTGTTGCTACGATGAGCCATTGCTTTTTCAATCGATTTTGCGAAACTGTCAACTCTGTATTTGCCCAAAAATTTTGAAAGTCCATGATAGACCAGTTGTACTTAACACATACTTAAAACATCGATAGTACTTATACACATGTAAAAAGATAGGCAAAGAAAGACTTACTAGTTTTCATGTAATTATTCTGCTGCAAATTTCTCGAAGGCTTTGTAAGGCGAATGCCGTATTCCAAACGTGTAACGTGGAGTTGAAGGCTTGTGAAACTTTACCTGAAATGAAGAAATTTTTTTTTATTATATTTCTTGTGTTTTATGATGTTTCCAAACAATTAATTCAAAAGTCGTTACTAGTTTTACAGGGATTTAGATTTATTATGCTAAAATATCAATTTTCGCAAAATAATATTCAGGCATCTTTTCTTTGAAGACGACATTTCTCTAATCCTGTACCACAGTACATGCACATTTTTCTAGACTATGGATAATTTATCACTGCCTGCTGCAGATCATTCAGTTTTGGATTAAACAAACCGTTGTTTTACTCAGTAATGCGCACTTTTTGCCTCAGGCTAATAACACAGGTCTACGAAACATGCACGTCGTCAGAAGGAGGCAGAGGAGAGCCATTACCCCTCCATTCATTTTGAAATTTTCTTCTGTGGTGGTGATTAAAAAAAAAAAAGAAAGAAAGAAAGAAAAAGATAAATTTATTCATCTCAAGTGACTTAAAATAATAAGAGAGATAATAATTAAAATGATGTGGCTTTAAATGGTAACACTAAGAGAAAAAGGGGCTAAGAAATTCTCGTCAGAGGAGGCTCTGATCTCTGAAAGAGGTTTTAATTTCTGTTTATTTTACGTTCATATTTTTAGAAATTATCGGCAGAATCTTAGAACAAGCGAGACACCCGGCTTGGCATTTTTTATGATACGCGCCAAATACCTATGCGCGTCAACTTAAAATACGGCAACCTGAAAAGCGAAATTATCCTCACTACCTTAGACAGTTCCAACAAGAATTTCATTCGCAAAATAAACATTGAATGCAAAAAAGTTTGATTTTTCATCAATTTACTAATAAAATCATTCCATCATGTTGATTTTATTCCGTTCTTCAACGGATTTTTTTTTTAAGAATTTCGGTTTAAAACATTTATCCTAATATAAGAATTTTTTTTCTTTCACGATTTTCAATATTTTTAGCTTTTTTTTCGCGTTCTATGGCAATTTTTTAACATTCGTAGAAGGTCAATTACGAACTTTTACTCTAATACACTGTATTTTGTCTTCCGGATATTTTAATTTTTACGAATTTTTAACATAATTTTTTTCTCGTTCCACAGCGAATTTTTAACATTCCTAAAAGAATTCCACTTATAATGTTTTAAGACACTATAAAATATTTTGTCCTCTACAATTTTTGAAATTATTGCGATTTTTTGCATTTTTCGCGTTTTACTCCGATGTTTAAACAGTAAAATAATTCCGGTTTTAATCTTCCAGCCCATTACATTAAAATTTCTTTATTCGCAATCTACAAAATGCACAAAATTCGTCAAAGCCGCGGTCAATAACGAATGTATGAGCGCTATGCAGAAATCTCTAGAATACACGAAATTCATTAAAGCCGCAATCAATAACCCATATATCAGCAATGCAATCCCATGAATTTAAAAAAAAAAAAAAAAAAAAAAACTAGATACAACAAATTTCCAGCGCAGCAATCTCTAGAATGCACAAAACACAATACTTGTCAAATAAAATAAATAAAAATTCACTTACTTTTATTTCTCATATTGCTACTTTTCGGTTAGCCGGGCGCCAGTGATATACACACACACACACATATATATATACACACATATCTACATGTACATATATCTATATACATACACATATATATACATATATGTATGTACATATATGTATGTACATATATCACTAGCGAACGGCTAACCGAAAAATACACTCATATTTTGTTCACACTTACAATAGATTGCTTATCAGCATCGTCGCACACGTGACGCGTCAAATGAAACTTTCCTTCAATCTTTATCACCTTCACTATAAAAAGCAAAATGAAAAACACTTCAATTTAACAATTCATAAGAAACCCAACGATCCGGAAAAATTCATTAAATTAAAGTAGGCCTAGTCACAATGTATGGAATAAAGTGGTATTGCAAGAAGAAGATTTATCACCTCGCCAAATTCAATATCGCCAAGTGTCTCGCTTGTTCTAGGATTCAATCAAATTATCTTAAGCGGGGGTTTCAGGGAGTAGAATCTGTCTCCCTGACAAGAAAAAAATATATAATAGGATTCATACTTTATTATTGTTAAATTTCTGTACTGCCTTTTTAGATTGATACGTTTAAAAATGGACTTTACCCATGTCAGGTTATCTGTGGGTATATAGAAGGAAAACACCAATAGGCGTGAAGAACATTTTAACACTGCTTCCCCTTCGTACAATAAACAGTCTTTTTCGGAGGGCATATATCCGCAGAGGCGTGGCTGTTGCCACTCATGAGTAAAGTCCATTGTTTTGCCCGCAGGGCAACGTATTTTATGTCAATATTCTCCATCTAAAAAAAAAAGTTTAAAAATATTTTTTAAAGTGATTCCCATTTTGGCAATCGCATTTAACCCGAAATTTTAAAAGCCTAGGCTGCGGACTACCGGCACACCTGTTTAGCCTTTACCTAGATTTCACTCTACTGGCATCCATGCTGCTAAATAGTACTTTATATTTTCTATATATAATTTCTTAGTTTTTTTTGTACGTGTTTTTAATGTTTTTCGACACGCTGAGTTAATATGCCGAGATTTTCCCTCTATCATGTAAAGTTTTTCAACAAAATCAGGATAAAGATGCAAGAAAATCACACAAGAGAACTAGTAGAGTCAAGAACTTTTAGTTATATGCAAAACATACAAAAATAAACTGTATGTTACATTTTATTAATTTATTGTGTCTGTAATAGTTTATGGTGATCTGTCAGAGCGAAAAAAAGCCAGTAAATAAATGTAACACTATAACAATAAATTTATTTCCATAATTAAATGGGAAATAAGCATCCTAACGAGTAAATAACTAGCTTAACTGAACTCAATCAGAGCTAGGCGGAGGAAATAATTTTATAATTTGTTTAATTTTAAAAAAATCAGTTCACAAAGTCACTAGCAAACATTAATGAATTGAAGAGAGGGTCGTGGGGCATCCCCCCCCCCCCGGAGCATCAATGTGCCCCTTTTCCAGAGATTTTAAGTGTTTCTATTTACTAATAGTCTTAAAGTTCAAATCTCCCCTCCCTGAATGTTTATCCCCGGAGCTGCAGAAATTCTTCCGGAGAAAATTGTTTGAATTCAATGCTGTTAACTGTTTCCTTTAATAGGACCACAATTTTACTTAATGATAATTTAAGCTATACGTAGACTGCATGAACCTAAATTCTTCTTTATTTCAAGTATAAAATAATCTTAACTCCTTACCCAAAACTCGCGCTCTTGGTATCAGAATTGATTTTTAAATTTCCTACTAAAAGAAACTCCACTTCATAAAATCCTCCACGTGTTGTGAAGTAACACAATGGAACACAATGTCAGTTGCTGGGGGCTTCTGAGATCTCTTCCAAATTTGAATAGAAACACGCATAGGACGGCGCTTCCAGTGTTTGTAAGGAACAAACGCGAGTGCTGATTAGCTATTATATAAAAAAAAGCATCATCGTCACGCTGAATGGCGTCAGAAATGCTTGTTGTCCATTTTCTTCCCATATCTTCACTATATATAGTGTCAAAGTTGCCATGATGTTAAGCTGTTATGCAAAAAGAGTTGCTCGAAAAACTAGCAACTTTTTATTGTCAGAGCAATTTTGTCGTTTGTAGTGTTCCTCAAGACGAAGCAGGATCAATGAAATGTTTGGAAAACTGACTAGGAAAAAGCCTTGCAAGGAACAGCCAATGAAATGCTTGGAAAACTGACGAGTCGCGGCAACTTTTGTCGCTTCATATTATCCCGTGTAATAACACTTTAATTTTGCGACAACTTGCGCGGGTGTAGAATCGGGTCTTACATTTTCCGTCTATAGATGGAAATTGCTAAAATTGGATTTCCAAATGTATTATACCTTTTCCAAATTGTTTACTTAGACATTATTTAAATTATGAACTGAAAATATTAAGAACTGTCTCATCTACAGATTTTATTTATGCAGTAGAGTAGGCAAAATATAACTTTTAAAATAAAATTTAAAAATTATTTATTAATCTCAGCCTCCAGAGTTCAGATAGTCTGGCAATAAGACAGTTTTTTTATATATATATTTCAAAATGTACTATATTTTGTGGCAACGCTTATTTGGTGCAGTGGTTTAAACAATTTATGAAAAGATACGCGATTCGTAGCGAAATTTTAAGCTTGCCATGTACTTCCAGTAAAATCAAGCATCTTAAGCAATGTTGAATTCAGACATTTTTCTTTGGGAGGGATTCCTGCAACTCTTGAGAAGGAGGAGGAAGACATATTCCGGGGGTAATTTGTACTTCCAGTACATTAAAAAGTAGGAAATATCAAATATCACCCGGGGAAGGGCATTCTGATGCCCCGGGGAAATCCTCCCCCCCCCCCTCCCCCGCCACCCTTGCCAACCACTGAAGTTATCACTAACCTCATTCTCTTTCAAAAACGTGGTTATTAAACCGGCAGACACAGAGAAATCTTGGTACAATGTTTTATTTTATTAGGTAAAACATAATGATTACTATAGCAATGTAAAATCGTGTTTTTAGAACATCAACATCGAACTATTCACAAAATTAATAGTTTTGTATGCGATTAGATTAGTGTTTAAGGGAATTCACAAACCCTTATTTTTAAATTAAGTTTATGTCAGATTATATTTTTTCAGGTAGTTAGTTACTTTATTGCACCAAATTAATTAAATAAATCAAACTGAAAATGCATTCTATTATTTTTCCCTTGTTCTCTATTAGATTCTTAAATATAAACATCCTAATCAACTTTGTACTCTATTCAAGCTATTATTTTTTTTTTCTCTGTTATTGTATGTTTCGAATATTTGAAATACCTTTAATTTTATATTAGTCGTACGGAAGAAAATTCATTTGGCATTTACTTTAGAGCACTTTTGTAATGATTTTCTGAGAGATTGAACTTGTAGGCGTAATTTAATTACAAGCAATTCCTCATTCCATTTATTAAAGGACTAATCCTGTTTATTAAACCTTTCATCAGCTTATTGAATAAATCTACAACAGAAAATAAATAGCTTTAGTTTTCAATTATCAGAATGTTATTAGCGATAGGGTGGATGCTATTACTCTAATTTTTTTTATTTATTTTTTGATAAGGTTAATTGTTATTAAAAATATTAAAACTTTAAAAAATTAAACATTTTAAATTAATTAAACCTTTTAAGAAGTAGCGTTATAAAGTTTCTCTCACCGTATGATAGTAATTAGATGCTGGCCCTGGAGATGAAATTCCAGTTTTCTCAATTTTCACAGTCGATTCTTTTGCCCCCATAGTGAAACCAGGTGCTTTTGTCTTAGTCACGTTAGTCGATGGCAACGTATAGTCGGTGGGTCCAGGTCTCTATTAAATGAAAAGCTACAAATCACCATATTGAAGAATGTTTAAAGAAAGTTAATTTTATTTTTGAGAACTTTCTTTTTATAATGGCCATGGCGAAGAAAGAAAAAAATTCGCAAGCAGCTTCTGGTAACACACAGGCAATCTGTTAAGGGCCCAGACAGTAGACCTTTAAAATGGTCCATAAATCAATTTTTAGATTTTTATATCTTGAGAAAGATAATTTTATTCTGAATAACTTGATACCAATCTTTTAATTGTGCGATAATTATTTACTGAGATATTACGGAAAATGTACACACCACTCCTTCATTTCCGATTTGAATGCCATACGAAAACTGTCATGGCAGCTTGTTAATATTTTGTTATCACGCTTTCACATTATCGCAACTTTGGAAATATGCTTAAATGCGTTAATTGTTTTTAATTGAATACCGTACATAATAATAAGAAAGCTTTAAAACATTAACTTCAACTTCCACTTTCATCAAGTTTGTTTATTTTGATTACTTACTTTTACTGGGGCCTCCGTGGCCGAATGGTTAAGACACCATTCCGCTAATCGCTTGAGAGCGTAGGAGTCAGGTCGGCGGGTTCGACTCCCGCCAGCTCCATTGCACACACTTTGTGGAGCTGCCGTATGTAACTCTCTGGTGTTTGTAAATTTCCTTGTGGCTATCTCGTCCTTGTATATTGACGATGACTTATAAGCGGGCACTTGATGTCAAGCACACAAGTCAGATGTATGTTCTCAATAAACAGACAAACAAACTTACTTTTACTCTGAAACATAATAACACTTTTGCTTAGCTGTTTACTTTTATTCGCTATTAAGAATTTAATTTGAAACAAAACTGTTCTTTTCTGAATAATATCTTCCTAATTTTGCAATATTAATGCACTTCTTAGTATTTATTATCCAATTTATAATGAATAATAGCGCGAAATAAATCGTCAGTTTAATGATAATCGCTATACAAAATGCTAGTATAAAACTATGTCCTAAGATGCTAATTTATCTTATAAAAAACTAAAAAGAATTTGAAACTAATGAATTTGACATTTATTTTGCTTCAATTGACAGGTTTGGATACGGACTTTTTGATATTAATAATATTTTTAGTAAACTATCCGAATTATTGTGCTGCAACGTATGTGAATCAGATATTAAAATATCAGTAAAATGGCCTATATTTTGCATTAAATAATTTTATTTTATAAAAAGCGCATATTTAATTCACTTAGCAATCAATACGAAACAAAATTTTAACTTGTATGTTTGAAATTATTTTTTTTGCAAGAATAGTCCTTACATTTTTACCATTAAATTTATTTATTTTTTACGCATGTTTCTACATTCTGCAGCATTTTACAAACTATTTTATATTTATCAATTTAAACTAGCATCTTATTTTATTTTTAATACTGAATAAGTTATAAAATTAGTAGTGTTGTTTTTTTATTATGAATTTTATATATTTAAAATACAATTAAAACTTTAAATGGCTTTTTCTCAAAATGACTTTTTTTACTCTTGCGCGCATGATATCTCTAAAACCGTTTGAAGTATAGCTTCAAAATTTTTACCCTACCTAAATATTGATATAATCATGAAAATGAACTAGAATGGTGAAGCTGTGCTTAGTATAAAAAAATTATGAGGTTCAATGCATGTAAAAACTAGTGGTTTTCTAATTTTTCTAATTAAAAGTTAATTACTCTTTATCTAATTAAAAGTTAATTACTCTTTATCTAATTAACCGTTTATAAAAGTTTTAGTTCAAATTATAGTCCATAGTATTATGTGTAATTTAAGATAACGTTTATGCAAATTTCATGAAATTTGCATGAGTTATCGTGCACGCAGTGAAATGTTATACAAATTAAAAATTTTAATTATCACTTTGAAACCCACCCCCTGATTTTTTTTAATGATATTACACTAGGGGGCTCTGCCCCCTGCTCGCTGAGCTCACCAACCCTCGTTCTGATTTCACAGCCTCTTAAAACCTGGTAATGTGTCCTGTTTTAAAAAGATGATGATATCACTATCTTCTGTAATCAGGTTATAATGCTTTTTCATTTAACTGATTATAATGCTTTTTCATTAAATTCATCTTTTTTATTTTTAATATTCATGTGTAAACACAATTTTTATGACGTAATTTTCTTTTTTTCCTGCTTTCAACACGTGATCATTTAATTATTATTTTAAACTTTCATTATTGTTTTTAATAGTCTCGCGCAAATACATTTTTTATTTGAGATAAAACATAATTCTTTGCGCTTATTTAGAAACTGGCAACAATATAAAAAAAAATGAACTTTTTCAATAAAAGATTTTTTACTCGATTTTTAAGGATTTTTTGAGTTTTTACTGTCCGACCGTGATAATTTTTTGAATTTCTGAAAGCTTGTTATATTTCGCGTCTGGTAGGATGATTTTCGAATCCGTAGGATGGCTAGAAAAAAAGTAATCGCTCCTCAAAAAGTCCCTACGCAGTATCTAAAAGTATCTACGCAGATTTCCATTGGTCCATTTCCAAACCATTACTTTTTTTTATATATAGAAGGATATCAAAATTAAAAAAAAATTAAACATAGTTCAACATTACCTAAATATACTCTCAAATTTTGGTGCTACTTGTGACAAATTTCACATGTTCTGCGAGAGTTAAAGGTGCACTGTCCCCTTAAATATTTAAACCGTTAATATATATATATATGTAGCCATTAATGAAACATTACCGAAACACCAACAAAAACTATGAAATTATGAATTAGAATGTAATAATTAATTGACAAGAATAATGTTCCCTATATGTACACTAACTATTGCATGAGATCTTTCGATTTATTGAGGGAAAAATAAATCCAATATTATTGTACATTTAGAAAAAACCAACAAAAATTGAAAAAATTACATTTTTCAGATTACGTAATTTCTAATGCAAAACATTATGTAGTCTAGGATGCGACCGTATGAAACCCTATATTGTCAGATGCAAGAAAAAATTATCTATTTTATGTAAGAGTAGAAATATGGGAATCTAATGATCCAGGTCTGCTGAAAGTGAAGTGGTGCCTAAACCAAAAATGAATACCACTTCCGGTGTGTATTTTTAGGAGTTTATCATAAGTTGTATAATACAAGAATAACAAAATATGGAAAATGTGGCCTTCATCTAGTACTTTAACAATATCTTGGTCTGTCTTGTCACAGCCGGTGCCAAACACATGGCAGGAGCATTTTTATCAAAATTACTTTTAAGGCTTCCCTCTGTTATCAAAAGCAATAATAATTTATATTTTAAAATTAATTTTAAATAGCCTAATTATAGAAAATCGAGGCCTGCCAACGTTCAGCTGTAGGCAACTTTCAACCAACGTTCAACCTTCGGCAGAACAATTTATAAAGTGCGTGTTCATAATTTTGAATCGATTTCATCGAAAAAACTACGTCATTCGGAAAGTCTTGTGTCCCTTTCTTAACCCTAAGGATAATAGTCATATTACAGAGATTAATCAGACTCCGCAGTATGGCTATTATGGAGCAAAATGATATGAACCGATATATGTAACCGATGCAAAATGATATGAACGCATTTTGTACGTTCCCAAAATTTAGAAAATATTATAAATTGTTCTGCCAAAGGTCTAGCTACAGCTGAACGCTGGCAGATCTCGATTTTCCGTAATAAGACCATTTAAATTTAATTTTAAAATACAAATTATCCTTGCATTTAATAAAGTGAGTAAGCATTAAAAATAATTACGATAAAAAAAAACTTCTACTACATGTTTTGCACCGGTTGTGACAAGGCAGACCAGGATCTGCCTTGTCACATGATCATATGCTAGCCTGCCTTGTCACATGATCATATGTTCCCTTATCATATGAAGTATGGTAAGGGAGTCTTGACCAAGATATTGTAATAGAACTAGATGAAGGCAATATTTTCTATATTTTGTTATTCATGTATTACATAACTTAGGTTAAGCCTCTAAAAATACATCGGAAATGGTATTAATTACATCACTTCACTTTTTGGCAGGCCTGGATCGTTAGATTCCCCTATTTATCTCTCTTATATTATCTCTCTTACATAAAAAAGTCCTTCCGGCCTGTACCGGGAGGAAAAGGTAGCTTTCCTATATCTTCGTTTTAAAATTTTAGATAATGTTACTCGAAACAACAAGCTAAAATGCAAAGAACCCAATTACAGAACATTCGTTAATACTGAATTTGAATAAGAAATATTCCAAATTAGTCAACTATAGCCAAGTTGGCTTCATTTATGAAGACTTATTTCGGTCGCCAAATTTGGAGATATTTCGCCAAATGTCGTCAAGTTTGGCGAGAATTTGGCGCTAACGGATATGAGTATATAGTTTAATGCGTATGATTGGGAAATTGATTACAACAATGAAGATAATAATTTGCGAGAAGTCGCGTTCACTAAAACTTATAAATTAATCGTTGGATTTTTGTAATGTGCTATCTTGTTTCAAAATGTCTGCCATCCTAGAATTTCAAACTGCTGTATCTCAGCCGTTTTTTAAGATAGAGGTAAAACAAAAAATACTCCGGAATCCTTGTATCAAGTCCTAACACTTAAGCAAAAAATAAATTTGATTTTTTAACTTTTTTGTGTATTTATTTTAGTTTTAAATTTTTTAATGGCCGCCATCTTGAAACAAAATGGTGGACCAAGCTGGCCAACGAACTCGGTCGAGACATTGGTGAGCTTACTACACACAAGTAGTTTTATCGAAATTGATTTATAAATACGAGTGCCATCGCATGACATAGATCAGATATATATATATATATATATATATATATATATATATATATAAATCAACATTTGAACGGAGGGTGGTTTTGGGGTCTGGGGGTCATGATCGGTGAAAATATACCAAAATTTTCCGGAATTGCTTTCCTCCGAACGGCTGCAATAAGGAAAGGGCACCTGACGTCACTGTTGGTTAAAATACTGTTGGTTTGGGAGAAAAACCTGTTCGTTCTTTACGGCTCCTACAGTACACATGAGATGGAGGGATTTGATTGGTCTATGTTAAACCGGTCTATGATATGATTGGCCTACGTCGCCATGACGTTTCCTGTAGTGATAGCTGCGACAAAAATGCAGTGGTAGATTGGTTGATGGAACTGTTTGTTTGTAAACATGCCCTTTCCTTATAGGTAGCTTTATACTTTTAGGTAGCCTTCAATAAAAAAAAGGATAAAGCTACCTATTGCAGCCGTTTGGAGGAAAGCAGTTCCGGAAAATTTCGATATATTTTCACCGATCATGACCCCCAGACCCAAAAATCACCCTGTGACGTGAATTGATTTGATGGGATGGAGAATAAGGAATATAGTGAACTTTTAAATATTATTGCAGTTGTGATTTAAATAAGCAAATAACCCTGCACGATTTGTGCATGACGTTCTTTAGGTCGATATTCTTTGAAGAGAGAATCAAAGCAATAAAATAAATAAAACATTCTTACTTGTTCTTTGTTGAAAAATAAGAGACTCATACTCATAAAGAAAATGCTCCTATAGGATTGGATCCAACATTTTTTATTATCTTCTCATGGAAAAGGAAGGATGAGGATGATAGCTGCACATCTTGGCTTTATAAAGGTTCTAGCTCAATCATGAAATTCGAAGAATCTCTAAAATATTCCTTAAATATTCTTCTGGCGAAATTCATTAAAGGTTGTAGAAATTAATGCAGAAATAATTAAATTACCAGTTGATTTTTACTTTTAAAATATTAAATTTAAAACAGCATTTTTATAAAATAATTAAAAACTTTGAAAACGGGAAGCTGATCTCCAAAGAATCCACGCAGCGAAGTTTCTCGGACATGAGAGCCGGCACAGGCCTGGCCTCAGATCAGACGACGTTTTGCATAAATTTACAGCATCATTTTTATTAAAATTCTGTTGGAAAAATGTGCAACATTAGTATATATACCCATAAAAGGGGTTCACAAATGTGACAGCAAGATTAATTTAAACTAATTTGTTGATTAGGAATTACGCGAAAAATCAAAAGAGCAAATCAGAAACTCATTAACATTTAACAATTAAAGAAGCCTTTTAATTTGTATTTGAAAGACACGCCCCATCACCTGCAGCGCTACGCGACCAAAATATGAAATACTTCCCAAGACCGGAGGACACATCGAACAAGAGCGACGCATGCGTAAAACGCAGAGCGGGATAGCCTGGATTAAGACTCCTATAAAGGAGTATTATAGGAGCTCTAGCCTGGATAGCCGCCGAATGCGATGACGTCACAGCTCAAAATCAGCTCCGATGGAAATGAACACAGGGCGCGAAGTAGGGAGAATCAGCCTTGCCAAAAAAGCAACGTACAAGGCACGCGATCGCTGGTAAAAAGGCATTTTAAAAGAACAGCAATTAAACTGGAAAGGCTATAAAATAGAAATACGATGAAATATAAAGTAATTAAAAAAGATAAAACTGTGATATATCTTTATCACAATACCCCATTCACCGACAAAAATTTTGACTGACCAGAAGGAAAAAAAGGGTAGAAAACATTAAAAGCCTTTTTCGACAAAGGGAAGACAAAATTTTTAAATGCCAAAGTAAAAATGACATAATTACTTAAATTTAGAGCCAAGAAAAGTAAATTAATTATTAATTAATGAAATTTGATGTGATGTGCAGCGACCAAAAAGAAAAAGAGAAAGAATATACATCATTGTAGTACATTCAAAAATCTCATCACAAATTATACAAGATGTTATAGTATACAATATAACAGAGTATACAGAAGCCCCATTGCATTTTTTAGCAAAGAAAGGCATACCTTCCATTAATTTTGATCTCTAAACAAATACCATCATGTATATAAAAAAACAAGCTAATATTTAATTTAATTAGCAATGAGATCATATCAAAATAGTTGCAACAGTAAAGCAACATAAAAAGAGTCGGTAATATCTTTCTTCTTCCGACTTGTCTAGACATAAAAATTTATAATAATAATAAGTTGCAATTTTAAAGCAACAAAAAGTCAAAAATACTTTAAATTCTGACTGATGCCTAGGACTTTTAAAAATAGAGCATATAAAATTAACTCTAAGTAACATATATGTGCACAAAAAATAATCCATTGTAAGGATTTAAATTCATTCAAAGCCCTAAGTATGTACATTTTTTTTTAAGTCATATACATTGCATTAGTAATAATTCAAATCATATAAAATTAAGCAATCAATATAATGCACAAAATACTGATAATCAACAAGTATATAATAGTGCATAAGAATTATTACCCAAAATTTATATGAAAGTTGCATAAAATTATGTTGCAACAAAATTTAAATTCCTTTTTCATAACTAATAATAAATTCATCAAAACAGTTGGATTTATAAATATATAAGTTTTTAACTAACAATGACACATTTCTACAGTAAAATACTCCATACTTAATGTACTTGCAAGTACTCAATAAAATTTTTCTGTAAATATTCAGTAAAAATAATTTTTCATGAAATACTCAATAAAACTCTTTTTGAAATATTCAACAAAATTCTTTCAATTATACTCAATACATTTTTATTTAATACTCACTAAATTTTCTCTTAATATTCAATAAATTTTCTTTTTAATATACCATGTTTTTTTGTTTTTGTTTTTTTGGAAAAAAAAAAAAAAAAAATCAGAGAAAAAAATGAGAGAAGGTGAGAAAAGGTGAGGATCCTCAAAAAAAAAAAATAATTTAACCATTAACTTTTATAATGAAAGACAAGTTAAAATCAAATGACACATTTTATGAGAATTATGAAAACAAACACAGTGCACCGTTATGTAAAGCATGTTATAATCATAAAGTTATATAACATTAATGAAAAGGATAATATATCCTATAGAAAAATCAGCTATTGACAATATGTGAATTATTTGGGTGATATTTACAACACTTACCAAAAGTGTTAATAGCCTCCCACAATCTTGAGACCATTATCAAATCAGTAAATCAAATAAATATAAACTATTAATATGTATTCGTATCAATTCACAAAACACTAATAGCAGCCCGTTTTAAACAATTAGTAGATCTGTAAATCGAACAAACACCAAAACTTACAAGACTGTCAAAGGCGATCTCCAGAACCGATGACGAATCTGTAAATCAAATAAGCATAAAACATAATATAAATTCATCAAAACTTACAAAAATGCTAATAGCGCTTTTCCCGTTAAACCATTAGCAAGTATGTAAACTAGATAAAAATATACAACATTCTTGCTAAAACTATTGTAAAGAAACAGATGAATATTGCTACTAAAATGCTTGAAGGAAGAAAAAAATTTGTTTGTTTACAGATGAAGGATATAAACGTTCTGCTTTTACATAACAAATGATCAGATGTAATACCTTTAAAAGAGTTCTAAAATCAGTTTTGATTTTAAAAAGATGATTACACTGAGAAAAAAAGTAACTACTTGCTGAAAAGTTTGCAAGTTAAGTGGCACACTGGTTGGTTGATTGACACAATGGCAGTGTAGCAGCAAATTGGCCTTTTTGCCTGAAACACACACCACTAAAATAAAATTGAAGACTTTATAAGGACATTTTAGCACTAAAAAAAATTAGCACTTAATGACATATGAAGGGATGCACTAAACAATGATGAGTATTTGAAGACACATCAGGTAAGAGCATTTGAAGACACAGCAGGTAAGAGCATTTGAAGACACATCAGGTAATTAGCAAAGACTAAATCATGAACTGTGGTTCCATGATGTTGAGGAATAAATGACAAAGTGGCACTTAGAATAAAATAACACAAGGAGCACAAGGACTCTTGTTGAGAGGCGCTGGAAAGTCTAAGTTGCCCATATACATTTTTGTAAAGGTGTATTCAAGCAGAAATTGCAGATTTTAGGCAATACAACACTACTTGCACACTTTAGAGACGGAATTGGGATTGGTGACGTTTGACAAAGTCACTAAGACTATAAAAGCATTTTAGATTCTTAGAAGAAAATAATATTCACCAAAATCATTTCACAAGTGGTAGAATATTTCTTTATAATGCACTGGAAAGTTCTAAGAATATGTGTTGCTTTGCATGTAACTTTACAATATAATTTAATGGTGCAACAAAAAAAAAAATTCTTCATTTATAAAATAATTTTCTTAAGGTGAGGCATATGGTAAAAATGATTTAGAAAACATTTGGGTTATGAAATAATACTATAATAAAAAGAAAAGGCACTATAATTTACGCATAATAAAAATTTTCAAATAATAATAATAATAATTTTTCCAAATTTGAGAAGTTCCATTTGAGGAAGCAGCAATTTCGTAAATGCTGGGAAACTGAATTTTAAAAATAAATGACAGTACACTTCCATAATTGAGTTTTGCAACAGAGGGTAGAAAAAGATAGAAAACTATTGCAAATAGGCACAGCTGTAAATTTGTAACACTTTAGATCCATAAAAATGAGTAACATTGATGAGGGAGAAACAAGTTCCACAAGATGAAGAGGACTGACGAGGAGCAATCACACGGATATATTTGCCTTATATGAATGGCGACCATCAACAGTCACTTCAACTCGCAAAAGAGTGCAGGTAAGTAATTATTGTACTATCAGGAACCATCATATCTGCAAACAGCAGAGAAAATCAGCCAACAATGGATATACACATTACACATTCTGAAGACTTCTCCACCAGGTAAGCAAAGTCAGATGATAATAATAACCAGTTTATTGAAGTTGTCAGTATATATTCAGGTTGTAGAATGTTGAAACAAAGTACACAGTAACTATTTCAGGAACAAGAATATGGAGCAGTTAGGTAATGGCTATAACTTCTCAAAAAAAAAGTAATACCAGTCTCCTTTTTGTGATTATGGTATGAGAATTTTAATAAAAAGATGCAGATGCTGTGTAATATAAAATTGATATTAGGATGAAGCAATAATTCTTTGAAATTCAAATAACAGAGTTCTCAAAATGTAGAACAGAAAATGCAAAATATTGTGTAATATTTTCAAAATATAAATAAAGTTGTTGAATTTTAATTTCTGGAAAGAACACAGACTGCTTGCACATCATAATCATACTAAATATTTGTAGAAAAATGGCGAGAGTCAATGAACTTGTAGTGTTATTGCAATAAGTAATTTAACTTTTGTAAAAGCAATCAAGAACTCAAAAAATTTATGTATGATAAAACAACTACAAAATCACATGAAAACTTGAGCTTCTATGAGGCATTTCATACTCAGAATAAGTGCAGCAAAATTAGTAATATGATGAGAACATAGCTTCAATAAATTTAATTCCAATAAAATTTGCTTCAGAAAATTTAATTCCAATAAAATTTGCTTCAATAAATTTTTTTAATATTCATAAAATATATCAATTTCATTTAAAAGTGCCAATAAATTAATAAAAATTAACCCAAAATAAGAATAAGAACAACCATAGCCTCTTTAAATTTTGTTCTCAAAACTTAGAACAATAACAATTTTCACATTTTTCAAAAATATTTGAATTCATCATGAATTATATATATTTTTTTAACTTTATATATATATAAAAAGCATCATAATTTTTCATTTGTTAACAAGAATAAATTCATTTTTTTTTTAATTTCATTCTTCATGAAAATTTGCATAAAATATTCAATAAATCTCATGGAAAAATACCAGAATAAAAATTAATTTCTGTTAAAATATCATTTTTCAATTATGAATAAATTATTAAATATATGCAAGCCAGTTGAGAATAAAAGTTCCGAAATTAACGATGTATTGCAAACATCGATCTTCTGTGGAAAAAAAAATTCTTTAATTTCAGCAGCACAAGAATATTTTTTAACTTCTTAATAAATTTAATAAAAATCAGCAATTCTCAAATAATATTCCATTTTTAATATAAATTAATTAAGAGCATCATATCTTCAAATAATATTGTTTGCATCATAAAAATGAGTTTCAAAATTTCATAATAATTTTTAAGAACAAAATAAAATTTTCAACTTTTCTCTTCATAAAAGAATAGTACGGCGCCAAATGTGGCGTAGATATTGATTTGATGGGATGGAGAATAAGGAATATAGGGAACTTTTAAATATTATTGCTGTTGTGATTTAAATAAGCAAATAACCCTGCACGATTTGTGCATGACGTTCTTTAGGTTGATATTCTTTGAAGAGAGAATCAAGGCAATAAAATAAATAAAACATTCTTACTTGTTCTTTGTTGAAAAAAAAGAGACTCATACTCATAAAGAAAATGCTCCTATAGGATTGGATCCAACATTTTTTATTATCTTCTCATGGAAAAGGAAAGATGAGGATGATAGCTGCACATCTTGGCTTTATAAAGGTTCTGGCTCAATCATCATGAAATTCGAAGAATCTCTAAAATATTCCTTAAATATTCTTCTGGCGAAATTCATTAAAGGTTGTAGAAATTAATGCAGAAATAATTAAATTACCAGTTGATTTTTACTTTTAAAATATTAAATTTAAAACAGCATTTTTATAAAATAATTAAAAACTTTGAAAACGGGGAGCTGATCTCCAAAGAATCCGCGCAGCGAAGTTTCTCGGACATGAGAGCCGGCACAGGCCTGGCCTCAGATCAGACGACGTTTTGCATAAATTTACAGCATCATTTTTATTAAAATTCTGTTGGAAAAATGTGCAACATTAGTATATATACCCATAAAAGGGGTGCACAAATGTGACAGCAAGATTAATTTAAACTAATTTGTTGATTAGGAATTACGCGAAAAATCAAAAGAGCAAATCAGAAACTCATTAACATTTAACAATTAAAGAAGCCTTTTAATTTGTATTTTAAAGACACGCCCCATCACCTGCAGCGCTACGCGGCCAAAATATGAAATACTTCCCAAGACCGGAGAACACATCGAACAAGAGCGACGCATGCGTAAAACGCAGGAGCGGGATAGCCGCCGAATCGGGGCTTACGTACCGGGCTACAGTGGTTAAAAATCACGTGACAGTCGCGGTCTTATTCAAAACGCACTTTGATGCGCAGCTATCAAACAAAAGAATTCCACTTAGTTTGTTTTCTGCCGCTGTGGCTGTGTTTTCGATTTGACAATTAGATTATTCTTAAATAATAAGAAAAAATAACGTAAATTTCATTGGGAGTGTGTTATTCTACTGAAAATTTACTTTCATTTTTTGAGTGTATGAAAAAATTATCATCTCTATAGATGAAGTCGAGACCGGGGATAATATGTAATCTGTCGAATGTAAGTATTAACCCTTTTTTCCGTTTCAATGTTATATATACATTTTTAAGTGTGTTATATTATGTATTCTAAATCTTTGTTGAATTATAACAATTTAGTCTTTTGACCAGAATGTCGAAAATTTTATTTCTACGAAATTAAGTAGATCCGTAAAATCGTAATCTAGAAGAATTGGCTAATGTTATGGATATTAATCCACCCTGCTGTATTTTTCCAATACCTTAAAATTGTGTTACAGCTTTGAAATGTTTATATATTATTAAATAATCATTAATAATCATTATTAAATAGGCTGTGTTAAAATTTGGAGTATTTACAATGACTTCTAGGATATTAAAAGCTCAATTGGATATTTTCCCTTTTTTTTCTACTTTTGACAACTTTTGGATACAAATTATTTCATTTAATATGCATAAAATTATGCCAGTGCTTTGAACTTTTTATTTGACAATTATAATTCCGTTGCCTGGGAAAAATATCGGCCAAAAAATGTTATTTTTTTTGCTATTTTGTGTGTTGAAAATTGTTTTAGTTCGTTATTAACTCTTATACGCTCAGAGGTAAATATTGAACAATTTTTTTCTCTTTTCCTTTTTTTTTAAGTACTTATTTTTGTAATACAGCTTTGAAAATGGTATTATATATTAAATAAAATATGTATCCAATGACCAAGTATAGTTTTGGGGCAGAAATATTGATATTTAAAATATAAAAGTTGTGCTTGAAAAAAAATGTCACTTTTTTTCGCTTCTTTTGACAATCCGTATTGTTCCAATAATTTAAAATTGAGCGACGGCAGCTTTTAAATTTTTATATATAAAATAAATCATTCGGAAGTTGTTTGTGTTAAATTTTTGGGGTATTTACAATGTTTTATAGGGTACAAATAACTTATTTGGATATTTCCATTTTTTTTTCACTTTTGACAACATTATACGTGGTTGCAATTTTTTAAAAATTATTTAATGTACTTAAAATTATGCCTGTGCTTTGAATTTTTATACCATTTAACAACTATAATTCCGCTGCTTGTGAAAATTTCGGTGAAAAAATAATTTTTAGACATTTTGTGTTTTAAAAATTGTTTTATTTCGGTTATTAACACCTACTAGTTGACCCGCTCGGCGTTGCCAGGGCTCGTGATAAAACCTTAAATGAACCGCAAATAAAAAATACTGATAATTAGTGATAAAAATTCTCGTAAGAAAACATTAATAAAAAAGCTTTTGTTGTCCAAACCTGTTGAAATTTTTAATGGTTATAAATATAAAAGTTTTACAACCCATGTAAATATTACGTCAGATTTATTAGTATCTGGTTGTAAAATAAATATGTTTTCTTCCCCAGAAAACGACCCTTTTTCAAATTCTATAGAAGTGAAGAACTTCCCCCTCCCATTTACTTTTCCAGGCTTCAAAAAAGTGAAAGCGCATCACTTCCCTTTCCCCTTTGTTCACCCCTCTCAAAAAAAAAAAAACAGGTGGGCGAATGGATGCTCCTTCCAGGAAGGGGGAATAAAAATAGAATGAAGAGGAATTTATAAGGAGTATTTCCTAGGGGTAGGGTTGTGAGCAGTGAAGACCAATAGGTGAACTATTCTTTCCCCAACCGTCTTTATTATTCTTAATTCTATTTCCTGCTTTATCCACGCTTCAAAAATAGTTGAGACATGCGAAGTAAAGTCGAATTTGCACTGAAAAATTAAGACTTTTGCTTCTCGCTTTAATATATTATATGCTCAGAGATAAATATTGAGCACATTTAATATATTTTTTTAAATACTTATACTAAAACTTTGAAAATTTTATATATTACTAGGGGACCTATCCCCTGCGAGCTACGCTCGCCAACCCCCGCTCAGACTTCGAAGCCTCTAAAAACATGACAGCGTGCTTTGTTTTAAAAATATTGGTAAATCTGTAATTGGGTTGCCATGTTTTTAACGTTTTAATGGGGCATTTTTTGATTACCATGGCCTCATACACAGCTGTTGCGACAACTGACGACTGTTTTCGGAATTGATAAGTAAAATCAATTACAACTTGAAAACCAGCTTGTATAAAATGGTTAGGTTTAAATTGTGGCTACCTCTCGGACTTTTATAACAACGATCTGTATTCTATTCTTCCTTTGCGTTTAAGGATGAGAAAAATTCCATCTGCTTGTGAATAACATTAAGAACCACGGTATTGAAAAGTACTGTTATAGACATTTTCAGTAACAGGTTTTAATTTTCTCTCTATTTTAGTGCACCATCATGCATATTATCATGTTATTTTAAATATGTAAATTATTTATTTTAATATGTATATACGAATTTTCTAATAATTATTTATCATACAAAATTAATTAAATATTTTGTGCCTGCATTTATTCGGCATCCATTGATGACATATTTAAACAAATTTGCTAACCGCGATAATTTTACACCTTCTTATGTCACTTGAATATTGTCCATAAGAAAATCGAGTACTTTTCCAGTATAGGATCCTTTGCTTTTAGGTTTGGCGTAATTCGAGTTTCAAAAATGAATAGATTCGTTAATATACATATATTTGTTGCCAAAAGTTATGAAAACAAACCCAATGAACTTTTGGTGCTTTTCTATTATAGGGGTCTTGACGCTTTTTTAAAAAGCTTGGCGCAATTCGGGCATCAGAAAGTGAGATTTGGTGCCAAATGACATAAACAGCCATGGAAACAAATTCGACGATTTTTTTGTTTATATGCGTATTTTAATTATACGTATATTATTATTGTTTTTTCTATACAAATTACTTCTGATTATATATAAAATAGGATAAATGACATTTTACGCTAAACAAATTGTATAAATATTTTTTTGTTCCTTTCTTTTGCGTTTGCATAAATGACGTCATTTGGACGAATTTATTCAAAATATTTTCAGTTTATAAATTAAATTAAATGCTGACAGACGATTGAATCCTGACGATAGAAATGTGATTTTTTTTTTTCAAATTTACCTGAAAAACATGATTTAATCACAATCTTGTCTTCATTATCGATTGAAATAAAAGATAAATTCAATTTCAATTTGAAAATGACGAATAAAAATAAATCAATAATCCTTATCGGGATCCTTTTCAATTTTTTTCCCTTTTTTGTCACAAAAAAAACTGAGTAATTAGTTGCCATCATTACAGAAATGTCATTAAAATTAGAAAAAAGTAATATCTCGTAAACTAATTCCAATTTCAAAATTCTATTACCAGTTTTGACATCCGCGGATTTTTGTGGACAATTGGTATTAATTTCACCATCAAGCGTTTAATATTTTATTAAAAATAGCCCTGAAACATAATCAGTCGTTTAATCAGTCGTTTCATAAAATCGTTTCATAAATTCGTTTCATAAAATCGTTTCATAAAATCGTTTCACAAATTTGTTTCATTAGGATTTTATATATATAGGGTAGATATAAAGTGTGTGTCCAATGACTGTGTATAATTTTGATGCAAAAATATTGATATTAGGGTATAAAAGTCCCCCCCCCCCTCCCTTCTCTCTCTCTCTCTCTTTTTTTCCGACAATCGTATTTTTTTCTCAATAACTTAAATTGCTCTACAGCTTTGAAATTTTTATAAATTATTTTATTTAATATACTTAAAATTATGACAGTGTTTTGAACTTTGTATTCGATTTAATCATAATTCCTCTGCTAGGAAAAATTTGGTGAAAAAATATTAATTTTTAGATAGTTTGTGTGTTTTTTAAAAAATATTTAATTTATCTTTTGCTCAGAGATAAATTTTGAGCACATTTCCTTTTTTTTAATATTTATTTTTCTACTAAAGCTTTAAAATTTTTTTATATATTATATAAAACATATATCTCATGACCGTCTATAATTTTGGTGGAGAAATATTGATATTTAGGGTATAAAAGAAATGTTTAAAAAAAAAAAAAAATCGACATTTTTTTTTTTTTTTTCAAAATTTTAGATTGTTCTTCAATTTTGAAATGTTAAATAAATTATATTTACGTAGTTTGTGTTATATTTTGGTGTATTCACAATGATTTGTAGGATATAAAGGGCTCATTTTTTTTCAGTTTAAACAACTTTATACCTGGTTACAAATTATTTTAATTAGCACTTAAAATTATCCCAGTTTTTGAAATATATGTAAGATTTGATAATCATGATTCCGTTGCTTGGGGGCAGTAACGAATTTTATCAAATTAAAAAACCACTCGGATATAATAGTAATCTAAAATGGAGGCAATAATATATTATGTCAATTGGTTTGCTTAGCTCAGCTGAGACCGGCAGCGTCACGTGACTTCTCTAAATTGGAGAAGCGCGGAAGCCCGTCTTTCTCGTTAGCCCCGCGCCGAATGCGATGACGTCGCAGCTCAAAATCAGCTCCGATTGAAATGAACACAGGGCGCGAAGTAGGGAGAATCAGCCTTGCCAAAAAAGCAACGTACAAGGCGCGCGATCGCTGGTAAAAAGGCATTTTAAAAGAACAGCAATTAAACTGGAAAGGCTATAAAATAGAAATACGATGAGCTGAAATATAAAGTAATTAAAAAAGATAAAACTGTGATATATCTTTATCACACACCCTCCGTTCAAATGTTGATTTATATATATATATTACAAAATTTAAATTTTTTCCGCAATTATTCTATAAAATTTGTCCATTCAATAATATTCGGTATATAACCCAGCTTATTAAAATAATTCTCATTCTTAAAATAGCCTTTTACTATCCATATGTAAAGCCAATTATTCCTAATCCACTTAATAATATTTATTCGAATGTAGTTATTCTAAAAATGGCGATAGCTTTTTTAATTTATTCTTTAAATAGAACATCTTTATTTTAATCCATTATTAAAATTCATTAGTATTATTCCCGTGTGGTCAAATTGCTATAACTTCTTTATTTAAATGCTAAAATATCGTATCTCTTAAAATATTCCGCTCAAAAAACCTTATTTCATAAAGTTATCCTATTATTAAATATCAAATGTCTATTAAAATATTTCCGAAAAACTTTAATTCTTTCTTTTTTTTTTTCCCCTTTTATAAAGATTCATTTTCTTTTCTTCTTATTATTTTTATTACGTATTAAATTCGAAGTTTAGCTACAGCCTCAAAAACAGATAAGCTCGTTTGTTGATATGACAGGCATCTGGTACGAGATTATGGAATATTCTGGAAGGGCGTAGAAAATTTTTGCATTTTACAACAAAATAAATCCACCGGAAATATTGATAAAGTTCCAAAAGAGACCTTTTGATTCGATAGAAGTGGGTCACGTGACGTATTCTGTATTATTACGCAAGCTAGTTTAAAAACACGATCATCCTGATTCGGAGAGGATTTTTTTCGACGCTGGTGTTTGCTAAAAGAATCGGGACGGATTCTAGAAAATAATGTAACGTTGTATTTTTTTTCGTTTAGCGTTGGCTAATGAGCATTTTCCCTGAAGAGATGTCTTAAACTGGAAATAAAAGGTTCTTCGACAAAAATATGGACTGACATTTCTTGTTGTTGATGATACCACCCGGCCGCCTGATGCGAACTAAAAGGGAAACCAATAACATAGCTAACCCTATTTATCACGAGCACGACTGCCTTCTTCCCGGATTTGAACTTGGAAACACGACATTAATATAATAAGTCGAACAGGATGCTGGTGATCAACAGAAAATTTGTGTAGTTAAACGTGAAATTTGCCGATTAGAAGAATATGTTACGAGGACGTCTACGCCATTACAGCACGTTTACGTCTGGTGTTTTGTTATTTTGTAGTTTTATAATAAATTAAAAATGGTCAAACCTAAAAGAGAAAAGAAGAGGAAAAGTTGGCCTAAGTGAAGTTGTTGCTAGAGAATATACTATTCATCTTCATAAGCGTCTTCATGGTGTTGGTTTTAAAGGATTGCGAAAAAGCAGAACTTTTGTGTTATCAAGAAAATTAAAGATTTTTAGATGTGTGAGACTTTCCTGTGAAATATGCTCAAGAGTAACTGTAAGTTGGTATTTTTATTTATTGGTATCTTTATATGTTGATATTTATTAGTTTATGTTATATTTAAAATGTTTTATTTATTTAATAGTCTACTTTGAAATTTAAAGGTTTTATATACTATGTTATACTGATTAAATTTTTGTTTTTAAAATTTATTTCTGTTGCAAATATTTAAGTGTTGTTAAGGTTAATTAATTTATTTGATGATTTCGTGTGATACGTCATTGTAATATATAGCGGTATAATTTATATTTTCATGTTTTAAGAACAGATATTTAAAAAAAAAAAAAAAAAAAAAAAAAAAACTATTATGTCACTGAGATCGTAAATTACATATTTATTTACTATTTTATCTATTTCGTTATTTGTATGGTATATAGTGTTATAAGTTTAAAATTTAATGTTTTTAAGATCCGGATATTTAAAAGAAGATCGAGTTAACTCTTTTGTTAAATTAAATATTATGGCAGAACCAAAATTTATAGCATTTGATCCAGATTTAGGAGTTGAGATACAGGCGTGGTTAAAATACTTTGATGATGCTTGTGAAAAAGAAAAGAAGGATGATGATTGGAAGTTTAAAAATATTTCTCAAAATTTAAAGGGAGAAGCTCTTAAGATTTACATTAATGATTGCCTTAATTGCACTAAATACGAACAGATAGCTGATATCTTAACTGAGAATTTTATTAGGGTAAATATCCCGAAATTTTCTGAATTTTCTGCTTTGAAATTGGATAGTTTAAGTAACTTAGAAACTTATTTTAGAAAGAAAATTGAAATTGGTAGGAAATTGCATTTATGTGAAACTATATTACTACAATTATTAACCGATGGTTTAAAACCAGAATATCAAAATTATCTAATTGTTAACCCTCCTGAGAGTACAACAGAATGGTATAGAATTGTTAAGCAATTTGTGGAAGTTTCCACCCCTGCTGTTACAAGTCCATCATTACCAAGTAAACCTAATGCAACTAATTTTGACATTCCTCGATATAGTGTGCAACCTAATAGACCAAATTTTCAACAAATTAATACTCCTAGGCATTAGATTCAGTCAAATCGGCCCAATAATCAATTTAATTCTCCTCGAAACTGGGTTCCTCGACCAAACTATAATTTTCAAAGACCTAGAAATTTCCAAAACGGAGTACAAAACAATTATTTTCAGAACCAGTACCCATCTAGGCCATGTAGAATTTGTGTAAACAAGGGTATAATGAATGCTTTTCACTGGGAAAAAGAGTGTATTTTTAATAACAACTCAACACCCTCTGATACTCTTCCAATTGGTACTCCTAATATTTGACAATTAATTGTGTATGGATATACGAATAATTATAATTTACCATGTGTCGTCGATACCGGTT
Source organism: Maratus michaelseni (assembly GCA_963931845.1). NCBI lineage: Eukaryota > Metazoa > Arthropoda > Arachnida > Araneae > Salticidae > Maratus > Maratus michaelseni. Next base: position 203,094,049 of record OZ007592.1, read on the forward strand.
CAACTATCGCAATTTTACCATTAAAGTTTGTTAAAAAATTGAATGCTAAAATTGAAATTGTTCCTCCAGTTACTATTGGTCAGGCAAAGGGATTTTTACAAATTAATCAAAAGTGTAGTATTCTTCTTAAAGTGGGTAAAATCCAAAAATATGTTAACTTTTTAGTATGTGATACAGATTTAGATTACTGCATCTTGGGGTTAAAAGAATGTTCAAAATTTAATTTAAATATAAATTGTAAGAATTGTACAGTAAAACAGGGAAGGAAGATTATAAATAGGAGTATATCCATACATGATGAGAGATCACTTCATTTTAATACTGTAACTGTAAAAAAACTACAACAAGGTAAGGATAACTTGATAACTTCTGATTGTGACAATTTGAATTTATTTAATGATGGTAACTTGATAACAACTTATAATGAAGATACTATTTCATGTAAAGATGAGTTATTAACAAATGGTGATAGTAATGAGAGTTTAAATGGATATAATGATGACAAAGTATCACCATATACTAATGAAAATTTTGTGAATACTCAGGACTTTTTTGCAGCTAATTACAATGATTGTAACGTGCAGCCTGATTACAGAAGTTCAATGACTCCTCAAAATTTTCGCGATATTAATGATTATAATTCAGATTTAATTGGGGAAATAAATTTAATTGAAAATGGGGATTTAAGGGAAATAGTTCAAAATTATAGGGATATTTTTGCAAAACATAAATATGATGTGGGTAAGATAAATATTGAACCACAACGCGTTTTACTAAAATCTGACCTACCTATATCTTTGAGGCCCTACAGAACTTCCCCCTTAGAGGAAAAAGAAATAAAAAATCAAATTCAATCTTTGTTAGCGGCTGGTCTCATAAAAGAAAGCAATAGTCCTTATTCTGCCCCCGTCACCTTGGCTATGAAAAGAGAGGAAGGTAAAAAGACCCGTCTATGTATAGATTATAGGAAATTAAATGCAATAGTTAAAAACGATTCAGAACCTTTACCTCTTATCGATGAAATATTAGATAAATTGAGTAGTGCCCAGTATTTTTCCACTTTGGACTTAGCCTCTGGCTACTGGCACATACCAATACATCCATCCGATACAGAAAAATTAGCTTTTGCCACCAATTTTGGCCTCTTCGAATGGCTGGTGCTCCCCTTTGGTATAAAGACAGGCCCCCCGATATTTAATAGAACCATTAGAAGAATCCTCAATAAGTATAAAATTGATTTTGCTTGCCATTATTTCGACGATATCATAATTTTCTCCTCCTCTCTAGAAGAACATTTAAATCACTTAGCAAAAATCTTTGAAATCTGTAAACTAGAAAACCTTAAATTTAAACTTTCTAAATGTAAACTAAATCAAAATAAAATTAATTTCTTAGGCTATGAGATCACCAATGGGACTTTAACTCCAGCTAATACCAATATTGAGACAATTAAAAAATTGAAACCTCCCTCTAATGTTAAAGAACTACAACGATTTTTAGGTTCCATTAATGTTTATCACAAATTCATAGATAAATATGCTGAAATTAGATACCCCCTCAATAAATTACTTAGGAAAAACACAATATGGGAATGGAACTCAGAATGTCAAAACTCTTTTGAGAAATTAAAAAAATACTCTAATTGCAAAACCAATTTTAAAAATTTATGACCCAAAATTACCCCTCCACATGTTTGTAGATGCCTCTCAGGTAGCAGTAGGTGCAGTTCTAAAACAACCAGGGAAAGATAATTTTTTGCATCCTATTGCTTACCATTCTAGAATTTTGAAGAGTTATGAACAAAATTACTTTATAACTGAATTGGAATGCCTTGCTATCATAGATACTCTTGATAAGTTTTATCACTATTTTCATGGTACTAAATTCACAATCCATACCGACCATGCATCTCTGGTATGGTTAAAGAATGTTAAAAATCTAAGAGGTAGACTTTTTCGATGGTCTTTAAAACTTAGCATGTTCGATTATGAGATCAAGTATCAAAAAGGTTCTACAAATGTCGAAGCGGACATGTTGTCACGAAATCCTGTTGCTTATCTTAATCAACATGTAAGTTTATTATTGGACAAAAAAGAAATTATAGCGATGCAAGATAAAGATAATGTTTGTGACAGAAAATACAAAAAAGAGAATGGGATTATAATTATTCAGAGAAAAGGATTAAAAAAAATAGTAGTACCAATGTCACTCAGGAGAAAATTATTACATATTGCTCATGATAATTTTGGACACTTAGGAATACAAAAAATGCTTAACTTAATATCTCCAAACTATTATTGGCCCAACATGACAATAGATATTACACAATTTGTTAAACATTGTGATACATGCCAGAGAAATAAAAAACCAAAACAAAAAAGATTTGGCTTGTTACAAGCTATGCCAGCCACAGATCAACCTTTTGAATGTCTTTCTATTGATACTGTGGGTGGATTTAATTATTACAATTCAACAAAAAAATGCTTACACATAATAATAGATCATGCAACTAGGTTTGTTTGGGCTTTTCCATCCAAAAGTGTTACTACCGAAACATATACTAACTGTTTAAAACAAATTTTCAATATTCAAGCACCTAAAACAATACTTAGCGATAGACATAAATCTTTTAGGTCTCCAAGATTCAAAAAATTCCTCAGAAAATATCATGTTCAACAACGTTTTACATCATCACATCACCCCCAAACCAATGGGAAGGTAGAACGAGTGAACCAAACTATAGTTACTAGACTTAAATGTAAAGTTAATTCCATTTCTTCTAAAATACCTTGGACTAGATTATTAGACCAAGTCATCAAGAATACAATAACACACCACATTCCATAACCAAATTCCCACCTGCCTATTTATTTTATGGTCAATTACCTTATGAATCTCCTTTAAAACAAAATTATTACCCTCCTGTTAATAAAGCACTCAAAATTACAAAAGCGCGAACTTGTGAATTCCACCTTAAAAGTAAAAGACTCTATGATAGAAAATTTGTTGAATCTCAACTAGAAATACAAGATTATGTAATTTGTGAAGAATTTAAATATCCTAACACTAGAAAATTAGAACCTACTTTCTCTGGACCATACAAAATAATAAATAAACTTTCTGATGTGACCTATGAAATAGACAAATTTAATTATGAGACTAAATTAAATTCAGTTATTGTACATGTGTCTAAATTAAGACCATATTTTTCACCAGATAACTTCAGACTGTTTCATGAGCAACCCAAACAACAATCAAAATCACCACAGACATCACAAACACCATCACAAAATCAAACTAAAGTAAAAACAATAGAATAAATTCTAATTCTTTAAATATCTCTTATTACTCTAGTTTCAACATTATCAGGTATGTCTTTGGTGTACAACGATATTACCCATTTTTGAAAGTTTAATATTTTAAAATTTAAAATAAATGTCACAGCTTTTATTTCAACATTGTGGTTATATTTTAGCCTGATCAACTAAAATATTTACTTGTTTTTGAGAGTTTTTGAGGTTGAGTAGACACCTTATGCAGGCATAAGATGTGTATTTTGATTTTAGGAATTGTCAAATTGATGTTGAAAAATAAAATTAAATGTTTTAATTCTATATCAAAATAAACTATTTTTACTTATTTACTTTTTCTTAAACCAATTGTTTCAAAGATTTAATATTATGTTATTTACTTCAATAGATAATCAAATAGTAACCGTTTTATAAATATTTCTATAATTATACAAACATATAAATGATTGGATAGTGATGATGTGATTTTACAGTGATTGTTTTGGTGTGACAATAGAAAATTAAGTATCTAAACTAATTGCCTTTGTATTCCATTTCTCAGCTAAAAACATCTTTTATTTGTTATTTATTGTCTTTATTTATTCTAAGTTTGCCAAAAAAAAAAAAAAAACTCTCTGCATTTAGGATATGAATACTTATAACTTAACAGTATAATTTTGTAAAAGGGTATCAGAGGAAAAAATTATTGTAAGGAACTAATGGTTGAGAGTTCAATTTCTAAATATTTAGATTTAAATTTATTTGGATTTTGAAATTATTATTATATATATTTTTTTTTGTATACTTTCGACTGGCAAAAATACTTTCTTATATAATTAAAAAATAAGAAATTTATTTATTTGCTATGTAATTATTTTATCCTCAACCAATATTTTTCCTAACAATAAATAAACAAACTGTGATATTTTCTTAAATTATACTGATGTTATTATATTATTATTTCTACTATTGAATTATATTATGAATTACTACATATGTTGAGAAGTATTAGTTATATTGAAAGTTATTATTGTTATGTTTATGAATTGAATTTTATTATAGCATTTATTTATATTATTGAAGAGTTATATTATTTATTAGTGAAAAAATGTTTGACAAATATTAGTTAAAGATGGTGGGATCCCAACAGAAATATAACAAATCCCACAGGAATATAACAAAGATAACATATTCCAAGTACAATAAACGACCAAGAGATAATTTGACTTGTTTATTATGTGAGAAAATTAATGTGATACTTAAGAGAAGATGTTGTGACAAGTGCTAGCATTATAAGGTCATTATAAAGTATTGGTAAGAATGACTACAGTTTTAAAATTTTGATGGAGTAATGTCTTTATTTTCAGCCTTTACATAAAAACTGTATTTTTAAGAAAGGGACTGCAGTAACCATTTTTTTTAAAAAACAAAATGAGGACTTATCACGATCCAAGAAAGAGACTGAAATAAAACAGTTGGATCTAATGAACTCAAATTTGAATTAAGTAGAATTTTTTTTTAAAACTTTGTTTTAACAATTTGCTAGTGACTACTTATTCTAAAGCTTGTGAACTTGGTAAAAGCAAAATTCTGTTACTATTATTATCCTGTTTTTCCTGTTTATTAATATTTATTATTTATTGTTATTGTATTTTTCTTGTGCACTTACAAATGGTAAGTGAGATTGTAACCATTTCTTGTATTATTTTACAGGGGAAATGCTCGTAGCTTTATTTTTATTTATCTATTAATTTTAATTGATTACTATTATTTTATTTTTGTTTTTGTTTTTGTCTTCCAGTTCTTCAGAAATTCCCCATCTCCTTGCTGGCAGTCTCTAAATTTATACTAGTCAAAATTCAAATTTCTAAAGTATTAAATTTATATTGTCTGAATTTATAGTTACTTAACTATTAACTTCATACAAAATCTTTAGGGAGGGGGGATAATATTACAAAATTTAAATTTTTTCCGCAATTATTCTATAAAATTTGTCCATTCAATAATATTCGGTATATAACCCAGCTTATTAAAATAATTCTCATTCTTAAAATAGCCTTTTACTATCCATATGTAAAGCCAATTATTCCTAATCCACTTAATAATATTTATTCGAATGTAGTTATTCTAAAAATGGCGATAGCTTTTTTAATTTATTCTTTAAATAGAACATCTTTATTTTAATCCATTATTAAAATTCATTAGTATTATTCCCGTGTGGTCAAATTGCTATAACTTCTTTATTTAAATGCTAAAATATCGTATCTCTTAAAATATTCCGCTCAAAAAACCTTATTTCATAAAGTTATCCTATTATTAAATATCAAATGTCTATTAAAATATTTCCGAAAAACTTTAATTCTTTCTTTTTTTTTCCCCTTTTATAAAGATTCATTTTCTTTTCTTCTTATTATTTTTATTACGTATTAAATTCGAAGTTTAGCTACAGCCTCAAAAACAGATAAGTTCGTTTGTTGATATGACAGGCATCTGGTACGAGATTATGGAATATTCTGGAAGGGCGTAGAAAATTTTTGCATTTTACAACAAAATAAATCCACCGGAAATATTGATAAAGTTCCAAAAGAGACCTTTTGATTCGATAGAAGTGGGTCACGTGACGTATTCTGTATTATTACGCAAGCTAGTTTAAAAACACGATCATCCTGATTCGGAGAGGATTTTTTTCGACGCAGGTGTTTGCTAAAAGAATCGGGACGGATTCTAGAAAATAATGTAACGTTGTATTTTTTTTCGTTTAGCGTTGGCTAATGAGCATTTTCCCTGAAGAGATGTCTTAAACTGGAAATAAAAGGTTCTTCGACAAAAATATGGACTGACATTTCTTGTTGTTGATGATACCACCCGGCCGCCTGATGCGAACTAAAAGGGAAACCAATAACATAGCTAACCCTATTTATCACGAGCACGACTGCCTTCTTCCCGGATTTGAACTTGGAAACACGACATATATATATATATATATATATATATATATATATATCTGACCTATGTCATACGATAACGCTCGTATTTATAAATAAATTTTGATGAAACTAATTGTGTGTATTAAGCTAACCAATATCTCGACCGAGTTCGTTGGCCAGCTTGGTCCGCCATTTTGTTTCAAGATGGCGGCCATTTAAAAATTTAAAACTAAAATAAATATGCAAAAAAATTAAAAATTAAAATTTATTTTTTAATTACGTTTTAGGCCTTGATACAAGGATTCCAGAGCATTTTTTGGTTTACCTCTATCTTAAAAAATGGCTGCGATAGAGCAGTTTGAAATTCTAGGGTGGCTGACATTTTGAAACAAAACAGCACATTAACGCGATTACTCGCAAATTATTTTCTTTCATTGTTGTAATAATTTTCCCAATCATACGCATAAAACTATATATTCACTAGCCGCCACTGGCGACCAGTTTGGTCTCCCTTAAATGTATGTTAAACATTGCAACACGTTACATTTATTCATAATTTAATTTTCCCTTAATCCTTCGCCAAATCGGAAGATTCTAATAGACAAATCATGAACTTTTGCGATCATGGTAGCATTTCGCATATTTTTTGGGCACAAATGTCACATACGCACGTTGGCGCGATTCCCCCCCCCCCTCCCCCGCCAATTTGGCGAAAACTTTGTTATGGAAATTGTTGTTTATTTACTTTTATTTTTTATTTTAATTCTATAAATTATTTTTGATATGTATATCAATATTTATTTACAACAAACTATCATTTATTTATTTTTATTCTTTTTTTTAATTATGAGTATTTTTGTTAGCCGGGAGCAGATGATAATTCGCCAAATATCGTTCCCATCACCGTCATTCATACTACAATTAATTTAATTTAAAATTATAAACCTGTCACTCATTTCATTTAAAATACTTAACTTTAATCTAAAATGCTTATATTACATAAATTTAAAATACTTCACACTTTTCATTTAAAAGAGAAAATAAATAAATAAATAAGAAATAATATCATAAATCAAAACATTTGATTTCAAAATCAAAGTATCATTTCTAATTTGTACACGCGATAAATAAAAGCTGTATTAGCGATTTTAAAAATGCTAAAAATCTGATTCATTAAATATTATTACATGAGTTCAATTTACGTCAAGAAAAGGTCCGAAAGTTGAGTTGTATAGCACATAATTATGGTAAACTTTGATTGTCTCACTGGTGCGAATTATTTTTTTGACGCGAGGCAGCGGTCCAAAAATTCATTCGCGGAGAACTTGCTTTGCGAATGATTACCTCCATGATTTAATATTTTAAATGTTCACGACGAATCAATCTTTTTTTTGTTTACTTTTATGAATAGAGAATTTGAACTGCGAATCTTTCGACTGAAGTTATTGCAGAATATATACATAATTGAACGCAAGTCATCTCTCAAATATTAATTTATTTTGAACGATCTTTCTTAAAATGTAACTTTTATGCAGTTTATTCGAAAAAATAATTTTGAATAAAAATGGCCGCTTGGCATATGAAAAAGCGATGCGGCATCCCGGAACTGTTGAGGACAGTCACATGACTTACAGTTTTATTATAGAGATATCCGTTAGCGACAAAATTGGCGACATTTGGCGAAATATCGCCAAATTTGGCGACCAAAATAAGTCTTCATAAATGAAGCCAATTTGGCTATTGCTCAAAAATTTGGCGAATTTCTTATTCAAATTCAGTATTAAGAATCTTTTGTAAACGTTTCTTTGCATTTTAACTTGCTGTTTTCGTGTAACATTAGCTAAAATTTTAAAACGAAGATGTAGGAAAGCTACCTTTTCCTCCCGGTACAGGCCGGAAATGACTTTTTTGTATTGAAAGCTACCTAATATACCAAAAAAAAAATCTTGTATGTGATAAGATGCGGTTTCATATGGTCGCCTCTCCTCCTATATGTTCAGGTTAAAAAAATTGTCTTTAATAACACCGTTTCATTTTAGCTGTTTCTAATATTCTAAGAAGTCACACTTTCTTAAGCCTGAGTTACGCCAAAGCCACTGTAAAAAGTGAGTACTAATTTTTTTTTTTTTTTTTTTTTTCATTTTTCTTTCCTTCTCTTTACGATAATTTTATCTATGAAAAACTAATTTATTTAATCGATTTGTCATGAAGCATTGTGTTACCGGTTGAAAAACTCCAGTCTTAGTAGATTTCGCTCCCATACTGTAACTTGGACTCTTTTGAAAGGGTGACCGGCCTGGACCTAAAGTTTCAGGCAGTGTGTATTTAGCAGGATCTGAAAATATGTGAAAATGTTAGCAACAATACTCTATATTAGCAACAATATCTATGTTATAGATTATTAGAAAATTCTATTATGTAACATAATACACTAATTGCATAGCATTGTTGTATGAATATTTTATAAACTTTTCACCGAATTTTAAGAGTGGTGGTAGTCAAAAACGAACTTTTTTGTCAACGTGCGTGCGTTTGGAAATTTCTAAAACAAGGGGAGTTCCCTAGGACAATCAATAACATTGTTTATGGCTAGGTATTTCAATAAAATGCATAGAAATACGAATTTAAATCGACGTACGTCTCCCGAATTTATCTGTTGATGAAAATTCAAACGGAAAACACACCTTATGAAACATAAATTACGCTTTTTTTTACCTTTCACAGAAACACAGCAAAGTACAGTCGTCTGCATAATATTTTAAGGCACACATTATTTGAAAAAAAAAAAAAAAATGTTAATTTGAGTCCTTCCATATTTAAAAAAAGTGTCGTTTCTTTTTTTCCTTTTATATATATATATATATACAAAGCAATTACAGTTTTTGACTGCATGAATGCGCATATTGTTTTTCCCATTGTTTTATTTATAATAGTATACAAAATAAAAAATAATATAAATTGTAATATATAAATTGTAATAATATAAATTGTAATATTTCCGATTTGGAAAATTTGAATTAGTTTATTTTATCTATCTATATATTAATAGAACAAAGAGTCTGTGAGTCTGTTTATCTGTCTGTGTATGCTCTCCTGCTGATTGATGGATTTGGCATGGAGCTACTCCAAGGTGTACACGAGACTCCTTCAGAGAGATTTTTTTCAAAATTTGATTTAGATTGTTTTTAAATTAAGCTTTAATGGATTTTTTACTGGATTTTTGCACTGGGTATTTTCTGTTGCCATTCATATCTGGTTACTAAATATCTCATAATTTCAGTCTTTACAATTCAGAATAGAACAAAAATGCGCTTTCAAATAAAGCTTATTTCAAAACTGCAACGTAATTTGCGAATGTTTAATGATTAATTTATTTAAAAAAAAATAATTAACAAAAATTTAAACATGTATGTCAGGTTTCTTAGAATCAGCTGCAAGAGTTGAAAGCTATTCTTAAGGGATTAGCATATTGTATGTATTGTATATGTATCTATTGTGTACCGTTAAAGGCTTTCTTTAGAAAATTCTTAATCCGAAGAGTAGGAAGGTGGAACAGAATGAAAGAAGTATTTCTATTGCAATGTGGTCTTTCATAGATAAGAAAGCTATGGCCCTCTTTTGTTTAGGAAGACAGATGCGTCAAGAGGAAGGAAGTGTTGTCAAGGACCCTTGGAAACAGAGGAGAAACCCCGTAGCAAGGAGGGTGCTCGGCAGTTGACGAGAGAGAGAAAGGGAGTTCTAGCGTGGCAGCGAAGTGTGAAGGTTGGTTTTTCAGAGAGCAGCTCTGAGCACGTGTATAGAACGGCATCTCTCTAAAGGAAGAGAGATAGCGTGTGTGAGATTAAGAAAAATCTCGGTTCTGAGTGAATTAACGTAGTCTAACGGTACACGTAGAGCGTTTTCTGTAATTGTTTTGATTTAGTGTTAAACCGGATAATTTACATCCGAGTTTAAGTGTAAATATTGTTAATAAATTGTTACTTTAACTTTAATTGAAAGAGTTAGGTTGTTCTTGAATATACATCACGGATCGTGCCCGATATCACGTATTAATATCGGTGGTGGCAGCATATCGATAGACCGGATTTATTTCGAAGTTGTGTGGACTGAGAAGTGGAATCCGACAATGTATTTTTTTGCTTTCGACTTCAATAAATGTCGAATTGCAAACGATTATTTTGTTTCTTTTCACAACACTGAGACACTAATAATGATATATCGTTTGATTTATTTTCTAAATTTTGGGAACGTACAAAATGCGTGGTTTTGTTCTAAGCCATTTTTTGTTCTTAACACAATGGCTGAGAAGTTCCCGGTCTGGCACACAGATGGCGTTGCAATCGCCAAACCTATGCCTTTTTTTTAGTATAAATACTAACCTTTAAAAGGTAGCATAAAAAATGTTATGACGATTCGCCATGTGGATAAAACGTTAGAGTGGTTTTAATTGAACGACTTTGTTGATAAACAAAAAAAAAATGGATAAACAAAAATTTCGTGTTTTGATTAAAACATTGTTATTTGATGAGGAAAACACCGTTCAAACAAAAGCTTGGCTTGATAAGCGTTATTCGGACACTGCACCAGGTAAATAAACTATTATTGACTCGTTTGCTGAATTTAAACGTGTCGTACGGACACCAGTGATGCACCACGCTCTGGTTGCCCAAAAGTTGTGGTTACTTCGGAAAACATAAACAAGTGGGTAAGTGTGATCGAAGATCGCACAAAGGGTTTCGTTTAATATTCCTTTCAAAACACTTTATCCTTTCTTTAATAAATCCAAATAAATTTCTTTTAGCAAAAAAAAAAAAAAAAAAAAAAAGTCATGTTTTTTATAAAGTAAAAATTTATTCGGTCTATTTTTTCGTTTTTTCGAATATCTAAACCAGCCCGATAGCGGACGAAGCCCACTATTCTATTCTGTCATATTAATATCTGTCATGCGGACTAAATGCGATATTTAAAAAAAATAATTTCAAAATTAAACATGTTGTACACCTTCAAAATGTTAAAATATGCAAATATTTCCATAATCGGATTTTATCACGATTCAATATGTTTCTCAAACTCATATATTTACTATTCTCTATTACTCATATTGATACTCGCTTTCTATTATTGTCAAACATATGAAAAATGCGTTAAACTTCCAATAGGACGTCAGATTTTCTTTTTAATTCTCTAATGACGTGATATTAATCTGCTTTGTGTACATACACATATTCATACTTCTTGTATTATTGAGAAATCTTAGAAATTTTCCGTTTTATTACCACTATGACGTCAATCAATTTTATTTCATATTAATGTTTTCTTCAATGGGTGAAACTTTTCATTTCATTTTCATTCTTCACGTGGAAATCGTTCCATAGAAAATTAATTATTGTAGAAAGAATTTCATTGTGGATTTTTAATTTTTGGCAACTGCTTTAATGAAAAATGTTTAAATTTAATAGGAAAAGGCTGTTAGAATTTTGGTTTTTTTATCTCTATTTATTAAAATACGTTTTTTTCAAATTTTAATATTTTGAACTTCATAGCTGGTATTCAACTATATATACGCAAAGTTTCAACTCTGTAAGTTACATAGTTTTTGAGAACGGCTCTGTGACGGACAGACAACGGAGCGGGAGTAATAGGGTTTCGTGAGATGAACGAAACCCTAAAAGAAGTCCACAAAATCGTTTTGGGGAACCATAAAGTGAAGTTGCTGGAGATAGCTCAGACTCTGAAGATATCCAAGGAACGTGTAGGTTTTATTTTGAATGAACATTTGTCTATGAAAAAGCTGTTGTCAAAGTGGGTGCCGCGCGTGTTGACTTTTGACCAAAAACAACGAGTTGATGATTTTGAGCACTGTTTGGAGCTTTTTCGTTATAAAGTTATGATATTTATTATTAAATTATTATTATTATTTATTTATTAAATTGTTATTATTAAATTATTATTATTATTATTATTATTATTATTATTATTATTATTAAATTATTATTTATTATTAAAGTTATGTTATTTATTAAAGTTATAAATTTATGTTAAAAAGTTCTGTTTTCTTTATTAGACCGGGAACTTATCAGCCCATGTAAGGAAAAATGTTTCATTTTTCGCGTAGTCGTAAATAAAATGTTTCAAATTCATGTATGGAAAGGCACGTTTTCTTTTAAAATTTATTTTGTTTCAATGACAGATTTTCGTCATTTAGCCACTTTAATAGTTTCTCTGATTAATAATTTCACTGCTCGTGAAAAATAAAAAATAAAATTATCTTTGTGATCCGGAACTTTAATCTTAATCTAGGCTGAAAATAAAAAGGAAAAGTACAAATCCTTTATGTAATAGGTGTAACATGTTTCATTTTTTATGGATGAAAATGCCAATATGCTTTTACATACGTCATATTCATCATAAAGGTTGTCTTTATATGTTTAGGATTGATGAGGGTTTTTTTTCTTTTTCTTTTCTTTTCTTTTTTTTTTTTTTGTATTCCCGCGATGCGAAGAATAGGTTTATTGCTAGTTGTAAATATTTTTAAGTCACAGATTATTTTCATATAATTTGAGATAGTTGTTCCGATTGTTAAGTTTCCGCTTAATCTAAATGACATTCCAGCCATCATCACAGAAAAATCAATAAATGAAGATTTATCTCCAAAAGAAATTCAATTGAATTAGTTATTTAAAATTAAGAATACCGGAAACGCAAAAATTGGCTTAAAAATTATTTTTATTGTATTACTGTATTAAATATCACAGATTCAGTGATGTATCGCATTAGTTATTATTTAAATGAGCTGAGTTCAAAAATTCATGAGGTTTTCCCGTATTTCACAAATAAAGCTTATTCTTTAAGCGGCAAATCTCCTTTCTTATCAGGAAATAATCAAATGAGCATTTACTAGAGAGACAGATTCCACATGATGGTCCACTATAATGGTCGCTTCGATCTGTAAGGCATTACTGTCACTGGTTTTAATTTTATTATTATTATTTTTTTTTAATGGATCTTTGTATAAAATAAAATTTACGTAATTACCGTTCATCATTTAGTTTCTACATCACAATTGTGATTTCGTCAATAATATTTGAAATTCTACGGAGTATTTTGGCGAGAAATGACTGTAGTTTATTTAATCATCTGTCCTATTAAAGGAAGGCTTATATAATAGAGTTTTTTCTTTGCATTAAATCTGTTAAGTTTTTTTTTTTTTTTCCTATTTTGGTTTTGTATGTTTTAATCATTTACATGGGTCCCATTTTTAAGTCACCGTCACAAACAAGAAATAGGCAGTTTTGATTAGCGGAATTGCCTTGACCTCCGCTGAAGTACAATGGTTGATTCGCTGACTGCAACTTCTCTATTTTTGAACGACATCCATTCCTGATAAAATATATGTGTTTTACTAATACCCTGTTCACATCGGACATTTAAGATATCTTAGACCGCCATTTTTGGGGTGGTACCTTCCCGAAATTGAATACCTGTCCACACTGGCTGTATCTAATACTACGTTCAGATCGGATAGTTAAGATATCTTAGACCGCCGAACTCACTGAGTGAGTTCGAACTTTCTATTGTTAGATACAGCCAGTACCACTCAGTCTGATTGGCTCTGGAGGCCGATTGGCTGTTGAGGTTGCCTTTAACTTATGCGCATGCGCACATTCTATGTTTGTCCAGATCTCGGACACGGTGATATTCAGTGAGTTATCTTCTAGATGAGTTTTGCGGTGTGCACAGGTATTCAATTCCGGGAGTGTACCACCCCAAAAATGGCGGTCTAAGATATCTTAAATGTCCGATGTGAACAGGGTATAACAATAGAAAGTTCGAACTCACTAAGTGAGTTTCTGGAACTCACTCAGTGAGTTCGGCGGTCTAAGATATCTTAACTATCCAATCTGAACGTAGTATAAGAATGAGCCTAAATTTAAAAGAGTGTTCAATACCTGGTACAATGGAACTTTTTACTCCCTTCAGCCTCTCTCTCATGGTATAAGACGGCCATTTTGGATAAACCCATTTATCACTGTCAACTCTATCATATTTTGCTGGACCAGGAGACTTTTCTTTCGGAAGTCCTTTAAGTAATTCTCCTATGATGGGAGCTTTGCATTCATCTAGTCCTTTGTTGGTTTGACCTCTGATATTGTATGCAGCGGGGCCTTGAACGGCGCAAGAGAATGTCCGTCTTTCGTCCCTGGAAGCAAAAGTATAACAGCCCAGTCAAACCGGCATGTAACTATGAATTTTGGGATTGATTGCTTTTATCTATATATTTAAAACGAAAAGCGCATTCTGTCAAATCCACATTGAAAATCGTCTCTTTGCGCATGCGTCAACGTTTTTTTTTTTAAGGCTGCGTTTTTTTTTTTTTTTTTTTTTTTACCCTCAGAAACGGGAAACTTGACTGATTAACCAAACCCTCACCTATTTATTCTAGGGGTTTGAAAAGGGTTGATTGAAAACGGATGAAGCCGTGCCATTGCATTGAAAGCATAGACCTTCAAATATATTTTTGATCTGACGTTGAAAGTTAAAGCTTTTTTTTTTAAGAACTCATCTTTTCACTACTATGCATATATTTTCGCAAAATTTTAAAGAAAGTTTGGATGCAGTTATATTTATAACTGATTGAAATGTCAGAGAGTTCGGAAGATGGGAACTTTGTTTTTATTGCTATATTAAAGGAGCCGACGTGAAAACAAACAAACAAACAAAAAAGCGAAAAAAAAACATTTCTTTTACAACTAGAGAACAATACTTTTTCACGAAATTTTTACACGGACTGTAAAACCGTTTTATTTATAATCAATAAAGATTTCAAAGAGTTCGGACAAAAAGAACTTTTTATTTTAAAACTATGAAACGACCCTAAGGTAAAAGAAACAACAACAAGATAGTGGGTGCTTTTATCACTAAATATCAATATTGTTTCGCGAATTTTTTATTTTAAAATATAATTTCATACAAAATCGGGTTAACGGCATAAAATAATAAAAACTTGATTTTTTATCATGGGCCCGGACAACGCCAGGCGGGGGGCAGCTAGTTTATTTTATTACTGTTCTGTAAGGGATGGGGGTGTAAAACTCAAGAGTGTAAAATTGAATTTTCGAGTTCTGATAATATTGATATTCAGCTATCACCTTAAAACAGAATAGTTGATCCGTAATCCAGCATGTGATCAGGGCTTTTGGCTACGACAACGATTTTTTTTCTCTATTATGTACAAGGGTTTGAAGTCGGAAGGAAGTGTAGAATCCAGTTTTAGGGATTCAAAGTCGCTGCCATTTGCTCGTCATCTGGAAAAAAATCAGGCTAGCAATTCCGAAATGTCGCACCATTTTGAATTTTGGCAAAATCCCGTAGCAATTTTTTTTCCCGGTATTGTTAGCTAAAGAAATATAAGTGAAATTTGCCTGAGGTTAAAAGAAAAATTTAATATTCAGCGGTGATAACGCGTGCGAATTTGTATGACTATTTACATTTTTTTTCGCAACAAAGAGCAATTTAGTTCAAGATAGCGACCAACTGGCAACACACCCATTCCCGAAAATTTCTTTTAGCACTTTTTTAAGAATATTTTAAGTAGGTCAGAGTGGAGAAATATAACGCAAATAATTCAGATCCATCTTATGTAGATTAATATATTTAAGTTAAAGAAAGATTAATACATTATGTGCAATGTTACATAACGCTGCCCAAAATAAGGAAACAAAATTACACTGATGCCAAAAGTTATGTATAAACTTAGGTTCTCATCGCAGCTATTAAAATAAATAATTGCAGTTAGAACATGGGGAATACAGGGTGTGTATTTTAAGTAATGAGAATAAGTCCACAAAAAATAATTTATTAGAGATATCGCTACAAAACTTTAGTAGTCTTCAAAATATGCTCCTTGAGCATCAACACACTTCTGCAGGTGAGATTTCCACGCTTCGTACGCTCCCTGGAAGTCACCAACCGAACATCCATCAGAGCATGCGTGCAAGCCCTTTTGACAGCATCCAGGGTCCCGTGGTGGCGCCCTTTGAGGGCGGTTTTCACTTCGGGGAAGAGGAAAAAGTCTGCTGGGGCAAGGTCGGGGCTGTAGAGAGGCTGTGGAATTGTTACGATGCCATTTTTTGTCAAGTGCTCGGTAACCACGAAGCACGAGTTTGGCGCAAGATACTCACCCAAGATCCTCACTGATGATTTTGTGCACAACCATTTTATCCATTCCTAGCTTTTCTGCGATCATGCGAACACTTAAACGCCGGTCCGTGTTCAGCAAATGTCGCACACGTTGTTCGTTTTCTGCGGTTCTTGATGTTGACGGGCGACCTGCACGGGCTCGTCCTCCACGCTCTCCCGGCCTTCTTTAAACATTTTGTGCCATCTAAAAACTTGAGCTTGCGATAATCTTTCCCTGCCGTACGCTTGCTGAATCATTTCCAGCGTTGATGCACCCAATTTTCCAAGGCGAACGCAAAATTTGATTGCGTAACGCTGTTCAATGCTTTGTTGCATTTTGAACTTGCACACACTTTTTTGAAGACGTCTACGCCACGCTTGATCCTGCCTCAACCACAGCCAGCAGGTTACTGGCGAGTGGAGCGTTATCAAGGTCGAAGACCCCACTACCGACTCCAACCGGTCGAAGCGCCCTCTGGCGTACAGCCGCGTCAGGACAAAAATATTCTCATTACTTAAAATACAAACCTGTATAATCTAAATTTTAAATATTTACATTTCCCCTTGATTAAATTTCTCTTAGAGTCTTCGTCCTACACTGAATCTGTGATGTTGCATGACTGTACTGGCCACACTCTTAGTCAACATATCAGCAGCATTTGATTTTGATGGCACATAAAAGAAAGTTTACAACTTTTCCTCGATCTTTTTGCGTATGAAAAAGTGTCTGACAAGCTCAATGCGCTTGTTATATTCTGACATAACATGATTCTTTGCTTAGGAACTTTGATTATCAACAAATATGTTTTGGAGATAGTTCAAGAAATGTTTACTAAAAATTTCTTGTGAGAAGTTCTAATACCACAATGCTTCTTTAGCAGCATAACACTTTGAAAAGTACTCTTCTTTTTTTTTAGACCGCTGACCAGACCCCAACCTGCTGGGCTTTTGCCCAACTGAACGGGTTGATGCCTGGCAACGGGGTGGGGATTCGCCTGATTGCCGCATGAGGAAGATCTGTTTGATAAGCCTCTAGGCCGACGTGGCTTCAGTGCATCTTGTTGCCTAAGTTGCTTTTCCTTAGTTGGCCGGTTGCTAATTGATGTTTGGATGAGTCGATTCAGCACTGAACAGTGTATCGAAGTCATGCTGGATGGATATGAGATGTTGCAGTATTTACTTATTTCACGCTGCATCGCACACCCGTACGTCATGCCATCGCTACGCGAGTTGGTCTCGTAATTTAGAACATTGATCAGGTGACGAGACATTCACCTGACTAGGCACCTCTAGAGGTATAATTCACAGGAACTTGGAGGACTTTGCACCCACGACGGATTTTACATGCACCGGGCGCCATTAGCGTACATGGTCGTTGCATAGCGGCGCTCCACTTGGAAGAGTAGACAGGGAGGCCGTCCGCTTCTTCTTGCTGCTTCATGAGACAGCCCCACCTCTATGCAATACAACATAGCCGCTGAATGATCACCGATCAAGCTTATCACCAGTCGAATCAGAATCGCAAAATAGTACAAGATTATTTTCAGTCTTTTGGAAAGTTAATTTTAATTGTTTGGTTTGCGATAAGTAATGAAGTATATGCTGTATAGGGGACCATTGTTCTTTACTTGGACAAATATTCAACTGGTTATTGTAGTTAGTAGCAAATGCTAGGTAAGGTCTTGCTCCTCCTGTCATCTACAAAAGTCCTCTTACAGCCTGTCTGCATTTCAATTCCTACAGCATTTATCATGTTAATCTTGGTTTCTGGAACTTATCTGATACCTGGATCAAGAAGTCTTGATTCCCCTTTAGCATTTAACATACCAGTAGTTTGCAAGAACACAGTGACATAGGTACTTTGGACGATAGTCATAGAACAACTCTTGTTTCTGTTTATACTAATTGAAAGTAGATAAGTTATTTCTCTTAAGTCCTTGACTTCAAAAACCACTCCAATATTGTCCTTAAATTCTTGAATAATCGAATCTTTGAGAGACATAACAAGGATGCCATCTACATACAGATACATTTACAATCAAATTTTTTTCCTTATCGAAGTAAACACATGGATCTGCACCGGATCTTGTTAGTTTAACTGATTTAAGAAATTTTTCAATGTAGAAGTTCCACTCTCTCCCAGTTTAGTGAAGACAAATGGAGTTTCTTTTTTAATAACCTTCGCTTGGTTTTTCATGTAGCTTTACAGTTGGAAATTCCATAAAAACTGTTTTACTATTCAAATAATTTGCAATTATGTAATTTTGGTAAACTTGCTAGTCTTGGTCGAGTGAGAATGCCAACAAGGTTTTAATGGATTTTTACTTTATTACAGGACAGAATATCTCTTTGTAGTCAATTCCTTCTACCTGGGTATAGACACGGTTGACTAATCGTGCTTTGTATCTTTTTGCATGCCCACATCTATCATAAGACCCACTTGCATTTCACCGCTTTTCTTTTCTTTGTCCCAAGTTTCATTTCTTTTAAAATTTTCTAATTCTTCGTCTATGGATAACTTCCATTGTTCTTGCACCTGGACTTTTTAATACTTCTTCCAAAGTTTTAGGATCATTATGAAAGTTTTCTTGGATGTCTTCGGGATTGCACATATGAATTTCTTCAATTGTCAACTGGACTCCCTCTCAATTTCGATTCTATTTATTTCTGGAAAATATTCTTCATACATCCATGAACTCTGAGTCTTCTATAACATAATCTTTTGACCACTTAGGTGCTGAGATTTGACTTCTAGATTGACTTTCTTTTGGCTGCATGCCATTTACTTTCTCTTCTTCGAGTCTTCTCTTCTTCTTATTTTTATCTACTGTAACTTTATCATGTTGAGCTTGATTTCTTTCAACAGCTTTTTGAAGAGGCAATGTTACGACATTTTCTGTCATGGATCGTTCTTCTTCAAAAATTACATCTCAGGAACAAATGACACTCCTTGTTTCTTTGATATAGTTGCAGTATCTCTGAAGAAAGTTTTAGTTACTTTTTATCTATTTTTCTTCTTTTCTGAACTGGAACATGAGCATAGGAAACTTATTGAATGATGTTCATGTGTTTTATTCTGGGTTTTGTTTTCATTCATAGTTCATAAGGGTGGAATCTGCGAATTAAGACACTTCTTAGAACGCGAAAACTGATAACTACAAAAGCTTTATGATAGAATGAATATTATTCAAGCCTTTTGCAAAAATTGTGTAATTAAATTAAGAGTAAAACGTGGATAAACATGTTACGGACACATGTCAGTCACGGATCTTGTATACAGTGTTAATAGTTTAACAGCTTCTGACATCAATGATCTCGTAAATTCGCAACTTCAGACCAATGTTAAGATATTAAAGTTATTCGAAAAGATAGATAATCTGTCACTACATGAAACCATAAGCAATGTTCAGTATGAAAACACGAAGATTCCTAAAAGTAATTCTAATGCCGACATGTCTCAGAACAAATGTTTCATCTATGGTAAAATACATCTAACCTTTAAATATTCGAATTTTCCTAAAATATAAACAAACTTTTTAACCAAAAAAAAAAAAAAAAAAAAAAAAAAAAAAAACGGTTAACGGGTTGCTCAGCTTAACGTGTTGATGCCTGGCAACGGGACGAGGATTCGCCTGATCTCCGCATGATAAGCCTCTAGGCCGACGTGGCTTTAGTGCATCTTGTTGCCTAAGTTGCTTTTCCTTAGTTAGCCGGTTGCTAATTGATGTTTGGATGAGTCGATTCAGCACTGCACAGTGTAGCGAAGTCATGCTATGCGGATAAAAGACATCGAAAGACGGATAAAGACATCAAAAACTTTGCGAGAATATTTTATTTATCATTTTGACCTGGAGATATCGCCGTTTGAGCGAAGGAAAATATGTCATCTATATTAAAAGGTATTTTTAAACTTTTTGTGTTATGTCTTTTATCACTTTAAGCAATAATTACACTTTAATTTAAAGTTAACAAGTGATTTTATTGTATTATTTGCAAAAAAAACCCGATTTGAAAAACTACTACAAAACAAATAGCGACTTTCTCGCCAAACAGATAGCTCTACGTCACTTGATGAAAATCATTAAAAATGAAATATTTTAATTTAAAGATGTTTATTAATTAATTAATTAATTTTTTTTGTTGAATTTCTAAAAAGTACTGAACCAATTTCGATGAAATTTAAATGGATCCAATTCGAGAGTATCCGCTTTCTATTTAAAAAAATCATATGAATTGTTCGCGTAGTTTCGGAGTAATCGGCGAACATACATAAAAATAAATACATACGCATCGAATTGAAAACCTCTTCCTTTTTTTAATTCGGTTTTAAAAACAAATTAATTTCTCAAAAACAGTGAAAAACTACAACAGGGTTAGTAAGTCCGTCAGAAGTGCATTTCGGCGTAAAAGATGTTCCAATAGAAAAACGCACTATTATCAGTCTTTATACTGAACATGGGTTCTTATAGTCATCAGTGCACCATTACAAGAACTCAGAAGAAAGATAAGGATGCAAAATAAATATCTGTACAGGATACACATTTCTCAAAGGAGAGTAAAAATAAAAAAGATAGATCTTATAGGATTAAAGAAAGAAAAATAAGTATAGTAGAAAATAAACAAGAAAAAAAAGATAGGTCCAAAATACAAAATGAGAATGAGTTAATAACTGAATTCGCTCTGGAAGCATTTAGCTCCACTCCGAAATCAGAATCAAACTTAATGTCTAATTCTAACCCTAATTTAACTCTAATTCCAGCATGAATGATGAAAATGCCAATAATGAATAAAATTCAACAAACTCAGTTGAAAGACAAAAACATATATATTTCAATTGAAATTCGAAAAACGTGAGATCTCTGCTCTTTTGGACACTGGTGCAAACCTCAGTTTCCTTCAGCCTAGTATCGTAGAGACTATCAAAAATTCTTGCAAAGTTGAATATATTTTCAGATTCCCACTCTTAATAACTCCTCTATTTCCTAACTCTTCGGCTGTAAATTCAAAATTTACAATAAATGGGTAGAACACCAATTTTTTAAACCTCAGGATAATTGGAATTCCCAATATGATTACATTGGAATATGATTTCCTTCAGAGAAATAAAATTCTCAAAGATACGGATAATAAAATCTTAAAATTAGGCAAGGGTATATTTCCATTTGTAGAGTTAGCTCCTAAAAATAACAAGATAATAAGGTAAATACTGCATACGTAAGCATAGTAAACAATGTAAAAATTAAGCCCGAAAGCTCAAAAATTAAGTTTCTATACGAAATGTATTTTAAGATCGTGAGTCAATTAATCTAGTGCCAAACAGGGGAAAAAAACACATATCATGCCAGAAAGTTTCTGTACCAAATACGAGGGTTACTGTGAAATTATTGAGATACGCGCAGACGAGAATTTACAAAATAAAAATAACGGTTTAATTTTAAAATAGAAAGTATTTTAACACAGCAGACGATTTTTTACTGACTTACTTCAACTTGTTTAGCGTAGAATAAATTTTAAACAGAAGAGAAAATGGAGTTGACGCGAGAACATTTTCGCGCTATGATTTTCTAAGATTTTAAAGCAGGATTAAATCAAGAAGAATGCGTTAAACGGTTGAAATTAGCATTTAGTGATGAATCTCCAGCTCGTGCTACTGCATTCAGATTGTTTAAAGAATTTAGTAGAGGTCGCAATTTTCTCCAGGATGAAGAACACACAGGAAGGCCGCCGTCGGCAGTAATTCCGGATAATGTGTCTGCCATACGAAAAATGTTAATGGATGATAATCGCTGTACCTATCAAATGATACAGAAGGAACTTAACATTGGATCCGCAGCCATACACAAAAGTATTCATGAAGAATTGCATATGAAAAAAGTAGTTTGCCGTTGGTTTCCCCATAATCTAATTGAGCACCAAAAAGAGGAGCGTCAGAATCAGTAAAGAAACTCTTAAATTGCTAAATGATGGTGGCCACTGCATCATTTCTAAAATTGTAACGGGTGATGAAACGTACATATCGTTTTTTGACGTTCCAACACGTCAAGAAAGCAAAGTATGGGTCTTTGAAGATGATCCCACGCCGACAATGGTACCATTGTCGGCGTGGGATCTTTTCACGTGAAAAGACAACGCTCACTGAAAAAAGTGATGTATGCCGTTTTCTTCAGAAGTACGGGATTGGTCAAAGCATCAAGTTGGAAGGACAGAAGACAGAGCAAACTGGTATACCACTAAATGTCTTCCAGAAATTCTACAAGAAGTGAATGTTAGGGGACTAATGCTTCACCATGACAATGCATCTTCACATACAGCCGGATTAACAGTTGAATTTCTTAAACAAAAACGAATTAAAGTGACAGAACATCCACCGTATTCACCTGATCTAGCTATGTGTGACTTTTGGTTATTCTTTAATCTAAAAAAGAACTTACGTGGACGTCGTTTTCATTCAGAAGAAGAGATTGATGTGGCTATAAATGCATTTTTTTCATCTATTCCAAGAAATGAATGGCTTGAGACATTTAATCTGTGGAAAATTCGTCTACAAAAGTGCATTGATGCTGGAGGAGACTACTTTGAACACACCTAAAATTTTGTAAGTATAACTTTAAAAACCTAGTTGTATCTCAAAAATTTCAGAGTGACCCTCGTATATTTCAAGATCGTGAGTCAATCAATCTAGTGCCAAGCAGAAAAAAAAACAAAAAAAAAACATATATTATGCCAGAGTCAATCCATTCAATTTTAGAGAATAAATTTATTTACACAATCATTGAGAATGATTTTGATAATACGATATTTTTGAGGAAACTCGAAGTTTGTAAGTAATCCGGGTTTTCAGCGAAAACTGAGTTGGTAGAATCTCGGTAACTTATTTACCAAATTGATGTCTTAAACATGGAAGAAATTTCACATTTGAGAAAAGAAAAATTATGTGAGGATGATTTGTATCTATCCTATTTAAACGATAGAGATAAAAATGTAATTCTGAATATGCTTGAAAAATTCGCAAATCTTCTCTAAGTCTTATAAAACTGTGGGATCAACTGATGCAACTATTCCAGAATTCAACTTACACAATTTCCCATACAAACAAGGTCATACCGAATTCCTAAGATGGCGAAAGATTTTACTAGAAAAGAAATTTATCAACTTCTTGAAGCGGACATTGTTGAACCTCCTTACAATTTCCCAATAATTTGTGTTAAAAAGAAACCACTTCCTGGTAGTAGCAACAAGGAATTAAGGGGACTAGGAAGGTTTAAAATGATGAAAAAATGTAATAGTTACTATTATCCTCTTCAATAAAAAGCTACGCGTTGCTGACGACTGGATTTTTCGCTAATCGTTGCCGCAGATTAATCTCAGAAAATGAAACATTTGAAGTTACTGAAAAAATTAATAGCTCTAAAAGTAATTGTCAGAAAATTGTTAGACAAACTGCGTTAGAAAGGCAAAAAATTCTTGATACAAATTTCAAATCTAATGATTATGCCGTTTTTCAAATATTGAATTTCAAAAATTACCAAATTTCACAATGGAGTACCATAGCGAAACCTTCACGCGTAAAAAGATAATGATAACAGCGATCTGTCCTGACGTGTATAGTGGCTATAGTCACAAATTATAGTAACCTTATTATTCTGTTAAAATATAAAAGTGGATTATGATGGAGTGCATGATTTTTATTTAATTCTCGACAAATAGCATATTTTAGTCCACCTCAGAGAGGCATATCAATTTCATTATATTTGAAATATTGTAACCATTAAAATCCAACGGAAATGATTTTTCCTCGTAGACACCGTAATATAAACCCCATAGACACCATAACGTAACACAATTATTCATTTTTTGTTTAAAGCTGGCCTATATCATAATAGAGTCTACAGAGAATTGGCCTAATTTGGAACGAAGATTTTTGGATACCTTTTGGTTCTTTTCCGTTATACCAACATCATACCAAAATGTATGCTAATGCGCCATTTATTTCAAATGAATGTGCAAATAATTTTTATTTCAAACCGTGCCAAGCACTGTCACTCGCTATTTATTCAACGCGAATCTCTTTATTATTATTATTATTATTATTATTATTTAATTGTAAGCATGCAAAACATTTTAATTTACTATTTTTTGAATCGTAAATACTTTTTATTAAGTTATAACATACATTTTTCGCTGATTCAAAAAGGAAATGTTTACTAACCTCGCGGAATGGATTTTGGCGGGACTTGCACTGTTAGTTATATAATTTATCAGAGATGGTTTTAGTATCTCGCATATTGTTCTTCTTTGCTTACTTATAGAATTATGGGGGAAAGTTTTATAATCAGATGAACCCGATTATGAAAGCTTAGCCTTTTAAAAATATTCTGCCGGAAGGATTTTGACGGAACCTTCGCTGTTAATTAGATGAGTTTTCAAGGACGGTTATAGTTTATAGCATATCGTTTTATCGTTCTTTACCAAATCCTACTGTAAATGATCAACGAAAAGAGTTTGTCCTTAACAACTCAAATTTGTTCTGATATATTAAAAATGTAATGTAATAGAGTTCTTATCGTTTCCAGAAATGCAGAAGGACATTCCAAGTAAAGGTCCATATGGTTTTAAAACACAAGGCCAGTATTTCGTTTGATTAAAGGTTCCTTAAGATAAATAGACCAGCGTAGCGGGCGTAGCTTTACTAGTTATTTTTATAATGTTTGAACTTTTAAGAATGTCGTACAGTTTATCCGATAGGAAAGTTCCTAAAATTACGTCCTACGAGCTGTAAACATTGAGCTGCGCAGTCCCTCGATACCTGCAAAGGCAAAAATTTAAACTCCATTATCTCGAAACACTTGTTTTTCAGCGGTTTTGCCATGATATTTTTTAAACAACTTAACGGATTTACATGTTTCTTTTTTTTTAATAATGGAAATTATACCTGAAAAATACACATTTTTTTTTTCAAATTATAAAAAAAAAAAAAATTGCGAAAATATAATTTTTTATGATATATATATCTATATATATATTTATCTTACGTGGCGCGGAAATAAGGCTGAATTTCTAACTTATCGTTTGGCAACAACCGTAATTTCCAGCTCCAATATGACGGCCATTGTAATAGCAGTGAAACTCAAACTAGCAATTATTAAAAATAAAGTAACCTGTATACGTAATCCAAAGCGTTGAAGATGATTCCTCATTTTAATTATGAATAATCGTTAATTCCAAATGAATTCTCAACTCTTATTTAGAATTTATTTCCGAATTTCACTCACACGAAAACCGGAGAGAATAAAAATATCAACTGTTTAGATTGCACCTTCTGCCATCTGTTGCTGTCTTAATGAAGTAAAAAATAATTTATTTTACAAAAATCTGTAATCAATTAGAACAGTAAAATGTCGAACGAAATATAAACATTAATTGATTATATACAGGGTGGTTCAGAACTATACGTCAAAAATGTAAAGACAGGTAGAGGGGACCTAAATAAGCAGATTTCTTATAGGAATGTGGATGCGGAAATCCAGCGTTGAGGCAGTAGAGGCAGGGCCGTAGCGAAAGAAAATTTTTGGGGTGGCAAAAGGCAAAGATTGGCCGACTCAAAAATGTTTCAAATCCGACTAATGTAACATAGTCAATCTGTCGCATTATTTCTTTATTAATAGTTTTTACAATTAATTTTAACTGATTAATTATAATAGTCCAGGGGAAATGTACCAAAAAAAAGGCGTTACCTTACAAAAGGTCGGGTAGAAGATTTTTTTTCCGACTTGTATATAATGAGGCCAGCATGAAAAAACCGAATTATCCAACAAAATTTCTTAAGGGAGAATTTTCTGTAGCCAAAAAACACCAAAATTTTGGAACTTTTTTTGTTGTTCTTTAAATATCTCGAGACCCGTTGTCGTAGCGTATTATTTGTTAATTACAATGTTAAAGAAGACAAAATTCTCTACAACTTTCATATTTACAACTTTTTTATACGCTCAATAGCAAGCGCAGTACGACATTTAAAAAATAAGACAATTTTTTCAATTTCCTTAAAAACTGTGAAAAACGTAGTTTTGTCCCGGTGATTCAAATGTTCTCCAAGAATTTAATCATGGATGTCATCTTCTACATATTTATAGCAGTAAATTATCTGTTACTTGCACCCCCCCCCCCTATTCTTAAGTGCAGTACGGCTTTTCGAAAATAAGGCTATTTTTCCAACTTACATACCCGCTCTATTATACAGAGTGGGTATGAGGAAGAGGGGACGTGTGACAAATAACTGCCAGGAAAAAAGAAAAGATGCATCTAGAACACGGATTGGTAAAAACTATGGTACGCGTACCAGTACTGATACAGGAAGCTCTGGCTACTGGTACGCAGAAATCCGATACTGGTACGTGGAATAAAACACAGAAAGCAGCATATTATATGAGACCCTGCCACTGTATCTCACGATAGAGGAAAGAAGTGAACTTATTCAGCTCTCTTGTGATGGATTACTGGAGTCCACATTCAAAAGGATGAACGTCACAGATTTTTTATTGGCGAGAATATGAGAGTACCGTTTGTGTGTGTGTGTGATATCGTCAAAGTCTGCTTGTGTTTAGCACAACATATATCTGTGAATGTGCTCCCCCCTCCCCCTTCGTTACATCAAAAACAAACACACGAATAAAGTAAACATCCAATGTGACTTATGACTAAAACTACCTAAATATTGAGCCAGACATGAGGAAGCTGTGCTTGATAAAACAAGTCCACCCTTTTTATTAGCGATAGAAGCAAATTAGCCTACTGTAACAGTATATGAATCAGTGTGCGCCATTATGTCATTAAGTATTTCCTTTTTTCCTATACCAAAACATTTTTTTTTTATATTTTATGCATTATTAAAATTTAATGGTGATACTACTTTTTACTTGAATGTTAACATTCATTGCTTGGTAATAATTATTACAAAGCAGCCTATTTTAGTACCAATTTAGTTATGTAATTATTCATTTTTAAATACAATAAAACCTGTTATGACGGAAACAGGAAAGACCGAAGATATGTCGTTTTAGGCAGGTTCCTTTTTACAGGTTTTTTTATATTAGCTTTACATTTTTTATCTGGTGGTACGCGGAAGTATGAACTTCGATTTAGTGGTACGTCGGTCTAAAAGTTTGGGAACCCCTGCTATAGAAGAACCATGATCCTTGATACATCTTCTATCCAGAAACTGAACGCTAATAATCCTACAACAGTCCCATCAAAGAGACAAAAATATTGTTAAATATCCCGTAGAAATTATCATTATTAAAATAGATTTTTTTCATTTAGCTTATGCAGTCATATTGCGTATCTTACTTTATTGTGTAGGGAAAGTAGACTTGAGATAGGGAATATAGGGAATGAATGTATAACAACAAAAATGTTTATATGGTCTACAATCATAAATAACTCGGTATTTCATTTGATAGATGGTATCACTGAGATAATTCAACAGATATAGTTTCAAAACAGCACATATTCCAGAAGATTAGAATATTCCACAAAGTGTATTTTTTTTTTAACAACAAGTTCTTCTGTTTGAGCTTTAAAGCATTTAATAGATAAAATCGTAAAATTTTATATATTTTTGCACGCTAAAATGTTATAATTTCTTGTTATAATTATATAATAAAAGTGGGAAAATATTGACAATATTTACTAAAACTAATATTTTGAAAATTTTTATGAAAATAGTTATCTCAAATATTTTATTGATCGAATTTTTAAATTTTACAAGAGATATAAATGCACAATATTAGTTAATGAAATAATATGTTGTCATTTTTATTGTAGATATTTTATAAGGTAAAAATATTTGTTACATAAGATATATTTATTTTTTGAGTCCCTCCTTTTATATAGAACTACATTCCAATGTTTGATATACTTAAAACAGTAAAACATTAAAACATATGTCATCAATAATCGGTAAATAAAATATACCATTGTACTATAGAATAAAATGTTTATGGAATAAAATGAACATATGCATGCATTATAAAAATAATTATTAAAATTAAACAAGAATTTTTTTATTGAAACTGTCGTGCCAGTAAGTTACTACATACTGATGTATTATTTTAAACAATACTTTAAAATTAACAATTGTATATACTTAAAGTTATTGTCTAGATATGAAAATTGTCTTAGTCATCCACACTCTCCCCTACTTACTAAATTATATAGATTTATTGAATTTAAAATATGTCTGTTGTGATGAAAATGAAGCAGAGGGTGTGCAAATAATAGATAATTTTCTGCTGTCAATCTGTAGAAGTTGACACACATCATTACATCCGTGGGGAACATTTGAAACGTCGCGCATCGGGACAAAACTACGTTTTTCACGGTTTTTAAAGACATTGAAAAAATTCTCTTATTTTTGAAATGTTGTACTGCGCTTGCTATTGAGTGTCTAAAAAAGTTGTAAATATGAAAGTTGTAGAAAATTTTGTCCTCTTTAACATTGTAATTAAAAAATAATACGCTACGACAACGGGTCTCGAGATATTTAAAAAACAACAATAAAAGTCCCAAAATTTTGGTGTTTTTTGGAAATAGAAAATTCTCCTTTAAGAAATTTTGTTGGATAATTCGGTTTTTCCATGCTGGCCTTATTATATACAAGTCAAAAAAATAAAATCTTCTACCCGACCTTTTGCAAGGTAACATGTACATTTCCCCTGGTCTATAATTGATAGTTAAAAATAAAATATATGATTTTGTATTACTAAAATGTTTCTTTGATATAACTCAGTAATTATTTAAAAGATTTACCAAGAACATTACTGGAATAAAAAGAATATGTATTGATCAGAAAAAATCCTACAGTTATATTTGTGAAAAACACATTTGTTTAGAATGATAGAATGAAGTGATAGTTTAGTAAATAGAACGTAGTGATTTTCAAAATAAAAGCTAAATAAAAATGTGATTTCTTAGTTCTAGAAATTATGATAATGTAATGAATGGGAAGTACTTTCAATATTTTATTAGCATGCGATAGAAAATAATTTGAACTTCATATTCCAATTAGAGATAATATCGTATGGAATTAACAACATACACTTTCAGTAATTCTAATTGTAAAACTAAACTAGTCGGATGTGCCAATCCCAAAACTTTCTTTTATCTCAATCCTGTTAATACTTCTAATTTCGTCTTCACATCGCCAATAAATCAATATTTTTCGTCATTCTGTTGTACGTCAGCTGCTTGCGAATCACCGGGTTACCGGGATGCGATCAACTGATGTATACTAAACTACGAAACGTTCTTCTGGCCTGTACCGACAGGAACAGATAGCCTCCCTATCCCTTGGTTTTACGATTTTAGCTAATTTTACTGGAAAACACTAAGCTAAAATGAGCGGAACCCAATAAAAGAAGATTCTTTCCCAGTTCTCGTCAACATTGAATTTGAATGAGAATATCGCCAAATTAGTCTTCTATAGCCAAGTTGGCTTCATTTGTGGCAACCTATTTTTGTCGCCAAATTTGGCGACATTCCGCCAATCGCCGCAAAATTTGGTGAGAATTTGACGTTGGCGAATATAAATATATAGTGTTAAGCATATAAGAATAGGAACAAAATGGTTACAACAATGAAAGAAAGTTTGCCAAAACGATGTTAACTAAAACTCATAAATTAAACCCGTTTATGGATGAATTATGCTGTCTTGTTTGAAAATGTCAACCACCCTAAAATTTCAAACCGTTATATCTCCGCCATTTTTTAAGATACAGACAATTGTTCCGGATTCTTCGGACCAAGGCCGAACATTTCACGGAAAAAACTTTTAGGAATAATAATTTTTTTGTACATCTTTTTGAATTTGAAATCTTTAAATGGCTATCACAGCGCCCCCCTCCAGCGGAATATCCTCACATTCAAGTAGGACCTGGTGGCTATAGCCAAAAACATATTTAAAAAAATTAGTTTAATTATCTGCATAACATCATACACTTTTCGATGATACAATGGTGAAAATCGAACAAAAATATCGATCGCAGCGCCCCCTTTCGTCGAAATATCCCCAAATTCAACCTGGACCTGCAAGCTACAGTCAGAAACATAGAAAAAAAATGTGGTTCAATTTGAAGCATAACTTCATACACTTTTCGATGACACAATAGTGAAAATGGAACAAAAATATCGATCACAGCGCCCCCTTTCGTCGAAATATCCCCAAATTCTGATAAAATCTGCTTGCCATAGCCAAAAACATAGAAAAAAAGTTAGGTTCAATTTGAAGCATAACTTCATACACTTTTCGATGGTACAATAGTGAAAATGGAACAAATATCGATTACAGCGCCTCCTTTCTTCGAAATATCCCCGAATTCAACCTGGACCTGCAGGCTAGAGTCAAAAACATAGAAAAAAAAATTTGTTCAATTATCTGCATAACTTCGTACACTTTTCGATGATACAATAGTGAAAATTGAAAAAAAATATCGATCACAGCGCCCCTTTTCGTCGAAATATCCCCAAATTCTGATAAAATCTGCTTGCCATAGCCAAAAATATAGAAAAAAAATTAGGTTCAATTTGAAGTATAACTTCATACACTTTTCGATGATACAATGAGGACGGACAGACGGACATTTTGTAAAAACATGGTTTTCGGAATCTGAACCCTAAAACGTGTAAATCCGTCGAAAACCGGAAGTCGAAAAAAATTTCGATTACAATACTTTCTTCTATTATAGATAGAAGAAAGTAAAAATGCACACTATAGGGGTACTGAAAATATTTGGAGGGGCCTCAAAATTTAATTGCGCCTGGGGCCTCTTGAGTACTTAATCCACCACTGATTGTGTTTTATAGGAATGTCAAGGGGCCGACAGAAACATTTGAATTATCCACGATTTCGAATTATACACGTTTGAATTATTCAAGTTTGACTGTAATATGTTTACATGAATTACACATCACAGTGAATAAAGCAAACCATTTATACCTTTCTTATCACCATTCCCTGTCGAGTGGTTTCCACTGTACAGCCATGTTGATAACTTCTTCGAACTTTTTGCAGCCTTCAAGTTTCTTTTTTTTAGAGTCTGTCTTTTTTTATTTCCACTTGGCTGGTGCCGAATTCGTTTCATAATATAAACTATTATCTCAACACAAGCAAAGTAAGATTAACCCCTTGGGGACGAGCGACACGTATACGTGACGCATAAGATGCTCAGAATCCTCGATTATTCCCACCAGTTAATTTTTATTGTAAGCTTTGCCTTATTTAATGACAGCATTTCTCCGATTCAATTAGGCGAAAATTTCTGTTTTGAAAAACCGGTGGTAAAAGATTAAAAATTCTGTAAAGGACGCTCGTCATGAAGGGGTTAAGTAATAAACTATCGCTACTATGAGACTCTCAACTGCTCTGACAGTCCGATATTGATGAGCAGTTAGTAAACGAATGACTCATCACTAGCTCATTGCACGTCCTAGCTTGCACTTAACTCATCACTCGGCAGGCACCTGAGAGTGTATTCTGGGAGTGTATTCTGGTGTTATCGGAACGCTGAAACGGGTCGGAAAAAGTCCTCTTAGCGACAATTTGCTATGACACATTCGACTCGACATTCTGCTGTCTGCTCTAGAGATGCTTTTGCATGCGAAGCGTATGGAGTATTTGAACGGACACGCAAAAACATTTACTCGAGCACTTTGATGGATTTTTTTATTATTAACTTTTAGCTAGGTGCTGGGTATTTTATAGGAAGTTAGATTAGATATTAAAATACAATAATTTTTTAACTATCAGTTTGGGGCCCCGGGGCAGTGCCCCGGTGGTAGTTACGGACCTGAAACGCTGAACTATTTATATTGTTTTAAGTGCAAACGCGTTAATGTTTCGCAATCGCTTCAAGTTTGTTTTTTTTGTACCATAAAACTACTTTTAATAATTTAACTTTTCCTGAAATCGTCTACTTTCTGAATTCTTTATTTAAAAAAATAATTCCTTTTATGTATGATTTAGTTTTTAAAAAGTAATCGTTAACATGTACCGTAATTTCCGGCGTATAATCCGCGGATCAAACAATTATGTTTAGACCCAGAAATTTTCTTTAATAATTGAAGTAAAATATTTACAGCGATCTAGTATGTTCCATTATATAAAATAAAATTTCTGGGTCGAAACATGATTGTTTGATCCGCGAATTATACGCCGGAAATTACGATAATCAGGGTATACAATAAATATTAAGTAATTAATAAAGGCTCCAATTCTAATTTTTATAATAACAAGTGAAAAATCGGTGAAAATTATGTAATTATGTTATGTTGGCACAAGCATATAAATTTAGTTTTATTTTTATTAAAAAAAAGTAAGAAGTTTTTTAGGTATTAAATGTTAAATGCACAGATATTTTTTTTAATTTATTCATTTTCTTTTTTTAAATAGTTTTAAAAATTCTTCGTTTTTATTTTCCTAACGTTCCTAAAACAGTTCCAAAGGGCGTAAACATAATATCGTTGCTAGAACCTACTATGTATCAGGTATAAAATTTCTTGAATTTTCTTAAGCGACTTTCGCATTCGGTCGACCTGGTTTATATATATTGATAGTTTTCATCTATGTAAGTTGCGAGTGTTACTGTAGGACAAATTTCTGATATTTTCAAATCAATAGATCAGATTCATTTTTTTCCCCTATTGGCCTATGTACCGACGGCCGACTTAGCTTTTCCATGTATGGGTATAAGGTATAGTATATGTCCAACATTTCCGGCTCTGCAGACAAGATTTATACATAATTTTTTTTCAGTTGGTAGGCCGACTAGCTATTTACGTGATTCGAAAATGTGACAGAACACGTGACTTTCATACCGGCTGACCAGATAGATCTATTGAAACCATTACTTTTTTTACTCATAACCTACCTATTGACAGACCGACTAGCTTTTGCCATATGATTGTAAGGGTGTGGTGAAATGCATACTGAAGACTTAAAGTCCTGCTAACCAGAATTTTTCCGAATTGTTTTTTTTAATCGGCCTATTGACATACTACAGAGACACTAATTAAATCTGCCAATGAGCCGACTGAATCCTTTTACCAAACATTGGGGGGGCAGCTGCCCCCCCCTGCCCCCCCGCTCGCTACGCCCCTGAGTAGAGGGCGCTGTTGAGTTCAGCGGATGAAAGTGTATCGCTGGCTTGAATCATCATTCCCCGCACGGATTTCGAGCAACATACATCTTTACACCAATCCGGAGCTTGCCGACATACATTTCATGTATGGGGCTGCGCAAAGAAATGGAGCAGCTGCTCAAAGGATGCGCACGTTCAACGGCTCTCGAACTTGTCGAAGGACTATCCTCTTACTGTGCGTACTACTTCTTCTTCTACTGCTGGAATTCTGCGATATTTTCCAGTGCCCGTATCACGCCTGGAAGCATAAAACGATCCAATCGCGCACAACTCCCGCTGAAGACGTTCAAATGTTTGGCGATCCGGCAGATTTCTACCCAGGAATCGTTCCATGGACATCCTTTGAGCAGCCGTTCCATTTCCTTGCGCAGCCCCATACATGAAATGCATGTCGACAAGTTCCGCATTGATTTAATGATGCATGTTGCTCAAAATTCGTGCGGGGAATGACGATTCAAGCCAGCGAAATGCTTTCATCCACCGAATTCAACAGCGCCCTCTACTTCCTCAACACTGCATTTTCATACCCACATTCCTATACGAAATCTGCTTATTTAGGTCCCCTCTACCTGCCTTTACATTTTCGACATATAGTTCTGAACCACCCTGTATATAAACTATCTTCCTATCACGTAGTGTTTTTTTTTTAATAAATTTAAGCCGTACTGTACAATATTATAAGAGCAATGAATTTTAAACTAATTGTTTTTCGAAGATCCTTTTTTCATAGTATTTAAATGATTTATGCCCATTGGTAGCACCAATATAAATGCATTTTTAATTGTGTTTTTAACGAAATTTTCAATTACTTTTTTGACATTAAAATAATTTGTCAATTTCATATGTTAAAATGATTTATGCAAGTACTCATATCGGCTAAAATTGCTTGGGACCGCTTAGCGGTCCTAATATGAATTGCTTCGCAATTCACAGGGATTGGCAAGCGTTAGCGAGTAAGGGGACTGAGCGCTCCCTAATATATATATATATATATAAATTTTTGTTTGTTTTCAGGCGTAATCGAGATCCAACGTAATAAACTGTAAAAAAAATGACGTCTCAAAAATATGGAACCTGGACACCGCCCCCTGAATACTAGACCTACGCGCTAACACAAAAATGACAACTGTCATAGGCAGACTTTTTATACGTATGTACGCGATTCCCTAAATTTGGACACCAGTACTTTCTAAAAGTTTTCTTCAACTTATTTAGTGTTAGAAAAATAAGGCAGTGAAAACTTTTCTAAATTATTAGTATTCAATTTCAAGGGACCGTATAATCGCTGAAAAAAATCTGCCTACGACAGTTGTCATTTTTGCCTCAGCGCGTAGGTCTAGTATTCAGGGGGCGGTGATGCTGGAATTCAAAATCGTGGCATAACGTGTTTTGCCAGATTAATTCTGTCGTACATTGTTAACATTTTTGTTATTATTATTATTTTTAATAAAACAAATATCTTTTTTTTTCAATAAACATAAATAAATAAATAAATGCAAAAAAAAAAAAAAAAAAAAAAAAGTAATAATCTGATTTAATTACAGTGCTTCTAATCCCCGATCATACATCCGTCAGTTTCCTTTACTTCAAACCTTTCTGGACCTCTTAAAGTTCAGAATGGTTGCTGACTACCGTCTTCTAAACAGTATAACGAAAACATTTCAAACATGTTTACCCAAAATTTCTGAAATTTTTAATGAAATTTCTGATTAAAAAAATGTACCCTGTTTTAGATTTTAAATCAACTTTCTTTCAAATTCAATCAAAAGAATCTGATTGGCATAAACTTACATTTTGCTGCGAAATTGGTAATTGTTGGCAATTACCAATTTCACAGCAAAATGTAAGTTTATGCCTATCAGATTCTTTTAATTGAATTTGAAAGAAAGTTGATTTTAAATTTAAAACACAACAACTAATTATTCTTCTCCAAAATGTTTCGATAGACTTGGCAAATTTAATCTTACTTCAGATCCACAAAAGTTCAAATCTGCAAACTTGAGATTATTTATGTAGGATTTAAACGTTAATAGGGATGAATTCTCACCATCTGAATCCGACGTAAATAAGTTTACTAAATTTCCTGTTCCAAATAATGTTAAACAACTGTAAACTTTTCTAGGTATGAATGGATATTTTAGGCATACCTTTTATAATTATGCTAAGATTGTTCAACCCATAGGTAATCTCACTGGAAAAAATACTCTTTTGTTTGGTTCAAAGCTTGTCGGGAGTCTTTTATTAACGATTCAGGATGCTATCTTAAACAGACCAACCTCAAAAAGTCTTATTGAAAATAAACCACTCTTCTTGTATGTGATGCATCAAACATTGTAATTTCTGAAATTATCTCTATTATAATATACAAATTATATTATATTATATACTAATTTTTTTAATTTTTTTTTGTTCAAAATTTTATTATTGGAATAGAAATTTAATTCGTTAGTTTGAAATATCCTTTATTATCTACTGCAGCCAGATTTTAAAAAGTCTAAATAATAATATTTAGAAAACACTTTTAAATAAAAAATATACATTTATGTGTGATTTTTTTTCTTTCTTTTTTTAAAGAAAACTTTAAAATAATTCAGCTATTACGTTCGAAAACCATTTAATGGTGAAAAATACTTCATATTGAAAACAATATATTTGACGTTATATTTAAAACTATTTTCTTATATCGTTTCCAAACACTGTACTTTTAATTGAAATACATATTTACATATGAATATTGAAAAAGACAAAAAAAATTTAAATAATTATAATATTAAGCGCGAAAAGCATTTTATATGTCATATTTGAAGCGATATATTTAAAACGATTTTTTATAGCATTTAAAAGAAAACTTTTCTTCAAAATATTATTATAATGACATTTTTTACTTAACCATTTCATACCAGCTGATTTTCAAATGAAAGATAGATCTTGCTTAAACGATCACGAAAACAGCCGTCAGCTGTCGTGACAGCGGGGGATGCAGCCTTGGAAACCGAAAAATCCCCCCCCCCGAGTCAAAGAGAAATGAGTGGCAACCCGATTACAAAAGATCGCATTTACGCATGAATATTGAAAAGAAAGAAAATTTTAAAATAATGATATTATTAAGTGCAAAAAGCATTTAATGGTGAAAATTACGTCATATTTAAAAATGATTTTCTTATAGCGTTTAAAAGAAAACTTTTCTTCGAAACGTTATTATAACGACATACAAACCGACATATGTCTCAAATTCAGACACTGGTTGTGAGAATATCATTCAATCTAAATATATGACGAAAGAAGCATTTTTATGACTGTCACTTATTTACGTTTTCTTAAACATTTATTTAAAAGTACTACATATATGCTATTAAATGATGAATTAAAATTAAGATCAACACCTTGTACTTACTTGAGTCCAAATATATACGCAGGAGCTTTAGTTTTTCTCGGATCATGCTTTACTTGTCCTATAAAATATTTTTGCAAAATTTGAAAATAGTGACTTTTTGTTTATGAGAAAGAAAAAATAAATCTAACTTAAATATTTTAAGTAACTCCCTATTAATCCAAAATTTAATAGGATTTCAAACAAAAAGAAAAAAAGAGAGCTTCGTCCTTCGACTCAGTCATTGATGAGGTACGGCACTGACAATACAGGAATATTGTATTGTCAACGACAATGTACTTCTATGCAAAATTTCAACAAAATCGGTTCGTTAGATGTATGATTTCAATTAAAAACGTAAAACAATGTTTGTGCATCTGGGCCTTGCCCCTGATTAGGTCAAAGGCGGCTCCATAGATTCCCTTTATTATTTCTTTTTTTGACGAAAGAAACACTATACAATTGTACCTTTCAAGGCGAAAAATCTGTCTTTCTTTGGTCCCAGAGATTTCTTCTTACCAGACTTTTCTATATTTTATTACCATTAGAATAACTCTTTATGAAATAATTTCAGTTCTTTAAAAGTAGAAAAGGTATGTTGCGAACATACACGGATCTAATAGTATTTCTCAATATTTTTAAAAGCAAGCATTAACATAACCTTAATTTTTAAAAGAATTTCAGTAATACAAATGAGAAAATACAGTAACGCTTGTGAAAACGGAAACTGTCTAGAACGGAATTATGCTTTAAACGGAAAACCTTTACGTTTCCAGTGAACGGAATACGCCGCTGAAGTCTGACGTTTCAACATGGCGCTGGGCATAAACAGATCGAAATGCCCATCGAAATAACATGGACCTAAAAAATAAAATCTTCTAGGAATAATAATTTTCATATTTAAGAACTTTCAGGCACTGTTCTGCAAAGTTTAAGGTACGCTTTTCATTATGAATTCACCAAACTTATGATTTTGTGCTTTAAATTTGAATAATTTATTAAAAACTCATTAGCTTTACTCCGGTTAGATAAACATGGCGGTTGTTTACATCGGCTAAATCGGTGATGTTTACATTCATGTCTGTCAAGATGCATTTATCTCTCTTTACTTATAAGTAATTTGATGTTTTAATTATAAGTAAAGAGAAAACCATATTAAAATTAATAAATTATTAGATTTATTTTCATAATTTATATGTTTTAATACTTTATATATTTAATTTATTCAAATTTAGTATTTTAATTTAATATATTATATTATTAATTTAATGTAGTATTAGTTTAATATAATTCATTATAATATTATTTATATATATAATATGGATTATTTATTAAAATTAATACAAATTATAATTATAAAAAATTTATTAATATTAATTGTAGTTTTTAATATTAAATAATTATTTTAAAATATTAAATAATTAATATTTTAGTTCATATTATTAAATTATAATTATTTTTAATTAATAATAATTAAATTATGCTACTATGATAATTTGAATTTATAATATTATTATTATTTGTTATTAATTTATATTACACTAGGGGGCTCTGCCCCCTGCTCGCTACGCTCACCAACCCCCGTTCTGATTTCACAGCCTCTTAAAACCTGGTAATGTATCCTGTTTTAAAAAGATGATGATGATGATATCACGAACGGCGA
Source organism: Maratus michaelseni (assembly GCA_963931845.1). Taxonomy (NCBI): domain Eukaryota; kingdom Metazoa; phylum Arthropoda; class Arachnida; order Araneae; family Salticidae; genus Maratus; species Maratus michaelseni. The sequence goes on from OZ007592.1 coordinate 203,132,667, forward strand.
CATTCTTCTGTAATCAGTTTATAATGCTTTTTTCATTTAACTGGTTATAATGCTTTTTCATTTAATTCATCTTTTTTATTAACACTTTCCAACCTATACTCCATTCGCTGAAAGAAGATAACAGAAGTAAACAAATGCACATGCGGATTGGCGATGCTTAAACCTGGAGCTGTGCCAGAAGCGCCAAACAGACTGCCTGAAGTGTTTGAGATTCTGCTTTTTCAAATGGAAATTAAAAAAAAAAAAAAAAAACTTTGCCAACCTAGAGATTTGTGCCAAATGTGTGGCTCCTTGGTGATTTTTCTGCAACCCGTTTGCTTACTTTCGTTATCTCCTTTCCCTGATATAGTTGAAAAGTGTTTATGGCTTCGGTTTGTCTGCCGTCTGCCGTCTGGCCGTGCACTAACTCCCGTAAATATGCTCGGATTGCCCTGCAATTTTTATATGTTATTGTCGTCATCTATAGCATGTTCCCTATTTCAACGGAAGTGTGTAGCGCTTATAGTTTTTTTTACAGGGACACTCAAAAGAATTCCGTTACATTACGGTCTATGGGGAAAAACATTTGCGGTTTATTTTAATGATGTTAGACAATTTCAAACACATTGTAACTGATATATATCACTAAGGTGCATTACAAGAAGCTTAATATGGAATAGGGTGTGCATAGCACTTATAGTTACTTCACAGGGGCAGTCAAAAGAATTCCGTTACATTACGTCTATGGAGAAAAATCGTCTGCGGTTTATTTAAATAATGTTTCACTATTTTAAACGCATTGAAATTTATATATATCACTAAGGTGCATTACGAGCGGTTACTACAGAATATTGTGTGTATAGCAGTCGTCGTTCATTTACAGGGACACACAAAAGAATTCTCTACTCTCTGTTAACAAAAATTCCTGGAAGTGCGTTTTAAGTTGCTGTACGCGATTTTAAATTGAACTCACTTTTTGTCTATTACTTGGTGTGTATAACTTCTGTAGATCATATACAGGGCAGCACAAAAGTTCGCGAACACATTTCCGTTTATTGACGGAAACTCCAGAAGGAGAATTTTAAACTGTGCTACGCGTTTCCTAACTAAACTAAAATTTAGCATCCTATGCAGTGTATATACAAGTCTATAGATCCTATACAGGGCTGAATAAAAGTATTCGGATATTTTTCCGAATATTGTATATGTTGGAAATTCCTGAAATTACGTTTTTAAATATGTTATGCGTTTTCCAAATTGTTTACTTAGATGTTATCTTTCGGCTTATTAAACGGTAATGATTTGTAAAATTATTTTGGAACCGTTGGAAAGTGTTACATAATCTATGCTTGACGCATGATTTTTCGTTCTTGTTTTCAATATTCATGTGTAAACACAATTTTTATGACGTAATTTTCTTTATTTCCTGCTTTCATTTAATTATTATATTAAACCGTAATCATTTAATTATTATATTAAACTTTCATTATTGTTTTTAATAGTCTCGCGCAAATACATTTTTTACTTGAGATAAAACATAATCCTTTGCGCTTATTTAGAAATTGGCAACAATATAAAAAAATGACTTTTTCAATAAAAGATTTTTTATTCGATTTTTTAAAGATTTTTTGAGTTTTTATTGTCCGATCGTGATAATTTTTTTAGTTTCTGAAAGCTTGTTATTCGCGTCTGGCGATATGATTTTCGAATCCGTAGGATGGCTAGAAAAAAAAAAGTAATAGCTCCTCAAAAAAGTCCGTAGTAAAAAAGCGATGAGAATAACCCGGAATATCTATGCAGAATTTGATTGGTCCATTTCGTTTTTGGTTCAGTTCCAGATTACTTTTTTTTAATATAGATGGAAATAAATATACTAATATACTAATTATAAATATTGATAATAATATAAATATAATATAATAATAATAAAAATAATAATTATATATATATATATATATAATTAAATAATTATTAGTTAAAAGTATTAATAATTAATTTTATATTATTTATTAATATAATTTAAAATGATAAATAATTGTTTATTATTAGTATTAATTTAATGTAATATATAATTAATTTAATATGTTTAATTGATTTCATATTTAATTTAATAAAGTATATCATTTTAGTATTATAATTTAATATATTATATTTTATATTTATTTATATTATTATAATATATCATAGTTTATATTTTAATATTTAATTTATATATTTAATTTAATATCTAATTTATATATTTAATTTAAGTATTATTTATAATTTATGTATTATAATAATTTATAAATTATAAAATATATTTAATAATTTTTTAAAATATAAAATTAGTAAAATTATTAATTAAAATCAATAAAAATGTTACTTATAAATTCGTCTAACCGGAGTTAAGCTAATGAGTTTTTAATAAATTGATCAAATTTAAATCACAAAATCAGAAGTTTGGGGAATTCATAATGAAAAGCGTATCTTAAACTTTGCCTGAAAGTTCTTAAATATGAAAATTATTATTCCAAGAAGATTTTATTTTTTACGTCCATATTATTTCGATGGGCACTTCAGTCTGTTTATGCCCAGCGCCATGTTGATGACGTCACGACTTCAGCGGAGTATACCATAAAAATATACATACTCAAACTGAAACATGTCTAAAACAGAACTTTTCTTTTATCCTTAGCGATTCTGTCTTAGCAGGTTTGCTGTAGTTACACCTGCACAGCAAATGAGAGGGATTTAAGGGTTAATAGAGCACCTAAAAACTGATAAGTTAAGTACAATAACGTTTGTGTTTTGATGAATAAGTCACGTATTAAAACAATAAAAACAAAAATAAAAAGGGCTAAAAAATTTGCTTGAAATTGTTTCAAGGCTTCATAAAAACTTTTATAGAAAAATGCAATACAAAATGTAAAGAGAAACAGCAGCAACCCATTGCGATTTCTCATTCTTTTTTTTTTCTCTAAAAAAAAGGGAGTTATTTTATGAAGTCGCAAGACAACTTCAGGTTCTTCATCTACCAGCATGCTTAATCTAGCTGATTCATGTTACACTAATTATTACACTTCGATGTAAAACTTGTTCAAACAAAATTGCTAGAGACCGAGAAAAAATTCCATTTTAGACAGGTATAACATGTATGGCATTCCTTCAATCGGGACCATCAAATGTTTCTGTTTAAGACAGAATTATTACGTTTCAGACAGGTTCTATTTTCACAGATTTCACTGTACTATAGCTGAACCACACCCAGCTTTGCGCGTGTTAACTATGGGAAGGGGACAGTATAATAAAAAAAAATGCAATATTCTGAGAATACGAAGATCACAATAACGAAGCTCTTTTTCATTTAGTCCAATAAATCGTTAAATATACAATCAGAACTAAGTACAAAAGTAAAAATGGTTTTAAAACAAAACTCTTTTATAAACATTCAATGTTTATCTTAAAAATCATGCCTAATTTCATGGCTGCAATTCATGCTGTTGAAAAAAATTGCATTAATTTGTTTAAATATGTTAATTTGTTATGGATCCCGATTGTGAAAAGCAATAGCTTTGACTAACGCTTGGTACAAAGCGCTATCTAATGAACTTATCAATATATATATCAGCGGGGAAGAGCGAGCTTAGCTCGGTTAAAATTAGCTTTGTGTTCAACTCAATATAACAATAGATTATCTGTACAACATATAATGATCAGTTCTATGTAACCTGATAGGTTGAATTCTGTTTTCGAGAACGTTCCATGGCTGCTGATTCGTTGAAACATGTATCTTGACTCCTATTGGGAATTTCTAGAAAATGCCTTCAGATTCTAAAAGCCATTTTTTTCGCCAAATATTACCAAAATTGGGAGAAAACTTGAGTAAACTTGGCACATTCTTTCATTTGGCACCAAGCATGCGTTTTGGCATTGCTAATCTTGAAAATCGATTTTCCCACCAATATCGCCAACATTTCACCAACACTGGCGATATTTGGCGAATTGCTGCCAACTTTGCGACTTCGTTTACTACCAACTGTTCATCTACTTAATAACTGTTTCAACCATCATGCTTTTTTTTAAATATAGCACTTTGTTTTTTATATATTTTTTATTTTCTACTTTTTATTATTTAAAATAGTAATAATTTAGTTATAACATTTTCACAGGCAACAGGAGGTGCCAAACCTAATTAAAAATGGAGTTCAAAAATGACTTAAGAATCAATGTTTCACAACGAATCTGTTTAACTAATTTTTTTTTTTCATTTTGCTAGAACACTGTTTGCATGCATCATTTTTTGTTTCTGTTTGCCCAAGAATGATTAATTAGTGCTACATATAATAATAAGAATTAATTTAAGAGTTTTCTCCAAACTTTTTAAACTTACATAAAATTATTATATTTTTGCTAACAAGAAAAAAAAAGTAAGAATGGCATTACCGATAGATGAAGGCAATCGTACTATTGCTGGTCCCGGACTTCCGCTCATAGCGGCAATGGGCCGTTTGGCAACTGTAGATTTCCATTCGTCTTGTTTTTTATAATAACTGAGGTATTCTTCATTTCCTGGCTGTAAAGAAAAAAAAAATCTTCTGCTCATGAAACAATACTTAGACGGAATAAACAACTTTTTCAAGTTACTTTTAAAAATACATAGTCGACTTCAAAAATCACTTTTGATGGATGTTTTAAGCAAGAAATTGACGTGTTAAACAAGAAGTTGCTGCTTTAAACGGGTTTGGAAATCGTTATCTTCAGAGAAGTTCAGCTATCAAAAACCTCAAATTTAAATACGAGTGAGGGTCTCTGGTAATGGGCAGTTGGCTGCAAAAGGGTCAAAGAAGAATTGTTTATTAAGTATAGACCTGTTTTGTCCTGATTGCTATGTGAGAAGATCTTTCAGGGAAGACTTATGAAGGGAGAGTGTCTCTAATTAGCATTCTAGGACAATAAAAATCCGGAAAACTTAGCGATCACTATTCCAAAGGGAATGTGGTACAAAACTTTATTTTTTGTTTAAGGAAAGTCCTGAGAAATTTTCACAAACTTCGCGGGCACCAAGGCTACAAACTTCTGCTTCTAGCTCCACATTTCGCAACAAGCTCACTAACGAAAAGCCAAAACATATGAATTGTGTCAGAGAAGTATATTTCAAATATAACACCTAGCTATTTCGCCATGTTAGGTATAAAATATAACAAAACGTTTGTGTTAATACATATATAATAGATATAATGCATAATATATATTATGTACGTATGTATAAAAGGCATTAAAATATTAAAATCACTTTGATTAAATGAGGAACATAATAGTTGGCTTTGAGCAACACGACAGTGATAGCATTCGTGAATCTATCTGAAACCTTTTCCAGTTAGCTTATCGAAAATTAGGGCTAAATGAAACCAGCGTAATGACATCAAGTAAACACCACGACACGCTTATGCAATATTGGCAAGCTTGGACTGGGCCCATTTGCCAGAGGGCTAGTGCGCCCTCGTCCAGGTAAAGCTTCGCGTACCCTAAAACAATCCATTATATATATATATATATATATATATATATATATATATATATATTTGGCTATGCACACGCATCCCAATTTGTGTTCTAAATTTCGAAGATTCATTTATGGATGTTCATCATTTAATATCCACACAAAAGAGACATTTTTATTATCACAAAACAATTGAAGATTCTTTGAAGGAATTTGCAGGATAGGAAATCAAAGCGAAAACTTTTTCAGACAACTGAGGATGCAAACATGAACATATACTACAATTGAAAGCATGCTTTTGTAAAACAATGTAAAAAGATGAGAAAGAAAGAAACGGTGGAAGGCAAAAATGTTTTGTGTGGATTTTGTTGTTGATTACAAAACATGATCTTGTTTTCCGAGAAATTCCCTCGAAAAGAAAAAAAGGTATCTACAACCTGGATGCTATTTCTCTCAAGTAATAGAAATTTGAATGTTTCCCTCTAATCATGATAAGAATTTTGCAAATCTTGTGAAGAGTGCGTTATTTTTACAAGTACTATTTTCACATGAACATTCAATTACCCTAAAATTTGTGACTGCTGCAAAAGAACAAAAGAAGCATTAAAGTTTCGTTTTCAAAATTTCTATTTTCACACGGAAAATATATTTTTGTTCCAGATATAAATTTTTTTTTATGAAGTTTGCATACTGAATTCTTTATGTATATGGCAACTACAGAGACCACTTTTAAAATGCTATTTTGCTTAATAAAAAACGAGCACGGAAAACAGAGCTATGCTCGCTCAAAATTAGCTTTGAGTACAAATATTTTATGCCCCATGGTCATTTTTTGACATATTTTGGTCATATTTTGGTCATATTTTGGTCATATTTGATATATTTTGCTCATATTTTGGACCCATGACCAAAATGACCCGCTAATCAAATTTTCTCGAAATTGTAACCAAGCCCAATGGGGAAGTTGCACTCACTTTAAATTATGCATTATTTTATGTTTAATTGATGAAGACAACTTTACATACCTCAAAACTTAACTCGGAATCGAAAAAATAATTTAAACTATGTAGTTATTGGAGTTTTAAACTCCGCTAAAAGCAAAACAAAACCACGTGATCGGAAAACGCGACGGGATTGGTTTGACGTCACTACACATGAAACGGGGAATTGTGCTTAGAGCCGAGTGCTCACAGGCTGTTTTATATTGCTTTCTATGTACTATAAACATCTTTTAAAGACTCGTTTACACAAAAACAAAAACAAAAATTAAAGTCAAAAGATATTTTATCATATCTAAATATAATGCACTATTAATTTATACATTTGCATTAATTTTCATTTAGGAAAGTGTTGAAGTTGGTCGGATTCGAAAAATATAAAATTATGTCTTTCGGAAATAGTTTTTTATTTTTTTAATTCAAATTTGCTTTTAGAAAAGAAAAACTGCATTTCATGTGGGTAAAAATACAGGAAGCTAAAGCTAAAAGGCACGTATATTGTTCACTTACTCTTATTTATTTAAACGAAATAAGAATGATACTTTTTTATTACAAAAGAAATCGTATGTAAAATCGCATTTATATAGTTCTTGAAATGCATTATTTTCTTAATTCATTTTAATGCTTAATAATTCGTTTTAATATGAATATAATTTCGTGTTATGCACGTTATATTAAGGATAAAAAATGTACTCAAATTAATTATGAGAAAACGAAATTTTGAGCAACAATGCAGGAAAAAAAAAATGCCTTATTTAATACTGATTTATTGAATAAAAACTGACAATAATAATTGTGTATTCACTCTTCAGAAAAAAAATTACTGCAACATACGTGAGTAAATTTATCACTATTGTCTTTTATTTTCTCTTTTTATGTACTTACTTAAAAATAATTATTAAATTAAATATGTTTTTTAAATACACATCTTTTATAAGCATCCAATGTTTATTTTGATAATCAAGCCTCCTTTTATGATGGGAATTCATGATTTTTCAAAAAATGTCCAATATAATACTGTAATTTGGCATGGCCACCGAAGCTTAATGGGAAAATTCACCGCTTTTTTTTTACGCTTGGTAGAAAATGAGAACTAATAAATTTATTAAAATAAATGTATAATCTTTGCTTTTTTTCTGTTTTAAGGTATGGAAAGAGGAAAGAAAAAAAAGCATCATTTAAACTATCTTTTTAGGATTGCTAAATTGTTTTCTCAACGTATAATCATAATTCAATTAATATAGAAAAGTGTAAAAATAATTTAATTATCGATTTATTATTATTTGCTTACATATAATTTTTGAATGGATTTAGTACTTTTTGTTTGTTTGAAATATAGTATCTCAGAATGTCCTATTTTTAGATTTATCAGGTTCTAAAAACTTTATATCTTTATTTTCCTCAATGTTCTAACTTTTGTAAAAAATAAAAATAATGAAAATATTTGAAAATCTTGTTAAAGAAAGCAGTATCTTAATTTTGAAAATAAGCATTATACTGCACAAAGCTTTTTAAAAACAGAGCGAGATGTGCTGAGAATTTAAATATGTTGTTGAAGTAGAGCCCACTCTTTTCACTTTTGAAGACAGCCATCTCAATATACACGAAAACTTTTTACAGTGACATATAAAGAAATCAAGATATATTATCATTCAAGGTTTATTCTTTGTTTGAACAATGCATTAGTATCATAAGGGCAGGGCATTATGTTGAGAGATATTATGTTATAATATCACAATTTTTTTTTAAATTCAATTCACAGGTAAGGCATGAATTTGCATAATTAATTTTTTAAATTATTTGGATGGTATGGATTATATATTAATTTAGCAACAAAAATTTAACATAGAACCAAAGTATAAAGAAAACATTTATAGATCATGAACGAAAATTCAAATATACTATCATTCTTTTAATGTTTAAAATGTTAATAACAACAATAAAATTTAAATATACATAACATTGCTTCAAATACATTTAGAATTATTATATTTCTGCATAATATTTCTCTTTTGGCCTTTTTAATTTTTTTAAAAATATTGTTAATTTATAACAAAAATGAAACAGATAATTTTTAAACTAAACATCATCTCTAATCTGAAAAGTTTTATAAAGCATAAAACCTTCAATCACACATTCTGAAAATTTCACAAAACTTACAGTATTTAAAATAATTACTTGATTGTTTTGCCTGTGTGTAGTGCAGTCCATAGATCTGTTTAGGAAGAAATTGAGTCCTTTAAAGGACCCTTCACAAAATTTTTCATATTAAAACAAGAACTTTCACAATAACCTTAAAACAAGACCCTTCACAAATTTTTTTGTCTTAAAAATAGGCCTTTCACAATTTTTTTCCATCTCCAAACTAAACCTTTTACAAATATAATTATTTAAAAGAAAAATCTGACCTGACACAAAACAACTGAAGACGTCAAAGAATCTATTTATGTAGCTTTTACATATATAAAGAATTTTGTCAAAAATTCATAAACAAGAAACTGAATATAACAGTTATTTCAAATTCACAAAATTATAATTAGTTTTTTCACAAATATGAAATACTTTTCACAATTTCACAAAAAAAGAACCCTGTCAGAAAAGTCTGGATAGGCCCCTGGAAACATTTTTTGAACAATTATTAAACTTTTCTCGTGTATATTTATATAAAATTCTGTAAGCCTGCCTTAAAGCTACCTTAGCACATTTCGCTCTTTCTAATAACTTTAGCTGTTTTTCAAAGATTCAAAACAGTTTATTTAACAATTAAAGAGATAAAACATATAGTGGAACCAAGCAAAATTCATAATTTAAGTATAAAATATAAATACAAAAACCCTTTTATAAGTTGACTCACCCTCCCTAATGAAATAAATCCTATTTGTACCAGTTTATTTTATATCTCGTGATTATATATATATATATATATAATATATAATATATATATAAGTATACCTTATTCTATAAAATACAATATTGTAGTACTAGTATTAACTTGTACCGATACTTTATTTCTACATCGAGATCTGGAGATGAAAATTCTTAGAAACGCGATGAAATAAAAATATCACTTGGAATTCACAGTACTATTTATTCATTACAGCAATTTACAATACTTTTAATTTGTTATACTAATCATTTTTAAGAAAAAAAAGAAATCGTCCAGCGTAAAGCGAGCCGCCCCCATAGGAAATAACAAGGAGAAATACAGCGAGGGTTTGTTTACATGTGTAGTGACGTCAGAACAGCTTTCGTCACGTGACGTGGCTTTTTCCCGCCACGGCAAAAACTGCGTTTTAAAAGTTAATTTAATGAATTATACAAGTTTCAAATATATGTAAAAATGGTATCAAAATGTTCATATTTTTACACTCTATCAGATGCAAGTTAAATTGAAAAACGTGCAATTTCCCCATTGTCTTCTCGTGCCCGAAACCCGTAGAATATAACATTTAGTCAAAATAATCTGAGCCGTTTTCTAGATAAAGTTAGCTTGACCCACAGTGACCCAAAAAGGACCCACTAATCGGATTTTCTCGAGCATGTGACCTAGCCAAATGATTTTCTCGTGCCCCAAAACCGCGTTGAATACAAAATCTAGTTCAAATCGTCTGAGCCTTTTTAAGATAAAAATAGCTTGACCCATAATGACCCATGACCAAAATGACCCACTAATTGAATTTTCTCGAACATGTGACCTATTCCAACAGTCTTCACGTGCCTAAAAACCATAGGATGCAAAATTTAGTGCAAATAGACTGAGCTATTTTTAAGATAAAATAGCTTGACCCATAATGACCCATGACCAAAATGACCCACTAATAGGATATTCTCGAGCATGGGACCTAGCCCAATGATTTTCTCGTGCCCCAAAACCGTAGGATACAAAATTTAGTTCAAATCGTCTAAGCCGTTTTTAAGATAAAAATAGCTTGACACATAATGACCCATGACCAAAATGACCCACTAATCGAAATTTCTTGAACATGTGACTTAGCCTAACAGTCTTCTCGTGCCCCAAAACCATAGGATGGTAATTTTAGTGTAAATAGTCTGAGCCATTTTTAAGATAAAATAGCTTAACCCATAATGTCCCATGACCAAAATAACCCACTAATCGAAAGTTGTCGAACATGTGACCCAGTCCAATAGTATTCTCGTGCCCAAAAATGGTCGAATACAAAATTTAGTCAAAATCGTTTGAATCGTTTTTTAGATGCAATTAGCTTATACCAAAATTACTCACTAATCGAATTTTCTCAAACATTTGACCTAACCCAATGGTTTTCTTGTGCCCCAAAACGGTAGCATACAAAATTTCGTCAAAATCGTTAGAGCCGTTTTTAAGATTTTGCATATATATATATATATAACCACACACACACACATACAAGATTTGCTCGTATTAGAATATACGAGCAGGGAAGACCGAGCTATGCTCGGCCAAAATTAGCTTTGAGTTCAAATGTCATGACCCATAACCAAAATGACCCACTAATCAAATTTTCTCGAAAATGTGACCAGGCCCAATTGTATTCTCGTGCCCGAAAACCATAGCATGTAACATTTAGTCAAAATAATCTGAGCCGTTTTCTAGATAAAGTTAGCTTGATCCACAGTGACCCAAAAATGACCCATGAATCGGATTTTCTCGAGCATGTGAACTAGCCAAATGATTTTCTCGTGCCCCAAAACCACAGGATACAAAATTTAGTTCAAATCATCTGAGCCGTTTTTAAGAAAAAAAATAGCTTGCCCCAAAATGACCCATGACCAAATTGACCCACTAATCGAAATTTCTCGAACATCTGACCTAGTCTAATAGTCTTCTTGTTCTCTAAAACTGTTAGATACTAAATTTAGTTGAAATCCTCTGAGCCGTTTTTAAGATAAAAAATAGCTTGATCCATAATGCCCCATGACCAAGATGACTCATTAATCGAATTTTCTCGATCATGTGACCTAGCCCAACACTCTTCTCCTACCCGAAAATCATAGGATGCAAAATTTAATCTAAATAGTCGGAGCCGTTTTTTAGATAAAATTAGCTTGACCCACAGTGACCCAAAAATGACCCACTAATCGGATTTTCTCGAGCATGTGACCTAGTCCAATGATTTTCTCGTGCCCAAAAACCGTAGGATACAAAATTTAGTTCAAATCGTCTGAGCTGTTTCTTAGATAAAAATAGCTTGACCCATAATGACCCATGACCAAAATGACCCAATAATCGAAATTTTTTGACCATCTAACGTAGTCTAATAGTCTTCTCGTTCCCTAAAACTGTTAGATACTAAATTCAGTTGAAATCCTCTGAGCCGTTTTAAGGTAAAATAGCTTGACCCATAATGATCCATGACCAAAATGACCCACTAATTGAATTTTCTCGAACATGTGACCTAGCCCAACAATCTTCTTGTGCCCAAAAACCATAGGATGCAAAATCTAGTGTAAATAGTCTGAGCCGTTTTTAAGATAAAATAGCTTGACCCATAATGACCCATGTACAAAATGACCTACTAATTAGATTTTTTCGAGCATGTGACCTAGCCCAATGATTTTCTCGTGTCCAAAAACCGTAGGATAAAAAATTTAGTTCAAATTGTCTGAGCCCTTTTTAAGGTAAAAATAGCTTGACCCACAATGACCCATGACCAAAATAACCCACTAATCGAAATTTCTCGAACATGTGACCTAGCCCAATAGTCTTCTCGTTGACTAAACCTGTTTGATACTGAATTTAGTTAAAATCCTCTTAGTCGTTTTTAAGATAAAATAGTTTGACCCATAATGACCCCTGACCAAAATGGCCCACTAATTGAATTTTCTTGAACATGTGACCTAACCCAACAGTCTTCTCGTGCCCGAAAACCATAGGATGCAAAATTTAGTGTAAATAGTCTGAGCCACTTTTTAGATAAAATTAGCTTGACCCACAATGTCCCAAAAATGACCCACTAATCGAATTTTCTCGGACATGTGACCTATCCCAATGATTTTCACTTGCCCGAAACTCGTAGGATACAAAATTTAATCAAAATCGTTAGAGCCGTTTTTCAGATAAAATTAACTTGACCTGCGTTGACCCAAAAATGACCCACTAATCGATAGTTCTCGAACATGTGACCCAGCCCAATAGTCTTCTCGTGCCCGAAAATGGTAGGAAACAAAATTTATTCAAAATCGTTTGAACCGTTTTCTAGGTACTTGCTTGACCATGACCCAAAATGACCCAATAATCGAATTTTCTCGAACATGTGACCTAGCCCAATGGTTTTGCGGTGCCCCAAAACGGTAAGTTACAAAATTTCGTCAAAATCGTTAGAGCCATTTTTAAGATAAAATTTGCATATATATATATATATATATATATATATATATATATAACCACATGAAACACTAACAGAATATTATTAAGAAATTTAATATTTTCATACAATGAAATGAGATAATTAAATAAACTTTTAAAAAACGCATAAAGCCATAAAAATGCAAATTCTGCAATTGCTTGCCATATTTCGTAACGTGTGCGACTTCTTTCGTTCAACCTTGTATGGAAGCTATGGAATATATTCCCACCAGGTAAACTCTTTATTCTAAAAAAAGCAACCACTGCTGTCTTTCGCCGTAAATGAATTTTTTGTGAGCGGAGGTCTTTCTCGTCTTATATTAAGAAAACTATTGCATATGAAAATTGGTAGTTTTATAAAGAAATGTTTGATAAACACGCTGAAACATACAGTTTTTAAATCTAAGAATTATTTTAAGCTTTATTTAATGTTGAAGTCGGTCAGAATAGTTTCGTTAAAAAAGTTTTATAGGATCAAAAACTTTAACCATCTTTCGCCAGGAACACATTGGACGAGCTTGCAGTGTGCAGTATGCAAACATTTTTTTAAATTTCATTAATCTTTTGAGGGTTCTTTTGTTAAATTTTGTATTCAATATTTCAAGAGGTTTTTTTTTTAATATTTCAGAAATGTCATTTTTTTTTTTTTTTTATCTATTGTGGCCAAATTTTAAAACAGTGCAAATGATAATATTTCCTTTCAATTAAAAAATGCATTTACACGTGAATATTAAAAAGATAAACTTTGGTGAAAATTATGTTATATTTAAAACGATATATATTTTTTAAAACGTCTTATTTAAAACAAATTTAATATAGCGTCGGTATAAAATTTCGGGAGGCAGCGAAATGGTTTTCTTAGCCAATTTATACAAGCTGGTTTTAAAATGCTTAATTAAACTTATTTACTGAATCAAGAAAACACCCTTTGCAATTCCATCGCGAGAACAATTGATTCGGCCTTAAGAACCGAAAAATCCATCAGTCAAAGGGGGAAAAAATGGCAACCCGATTACAGGAGATCGCCATTGGTCGTTTAATTGTATGTGAATCTTTCGTAATTTTTTAAAAACAGGCCAAATTAGAGTGCTTTTATAGCCTACGGAGTCTGGACAAGGGTTGGCGTGCGTAACTCGTAGGGAGCAGATCCCCCTTGTATATTAAAAATTAATTATGGTTAAAAATACACATCACAGTTGAGAACGCACTTTCAGCAATTATCGATCATAGTCCCTCCTGTAACAGACATGTTTTTTCAGTGTTTCTGTAAATGAACGATAAATGCTATGCATTCAGTAATCTACAGAAAACATGCTGTCCTCAGTGATCCATATCAATTTCATGATTGAAATATCGTAGCATCATTAAAATGTACCGCAAAGGCTTTTTTTCTATAGATCATAATGTAATGGAATTTCATTGTGCATTCGTTTAAAATGAACTATAAATTCTATTTTTTCTATTCTCCACAAACAACATATTGCAGTCCACCTCAATGATGCATATCAATTTCAATATTTTTGAAGTATCATGACATCATTGAAATGCACCGCAAATGATTACCCCCCCCCCCCACCGCCACACACACACACACACACATAGACCATACATACCGCAACGGAATTATTTTGTACATCTCTATAAACAAACTATAAATGCTACACCACTTCACTTAGCTAATATTCTAACAGTTAACCTCTACAACATATAAAAATTACATAGCAATCACGATCAATAAAGCACGGCCAGATAAACCGAAGTCATAAACACATTTCAACTATGTTAGAAAGTGTTAAAAATGTATTTAAAAAAATAGATTGGAACTCTCAAAACTTTTCTAAAAAGCCAACAAATCATTTGAAATTTCTAATTAAAGGGGGATGAATTATTAGTACAGACCTTTAACAAAAAAAATATATATATATATTTTGGCTGATTGTTGCACTAAAGATCTGAATTGCTAATTAACCAACGATCTACCGGCAAAAGTTCACTGACAATAATATTGAAATGTACAGTTCCGGAAAAAAATGCACCCCCTCCCCCTCATTGCTATTCTATCAACAAATTGTCGCAGAGATATTCGAGAAATACTATTAAGTGGGAATTGTGTCAACTTTCGGAAAATAAATTCAGTTTTTTAAATAGTGCTCATCTGCATATAACAAATTGTATCAGCTTTGAATTTTCAAAAGAAACACCTACGTTTGACACCACGTTTAAGTTTCTTAAATCAAGACAGCCATTAGAAAGATATAGTTTATATACTTTTTCTATACAGTTAGATGAGGACAAAGCTAATGAAAAATCTACGTGACAAACATTTAATCTTCTCAGAAGATGATCCTATAGAAATATAAAATACAATGAATATAGAACCATGCATATTTTAGACTTTTTTTCGTTTCAAAAAATCTTATGAAAAATACAAAATTTATGGATGAACGCCTAACACAAGCCTAAACTCTTTTATAAATGATATATGAATATAGCTATGAAGATTTAAGAAAAAGTACATAAATTATACCTTTTCCGGTTTGCGGTTCCAATCCAAGGAACTGAAATAAACTGTCAAAAGTAAGTGCTGTCATTTGAAAAACAAAAGTTGGTGCAATTGTTAATGTGTAGACGACCCCTATTTCAAAGATAGTATCTCTCGTATCTCTCTGAGACAATTTGGTGAAGAAATAGTATTGGGTGGTGCTTTTCTGCTTTTTCATCCAGAACTGTGCATTTTAATTAATCTTGTAGTTTTACTGGTAGACTTAACCGTTGGTCAATTAGTAATTCAGATCTTTAGTCCAACCACCAGCCAACCGTTTGCCTCAGACGCAATTTTAGTCGTTGGCCCAACCAACAAGCAATTGTTAGGCCAACGTAGGCGAGACAGCCAAACTCATCTATTGGTATTGAAACTAGAAAACAATGGGTCAGTATATCCCAACAATTCTGTGTTGCTTGAGAATATGCTTTCGAATAATAAAAAAAAATGATTTTTTTAAAAAGGGAAAAGTCAGTGAAGTCGTATCTTACAGCAAGATGACGTTTAAAAGATCATAAACATCCTAAGGCTTGAAAGCCAGGCTGAAATTTTTAACGAAGTAAATCAAGAAAATGTTTCTGCTTTAATGGACATAACCAAGGCTCTAGAAATTGAAAAACTAGTCGGATGTGCCAATCCCAAAGCTTTCTTCTATCTCACACAGATTTCGCATACACTAAAAATAATTTATATCAAGGTCTAACTGAATTTAAAGTTTTATCAAATTCCGCGCCAGGAACTTTTCTTTTTCTTTTCTCTCAGGAACTATTATGACTATTGCTAAAATCGTGTGAATCCTGCAAAATGCAGCATAGCAGCGCCACCTGTTGGGAGATTTATACCAAAACCTAATCAACAACAACTTATGTCAACATCTAACTGAATCTGAAGTTTGATGAAAATCCGTGCATTAGTTCTTGAGATATAGTTATCGTGATAATAATGAAAAAGTAGCATAGCAGCGCCACCTGTTGGGCAATTTACACCAAAACATAATCAGCATCTATTTATGTCAAGGTCTAACAGAATCTGAAGTTTGATGAAATTTCGCGTATTACTTCTTGAGATATAGCTATCGTAAAAATCGAGAAAAAGGTGGTATAGCAGCGCCACCTGGTGGGATATCTACACCAAAACGTAATCAGCGTCTATTTATGTCAAGGTCTAACTGAACCTGAAGTTTGATGAAAATAAGTGTATCAGTTCTTGAGATAGAGATATTGCGGAAATCGAGAAAAATACAGCATAGCTGCGCCACCTATCGGGCGATTTTTACCAAAAACTAATAAGCATCAATTTATACCAGGGACTAACTGAATATAAAGTTTTATTAAATTTCATGCATTAGTTCTTGAGATAGAGCGCCCACAAAATTTTTGTCACATACATACAGACAGACAGAGTCACAAAGTCACAGACAGACAGTTTCTAAAAACAGTCAAATCGTGTTCAGGACCTTCTAAAACGTATAAATACGTCGAAAACCGGAAGTCGAAAATTTTCATGAATCCAATACTTTCTTCTAGTAAAGATAGAAGAAAGTAAAAATCTGGTAACCAGTAAAATTTTTTAGTCTCCAATAAAAACAATTTTCTTCTCTCCCCACTCTCCGATCCCACCGTTCTCAGTTTCTCTATTTTTTTTTATTTTTTATTTAATCGGTTCAAAAAGCATAAAAGTCCTTTTTTTTTATAAATTAATTGAAAAATAATAATCATGATCTTAGTTATAGTCTATCTTCAACAGTGCCTTAACTCTTCAATTCAGTTGAATAATTTAGAAAAGTAATATAAATTAAGTTTCTCAACGAACCTTATCAAAATTATGTAACTCTGAAACAAAGAAATATACATTAGAAAGTTTGGATAAATAAAGTATGTAATATCATAAAATATAATTGTTCTTTACTAACTTCCTTATTAATTTTTTTAAAGAAAATTATTTTGAAAGAAATTACTTAGATAAAACACTGGCCAGTATCCTTAAAGTATCAGCTTAATGGCACTTTACCTTAGATAAGAATTTTACAAATACTTTTTCTTCCATGATTCTTCAAATTCTGCATTTTTCTACTTTCTGCTTTTTAGTTTTTCGTATGTTCTTGTGTATGTTTGGATTTTTTGAACTTCAAAGTACCCCATCCCCTATTTATAGCTTTTTATACTTTATTATCTTATCATTAACCCATTCAGGACCATGGGTGCATATATGCACCTTCCAAAACAACATACAAGATTTGTTTTAGGCACCAGTAAAAAATAAAAGCAATATTTGCTTTCTCTAATTAGAGCATTTTTGTGATAGTTTAAGTAAAGATAGCTTTTCTAAAAAAAAGTGGTGCCAAGCGAATAAAATTTGTGTAAAATCCGCCGGTCTCGAAGGGGTTAAGTAAAGGGCCATTCAAGGGATTTACCGTTAGATCCTTCAATTTTGATGCTTCCTTTCTCTACACTGCAAAAAATAATTGTTGAATTTATAGTATAAAACTGGCATCCCAGCTGCCAGTATTATACCGTAAAATTAACAGTATTAAACAGTAAAATAATCAGTAATACGCTGCCGCTCAAGCAGTAATACGCTACCGCGCATGCGCGGCAGCGTATTACTGCTTGAGCGGCAGCGTATTACTGCTTATTTTACTGTTTAATACTGTTAATTTTACGGTATAATACTGGCAGCTGGGATGCCAGTTTTATACTGTAAAATCAACAATTATTTTTTGCAGTGTAGTTAAAATGTCTTTATCGCCATTGGCGACATGGCAACTGCATTTGTCGAACCCTGGACATAACCATATATAATATCAAGTTATGACCAATGTGTTAATTGTACTTAGGTCTCTATTGGAAAAAAAAAAGAAAAAAAAACCCGTAAATTTGGAAGTCCTAGCTCTGGTATCGACTATAGTTCCATAAGTGAGAGTACGTTGCCAATCTTGGCATCAAACAATATCAAGAAATGTTTGCTTATTTACAGAATATTTTGCAAATATACACCGAATGTTTGGGAAAATATTTAAATTCATTAAAGCAATTAATTTTAGTAAAAGAAAGTATACAAAAAAGAACTCAGATAAACAAATAAATAGTCGGATATACCAACCCTAAAACTTTCTTCTATCTCATACATGTTAATACGTCTAAATTCGCTATCACACAGCCAAAAAAAATCAATATATTTTGTCATTCTGTTTTACACCAGCTGCTTGCGAATCGTCGGGTTACCTGAATGTGACAGCTGATGTACACTGGCCTCCAAAAGTTAAGGTACAACCAGTTTTTTGACGCTCACTATTAAAAGAATGAAAATGAAGGTAAAAAGTATGGTTTATAGGAATGATCATAAGTAACTTCAATAAAATCTTATGAACAAATTATACCCATCGCAATTATTTTAATGTATTAGATACTTATATGTTTGTCAGGAGAAACTGCGAATATCCCACTTTGGGAATTTGTGGGAATTTTTTTTTATGATTTATGATCTTGAATTGTTGGTACTAAAATAGTGTTGTCCATGTCTAGGAGATGTTGTTTACTTGATTCGTTAAGATGGCGTGTAATCTGATGGATTTGAAATGGGGTTATCGCAAGCTGGTGCTGCTAGATGGCTTAATGTGTCTCGTAGTGTGGTCCAAAGGCTCTGAGATCAATTTAAATCCGAAAATCCAGCATCAAAAAGACTTATTCCAGACTACTCATGGGTTACAACCCCTGTACAAGATCACTTTCTAGATCTTTTGGCCCGAAAGAGGAGCATCACTACTGTGGCTCAGCTCATTTCAGATCATCGTAAAGCAACAGTGATGACAATACCTGCGATTACGATGCATAGACGCTTTCACAATTAAGGACTCTATGCAAGACGACCCGTTGTGTGTGACCCTCTTAACCGACAACACAGAACTGCCCGTTTATGTTGGCGAAGAGAACACGTTACCTGGAACACACAACAATGGGCTTCCATACTGTTCACAGATGAGTCCCAGTTTGCTTTGGAGAGTGATTCAATTCGTGTGCTGATCTGGAGAGAACAAGGCATCAGGTTCTACCTATGTAACATTGTTAAAAGAAACAGTTATAGAGGAGGTGGAATCATGGTTTGGGATGGGATATCTCTTTTGGTCACAGAAACTTCCATGTGTACCATGGAAGAATTCTGACTTCTGTGAAATGTAGGGACGAGATCCTTGCTCCGTTTGTCACACCGTATGGTGGTGCTATTGGTGATGAATTAATCTGAATTGTTTATAATGTCCGATTTAATTGAGTTAGAGTCGTTGATGAATATCTAGAGGAATCAAAATTTGGGGCGAATGGAATGGCCAGCTCAATCTTCGGACCTTGATCCTATAGACGCAGCGGTTCCCAACCTGGGGTACGCGTACCCCTGGGGGGTACGTGGTGGAACAGTTGGGGGTACGTGGAAATTACATTGGTAATGGTGGTTAATCCAAAATATAGAACTTAAAATAAAAACAGAAAAAGAAAACTCTAACTTTTTTGTTTAGAAAGATAGATTTTTGCAAAAGTGTATTCACATAAAAGGAAAGAAAAACTCCTAAACTTAGTAATTGGTTGATAATTTCTCCCCATTATCTCCGGCCACTCCTAATAACATCTTGCGGTTTCGCATGTGTCCCTCCTTTTATTGATTTTTTATTTTTACTAATTCTATAAATATCTAGAAAAAACAAGACTCATATGATCAAGGCTTCTGATTTCGACGATTTTATTTAAAACCCATTTAGAAACATGTCATCATTTTACTGTTTGACTGCTCAGCATTAGCCTAAACGCATTTACCTGTATTATTGGATGTAGCTTCATCCCTTCTTTGTGAATGCATAATTTGAAATCTTTAGCTAATATTTATTGTTTCGATTGGCTTTATGTTGATATTGTATTGTGATTCAAAATGGATAGGTGGTTTAAAATTGGAATTCTGAAGCGAACTGCGTCTAACATTGGTAACTAGCATAATAAAATTTCTAATGAACGAAAACAAGAATATTGGGAACGGATTTATGTGAGAAGGGGTACGCATAAATTTGAAATTTAAGCAAGGGGTACGTGAGAGAAAAAAGGTTGGGAACCGCTGCTATAGAGGAACTTTGGGACTATCTCAGCAGACAGGTGGTTGCCGTAAGTCCTCCAAAGTCGTTAAATGAGCTGGAACAAACGTTGTTCCATGTTTGGGAGTTGTTTCCCTTTCCAGTGCCCGACAAATTAATTGTCAGTATGGAAAATTGATGCCACAAAGGCATTACAAGTAGGGCCGGACACATGCCTTATTAAAATCCATTTAATTAATTTTTTTCTCAAAAAACGGCTATTTATTTTTTTATAAAACAGTGGATTTTTGCAAACAAATGCAATTTTTTATTTGTAAATCATGCTTGATGTTAAAATTATGTAAAAATCGATAAATAACTGTTTAAAGAACAATTCTTCTAAATTTCATGTTTTTATCTTCATTTGTTTTCAGACCAGACATAAAAGATTGGTTGTACCTTAACTTTTGAAGGCCAGTGTATTATACTAAACAACGAAAAGTCCTTCTGGCCTGTACCGGCAGGAAAAGATATAGCCTCCCGAATAGCTTAGTTTTAAGATTTTAGCTAATTTTACTGAAAAACACGAAGCTAAAATGCGTGGAATCCGTTTACAGAAGAGTCATTTCCATTTCTCGTCAACATTGAATTTGAATGAGAATATCGCCAAATTAGACAGACATAGCCAAGTTGGCTTCATATATGGCAACGAATTTTTGTCGCCAAATTTGGCGATATTTCGCCAATTGTCGCCAAGCTTGACGTTGGCGAATAGTGTTAAGCACGTAAGAGTTGAAACGATGGTTACAAAAATGAAAGAAAATTTTCCGAAATCATGCTCACTAAAACTCATAAATTAAACCCGTTTATGGAGGAATCGTGCTGCATTATTTCAAAATGTCAGCCACCCTAAAATTTCAAACTGCTATATCTCAGCCATTTTTTAAGATAGAGGGAAAACAAAAAATACTCTGGAATCCTTGGATCAAGGCCAAACATTTAACGCAAAACATTTTTAGGATTTCTCTTTTTTGTGCATCTTTTTCAATTTGAAATCTTTAAATGGTTATCGCAGTGCCCCTTCAATTGCAATATCCCCAAATTCAACTGGGACCTGCATGCCATCGTCAAAAATATATACAAAAAATGTGGTTCAATTATCTGCATGACTTCATACACTTTTCGATGATACAATAGGGAAAATGGAACAAAAATAGCTATCACAGCGCCCCCTTTCGTCGAGATATCCCCAAATTCAAGTGGGACCTGCTGGCGATAACCAAAAACCTATAAATGAATTTTTAGTTCAATTTGAAGCATAACTCCATATACTCTCTAATAATATAAAGAAGACATACAGACGGACACATAGACAGACAGACATTTTGTAAAAACATGTTTTTCGGAATATCTGACCCCTAAAACGTGTAAATCCGTCGAAAACCGGAAGTCGAAAAAAATTCCAATTAGAATACTTTATTCTATTATAGATAGAAGAAAGTAAAAAACGACGTTTAGTACATGTCTTAAAATTTTTGCATATATACAGCGTGCGTCAGAAAAATGTATACACGCTTTGAATGATTATTGAACTCCAGTTTTTATTCACATATAATATTTAAATTGCAAAATAATCTACATAAAATGAATAACTTTTCTTCCTACCGCAGATGTTGAAAATTATGACCGTTCTGGTCTATACACTGCTTATAACGGTGGACTATTGATTCACAAACTTCAACAAACATTTAATTTGGTGTCGTGGCGCATTCTTGCTCAATTGCGGTTCCGGAACGTTGTCTATGAACATCGTTTCGAACTTATATTTTATACAATGAATTGTAAGTCGCATAGGTGGATCGGCCTGAAACTCCCTGCGATACTGTTTTTGTACTTCTGCTACATTTTAATACTTACAATAGTATTTTAAAATAAATTTTCTTTTTTATTTTAAAATAATTCTTCTTGGTCCACTCATTATTTCCAATTAAATACAATTTGAAAAGAAAGAAAAATTGGAAAGTTATGACCCGTTTAAACAGTATATGTATAATTTTTTCTGACGCACACTGTATATTTTGTGACTTTTATGTTAGCCGGGTGTAGATGATAAATCGCCAAATATTGTTCTCATCGTCATCATTTCGCATTGCATTCATTTCATTCAAAAATATAAAGCTTTCACTCATGCATTTAAAATACATAAATTTAATTTAAAATAAATATATTACATACATTTGAAATACATGTCTTTCACCCATTTCAATTTTTTTTTTAAAATTAGAGATAAAATAGAAATAATACCATAAAAAACGCTTGATTTCAAAATCAAAACATTGTAATTTGCACACGCAAAAAATAAAAGCTACTATTGGCGAGAAAGAAAATCTTAGTGGTTAGATTTGCGCCCGGTTAACACAAAAGTACCTATATTTTTTTCATACCCCATTGTAAACTATCAGTAACATATCATAATGTGAATATATTTAATAAATAACCAATGAATTTAATATTAAAACGGTAACCATCAATTAACTAAATTGTAATTATTAATTGAAATTTTGATCTTTCAAAAAACCCTGCTTATTAAGGTATGCATAATCAATACTAGTAAAATTAAATAACTTGAATTTTGGGTACTTTTCCAATATAGGGATCTTGGCGAGTTAGAGAAAATGAGCTTGGCGAGAGAAGAAATTTTCCAGGCATATTTTCTGAAAACCTATTCATTATTTCATATACACAAGCAACTTTTTCAATATTTATACAATTTATTTAATACTATAAACAAGCCATTTATCTTTTTTTTTTTAAATACAAACAGAAGTAATTTATTCATAAAAAACAATAATACTATATATATAAATAAAATGTTTATATATATATGTATAAATACATATATAAAAAAAAGAAAAAAAATTATAATTTAACAAATTACAATAACCATTGGGAAAATGTTCCGGAAGCTTATATATATAAAAAAAAATTACCGTACTTTCGAGTTATAGCAGCCCCCACAATTATGATTATGCCAAGGTTGAAGTTATGACTTCGCAAAGATCATCGCAAACCTTATATGTGCATCCTATATACGCATATATATATTCAAAACACTCCTATATGTGCCATATACGTCATTATATACATATTATTTACGTCTTATATGTCGTATATACATCATATACGCATGTCATATATATACATCATATATGCATCATACATGACTATAACTTGGCCACATACGTCAAGAAATATTATTGTGCTGGGGTTACAATTTCGTTGTCAATAAATTATTACTTCCTAAATCATAATTTCAAGTTTCAGTTGGTGTTTTGGTAATGTTTCATTAATGGTTATATATATATATATATATATAATTGCAAGAAGACAAGACAATAGATGGAGCACAAACACCCTACAGTGGTATCCCAGAGATGTAAAACGACCAAGAAGACGACCTCAAGTAAGATGGAGTGACGAAATCAGAAAAGTGGCCGGTGTTAATTGGATGACTAAAGCACTAGACAGGCAACAATGGAAAAATCTGGGGGAGACCTACATCCAGCAGTGGATTGAAAACGGTTGATGATGATGATGATGATGATGATATATATATCATATTTTATTATAATGTCATACATGCTTTATAATTTGGCGATAAATCTTGGTCGCTTGGTAATTCATCCTTGGAGGCCGCTATAACAAGAAAGTACCAAATTTACAATGTATTAATGAAAACAGAAACAAAAATATTTCATCCTTGAGGGCCGCTATAACATGAAAGTACCAAATTTCTACTTTCTTTTTCATATCTGATAATTTGAATTTATCCTTTTTGTAACTTTAACATTTTTGTAACGATTTAATGCATTTCTATTGCTTAATGCCTATTCAAACAAAAATTCTTCTAAAGTTACAGAATTTCGTTAAACATTCTCTAAAGTTATAGAATTTCGTTAAACATTCTTCTAAAGTTACAGAATTTCGTTATAAACGTTTAAAAACGCTTAAAAAAATAAAGTGACGACGTCAAGAAGTCCATTCTCGACCGAAAACAACAACCATTTTCCCAATGGTCAACAAGCATAAAAGTTCATCAGATTTGTTTTCATAAACTGTTTATATTATTTGGCAACAAATCTCATTATCTTAATCCCGAATTGCGCCAAGCTTTAAAAAAAAAAAAAAAAAAAAAAAAAAAAAACGCAAAAGCACCTATACTGGAAAAGTACGCATTTTGAATGTAAATATGAAAAGTTAATTATTAATTACATAAAATATTTAACTCACTTTAATTAAACCTTCTTTGTGCTTGTGTTCAGCTGCCATACTAATTAATTTAAATTATTTTTGGCCTAAATTGGTAAACTAAAAATTTCGAAATAACTTTGAAGCCAATCTTTGAACTTTAAAAACAAAATTAACAGTTGATGGTTATGGATTTCTTCTTTTGTTACTGAACATTTTTCTCATCCCGTCCACGTGAAATCAAAATCTAAACAAAGGACCTTAATCTCAGTTCCAGCAGAATGAAAAATCAGTGAAAATGACATCATTTGACAAAATCGTATTAAAATGTT
This sequence comes from Maratus michaelseni, assembly GCA_963931845.1. Classification (NCBI taxonomy): domain Eukaryota; kingdom Metazoa; phylum Arthropoda; class Arachnida; order Araneae; family Salticidae; genus Maratus; species Maratus michaelseni. Next base: position 203,157,644 of record OZ007592.1, read on the forward strand.
TCAGTTTTCTTTTGTTTGCTTCTTTGTTTTTTTACAAAAATAAACATTTTCTCTTCAACTTGATAGCATTTTCATTGGCAGAAGATATTCCGCCTATTCTTAGTGTAGTAACTGGATTCGGGATACGGCAGGTACCATTGAAAGTTAACTTATAAAAAACTATTTTATTCATACGTGGACCTAACATAAATTTACAGAGAGTAAAATACCGTATCGTACTAGTTTGACATCTAATATTAGCATACAAAAGTATAGTTTTTGTTTAACCTTGTACTGTTGTTGTGGAATTCCAATATCAAATCTCTTAGCTAATAGGAATCCCTAAGACGGATTTAAAATGCTTAAACTGTTTAAATATCTATAAAACTATTAAAACTCAACTCAATAAAATTTAACCCTTTCAGGGGCAAAGTACTTTCAGTACTAAAATGTTGAAATAAATGACTGGCATCGGAATTAACTTAAAAATTTATTTCAAAATAGGAGAAAGGCAAAAAATCATATATATATTAAATGGAAAAGATTTTAGCTAATTTCGGGTGTCATTGTGGCTTTTGGGGATTAAAATTAAGTGGTTTCATAAACATACCACTGCCCCTGAAAGGGTTAAAATAACTAATACGAATATATTTCTACCTTAATTTTACTAATGATAGAATACACTAAAATGACGCTCCATTACCTTATTGAACATCTTCAATAGAACAAAAACAACAGCAACAACTAATGTTGCCAAAATGTTGGAAAAAAATAAAAAATTAAAACAGTCATTTCTTAACATCCTCCCACCTTGATTTGGGGGAAAGCACAATTCAACAAATGAAAGTTACAAGTCCAATCTTTCGGGCACCTTAATAATTCGTCCATGTCTGGTTTTTCTATTTTGTTTCACGGGTTCAACAGAGATTATCTCGCGTTGTTGAGATACCTTTGTAGTTGGTAGACGATCTTTAAACACTTGAGCTTGTACATTGTCAGCTACAGAATTTGTCATTTCCAGTGGATAGAGATAGAGTGGCTATATAGGTCTTAACAATTCTCCACGTGCTGTTTGGAGTTTCACCAATCTGACGATTCCTTCTTTTCCAGGGATAAGTTCAGTAACTCACCCAAATGGCCAGTCAATACGTTTTCTATTATCATTTCCAATATATCTCCCACAGTTAAAGCTGACCATTTCTTAAACTTGGGTTTTTTAATTAATGTACCTAAATATTCTGACCTGAATCTTTTCTTCAAATCTTTCTGAAGAGCTAGTCTGCACTTGACCCTTTTGTTATGTCTGTTGTGATCCACCGCATTACAATCTGGAACACCAGATTCATTGATATCTTGCATAAATAATGATGGTGTTAGAAGAATAAGATCAGAATATTTTTCTGGTATATAAGTGAGAAGTCGGGAGTTCATGACCGATTCGCAGTCACATAACACTGTGATCATCTCTTGATATGACAAATATGCTCAACCTAATACTGTTCTCAACAAATCCTTCATTATCCTTATCAACCTCTCCCACCAACTCCCCCCCCCCCCCCACGAAGCAATTGGAGGGTTAAATTTCCATTGAATGCGATTAACTGCACTATATTCGATTATGCGATTCCAATCTAAGGATTGCAGTAAATTGGAAGCTCCGACAAAGTTGGTTCTATTATCACAGTAAATCACTGGACATCGTCCTCTTCTTGCTATGAATTTGTATAAGGCCAACAGAAAAGCATCGGTTGAAATTGCCGAAAATAATTCGAGGTGATCAGCTCTGGAGATTGCACAGGTGAAAATACAAACCCATGTTTTCCGTTGCCCCTTTAAAAGCAACGGCCCAACAAGATCAATGCCAGTGATTTCAAACACCGCAGCATCACGAACTCGATAAGTTGGGAAAGTGAAGATGGAAGAACTCGGGAAGTAGAGATGTAACGGCGTCTATATTCTTTCCAGAATATCTTTTGCACTTAGTACACTTTGACACAACAGATCTCACCGTTTTTCTACCATTCAGTTTCCAAAGGTATTCTCTTAAAATATTTAACAAAATCTGAGTACCAGCATAACTGTTTCTTACATGATAAAAAAATATCAAACGTCTTACTATTTCATGGTGCGAAGGAAGAATCTCAGGTTTTCTGAAATCATCATAATCTTCTCTGTAAACAATTTTTGTTTTTAGTCTAATGTTACAATCTTGATCTTTAAATACTTCTAATGTCTTTAGTTTCGCATCCTTTTCGTTTATAAAGGTTTCTTTTTGTATCATTATTAATATTCTTTTTTTCAGCTTCTACAAACTCTTCTGAATCAAATTTTCCTTGTTTTCTCAATACGCCACCGAAGTGATTACGTCACTCGTGTACTTTCGTCTGCTATGGGCCACAAATGGCTGAGTTTCTAGTGTGAGAAATTATTTTAAAAAATCGTATTAAAACAATTTTTTTCTGAAATTCTCATCCCTTGATTTGCATACATTGATGTAAGAGGTATCGTTTGCTGAAATGAGATTAAATTATCTGTAGCTCAAATTTATGTTTTTTAGTTTTAAAATTTAAAAACGCCAAAGTTCCTGGCAAATTTAAGATTTAGGGGTAGCGCCATCTAGGATCAGTAATCTCAAAGAAAGTACAATCATTCTCGGATATTTTTATATTTTTACAATGTATTTATACGATCGATTTAAATGATTTTTAAATAACTTATTTACATATATATTTTTTTACTGAATATTTAAGTTTTTGAATCATTTAAAATTTTTATAGAACAGAATTGATATTTTAATGATCTAATCATAAAATACAAATTTATTTACCTTGCATAATGATAGAAAAATTTGTATTTAGTAAAAACCTTAGGAACTAAAAAGTGTTAATGTCATATTGCTTTTCCATGCATATATTCACAAATATGACAGTTAGATTAGAAATGTGAGAATGTTAAAATTCAGCGATTATTTTATAAAATCATGTTTGCTTATGAAGTTTATTTTGATTGTTAGATGGGTAGATTATTATTATTATTACTTTTTTTTTTTCAAATTAAAGATTATGAATTTAGTAAATTATCTTTTATGTTACGGCAGTTTAAGGGGGCGGAGGGATAAAGTGTTTATGAGGTTCTAAAGTGTGAAGATTTTAAAAATGTTTTAGCAGTTTATATACATATATTTAGGGCATATTTCTGCACTGTAAATTAATTATTATTTCTATTGCTCAAATCTCTGATATAGGTATGTCGAAGATATTTTATATATATTTTTTATAAGCAAACATGATTTTTTATAGCATGTTAAACTGTTAAATTAAAAAGTTGCTTGTAAAATAAGAAAAAAAATTAACTTAAAGTTTTTTATGGATATTTTGGATAAATGAATTAGGGTTTTTTCACGTTTTTTAATTAAAGATTATGACATACTATCAAACTATTTACTCTCTTTGACTCTATATATGTTTAACACTATTTAGTTTTCTGAGTTTCTTATTAAACAACAGATTTTCCACAGTACACAAGGTAAGTAAATTATAATTAATGATCAGATTAATAAAAATATTAATTTTCTACTATTCTATAAAACATTTTAAATGATTGAAAATCATAAATATTTAGTAAATAAAAATCTAGATAAATAAGTTATTTTAAAACAATATCACATAAATAAGAGAATGGACCTTTACTGATCGTAGATGGCGCCACCCCTAGACCTTTTTTCGAGATATTATTATTTTTTGGATTGGGACGGTAGCGTTTGGAAATTTTAAAACTTGAATTACACAAATCTGAGCTAAAAAATACCTTAATTACACTTACACAAATGATACCTCTTATATCAAGGTATCCTAATCAAGGGATAAAATTTGCGCGGCACCCATTCAATTCAGGACTTCGCCCGCTATAACTATCTGAAGCCTGTATAGGCACGGTAGTAATCCCAACCATGGGTACGACAGTGACCGGAACAGGTTCGGTTCTTGAAAGCAGGTCCGTAACATCCTCGACCCTGGGTTTTTCTGGAAGTTCATAGGAACGACCAGGTCCCAGGGACTAATCAGGGCTCCCTCCCAAGATTTGATATATCCCCGGTCGAGATCAAGAACAACCTACAAAGGTGGTCACTTGTCTCTCTTCCACGGAACGGACAACACACCTTAAAAACTAGGGTTAGTAAACACAAAGATAGAAATAAAAAATTAGGAAGAGTTATTCCGTCCTCCGCCACTCGTCCAGGTGACCAGGCTAGATGAGCCATGGGGCCGGAGAGAAGTTATGAAAGCGAAAAGTGCAATAGGTCCGGCCAGACCTGTGGAGTCGCCCGAGCCCGTTTGCTCACTCTTACTAGACATGAACACCAGCTTTCCAAATCCTTAACCTGACGGCTCCCGACGACAGGCCCCCAAACTTGGCATTGGCTGTCTCCGGCGCCCCCCGCTAGGGGCCCTGGACACGGCCAGTGTTTCTGACTCAACCCGGCCACTTCGTGGCGCGGCGGAATGACCGGGAGCCCAGCCGAGGACGCCGTGGTGGCCGGATTCCTTTTCGGAGTTTGGGTCAAAGCGGGGTCCCTGAGGGAGCACGAGTTGACGTGGCCCACTTCCGGAACATCAGGTTGGTCGGCTTTCACCGGTCGCGCTTGTCAGTTCTAAGTACCGTCTGGTGAGAACGATAGTAGAATCTGTCCAAAAATAAATTTCTTCATGCGGAATCTTGAGCAATAACGTAGATGCAAGGCATGACGAAATAGTTGCTGCAAGTAATTATAATCTCGCAATCGTTGTTACCTTCTTGCCAGTAGGAGAAACTCTAGATCGTGCTTGTAATAACTGTACTTTAACAGATTCACTAGTTTTCACTCTGATAAAAACTACGGCAGCATAAGCATATTTACTTGCGTCAGAGAAGAAATGCAGGGAGCATTTTTCATGGATGTTACCACCTTTTAATAGACCGGGAAGCGGCAGTACAGGCAATCACCTCATCGAGTTCACGGCTGAAATTCCAGAATTAGTTAAAACTTGATTCGCATATTAAAATGCAATCGGTCTGCCAAGTCATATCTTGGTGGAAAACACCCGAAAACCCGATTTTAGTGGTTGGCTCGTAGGTTTACCATTGTGTGTTCCTGCTCCCAGTCCTCCATGTTTTCGCACCTTTGGGTGCAGGAAAACACAATAGTAAACCTACGAGTCAACTGCTAAAATCGGGTTTTAAGGTGTTTTCCACCAAGATATGACTTGGCAGACCGATTGCGTTTTAATATGCGAATCGAGTTTTAACTAATTCTGGAATTGCAGCCGTGAACTCGATGAGGTGATTGTCTGTGCTGCCGCCTCCCGGTTTATAAGTATTGTGGAATGAGAAGATTTTCTAAGTAAGAAATGTTTTTCAGCCACTTCAAAAATTCAGTTTGGTATACCAAATCCACTTCTTCATCCCAATTCAACTTCATGCTCCAAAGTTTCTGTAAAAGTAGTTTAGGAAACAATGAAACAGAACAAGCCACTCCAATAGGATAAAAAATCCTGTGGCCTGCAGACAATATGATTTTCTTAGTGACTTTCTCGCAACAAAGCTCTTTTAAGCTAGCTATACTGATACCTAGTGTATCTGCCTCTTTATTCCCTAATATTCCAAGCACATTTGTGTCAGGTCTAGTTTCATATGTTAGGTTCGTGTATTCTCATCCCCTCAATTCAAATTTTCTTGCTGCCATGACGGTTGTCGCCACTTTAATGAATCGCTCTAATTCTTCTTCTTTACGCACACTTGCAACACAGTTATCTACGTAAAAACTATTCATGAGTAATTTAATCATATTTTTGGAATATTCGTTGTTGTGACGGTTTAAAACATTCTGAAGATGATATTGGATCACAATACTCAAAATGATAGGGCTACATGTTACCCCAAACTCCCCACGGTAATGTCGATAGTGCTTCAGCTCACCGTCTTCTCCAAACCACAAAAATCGTAAATAATTCTTGTCAGAGATCTGGAGGAAAGCCTTTCGTATGTATGCTATTACACCGATTCTTTCCAATCAAAAACGGTACAAGATAGTTGGTATCAATTCAATTAGGTTCATTCCACTCTTCAAACAATCGTTGAGACTTGGTGAGCCTTTCTGTTTCGCCGAGGCATCGAGAACATGTCGAATCCTTGTAGTACTATTTTCTTTAATTGTAGGTCGGTGAGGTAAATAGTGTGCGGGTAACTTAAGTTCATTCTCTGGCACTAACTCTATTATTTTCTCATCCAACCAATCTTTAAATACATTTTCATACAGCTCATAAAGTTCTTCTGTTTTCAGATGATTTACAACTTTGTTTAGTCTTTTCACACACAGTTCAAAATTGTCAGGAAGTGGAGGGTGACATTCAATCCAAGGCATATGCACCAAAAAACGATCATTTTCAACCTTAACTGTGTCAAAGTAATGTTGCTTTGCTGCTTCTTGTAATTCAATTGAGGTTTTCTTTTACGATGGGTCAGTTATACCAAGAACATCCAAATTCCACAAATCTTCAATTTTCAAGCTTTCTAGAAGCGAAAATGTTACCGTCATGATTCATGTCTTCAGGAATTTTCCCCATTAAACACCATCCTAGGAGAGTCTCCACAGCAATCAACGCATTAGAAAGAATCGTCTGGCGTCCAGTCATGAGCTTTCCTGCTACATCTGACCCAATCAATAATTTGATTTCACTTGCAACATTCAATACATTGTCTTCTAAATCAGATATAGCTATTCCGTGCTGTCTTAGTTGATCCATCCACTGGTCATTAGGTACTTTTCTTATATTCGAACATATTATATTTTTATCTAAGCACATTATATAACTGGCATTCATAATTATTATCAATACTAATCACTTTTACCTTATATTGATTATGCTCGATCGAGTTCTGAATATTTTTGTTCGGCTGTTGTTAATGATCGTGATGCAAATGGAATGGGTCATTCTTGATCATCTATAATATGTGATAGAACACCGGCTACATCTACAAGACTAGCATCACACCTAAATATAACTGGTAAATTAAGATCACATGGAACAAAAGTACGCTCACTAAAAAATTCTCTTTTCAGGTTAATGAAGGTTGCTTCATATGCCGATGTCCATCGTCAGAAGCTGCCGAAGAGGATACGTAATACTGTTGAATTGTCTGGGAAAAAACGAAAATAATTAGTCATGATTCCTAGAAATTTCCGTATTTCTTCTGCATTTGACGTTCTTGACATTCAGCAATCGCTCTTACGTTTCTAGGGCTTTTTGAAATTTTATTGAATTCAATAATATGACCTAAATACTCAATTCTCTCCTTCCTGAAACAATAATCATTTGGTGCAATTTACATGTAGATGATTTTTTTTACCTTTGAAGATATAATTCTAAATTTTTTCTACTCTTTTATTTTGTTCATTCATGCACAATAATATCGTCTAAATATTTTAAGGTTTTTAGTAGATCTCGAATGATTTGATCTTGAATTCAATTGCGTTCGCTAGGAGCAGTCTTTATTCCAAATGACAGCCTATGCATGCAATAATTTCCTCAATGCGTGCTTATAGTCTGAAAATCTCTGCTATCTTCATCAACAGGAATATCGAGATAAAAGATCTAGGTGGTAAAAATAATTGGAATTTCTGGTATTGTTAAGATTTTTATCTATCCTTTGAATTGGATAATTAGCATTTATAAGTCGTTCGTTTACGTCAACTTTGTAATAAACGCAGAGTCGTACGCTTCCGTCTGCTTTTAGTATCAGTATCACTACCAGTGGCGATCCCTTTGTAGCTATCATCGAGATTATTCCTTGAGATTCAAGTGTATCATAAAGAAGGAACCCAATTGAGAATATCTCAATAAAAACTCAGCCAGTTATCCAAATAAATCGTTTATTCAGGAATCAATTCCCACAGGACACAGGTGGGTTCTAAAGCCCTCAGGCTTGACTATAACTCACTACATCATTGAGTTGATCTTAAATGGCTGTTTTAAAAATTCTAAATCATCAGAACACCAGATAACAGTTTGTCAGCACTTGTAAAAAAAACAAAATTCAGCTCCCCGAACGCTTGCAATGGCTTTTTGTTAAATGTGCGGATAGTTACATAAGCGACATAATGCGTTCACGAATCAATCAGTGTCCCCGTACCTAGCGGCGCATTGATTTTGAAGTAAAAAAACCTAGCGCGCGAAGCGAACCCGTGGAATAATAATAACAAAATGGCTTTTAAAAACATTCGAAATGAAAAACTAGCGTCTCTCAGAATATAATAGATTGGATCGTTGATAAAAGTTAGGAATGGACTTAAAGTTTTAGATTAAGATTTGGAATAAAATAATTATTAATGTACGCTTTAGAATTGTAAAAGGAAATTAAATAGGAATAAATATTATTAAGAAATGGGGAAATAATGAATATGTCAGAATTTAGAATAATTTAAAGGAATATTGAGAAATAAAATTTTTATACAACATATATATATATAAAAGCCATAAAATAAAATTCGTACGGAAATACATCCCAGTTGCTTACATAAATTTTATTAAAACAAGTAAATAAAATTCTTTCCTTGTTTGGTGCTGCCATCTACAAAAAAAGTGGCGAAACAAAGATAGTGATTTCTTGGAAACTTTAAATGCTTATAATAAACTGTAATTATAATTTATCAAAATTATTAATTAAATATATAGATATCTTTTCATAGATTTTCATTAGAAATATTGAATTTTATAAGCATTTAATATTTATAATATAGTTAATTTAAAAAATACAACTATCAGTATAAAATTAAAAATGTAAATAAACAATGCAATGATTTTACTGTTTGAGAGCAGCAATGATTGCATCCTAATGATAAGGGTAACCGAAGTTAATTTTTGTTATAAAAAAGGGAATTTTTCTAGACAAAATAATATTTTATTTTTATTATTACTATTATATAAATTTTGTTGTCAGCATATTTAATTATAATTTTAGATATAATTTAATATAATTTCTTCATATTTAAAATTTTACAACTTTGATAGTTACACAGATATGTTACAATGTATTTATAATCCAAATGTTCAAGTAATACATAATTTCAAGCCAAAACAATTTGTATGTATCTTTGACAATATGAAACAAAAAATTTTTGGTTTTCTAAAGTAAGTTTATGGTTTACAGATGTAGCTGACTTAAAAACTGTGCATTCAGTATCATCTTACTCAAATAAGCAACGGTTCCACAAATCACAAAATATTACGAAATTAAAATTACTTTACTTAGCTAAGAAGCAAACATGATATTTCTAGAAAATAGTTTAATGGTTCGTTTTGTATTTATGAAATGACTATGATCTACCAATGAACTAGAAAGTATGCGCTTATACACGGAAACGAAATATGTACTTTGCAGCCTCCCAGCATATTCCAGATAAAATTTTATTTTTATAGTATTGTATTAAAATAAACTTAGTCTCGTAAAGCAATCATTCCGTATTGTTGCAGCTACGTTGTAAAGTTCAGATAAAGCATTATAAATATTCATCCAGCTAATGTTGATTTTCTGGAGTTCATTTGATTTTGAGTCGCTTTATCAGCTACGATAAACAAAATTTAAAACGGAAGTAAATAATCGTCCACCCATTTTTTCATTGAAATTCTACGTTTGTATATGTAAATAACCTTGTTTATCAGCCAGAAGTCATTACACTTGTCAATTCTCTCCTCCACTCAGGACCGTAACCAGTCGGCAAAGTCAGAAGGGGCTTTGAACTGTTTCGATGGGGTTAATTCACAGTTTGTCTTTTTCCCTCTATTTTTTATACATATAAAGGCAAGAAAGCAAGTCCCCAGTGTCATAAAACTTTTGATTTTAAGTTTTAAAATTCTTAAATATAGTAAATTATGTTATTCATATTGAAATATTATGAAGTCTAGAGGGGGATCAAGAAGTTGCTAGGGGGGACTCAGCCCACCCATCCCCCATCTGGTTACGGCCCTGCCCACTACGCCGAAAAACGTAGGCGTGATGTGTGATGTTGTCCTATTCCATTAGCCAATCACAGCGCAGGATTTTTCCCCATGTCCTTATCCACGTAAAGATTGCTTATATGCGACCCGGAATCCGTCAGAATAATTTTCGTCGACCTCAACCCGAACCAGAAATGACAAACAATTAATCCATATTGTAATGCAATGATGGAAAAGTAGTCTGCAATTATACCTGTAGTATCAATTTTATCTTTTAAGTAGAAAATTCAATATGTACTGATTAATATTCAAATATATAGTTTTCTCTTTGGAGATTATTTTGAGAAATCGGGTCAATGAGAACTCGACCGGTAAGTGACAAAACCCAGCCCGAATATTATGAAACCATTAAAGTAAATCCGTCGGCCAGGTTGACTTTAAACTTTTCGGTTTTGGGTTTTGTTTTTACTCTTTCGGGTCAGATTCGGGTTCACCCGATTTTTCAAAAGAAAGTTCAGAATATTTTTTCAGATGAATATTAATGAATTTTCTACAAAAACTAAAATTGAAACTATAGGTATTTAGAGGTATAGATGTAGACTACTATTCCATAATTGCTTTAAAATATGTATTAATCTCCTTTCATTTCGGGTTCTGGTCTATTTTGGATTAAAGTGTGCCGTTTCGGGTCCATAAAATTTTTTATGTGGATTCGGGTCGGGTTGAAAAGAATTATAAAGCATAATTCTACCTGCGCAGATTCTAATAATATGTATATCCTAATCACTACATAGTATAAAACAAAGTCGCTTTTTCTGTCCCTATATCCCTATGTACGCTTAAATCTTTAAAACTACCCAACGGATTTTGATGCGGTTTTTTTTAATAGATAGAGTGATTCAAGAGGAAGGTTTATATGTATATCTATTAAATAGTGGAGAAATACTGTTATTTTTGAGGTTTTTAATGTGATGTCGTAAATAATTTCATTTTTTCCGCTTATACATTGCAAACGCAGGCTGAACCCTACAAGATTTATCAAAATAATGTACTAATTATTGTACACATTAAAAAGGTCTACAGAAAACACAAAGAGATGAAGGTTTTCAAGGTTAACCCGAAGCAAAGCGAGGGAGGGCCGCTAGTAATATTATAAATCTGATTGTGTGCAAATGTTAGGCTGAAGCCAGCGTCAAAATGGAGCATTTAATGATCCTGTATCTTTGCATATAGGTTTATTATAACCCTCAAATGAACATAGACTGGTTTTTGTTTATTTTACTCAAATATTGTTCTTAATAATTCAAAATTTCGTTATTTTCATAGAGAATATATGGACATTTTTTCGTATAATACTTTAAAATGGTTAAATTTACTTTACCGTTGCTAATACTTTATCGTTGCCAAAACTAATTCAAAACCCAAAATAATAATTTTTACTCAACAATTTAGTTTCAATTGAAAAATTTTCACGTGAAAAATGAAAATGAAATAAGAAAATTAAAGAATTAAAAAGAATATTAAATAATATTATTAGAAATAAAACGTAAATTTTTTAGTTTTTGATAATAATACAAGGTTTCAATATGCGTAACCATGGGAAACAGACGAATATGACGTCATTCATCGAAAAAGAGCGGATATGCTTTGATTGGTGAAATAAAATGATCTTGGGTTTTTTCTTCACTTTTTTTCTTTTTTTTTTCTTTTGTATGGTAACAATACTTGGCGTTTTACCGTCTGCGCATGGCTAATATATAACTATACCGTATTTTTTATTTAAATTTTAAAAAAGTAAAAAGAAGTTTCAAAAGAAAATGGTTAGCAAATGTCAATAATATGCTCCGCAAAATTATCCATGTCGAAAATGATGTCATGGATAGCGAAAAATAGCTATTTTCATTCTTAAAACTAAAAGAAATAACTCGATTACCTAAAAAAAAAATGACGAATGTTCCATTTTTGTTGATAAAACCTAAAGATTTAATATTATTTCGTTAAAGTAACATAATTTCCCCTATGCCAGTATTGAAATTAATTGCCTGGAAAAGAAAATTAACAAGAATTATGTCATTAAAAAGGGATTTCTCTGAGGAAAAAGAGACGTCATATTTGAAATAAAACGAGAATTTTCCAATGTGTTTTAAAACGAGTGTGAATCAATTCCTTACATTAATAATACAAGGATCAGTAAGTATAGAAAGTAGATGAGTTTCACGCCATATTTATAACAAAAAATTTAAATGTTTTGTTATCTATACTGATTATTAAGCATGAGTATCCGTTATATACAGATGAGAGTTTTCTGCTAAAAATCACATCATAATTTTAAGAAAAGGAAAATGAACATGAATCTATTATATTAAAATCTGACCGTGTGTTTGTATTTCGCAACTACTCGTAGACTATCGAACGCAACGCGATTTACTTAATACCACTTATCATTGATCCGAGGATGTCACATAAACTCTCAGAATTTAAAAAATTAAATTAGATGCCAAGATTTTTTTTTGTTGCAAATTTTAACGAAGTTTCTCTAAAAAACGGAAAGTAAATTACTCCATATTTGTGTATAAAAAAGAAGAAATAAAACAGATCATTATATTTTTTACACCATTTTCTCATTAAAACTGAAAAACAGAATTAATTTTCACTTTGAATAGATGGTGAAAACAAAATCTTGAATTCAGTAAATTATTAAAAAAAAAAAAAAATTATTATTCAAACTTCATGAATCAATTTATTCTGGAGAACAAAAATTGAGTGTCAACATACTGTCATTTAGAAAACAAGATTTGTTTCAGCTATACATTAAACCAAGGAGGCAGAATTGAATTTAAAGAAAAACTTTTCAAAGGCATTAAAAGTATAATAGTTTATCAGGTAAAATTGACATTTGTTTTTACCCAAATCGTCAATTTCCACGATTTTATTTGGCCCTCCTTTTTGCAGTGGTTGCAGTTTCATTTTCGCGATTATTTGGCATAAAATTTAACTTTTTTAAGACTGAGTTATGTCAAGGTCCCTATAACAAAACATACCGTATTGTCTCCTATGAAATGTGATGAATAGTTAGTTAATTATTAACGTTTTTAACTATCGGGAGTGAAACATTTTGCTTAATTAATGTATTTATTTTTCTTTTAATGTTGCGTGAACGAAGTCACGGGTAACAGCTAGTATATATATATATTCTGTGTGTTGGGGAATACTTTCATTGTCAACTAATTATTACATACTTAATAATTTTTTCATAGTTTAAGTTGGTGTTATGGTAATGTTTCATTTATGGTTATATATATATATATATATATATATATATATATATATATATATATATATATATATATATATATATATATATATATAATTTAGTGCCCCTGTTGGGGAGTCATGCCCTCCCCCTCCCACGTCCGGCAAATCCCGGGGCCTCTCTTGCACTGATGCAAGGAAACCAGTTTGGACTTTTAGAGCCAGACAAATAATCAAGATTTTGATAGTTAGATGCAATTTATGTGAAAACTTCGTTTTAAATCTTCCACCCAGATTTCTGAACCTACATTACGAAAAAAAAAAAAAACCAGTTTTTGAATATCGAATAATAAAAATAAGAAAATACTGAAAAAAATATTCTGACTCAAGTTTGGGAACGACGGAAATTTAATTATCTGCTAGAATTAAAACACTATAGCTCACCAATCTAGATAAACTGACCAACCAAGCGAGCTTATGTGAGATCACAGAGTTTAGAACTTCTCACGACCAATCTGGAAAATGGGTGTTATATTATAATCCAAACTCATCTTGGAAGTAATGGTCAAACAAGACCATGCATAGTGAGGGTGTCAAATGGAGCCTTTATCAGAAGAGCAGTGCAGCTTTTTTGCCCTCTTGAACTTCCAGCCCTTTCGCCTCCAGACGTATCTCGCCTGGCAGAAGTTGTTGCGAAATGAGAAAAGCCTGCATCACGTCGAACTTTTAACTGAGAGTTATGTTTTTGTTTTCATTGTATGTAGTTGTCGTGAGTTCGTTAATAATGTAACAATGCATAAGGAAAGGGCATGTTTAAAAACAAACAGTTCCATCAACCAATCTACCACTTAATTTTTTAGTCGTAGCTATCATTTTCAGGAATCATCTTGGCAACGTAGCCAATCATATTTATAGACCAATTTAACTTAGACCAATCAAATTTCTCCATTTCATGTGTACAGTAGGAGTCATGAAGAACAAACAGGTTTTCCTTGCTAACCAACCTTGACGTCAGTTGCCCTTTCCTAAGACTCCTTTCCTTATATAGTTTCCCGTAATAAAATGTTGTTTATTAGTTATATAAGACTTCAGAATAATTTTGAAGTTATATCTATAGTAACAAGAACTAAGATCGAATTAGGTATAATCAAATCTTTCCTCTACTGAAGCTGAATTTGTGTTGATCTCATGTATTTCCTGTTTATAATGATTATTCTTTGTACAATTTCGCGTGTGAACCATGCGTTAGATGACAAGCTAAAATTTATCCGCATTTAAATTTCTAGAGCGTTGTTAAACAAGTTTATAATAAATAATAATTTCCATAGCACTTTTCCATCAGTTAAAAGAATGATTTACCGACACCGCCCTCTGTTGGTAATAATATCGACGGCGATTCACGATTCCCTTTCAGCCAAGCTTCTTGACACTTTTTATCCCAAATCCATGAACACCTTTTTTATTCAAGTTGTGTAATAGATGTGCTAAAGTAGCAAGTTTGTTTGAGAATCTAGAATAAAAGTTAACTAATCACATAAAAGACTGAATTTCTTGAACATTCTTAGGAATTTTAGCATTCTTAATTGCAGCAATCTTTTCATCTGTTTAGATAATCCTTGTGCATTTATCTTATATCCCAAAAATTCAATTTCATTCTGGAAAAATTTGCATTTATCTTTATTTATTCTCAATCCATGTTGACGACATCTATCGAAAAATTTCCGTAATCTTGACAAATGTGTCTGGAAATCTCTTGCTGCGATCCGTGCATCATCATAAAATACTTCTACACCTTCTAAATCATGCAATACACTTTCTATATATTTCTGCCAGATAGCAGGTGCTGAGTTAATCCCAAACATTAGTCTTGTGCATTCATAAAGGCTCTTATGTGTATTAATCGTTAATAGTTTTTGACTGTCAGGGTGAATCTTCATTTGTAAATAAGCTTGAGTAAAGTCAATCTTTGAAAATATCTTACCAGCATTCAGTGAATCGAAAATTTCTTCTGTTTTCGGAAGAAGGATGTCTTTGAATTTTTAAATTTTTGTTAAGAGTGACAGAATAATCAGCACATAATCAAATTTTCCCATTTGCTTTAACTACTGGTACTATTGGAGTCACCCAATCTGAAATATTAGAGTTTTTTATAACTCCTTCTTTTTCAAGTCGTTCTAATTCCTCTTCAATACGCTTTTTCATTGCAAACGGTCTCGGTCTGCAAAAAACTGAAACGGCATCCGGTTTTAACTCAAGACTACATTCATAATTTTTTATTTCGCCCAATTTTTCATCAAATATGTCTGCGTATTCTTCTAACAGTTTTGTAAGATTTCCCTGTTTTACAACTGTCAGAGCTTTAATCCTTACCCAATCTAAATTGGTTTTATACAGCCATTCTCGACCCAAGATAGCGTTTAAGTCTTCTTTAACAATATATAAATTTAAGTACTCTGTTTGATTCTTATATTTTACATTAACTGTTGAGTAACCCAGCAGTTTAAGGGTTTCACCATTATAGGTCTTAAATGTCAAGTCTGTAGGACAGATTTTTTTTTCCTCGAAATCTCTTTAAATTTCTTTAAACTCATTACTGATACTGTACCGCCTGTATCGACTTCCATTTCAAAAGATTTACCTTCAATTTTAATAGTTACTATTATGGGTGGTCTTTTCGGAAATTTTTCTTTCATGCAAATGTTCTCAACTTCAAAAGAACTTCTGAATCATTTACATAAAACTGTTTTTGCTTCACCATTTTGTTTGGTTTAGCCTCCTTAGAATAATAACAAGCTCGTTCAATATGGCCAATACACAGACAAACTCTACATTTACTTGCTTTAAACTTTATGATTTGATCTATTAAATCTAGAACAGTATACCATGTTATTTTTCTTTTGTGTGCTCTTAGGTTGTGGTTTTATTTTTTCCACCAAATACACCAACGGCTTTAATTCCTTGTGGCTTACTCATATCATTAACTCCTTTAGTTGCTCGTTCCATTGCTAAAGCGATCTTAACATTTTTATCGAGATCAATATTGTCTTCTTCAAATAGCCGATCTAGGATTGCTCTATCTCGTAAACCACTAACGAAAACATCTCTCAACATAGTATTCAACATAAGTTGAGTGTATTTGCAAGGAATTTTTAAAGAGCGAAGTTCAGAAAGATAAGAACTAACGCTTTCCCCTTCATGTTGTTTCCGGTTTAAAAACATGTGTCTTCTATGTATTATTAATGGTTTTGGATTCAAATGTTCTTGCAAAATTTGTCTAAGCGCTTCATATTCCTGATCACTGGGATTTTGTGGAGCAAGAAGATTTTTTAACACATATAGCTTTGCTGAAAAAAATTGATATTAGTGTTTTCGCATGTTTTTCCTTAGGTACATTTTGTATATCTAAAAAGGCTTCAAACCTATCCATGAAAGTATCAAAACTTTCTAATGATTCATCATATTTCTCAGATTGTACTCCAGAAACCTTATTATTCCTTAGGGTGCTATCCCCCTTTAACGCATCCATTAGTGCTTTATTTTGTTTAATTAATTCTTGAATTAATTGTTCCGTTTTAATAGAATAATAAGCTATTCTTACCTTACTCTAATCTTCCAAAATAGAAGTAGTATTCCAAAGTAGCAATATTACTAAACTAGATGAATCAAAGTTATCCTCGTCGTCAGTCTGAAACTCGGCAATTACTTTGCCAAAACATAGCAGATAAAAGTTGGCTATTCGCACGTTGCCATTTAAGTACAATTGTTCATTTTAATATACGACAAATAAGAAGGAAGATATTGTTTGAATTTTCATAATGTGACTATATATGGTTGAATTTCATCTCTGTAGCTAGATTTGGGGGTGGTGGTGGGGGGGGGGGTATAAAAGCAAGCCCCTCTACTACAGGGTTGAAAGGTTGAAAAGAAATCATTCCTACACTTTATTTTATTTTTTTTAATAAAGAAAAAGGCATTGTAACTTAAAATTTATAAGATTGCTTCCTGCCTCAATGAGAAATTCTGGCTATGATTTTATTGAATTTTAGAATGTTGTAGCCAATTTTTTTGTTCTGCATTGAGAGGTGGTATGTATTTTCCTTTAATAGAAACTTATGCAGAGAACATTGTTTTGCATAAATAAAATGATTGTGAAATGCAGAAGAATAAATTCAGCTTTAGCTGATAAGATTTTAAACTCGTCTGTTAGCATACACCAAAAATCTGGGGCTCTATTTGTGATTAGCTTCAAACTTTGTTTTTATATCGGAACTTGATGTCAAATCAAGCAGGCTTTTTCAGGTTGCTGTGGTATCACAGAGGCAGAACGTGCATTTACAATCCAAACTCTTCTGTAATGTTTTAGAATCTCTTTGGAAAATAAGAGATTCTAAATATCAAGACAACATAGCAGGTGGTCTTCAAACTCATTTAGGATATCTGCTCTGTAGGAATGTCTTACAGTTCTGTTAATTCTTTTGTCTTACATTTTATTTGGCATTGAAAGACTATAATGGGTTATATAATGAATACAGACTATCCAGTCTTTTATATTTAAATGACTTTACTCCATTTTTGTTAAATCCTTGCATTTTATCATTAACATTTTTAAAAAAATCTTGAAATGACAGACATATAAATCATTTTTAGGGTTCCGTACTTAAAAAGTAAAATCGTAACCGTTATAATAATGAATTAAAAAATAAGATCATTCCTGTGTCTGTCTGTCAGAGCCCTTTTCTCATAAACTATGAGATGTAGAAAGTTATAAAGTCTTTTTACCCACATATTTTCAGATTACTAGCCATTCACAAATATGTTTAAGAAAAATTTAGGAGGCTAATTTAGTTACTTAAAACAAAAGTTTTATTTTTGTATATTGTGGGGTATCATGTGAAAGATCTTGTAATATCGAACTCAAAAATATATTTGTTTTAATTTTAGTTAGTATATTTTCAGAGATATCGTGAAAAATGTACTGCAAAAGTATGTCCCTCAACGCCACCCCCCCCTCCTTTATTTCTGAATCTACTGAAACTAAAACTATCAAAAAATTAGGGGTTGTAGGAGCTTATTTAAACCTTGCAGGAAAACTATAGCGATTTTCCTAGGTAACATAGTTTTTAGAAACATGCATTTTTCTGTTACACACAAACTTTACTTTTCAGGCGGTCTGCGGGGGAGTTGACAGCCACACGAGGTATCTATCAACACAGAATCATCCAAGGCTATTTGATAACGATTTTCAAAAAAATTGTCAGTAATTAGCCAGGATATTAAGTTACTTGAAGAAAAATAACTTTTTTATATATCATGTAGGGTATTGTTCAAAAGATCTCGTAATATTGAACTAAAATATATATATATATATATATATATATATATATATTTTTAATTTTAGGTATTATATTTTCAGAGATATCATCGAAAGTATACTGGAAAAATATTTTCCCCCCTCCTCCCCCTTCCCCCCTTTCCTTTTTCCGAATCTATTGAAAATAAAATTATGAAAAAATTAGGGGTAGTAGAAGTTTGTTAATTAATAAATTTAATGTACGGAAGGAACACTTTCAGTGCAAGTTATACTTGTACTTGACCTTCATTTTTTTCCCCTCTTAAATATCAGCAAAACTTTGTCAATTTCATTAGTTAGTGATCGTCATTCGACTTCTCTTCCAAAGTGAAGTCATTTTCATTCAGAGAGATTCTACTACTTTCCTCAATTCAAAGAGGCGCATTAAACTTTTACTGCAGAATATCGCCTTTACCTATGTGTGAAGAGGTAAAAACTGATACAGACTCCCTATGCCATCATACAAAGTTTGAAACAGGCTATAATTTTTGAGTAGTGATTTTATAAAATTTATTATTGTCATGTAATTTCATATAATTTAACTGTTCAAAACTTCTGTTATATCATGTGGCCTTTTTATTGCACTGCAAGAGCTTGGCAGTGAAATATGCAATGGCTTCTATTGCACCCCTTGCTACTTTCTTCTATCTTTACAAGAAGAAAGTGTTGGATTCATGAAAATTTTCGTCTTCTGGTTTTCGACGGATTTATACATTTTAGAAGGTCCTTAACACGATTTGACTGTTTTTAGAAAATGTCTAAGTGTGAATCTCTGACTCTGTCTGTCTGTCTGAATGTGACAAAAATTTTGAGGGCGCCCTATCTCAAGAACTAATGCACGAAATTTAATAAAACTTTATGTTCAGTTAGTTCAAATAAATTGGTGCTGATTAGTTTTTTGTGAAAATCGGCCAATAGGTGGTGCTGCTATGCTGCACTTTTCGCGATTTCTTCACTAGCTCTATCTCAAGAGCTAATGAACTTATTTTCATCAAACTTCAGATTCAGTTAGACCTTAACATAAATAGATGCTGATTATGTTTTGGTGTAGATATTCCGAAAGGTGGTGCTTCTATACCTTTTTTTCAGGATTTTTACGATAGCTATACCTCAAGAACTCATGCACGGAATTTCATCAAACTTCAGATTCTGTTAGACCTTGACATAAATAGATGCTGCGTACGTTTTAGTGTAAATAGCCCAACAGGTGGCGCTGCTATGCTACTTTTTTCATTATTATCACGAAAACTATATCTCAAGAACTAATGTACGGATTCTCATCAAACTTCAGATTCAGTTAGACATTGACATAAGGTGTTGTTTAGGTTTTGGTCTAAATCTCCCAACAGGTGGTGCTGCTATGCCACGCTTTGAAGGATTTACACGATTTTAGCTATAGTCATATCTCAAGAATTAATGCACGGAATTTAATTAAACTTTAGATTTAGTTAGACCTTGATATAAATTGGTGCTGATTCTTTTTAGTGTATGTGAAACCGGTGTGAGATAGATAGAAGAAAGTTTTGGTATTGGCACATCCGACTAGGTTTTTCCTTTTGTTTTTGCAGTAACACCAGGCATCTTACAACCCATTACATTTGCTTTATCTGTATGCACATTGACACAGTTATCCCATAGGATGTTACTGTGTGTGAAAAATTTGCATAATAATGTAAAAATTCCAGAGCCTTTTGCTGTAATCTTTAAGGGTTTACCGAGAAGACGGTTCCCTTGAAAAGAGTCTATGTAAGAATAGTGCACACATACCATTATTATTGCTAAACCCAACTACATTGGTTGATTCATTGATTTGAAGAGATTTATACATGAAATTAAAGTAACTCATTAATTTGTCAGTCCTCTATATTTTTGTCAGATTCTGTCTTTGGCAGTGTAACTTCTTGCAGCTTTTTCATTCAACATTGTCTTTTGTACAAGGTTTGGTAAAAAAAAAAAAATAACAATGTTAATAAATAAGGGCTTTGACAGCTTGAAAAATCCTGTAACTTACAAAGATCCTACCATATTCGCTTCCAACTGTTTTTTTTTTATTTAACAGTTATACTCTACTTTTCTCAGCTTTAAGGTCAGTATTCTTGCTTCTAACAATAATTTGGTTTATTCTTGCATTCTGAATGCACTCTTTTTGAATAACTATGCATTTTTTTAAAACAAACTACGCAGTGAAATTCACTATCAGTGTCTCAGGGAATAAAATAAGCTGAATGAGGATTATATTTTCCTTTAAAAGTTTGTTAAACTGTGATAAAATCTGCAGGGAAAATATATATATATATATATATATATATATCTTTTCCACAGAGCAAGATTTGAGAAATTTTGTTTTGAAGCATTAAATGTTTTTCTCCTCTCTCTCTCTCTCTCCTCTTTTTAACTGCTTGCTATTGTTATCTCTGTGGATAGTGCATACTAGTTTTGATGGGAAAAAGAGCTTCTCAATCTACACTGTACAGTTATTCTTAAAATAAAATCTGCTATAAACAAAATATTGAAAGCCACACTTTCATTACTGGGTTCCTCAGTGATTGTGAAGAAGCTTTGTTACTCTTTGCACAAGGATTTTTAAAAGATGTTGGGAAAGTGTAGGTGGGTGGCAAGATGCACCCATGAGGTGAATTAAAATGCATGCATAATAGTAAAAAGGTTGGCAACTCCTAGCATACTGGTATTTATAGTCTCTAAAATTCAGATAATTTGGTTTTCGTCTTGCACTTCTTCTCTTATATAAAGTTCCTGCATAGTTGTGTTTCACTTGAAATTTTATGAGTCAGCCTGAGTCGCTAATCATAAAATTTTAGACTCAATAAATTAGAAAATGTGAGTCAGTTATGAATAGTCACAAGTTATTTAAAAAATTATATTTATTAGAATATTAACGTTTTAGTGGCTGTTCTAATATTAGATTTGCACTAGCAACTACCACAAATAATCTTATATTATTAAATGAGCAATTCTTGTACATTTATTTATAGATTGGGTTCTCAAAATAATGGATTGGTTGTTTTGGGGCTCTAGAAATTAATCTGTTAGGATGTCATATCCAGGAAAAATCGCTTTCATACTATATGTGCTTTTTGCACAGGTATATAAATCATTATAGAAAGCATAAAAAGTGTGCAAGAACTGCCAAAAATTGAAATGAAATACTAAAATATTCCAAATAATTGGTATGTGAAGTGTAACAATTTATTATCTTATACACATTCATAGAAAATATAGTTCCAGAGGCAAGGTGGGCATCAAACAAAAATGTTGTTAGCAATAATATTGTTTTAACTGTGTGAGACTTAGATAATGATATTAAGTATGCCAATTGGCTCTGAACGTGATTCTGAAAGCCCATGTGATTCTTCTGATTGCCCACAAAAAAATAATAATAATAATAATAACTGCAGTTAGAGTTTTCCCCATTTGTCTGGAGTGAAGCTCGATCGACCAGGTGAAAGGACCAAGTTCTAATGAAATCTGAAATATTATTTTAGTTAACTTTTCCTCTAAGTAATGTTTTGTTTATAAACTTTTCCATAGAAGTTTTATTTCTTTAAGAGGCTCACTTAATTGGTATAGAATATCAATGCTATCTCTTGTTGTATGAACAATCAGTTGAAACACTAATAAAACCACTAACATCGCTTTGAAATAACACTGTTCAAGGGTTAAAAAATAATAATGATGATAATAATTATGCTATGAAATTAATACATTCATAGACTATGCTACAAAACAATAAAAATGTGAAAAATGAATTATTTGCATACCATCAGTTAAAAAATAAATGAAGTCTATCACGAAAAAGTTATTTTGTTGACATTTTTCTCTTACATTTTGTATGTTTCCCATATAAGCAGTAATCTGCATATTTTCATTCTATTTGCTGCTGTATCTTTCACTGTGTTCATCAGAAAAAGCTCCCAATTATCCAGAAAAAAAAGCCCAACTGAGAATGTGGGAAGTACAAATTTAGAGACATATTGCATCCCGATGCCTTAACCCGTTGGGGACGAGTGACATGTATACGTGCCGCAATAAGATGCTCAGAATCCTCAATTATTCCCACCAGTTATTTTTTTACTGTAAGCTTTGCCTCATTAAATCATAGCATTTATGCGATTCAATTAGGTGAAAATTTCTATTTTGAAAAGCCGGTGGTAAAAGATTAAAAATTCTGTAAATGACGCTCGTTGCGAAGGGGTTAAATGAGGAGAGTAGATTCTCCAAACAACTCTCTTTTTTTTTTTTTTTTTCTAATATATGTATAATTTTGAGACTGTTTCCCAAACAATTTTTACATATTTTTTCAAAAGCATCCCATGCTACTTTCTCGACAGCATTCAGTTTATTTTTGAAGCAGAATCTTGAAATAGTTGTTCCATTTGAGGTCCAACAATTTTTTAGGTAGATTTCGTAAGAAATACTACTTATTACATTCTCCCCTAAGTTTGAATTTTTGAAAATTTTTGCAGATCTATGCCGATCATGACTCCCAGAACCCAAAACCACCCTCACAGTTTAAAACTTTATATCTATCTATCTATGTCATTTTTTTATGGACACGATAACTCGAATAATTCTTCACAAATCTCTTCCAAACTGATACATAAAATCAAGGGGCATAAAATCTCGGTCAAATTCGTTAATGGACAAAACCAAACCAAGGGGGGATGAAATGGGGGGGGGGGCTTTTTGTGAAAACAGAAAAAACCCATAATTTCTTAATTATGATACGTATCAAATCCGTTTAATGTTATTACTACTTCTAGGAAAAAGGCCGAAAATTTATGTATGACAGATTTTTGATATTAAAAATGGCTCCAGGTGGAGGGAGGGGGGGGGGGGGTTAGAAGAAAAATATTCATAACTTCGCCCATTCCCAAGATATCAAATCCGATTAAATTTATTGTAAATCTCTTTAAAATTATCTACAACTTTTATATTGACAAGTTTTTTATAGGACCAATTCTTATGACAAAAAAAAAAAATTAAAAACAAAAAAAATCCCTGCTGGCTCAGCCTACAAGCAGACGTGAAAACAGAAAAAACCCATAACTTCTTAATTTTTATACATATCAAATCCGTTTAAAGTTATTATTACTTCTAGGAAAAAGGGCCAAAAATTTATGTATGACAGATTTTTGATATTAAAAATGGGGGTTGAAATAGGAGTTTCAGATGAAAAAAATTCATAACTTCGTCAATTCCAAAGATATCAAATCCGCTTAAATTTATTATAAATCTTCTTAATATTATATACAACTTTTATATTGACAACTTTTTTATAGGACCAACTTTTACGGTAAAAAAAATTAAAAACAAAAAAATCCCTGCTGGCTCCACCTACAGGCAGAGGTATATTTCGAAGTGGGTGATCCCAACTGCCACATCATGGCAAATAGGTCTTTCTTCTGCAATTCCCAATAAACAGGTGCCCCACGGTCTGCGTCTTTGAAATCTACCTGTGCCTGTAGGCTGAGCCTTTAGGGATTTTTTTTATTTTGGCCTTGCTTTTCATGCCTGAAAATTTGTGTATCGAATATTCCTTCACTGTCTTTATTCATTGCTTTAACAAATTTCTTAATGATGTTTTATGATGAACATTTTATATAAAGAGGAGGTAAATATATTTTTTATATTAAACAATATACTCTACATATCCACCTCAACAGTGACACTAACAAAGAAAAATTAGTATGTGATGGAGCAATTTGATTGCCATGTTTGAACATTGTATTGTTAAACCTGTTGGAAAAAAGTCATTATTTTTAAGGGGAGTATTTTGATGTCAACAAGCGTAATATACAGAATATCAAAGAAAATTTTTAAATTGAAACTAGTCAATTCTTTTTATATAAAGGGTACAGCTGAGATTTTTGAAAGACTTTTCCTTTTCCAACTAAAGCAATTCAGCATTTTTCAATTGGTTTTATTATTGGTGGTAAAGAAAATGGGATTTGGGAAAGTTAACATTAACCTTTTAAATACAGTAAAACTTTGATTACTTGTCGGTCATAGAACCATCGCTGTGACAGATAAGAGAATTGTACAGATAATGGAAATGTGTCTGCCTCCCTCCCTCCCTCTCTCTCTCACACACACATACATATCCACAATTGGGATGATGAAACACAAAAATTAAATTTTAATGCAGGATTTTTTTATATCATATACATACTAATCAAGATTAGAATTGTAAATTGATTATACTTATATAGCTCCTTAGCTCTCATATTAGTACATTATATAAAGGAACCATTCAGTGCAGTTAGAAAGCATTCAGAAGCTTTCTCCAATATGCTTATAGAATCATTTTCCAGTTGATATTCATCAGTAAAAATCAACATATAATGACAAAATGTTTTATAATCTGTCTGTCATGTTTTATTTCTAGTGACTGAGGAATAAATAGTAAGTGGCAGTTAAATGAGTGATCGATAATAGAAGTTTTACTGTGTTTTCTGAAAGAGCATTTTTACTATTTTTGAGGCAGGAACAGGCATCGCCAGGTCAATTTGTTAGCCTTAAGTTAACCAAGTCAATTGTTAACCTAAAATTTGTCAGTCATATTTTGATAGTTTTCTAGGATGTACCTGTAAAATGCGAGTAAATATAAACACTGTTCATGTTCAGTTATTCTCATAATGTTAAACAGCTGCATGCTTGCCAACCTCACATAAAACTGCTTAATTTCACCCAAGTCGAATAATCACATTTTTAATTAACAAATTTATTTAATTAAATGTATCTACATAGCACATATTTTGTTTTATTTCTTAAGTAAAATTATTTGACTTTAATCAAATTGAACAGTTTTACGCAAGGTTGGCAAGTACGGATTTAAATTTATTTTAATTTAACAGTAAATAATTATAATAGATTTTATAATTATTTACTGTATAGTCATCTTATGTATACCATGTGATTTCTGCATATATTGTAAAAATAAAATATATTTCATGAAAATATATTTTGCTTTATTCATTTATTTGTTTTTATCTCTTTTAGCATCATGAACAAGTATTCAAGTATGTGGATACATTAGAATCTCTGCTGTTCACAAGTGATATTGATCATCATATTTTATCTGTATTTCAGCAATTTTGTGCTTTAAAAGCATAATTTGTGGACTGAAAAAGAAAAAACATTTTATTTGTATACCATCCATCATTTTCATATATAAACATATTTTCACTCAAAATACTACTGTTCTATCTCATTGATTTTTATTTTAGGAATGGGGAGGAATTATCAACCATATCAGTTGCATTAAAACTCTTGCAAAATATTGGGTACTAAACTTGCTTAATTTTAAAGGATTGACAACGGATGGCGTAAACTGTAAATAGCAACGGTAAATGTCTGATGTTATGACAGTCAATGACATATGAAAACGCTGTCATTAGGCTTTAAGAATCAGTATATTTGATTTATTTGAAGTGTAAACAACAGATGTGCTTTGTACATTGAAAATGCAATGTGCGGGAAGCATTACATTTATATTTCCATTTTAAAAAATCTGCAGCTACAAGTTTCCATTTGCTGACTGAAGCTTATGGGGATTGTGCTCCATCGATTTGGAATTGGATAACAAGAAGCACCCTAGCCATCCGAAAAAGTTTGCAGACTTAGAATTGGAGGTATCGCTGGATGCAGATCAATATTAAACACTTTACGGCCGTCTCGAAATGTTTTAAGTTAATGAAAGTGGTTCAAATGAAAGGAAATTGGGTGTCATACGAATTGAGGCCTAGGGACATCGAAAGACGTTTTTGTACATGTGAGCTGCTGCTTCAAAGGCAAAGAAGGATGGATTTTTGGCATCGTATTCTTACTGGGGATGAAAAATGGATACATAATGCCAAGCACAAAAAAATCATAATGCCATCCTGCCCAACCATTCACATCAATAACAAAGCCAAATATCCATCATTTGAAGGTAACACTCTGTATTTGGTGGGATCAGAAGGGGGTCAGAGCTATTTAAAACTAGTCAAACCATTACTGGGGATCATTACCAAAAACAACTTGTAAAGCAGAACCATGAATTGAAATCAAAACGACCGGAATACGCCAGAAGACACAAGGTGATTTTTCCAGCACAACAACAATCAGCCCAATACCTCAAGTATAGTAAAGGAAACACTAGAGATGCTTGGATGGGATGTGCTACCCTCACCCGCCTTATTCCCAGGCCTTGCTCCTTTGGATTACCACTTGTTTTGATCCATGCAAAATCACCTTTCTTAATAATGCTTTAGTTCCTTTGAAGATGTCCAAAAATGGCTCAATTCATGGATAGTCTCAAAAGACAAGCCATTCTTCCACCGAGGAATCAGTCTTTTACCGGAAAGATGGAAAAAGGTGTAATATGTAATATAATATCGCAGAATTTCGATTTCTAACATTAAGGTTTTCATTATTATTTAAACAAAATTTTCATTCTAAACTCAAAATACATATTTAACATTAGCTGCAAAACTTTTTTTTTTCCCAATCTTTATCTGAACATTTGAAATACTAGTACTAAATTTTGCAAAGTTTGATGCTAGATAATGATATTTTGAATATAATATTTGTTTAATTGCCAGTCTCCTCCTCCCCATAAAACTGGCCCGTACCTCTCCACTAACTCTTGGTTTCTAATAGATTCCCAGGCCTTCAAAATTGGATTACTAACAGATTACAGAGCTTTCAAATTTGGGTATCTAAGGTTCCTGAGCCAACAAAATTTGGATATCTAAGGTAGCCATTGACAGCCAAACTTTTTTTCACAATCTTTATCCGAAAAATTAGACTACTAGTACTAAATTTTGCAAAGTTCGATGCTAGAGAATGAGATTATGAATATAATATATTTTTAATTGCCAGTCTCCTCCTCCCCATAAAACTGGTCCGTACCTCCCCGCTAGACCTGGGCGATATCTCAATTTCAATATTGAGATATATTGTGATATCGAGGGTGGGGTTCAGTTCTGTTCGGCTTTATACAAAAGTGAAGCAGGGTGAGCGCTGAAATCTCTAAAATCAAACTGATGGGAAATAGTCAAAATATTTGGTTAAAATTTAGATATATTTAAAAAATATTGTTCTTAGCGATGAATTAAAATTTCGCCTTTTAGGGACCGTAGCTACTAAAATCTCATCTGGAACCAAAAATAGAATTTTTAAATACCACCATATTCCATTATTAGAATGATTACTATAAATAATGTCTTTTAGAGACCATTAGTGGCATAAAAAAGAAATATCTATGAATAGCATAAAATAAGTTTATTACTCGCCAATTTGCACTTTATGCATTTTTAGCTTCTTATGAAATGGAACAAAGGAATGAGACTGGTTATTGCAAAAATTCAAACAAATATTTTCGGTTTGCTAGTTGTAATTATTGGTTAGCTACACCCCTTCCTTCACTAAATTTATAATATAATAAACTTAACAGCATATCATATATTCTAATATGAGCAAATCTTGTGTGTGTGTGTGTGTGTGTGGTTATATATATATATGCAAATTTTATCTTAAAAACGGGCTCTAAAGATTTTGACGAAATTTTGTATTCTACCGTTTTGGGGCACCAGAAAATCATTGAGCTAGGTCACGTGTTCGAGAAAATTCGATTAGTGGGTCATTTTGGGTCAGGGTCAAGCTAATTCTATCTAAAAAACGGTTCAAACAATTTTGACTAAATTTTGTATCTTGCCATTTTCGGGCACGAGAAGACTATTGGGCTGCGTCACATGTTCAAGAACTTTCGATTAATGGGTCATTTTTGGGTCAACCCGGGTCACGTTAATTTTATCTAAAAAACGGCTCTAACGATTTTGATTAAATTTTGTATCCTACGAGTTTTGGGCATGACAAAATCATTGCGCCAGGTCACATGTCCGAGAAATTCGATTAGTGGGTCATTTTTGAGTCAATATGGATCAAGCTAATTTTATCTAAAAAACGGCTCAGACTATTTACACTAAATTTTGCATCCTATGGTTTTCGGGCACAAGAAGACTGTTGGGCTAGGTCGTTTGAGAAAATTCAATTAGTGGGTCATTATGGGTCAAGCTAATTTTATCTAAAAAATGCCTCAGTCTATTTACACTAAATTTTGCCTCCTATTGTTTTTGGGCACGAGAAGACTGTTGGGCTAGGTCACATGTTCGAGAAAATTTGATTAATGGGTCATTTTGGTCATGGGTCATGATATCTGAACTCAAAGCTAATTTTGACCGAACATAGCTCTGTCTTCTGTGCTCGTATTACATTAAAACAATCAGCAATTTCTTGTACTGATATATTCAAGATCCCAAATAACCGAAATAAACACTTCAGAGAAACATTATCTATCATGTAAGATATCTAAACAGAATTTATTTTACTGTAGCATTACAGTCAGTGATGAATTCAGAGGTGACACTGAGCCCTACCCCCTAGAGTTCCCACATTTTCCATAAATTAATATCCTGAAAGTGCAACCCCCTCCCCCTCTGAATACCATAATACCATGAATGCCAACGAAACACCGGGAGGTGCAAGATATTGAAACAGGTGTGCTACTAGTCCGCATGATGCAATACAGAAATTTAACAAATAAAAATATCAATCTCTCTCTCTTTTTTTTTATCTCTTTTTCGTCAGGGAAGATAATTTTTCAACACATAAACACAAAATAAAATAATTAAAAACTTGTGTTGTATGAAAGTTTCAGCAAGGCATATCCCTCTGATGCAAATTTCTTAGTATTTTCTTCTGTTTGTGCATAATTAATCATGCCACTTTGAGATAAGTATTTTTTTTTCCACATCAAAATTCACAGAATTAAATTTCAAAACTCAGGAAGGGGCAATTGTCCTCCCTTCCTCGAGCCCATGATAATGCACCTCCCCCCCCCCCCCTCCCTTCATGATTACAACTTATAATCATGAAGAAATATATCTTTTCTTGTTTGCTGCACCCTCGCGTAAACTGTTTTTTAATATCTCATTTGTAGGGGGAATCGGTTTAAAATAGGGAAAAAACATTTCAACTCACTTTATTCTATTAAGATTGAACACTGTGTTAAAATTGCATAATATTCATTTCCACTGTTGCAAATAAAATATATAAAAAGTTGGAAATTGTACGTCAAACGTTACAAACGAGGTGCGTTCGTACGCACGTTTTAGAATTAAATTCATGATATCCCGTGCGTAGAACGGGTTAAACAGCTAGTTAAGTATATATTTTATGACACTGTTCATACAAATATCTTAACTAGTTATATAAATATTCAGATATATATGTATCAGCTAGTTATATAAATATTCAGATCTTGATGATTTTTAATTCTGTGAAATGAATTATATCGTCTGCAGATTAATTTCTGTCATAAAATAAGTATCTCGGTAGCTTGACGATTAAACTTCGGAAGCTCCTATAACAAAAAAGCACCGATTTAAAAAAAAAAAAATTCAAATTTCTTAATAAATATTTTTATTAATATCTCCTAAAGTTTTTATTCGATTTTAATAAAATTTGAAATGTCTCGACAAAATTCTGCAAAGATAATATATTTTAAATTGCAAACCATTTGGTTGGGTAGTTTTTGCGTTGTTATATGCGGACAGACAGACAGACGGACGGACAGACATACGGACAGACAGACAGACAGACGGACGGACAGACGGACGGACCAAACGACGACTATAGGTGCTACGTATTTATATAATTACGAACGTACCTAATAATGCGTAATGGTTTTGAAAATTTAAATGCAAAATTACCACCGAACGATGCGGAATTCAACGCATGCGCTAGCAGTTTTAAGTTTGCACCGTTAATACCATAAAAACAATATATCATTCACTATTGTTGGTTGCTGGCAAAAACCATAAATAAGCATCTACGATATTTATTGCCCGTCGCATAAATACCGAAAATATCACCCTTTCCTCTTTTCAAAAACCTTTTCTGCTGCGAGAATTCAAACAGTTAGTATTCATGAATACTGCACCCAAGGAACTGCTGTTTAATATCGCGGTCTGTAAAAAATGATTGTCAAATTCACTGCATTTATTCCAGTAGATCGCAACGTAATATTTCCGTATCTAAAAATACCGCAAATATAACAGTAGATTTAACCAATGTTTCCGATTTCAACATCCATTCATGCGAACAACCAATCAGATCACATCATTCATTTTGCAGATCGGCGCCTGCGCGCAAAGACATTTTACTAGCATGATCTGCGCAAGGAACTTCTACTTTTTGAGTACGTGCCCTTTCCCGCCCGACGGCGGAAGCGAGCAAAATGGTGTGTTAACTTATGCTTACGAGCCTGCATTGTTTATATGTCAGTTGTCAGTGTTTAATTACAAATGGTTTTTTATATTTGTATTAGATAAACGTAAGCTTGTAATTCTAGTCTGGTATTATGATCTAATATTATCTAAAATATATATTATCTAAATTCTTCTCGCCCTTCAGAACTGAAGTGTTTCTATTTTTAGTACTACAAATATACTCTCTCTATATATATGTATTTACACATAGTATTATAATGAATATTTGATGTCTCAGTTTTGCCACATTAAAAAAAAATTCTGTTAATAAATTCTGAATTCTTATATATATCATATACAAAGCAGTAAAGAAATGTTTTAATGTTGGATTGAATTTCTATACATAAAATAATGAGTTCAATGTTTTTCAAACAAACGATGAACTTTATGACTATTCTAATAATCATCTAAAAATGAAAGCTGATTAAAATCAATGATTAAAAAAAATGGCTTTTAAAATTACAGCAGCTATTGTGATAATTTGTACGGAAATATGACTGTTAGAATTACAGAACTTTTTGTGGTAATTTGTACGGAAAAATGGCTGTGAAATTTACTACACTTATAACCGTTGAAATGACGGAAAATGTGCGATAAAATTTACATCGAATTTTACTGCGATTTTTACGTAAAAACTGCTGGCAACATTGCTGCCAGCAGTTTTTGCCGTAAATTTGACGGATTTTTTTTTTACAAGAAATTAAAAGAAATGATAGGTACAGTGTAGAATTCAGTCAAAATAAAGCAATAATAGTACCATAAAATTCATTTTTTGAAATAATTCCATTTGTAAGGCCCCCTCCCTACCAAAAATCTTTAGTTGGAATGTGTTTTCACCCACTCCTTGACAACAAAATTTTTTACAGTGTCAATAAGTGCAATTATTATACGTATCGAATCCGTTTTAAGTTATTATTACTTCTAGGAGAAGGGCCGAAAATTTATGTATGACAGATTTTTGATACAGTTAAAAATTGCCTATGGGAGAATTCACATTGTTAGTATTCATGAACACTCGAAGACGAGGAAGCAGTGTTTAATATTGCTGCGGGCTCTTCAGCATACAGACGCACAGGAACTTCTATCTTTATTATTATGTATACCAGGAGTTTTCAGTCAGCGGCATGAGTCTACAATGCCTATTTCTATGACCCATGAAGTGTTTTGCATGAATTAAATTATTCCGTATTAAAGATTTTTTTCAAAAAATTAATTTTTCGGAAAATTGAAATGAAAATAAAATTTCTTACAACTTCAATAATTCTTTTTTACTATACTACATTTAAATAATATACTTTCCTGTTCATGTGAACTCTGTATTATTTTATCTTACTACAACATTTGTTTTTTGTTACAAAAACTGATTTTTCGCTGCTATAAAAATGAATTTGGCAACTACAAAATTAGTTTTTTTTTTTTTTTTGCTGCTACGAAAAATGCTACATATTTTTTTGAGTGAGTGTGAACTGTGTACCTTATTTCTAGAGATCACCTCCTGTATAGTTATATTTTTTTTCTAATTGCCTATCAATTGAAAAACTATACTAACATTTTATACAAACATTTTTTGCTTTGCCTCTATCTTAAAAAAATGGCTGAGGCATAGTAGTTTGAAATTCTAGAATGACTGATTTTTCCATAATCAGTTTCATTTACGAATTTTAGAAAATGTGGTTTCTCACAAATTTACTTTCATCATTGTAACTATTGTCGCTACCTTCATACACTTAAAACTGCATAGTCATATCAGTTATTGATAGTTGATGGTTGATGAATAACTATCAACAGTATTAATTGTTGACATATTATAAACAGTGTCAAATTCTTGCCAAGCTTAGCAATACTTGGCAAAATATCACCAAGTTTGGCTACAAAAATTGTCAATTTGGCAATAGCTGACTAATTTTTTGAAATTCCCATTCAAATTTAGTATTGGTGAAAACTAACTGGGGGAATCTTCTATAATCAAGTTCTATATGCATTTTACGTTCGTGTGTTTGAGCAAAATTAGCTGAATTCTTAAAAACAAGGAATAGAGTAACTAGCTTTTCCTAACAGTACATGTTACAAGGACATTTTTAATTTGTATTGTTCTACTGCTTTCACTTACTAAAATTTCACAATCTAAAGCAGTCATTTCTTATTGTGGTATTTACCTGTTATAGGGGCCATGGCACAATCCAGACTTTAAAAAGTGCCCTTTATTGCCAAAGGAGATAAACAGCTATTACACTTGTTCAAGAAAATTGCTTCGGATTACATGCGTTAGATAAATTATGTATAATGTCGGATAAATTGTATAAATAAATTGCAAAATATAGTTAAATAAATTGTATAAATATTGAAAGAAATTGCTTCTGTGTATGAAACGATAAATAGGTTGCCAGAAAGTATGAGTAAAAAAAAACATGTTCTTCTCTTGCCAAGACTATTTTGTCTATATAGCCAAGGCCCTTTTATAAACAGGGGAGTATCATTATTGTTTCACATTTATGTAAAGTCACTCATTTGACTGAATTTATGTATCATTTGCCAATAATTTTGACTGTCTGAAATTGATTTTTTGAAATCGTGTTTTTTTTTTTTTATTATTAAACTAAATTTTTAAATCATAAAATAAAAGAATAAATAAATTCAGATTAAATTATTTATTAAGTACAATGTGCATATTCTCTCAAATGATTCATATACAGGGTGTTTACTCTCAACAGTGTTCAATGGCTATTTCCTAAACCATTAGTCATAGACATTTAGTTCCAATTACAAAAATATTTTAAATGAGGTAAACAATTATTTTAAAAGTTTTTTGGATCATTAAAAACATTTTTTAAAAAGTTACGAAATTAAATTTTTTATACAGTCCCTTGGGTTCTACAAGTGATATTTTATTTAAAAAAATTCTATTACACTAACAAGTCAGACAAAAAAAAAGTCCCATTTGTCTAATACTAAAATTGACTGAGTTATGAAACTTTGAATTCCATGACTTATACCAGTTTCTACATCTAACTAAACACAGATGAGTTGGGCCAAGCTTTGAGGGATCGTACACAAAGTGCTTAAAGTATTAGAAGGAGTTATTTCACGGGTACATTTCTGCATTGCAGCCATTGGAAGTCATTTCGAGAAAGTTTTAAGATAACTTTATTTTTTATTAATTAAGTTTTAGATTAGATTATCTAATAGCATTTTAAAATATGCATCATTTTCTAAACATTTTTATTTTGAGACTGTTGCTTTGCATCATTTCAATTTTTAAAAAAATCAGTTTTTTTTTTCTCTTATGTTTTTAGTATTTTTATTACAAGTTATACATTTTTCTTTAATATACCAAAATGAAAATAGATTTGAAATTTATATTGTAATGTTAATTTTACACTCAACTATTATTATTATTATTTTGTTATCTGAAGATTATTTATATTTCTAGTAAATTTGTGAATGACCCCTATTTCGCGGCAAAAAATATACTTCAACTTTAAACAGCTATTACTCGGTCAGGTTTAATCATAGAATAATGGGACTTTTTTGTCTTACTTCTTAATGTAATGAGATATTTTTACTAAATATAACTTATAAGACCTGGGGAGTGTATAAAAATTTAAATTTCGTAAGTTTTTAAAAAAGGTTTTCATTGACCCAAATCGCTTTTAAAATACTTCTTTACCTCATTTAAATTGTTTTTGTAATTGGAACTATATGTCTGAGACTTACGGTTTAGGAATTAGCCATTGGGCACCATTGAGAGTGGATCCCCTGTATATACAATTTATTCAAACTCAGAAAATCTGCATTAATCCCAATGCACCTTCAAAGTCCACATTATTTTTTGTTCCATAATTCTTTTAAAAAATCACCGCATGCAAGTTTAGCTTGATCCGTTGGCTTCTTGGTGAACTAATGAATGTGTTGCTATTTCATTAACACTTGCTGCTATAACCAGATGCATTTTGTGACTTTCCAAACTTAATCGTGACACTTCATTATTGCCTCAGTTTTGTATTTAACATAACTTGTAAGGAGTGTGTGGTACATTAAAATTGCATTATACAGTAGATTCCTGTTAATAAAGTGGCTGTCCCAAATATCAGAAGTAAATTTAATGATACGTTTCCATTATGTTCTTTACATTTTCCCCCAGATAACTGAAATCTACTGTATTTGTCTTATTTAGAAGCTAAATGTGGAAAAACAATTGAAAAAAAAATGAAAAACTGGAGTGACTCCCTTTGATTTTCTAATCATAGTTGTACGTTGTTTTGTTTTTTTAAATCCTGAAAAAAAATATTACATTTCCAACTGAACCAAAGGGACTTGCATATTAATGTTCAAAATATGTTGAGTAAACTGAAGTCGATACCGATTTCGTACTTTGAACCAGAAATTTTAATTATTAAATGGAATCAAGTGGGTAGCACATAGAAACAAGGCAAATTATTATTATATTTTATTAAGTACATTTTCTGGTTTCAGATATGTTTTTTGACTTAGAAAAATACCGGGAAGTTGTTAGCTAAGCTGATTTAATATTCACTGGCCATTTTTGCTACATTTGCATAATCATTTAGTTCACAACTTAAATTAGTTCAAATTCCACTGGTGAAAGTTGTCCTAAAAATTCTAGGGAGGTACAAATTGTCAATAATAATAATAATTAACGAGCAAAAAAAAATCACAAAAAAATTTATCCCTATTATTCCCAGCAAAGTTTTAAATTCTGAGACTCTCTTGGTTTCAGGTGCCACTTCATTTGTATTCATATGATTGTTTGATCAAATCGTCTTAATTGCATAACTTAGCAGTCTCAGAAATACTTGGAAGGTATTTACTGATATGAAAGTTAATTCTCATGACCGATTGTTTACCATTATACTGGTGCTTTTCAATTTTTTTGTCAAATGGATCAATAAATGACAAAATACCTTCATTATTCAATACATTTTTAAGGATTTTTCCCTAACGCAGTATTCCAGAAGGCAGTATCATAATTTTTGCAACACATTTTAGCGTTGCTGATCTTGGTGTATATTATTGATTAGATAGTATATGTAAAGAAATTGCCAGTCAGCTGGCACAACAGCAGGAACTGCTGGCTTGTCAACACATCACACAGTCCCAATGCAAAGAGAAATGAATGGCATCCCAATTATTGATGTCTCCCCAACTTGATGGCAATCTTTCTTAATCAGGATACCATTCATTCCATTTTGCAGCGTGTTATGTGATTTTGGTACGACAACATCCCCGCTGGAGTGCCAGCTGACAGACAGTTTCATTATCTGTATTTAATCTATCGTATACACAAAAATCAGCTACGCTAAAAGTGGTAAAAAGAATTATGATGCTGCCTATTGGACTACGTGTTAAGAAGAAGAAAATTATCTTTAAAATGTATTGAATAATGATTTTTTTTATTATCATTTATTGAGGCATAAGACTTGTCCGTATATGAAATATCAGAATGTAATAAAAAAAAAAAAAAATTCAGATTTTACAATAGATACACCATGATTTGAAGTGGCACCCTTAAGCCTCTCTACTTCGTCAAAGTGGAGTCTCGGTCAGAGAGGTCCCCCACCCCCCTACAGCAGAACTGACCAATTGACTGTCTCAAGCTTTGATATTTATCTAATGGTGGTGTGACAAAAAATATTTAAAATTCCTGAAAATAAATCAATAATATTTTGGAAGATCCTTAAATTCAATACCACGATTTAATGTGCAATTAATATAAAACGTACAAAAAATTTTACTAATTCTGCCTGGTTTTGGGTTATTTATATTCCCTTTTGCACTGTTTCCGTAATAAAAATGAAACATTTTTGCTATATTGTCCATGACTGCTTATAAAAGTTGTTTAAATTTAAAAAAAAAATGTTTTATAGAACTTTTACAGATTAGAAGTTCAATTTATCATCAGATGACCATGCACGTTCATACTAAAACTTTCTTTTAAAATCATCTGCACATGAAACGATGTTTTACAAAATATTATAACTGAATATCATAAAACGTAGATTTCGTTACATTTTTCATTAAATTTCCAAGTTTTTCAATCTCAAAAATGCGAGATTTTTGTCTTAAACTCAAAATAAATACTTGAGACTGAATAATCACCTGAATAAGACTGTCACATTAGTTCTTATTAACATCATCTTTTATTCTGTGCTTATGAGCGAAGTTCGATGCTAGAGAATGTGACTAGTGATATTTTCCCAATTAAAATGTATTTGTAACACTAACTTTTTTGGCAATACATGAACTATACTCTGTCAATCTATTTTTTAAAGTAGCTGCTAGTTAGAGCTGATTTCTATTTTTTTGAGAAACTTAAAAATGTAATGAAGAAACTTGATGAATTGGTCAGCTGTGCTTCTTTTTCACGCGCGCGAAGCTAAATATAACATTATAACTTCCCATTTAAAAAAAAAAAAAAAAAAAAAAAAAAAAAAAAAAAAAAAACTTTCCCAATTACAATAATTTGTAAATAATTATGAGTATCAATTTCTCATAAAAACAAGTGAACTATGAGAAATTGATTTCTCCCTCTCCCCCCACCCCCCCCCCCCCCAAAAAAAAAAGGATGTCAATACTTCAACACTATTGAACAGATGGGTGAAGCCCGATGGTGGTGGGCTGTACGGATGGAACTGCCAGATTATTACCCGATGACGGTGGGCTGTAGAGATGTTTAAGGGAAAGAGCAACCACATAATAACCCGATGACAGTGGGTTATATGAGGTTAGGGAAGAGGAGCCACATTACAACCCGATGGTGGTGGGCTGTACGATGTTAGAGAGAGAAGCCAGATTTCAAAACCGAAGATTTATTTGCGAAGTTTTAAATTGCTAACACTATTTATTTTTTGTTTTGCTTTTTAGTTGTCTTTTGTGTGTTTTTGTTTTATTTTTTATCGTTTTTGTTTTGTTTTTTATTTGTTTTTATTTTGTTTGTGTTTGTTTTTATTTTATTTGTTTTGTTTTGTTTTTATTTTATTTGTTTTTATTTTATTTTTATTGGGTTTTTTTGTTGTTGTTTCTGTTTGTTTTTGATTTTATTTGTTTGTTTTTAATTTCTGTTATCTGTTTTATTGTCACTTTTGTACTATTGTAACTGGGATTAATTTAAATATTAAGGTGCCAAATAGTTAGTTTTATCATGTATTTATATATACTTAAAAAGACTACATGCATACTTAGAAAAAGTAATTTATATACATGAAAATGGCCAAATGAATTAATTTAAAAATGGATACTTCAAAACTCTTTAAAAAATTTAGTATATACAGAAAGGGCCGCTTAAGTAATGAATCATATATATAAACTAAATCATAATATAATAATATAAATATCAAATAAGAAAAAAGATGCTATGAGGCCGACAAAAACTATTAACCATTCGAAAAGCAAATTTAGAAAGATACATGCAAGCCCACTAACCAGCATTCATATGAGACAATATGTGTTACTTATTTTAAAAATATCTAACTTATGCTAAATCATATTTTTTTTTATTTACTTTAACAGTTGATTATGCTATACTGTCTTTATATTTTAACTTTATCCTGTAAAATAAAGTTTTCTTTTCATCCTAAAAATAACTCTTATTTTTAAAAGAAAAAATGGTGTACAAAAGATGTCAAAGTATCACAAAGAGAGAAAAAAAAAAAAAAAAAGATCATCGCATTTGGCTATAGAAAATTTTCAACTTAATAATTCTGGCATCCTTATAGCGGAAAAATACCAACTTGACTTCCTAATAACTCACTGCTCTGTAGCTAAGTTTTTTTTTTTTTTTTAATTAAATATATTACTATCATCAAACAATCTTTATGCAAGCTGTTCTGTTAATAGAGAGAAAAAAGTTGTAAAGTCATTCCTAAAAAACACAGTGTCTTTCAAGCGACTAATGGACTTACATGTATATATTTTTAGAAATTAAAATGATTTCAAATATTTCAAAAATAGACCGAAAATTTAAAAATGCATTAAAACCGATTTTTAAATACAGTTGATAAAAAAATTGCAACCTTTGACATGAGATTATATAGGGATTAATGATTGCAATCTTTAAATTTTACTGTATTAAAATTCGGCCTCGTAGCAACAACAGCAAAAGGCCAGGGCCTTTCGCCACCAACTTACCTTCGACTTCTTCCACCAACTCTGGGATGGTTGGGGAGAAGCCGTACTTACTTCAGCTCCTTCTTGAGCTGGTTCATCCTCAGCTGCTTCCTCCTCAGCTTCTTCCTCCTCCGCAGCTACTTCTTCTTGATGGTACTCCAAGTCGATGCCGTCGTAGGCGCTCCACGATGCCGCTCGACCTAAATAGAAATACGGATTAGGGCACCATTCATCAATGCTAACCTCCATACATACCTGATCATACTGGTGAGGAGCGAAGAAGGACTGGAACGAAACAGCGGTTGACACAGCCATGGCAAGATCAATTTCAGCAAACAACTGTGGAGCAAGGAGAGAAATTGATTAGAAATGATATTCAAATTTGATGCTTGTGTATTATTGTATTTGTTTTCTCTAATAATGATCATACAAATAATTGATTGTTTTATTGAATACCAGCTTCGTCCCGGCTTCGCACGGGTGGACAATGTGTCGACTACAATGTAGGGTACAGATGAGTAGATAATTTTTAAAAAAATTTCTAAATCTAATAAAAGCGGAGTGAGACAAAATTGCACTAATTACAAATTTTAAACTTTAAATAAAAGTTTGTAAAAATGTGATTTTGTTTTCTATTTATGTACATAATGAAACTGATAAATTAATTTTAATATAGCAGAACCACTTGGCTTCGCCGAGTTAACCTTGGCCTTCCGGGTAACCTAAGCAAAAATGTAACATCCTAAAAATACGCCGATCACAATAATGCAATCGCGTCCATGAACCGTCAAAATGACAATCAGAAAAAAATCTTATGTTATTTTGACGCAATCATACTAAATCCCTCATCTTTATAAATAACTTTTTTTTTAAATTCCCTTTCAAAAATGCTTTATGCAAAATATCTAATCAAAAATCAGCAATAGTTGTCTTATTCGTCTAATCTTCCATAATCGGGTTCATATCCGATGTTTAACGCCCTTAGTGGGTGAATTTCTAAAATCGCTCAAATACGTGTTTAATTATCTTTTTAGTAGCTTTGTTTTCCTGAATTTCATGCTCCTATATAAAACTGCGAAAACTATCATTTGTTACGTTAACGTACAATTTCCAACTTCTTTTTTTTTTACTTAGTTTTTGTATGTAAACATGGAATTTTGTAATCGATTTTTCACTCCCTTTCTGATAGTCTAGAACAGCCCTACTCAACCTTTTTTTCTTGCGGGCCGCAAACATATGTTTGAGACGCTAGGCGGGCCGCAACACACTTATATAACAATGTAAAAAATAGGTTATTAAAATAAGTGCAATAACAAAAGTAGTATAAAAAATCAATGTAATGTTAGTGTAATCAGTAGGATTCGACGTTTGTCAGCGAAGATATGTTATAAAAAAATTAACACCACTATTTACATATAGTTTGTTCCTGATTTGTTTTGAAAATAGTGTAGAAATATGCCTCAAATATTATTGTTTGTAAATAGTGGTGTAAAACTTTTTACTGCCAATTTTTTCGCGTAATAAACGTTTGATCCTGATAAGCATTATTAGCTATATGGTAAATATAAAACGTAATATAATAACATTGCAGTATTTCCAAGTTCTACGTTTAAAAAAATTAGAAGGTTTTCTTTAATAAATCAGTCTTTTGCTCAATACAAAATGTTTTTACTGTTTTTTTTTTATAATGTTGTTTAATATAGCGCAAATTTAATTAATTTGGAATAATGTTTGATCGGTGAAAGATAAAAAAATGTGTGCACCACTGTAAAGAACTTTTAACTAAGGGAATGGCATTTACGATGTTTTAACATAATTATAAATAACGGGACAGATTTTGTCTTATCGTGAAAATATATGAAAGAAAAGTGAAAGTCTTAACGTTTCATGCACATCTCAATTTTATATATAGAAATTAATGATTATGTGTCTCGGGCCGCATATAAAAGGTCACCGGGCCACATGCGGCCCGCGGGCTGCAGGTTGAGTATGGCTGGTTATTATGGTTAACCATAAAAATTATGTGCAAAGATGTATTTCCGATGACAATACAACATTTTTATTTTTTTTTCTCCTTAGAACTTAATTATAAATTATTAATTTATTTTTGAGGCATTTTTCCATCAGCCCGCCACAGATGATCAATCGCCAAATACTCTTTAGGGTTCAATTGTATATGGAGTTACAACAACAGTGGATTTAATGATGCGCCAAAACCACGCTCGCCAAAAAAAGACTAACTGGCCGTGAAGCTGCAACAACGAAGTATATGAAACAGCATCAAAGAGAAAATATGTATAAACTAGTATTGTGCTAAAAAAAAAAAAAAAAAAAAACAGAGTGAAATGTTTCCTAAAAAAAAAACACCCTAATACTTCATCAAATATTTCACTAAAGTAAATTTCTTTGTTTTGTTCTGTTTTTATGCACCATTTAGAATAATTAAAATAGTTAAAAAATACCCAAGTGCTTATTTAGTTTTAAAATAGTTTAAACTAACAATTGCAGAATTCTGGAAAAACATGAACTTCATTTTTACAGATTTTCTTGTTATAATCGAATTTTAGAATGATCTACACAAATTTTTAATTGTTTTTATGTTAAACCCTTAATATGTAAATAAAAAGCTTCATTTTCAGCTGATTATGTCAGGTGTGGGTTTTTTTCAGTTAACATGGGTTATGTTTTGGAAAGTTTTTTCAAATTCTTGCTTAACTGGCTGCCACTTTGTAATAAAGTGATAAAATACAGTAAAAATTTAGCCATGTTTACTTTTTTTGAATTCTTTATTAGACTTTATATAGAGAAAATTTCAAAAAATAGGTTTTTTTTAGAGGACAGCACAGTATGTTGTGGCTATCACAAAACTTTCTTCTATATAAATCAAATCGTCTGCAACAAAAATCAAGTGACAATCTATTCGTTTTTGAGATATAGCTATCGGGTAAAAGATAGCATAAAAGCGACACCTGTTGGGCGGTATATACTCAAATGCAATAAGAATCGATTTATATCAAGGTCTAACAGAAAAGCATTCAAGTTTGGTGAAATTCTGTGTAATTCCTGAGACATGAAATCGTGAAAAATGCAGCATAGCAGAGCCACCTGTTGGGCGATTTACACCAAAACCTAATCAGCACCAATTTATGTCAAAGTCTAACTGAATCTGACATTTCATTAAATTCGGTGCATTAGTTTTTGAGATAGAACGCCCCTAAAAATTGTGTCACATATAGGCACAGATAAATAGATATTTTCTAAAAACAGTTCTGTTCGGGGCCTTCCTGTCGAAAACCTTTCGAAATTTTTCATGAATCCTGTACTTTCTTCTAAAGTTAGAGATAATAAAAATAAAGAGAGTAATATATTTTTTTAGAAAATACGTTTTGATCAATTAATAGTGTCATGTTAAATAAATTATGATTATACGTTGAGAAAGCAATGTAGAAATCCAAAAAAGATAGTTCAGATGTTTTTTTTTATTTATTTCCCGTTACCATATCTTAAAAAAGAAACAGAGCAAAAATTGTAATTTTTTTAATAGATTCACTAGTCCGCGCTTTCGTCCAAACGTAAAAAAAACGGTGAATTTTCTATAATCAGGTTCGATGCTCACACAAAATTAATGTATTGTAAGGGATTTTTTTTTTTTTTTTTTTTTTTTTTTTGTAAAAATCAAGAATTGCAAGCCAGGAAATGAGGCGTGAGTTTCAAGATAAACATGGAATTCTTATAAAAGAGTGTATTGACGGGGAAAAAAATGTGCCAATTTCAAAACTTTCTTGTACCTCATACATGTTTCACATACATTAAAAACGAATTAACCAAAATTTATAACAATTTCTAACTCAATATAAAGTTTTATTAAATTCCGTGCATTAGTTCTTGAGATATAACTATCGCTAAAATCGTGTAAATCCTGAGGAAGTGCCATCTGGTGGGAGATTTACACCAAAACCCAATGAATAACAATTTATGTCAACGTCTAATGGAATTTGAAGTTTGATGGAATTCTGTGCAATAGTTCTTGAGATATAGCTATCGTGAAAATCCTGGAAAAAGTGGCATAGCAGCGCCACCTGTTGAGCTATTTACACCTGAACATAACAAACGTTTATTTATGTCAAGGTCTAACAGAATCTAAAGTTTGATGAAATTCTGTGTATTGGTTCATTGAGATACAGCTATCGTGAAAATTGTAGCATAGCAGCGCCATCTGTTGCGCGATTTAGACCCGAAACTAATTAGCACTCATTTATATCAAGGTCTAACTGAGTCTAAAGTTTTATTAAATTCCGTGCATTAGTTCTTGTATTTGTCAGACTTTCGGAAGTGTTTCTCAGTGTATTAATTATTGTGTATTAATCGGTTTCCTTAACCCGGAATATAGTTTTTTGATGTTGTCAATTCAAGTAAACATTTTCATGTTCCGCAAATATATTTCACAGAGAAGCATGGTATAGATAAACAGCATTTACATTAACATTGACATTAAAATTAATATTATCGTTTTGATCTTGCATGTATAAATTTAGTTACGCAACGCAGCTGAAAATGGTTGATTGAGAATGAATAGCCTCCTAAAAACCTATATTCCGGCTTGAGAAAACTGATTTAATACATTACTAGCTGACCCCCGCCCGGCGTTGCCCGGGCCCGTGGAAAAAAAAAAAAAAAATCATGTTTTTATTATTTTATATTTTTAAACCAATTTTGTACGAAATTATATCTTAAGATGGAAAATTCGCGAAAAAAATATTGATACTTAGTGATAAAAGCACTCATTTTCTTGTTGTTTTTTTCTCTGTAGGGTGTCGGGTCGTTTCATAGTTTTAAAATAAAAAGTTCTTTCACTCCGAACTCTTTAAAATCTTTATTGGTGATAAATAAAATGATTTTACAGCCCGTGTAAAAATTT
The DNA here is from genome assembly GCA_963931845.1 of Maratus michaelseni. Taxonomy (NCBI): domain Eukaryota; kingdom Metazoa; phylum Arthropoda; class Arachnida; order Araneae; family Salticidae; genus Maratus; species Maratus michaelseni. Next base: position 203,201,573 of record OZ007592.1, read on the forward strand.
CGTGAAAAAATATTGTTTTCTAGTTGAAAACGAAATGTTTTCTTCTCGCTTTTTTGTTTGTTTTCGCGTCGGCTCCTGTAACATAGCAATAAAAAAATAGTTCTCATCTTCCGAACTCTCTGACATTTCAATCAGTTATAAATATAACTGTATGCAAGCTCTCTTTAAAAATTTTGCGAAAAAATATGCATATTTAGTAGGGAAAACATGAGTTCTTTAAAAAAAGGCTTTCAACCTCAGAGCAAAAATATATTAGAAGGTTATATTTTCAATGCAATGGTACACCTCCATCCGTTTTCAATCAACCCTTTTCAATCCCCCTAGGCTACACAGGCTAATCAGTCAGGTTTCCCGTTTCTGAGGGCAGAAGCCTTAAAAAAAAAAACGTTGACGCTGGAAATTTGACAGAATGTGCTTCTCGTTTTAAATACAGGGTGTCCATAATTAAACGACCCTACTTTAAAGTTGTCTACAAACGAAACTATTGGTCAGAAAGTTGTGAAATTTTGTAAAGGACATAATGAAGGAATGGGAATTTGTTTAAGAGAAAAAAAAATAGTTCAAAATTTCGCCGCCATTGGGCGTTTTTTAATGAATTATACATTTACGATGGGTAACAAATTTTATTACAACAAAACATGTTGAACAATACTTTTTTTTCGCTACATGTTTTTAGCATTTCCCAGAACACACTGTGGTCAACTGTGGAACATGCCATCTTACGATTCCAGATGGTAGCTGAAAATGATGGTCGTCATGTGGAACATGTGTTGTTGCAATAAAATATGTAAACTATCGCAAATGTATGCTAAATGTGTAATTAATTAAAAACGCCATCTGGTAGCGAAATTTTGAACTTTTTTTTCCGCTTAAACAAATTCCCATTCCTTTATTACACTCTGACGCAAAAGTTTAGACAATGACGTCATTCAGCTTTAAAATGTAGAATTATGACGTCAGAATTACAAAAACCTGTAAATATATTCAAAATCTGATTTAAAATGCTATGTACAAAAGACAGCCGTTTTATTTGCTATAATACTAATTTTTTTCATAAAAATTCAAATGTGCTTGTCGCAAAAGTTTAGACACTATTCTAAATTTCTTTGAATATTCGCTGGCATATGCAAATTTAGACTCGATGATGTCACAAATTTGGAGTACTTAAGTTCTGCAAACGATTGCGCTTCATAGTCGACATGCCGAGAGCTAAAGAAATTCAAGTGAATGAGGTTTCAAGGATTTGGCAGTTGAAAGGTGAAGGGAAGAGCGTTTCTGAAATTTCTGCTATTATTAATAGGTCAAAAAAATCTATTTATCGAGTTTTATCGAGTGGTTCCGAATATAAAGCAAAATGTCGGTCTGGGAGGCCACGTGTGACAAATGTACGAGAGGATCGCCTGATACAAAGACTAGCGAGTACTCAACAAATGAGCGTACGTGGAGTTCAAAGCTCATCGGGACTCTCTGTATCAAAGGATATGATTCGTAGACGAATTTTGGAAAAAGGAACAATCGTTTATAGCAAAATGCAGAAGAAACCAGCTCTGAAGCCACATCATAAGTTACAAAGAATTATGTGGGCTCGAAAGCATATGTCATATGGAGAGAAATGGCAGTCAGTCATATTTAGCGATGAAAAAAAGTGGAATCTGGATGGTCCAGATGGTTGTTTATCGTATTGGCATGACTTGCGGAAGGAACCTCGACGTTTTTTTAGTCGCAGACAAGGAGGGGGCTCGGTGATGGTTTGGGCAGCCTTTTGCTATAATGGACAAGTATCTCTGACCTTCACCAGTGGTCGTCAAACTTCACAGCATTATACACAGACATTAGAAGAAAACCTACTGCCATTTGCTGAGCTTCTAGGGGGTCCTCAGTGGGAATTTCAGCAAGACAATGCTTCAATTCACACTGCAAAGCATTCAAAATCTTGGTTTAATTCCCATAATATAAGAGTTCTCGACTGGCCAGCATGTAGCCCAGATCTTAACCCTATAGAAAACCTTTGGAGCATCATGTGTCGCAAAGTTTATAGCAACGCTAGACAATACTCTTCTGTACAGGAACTTAAGACATCTATTGAGGATGCATGGTACGATATCGATCCACAAACTATGCAAGATTTAGTTTCTTCCATGCAATCTCGTGTATATGACGTAATATATAAGCATGGATGCGCAACCAGGTTTTAAAAATTGTTTATTTCGATTTTATTTAATTTGTGTCTAAACTTTTGAGACAGCAGTTTATTTTTGTTACCATTTAATTTATTGCAATATGCACAATTCCACTTTTCTTTGTTATAAATATTGTTTATATGTACAGCACATTAATTTCAAGCAGTGATTTGAAAATTGAATAAATATTTTTCAAAGTATGTAAGAATTTCTTCATTGTCTAAACTTTTGCGTCATAGTGTATGTCCTTCACAAAATTTCACAACTTTCTGACTAATAGTTTCGCCTGTAGACAACTTTAAAGTAGGGTCGTTTAATTATGTACACCCTGTATATAGATAAAATCTAATAATTATTAATGGTGTTAATTTATCATGCGTTTGTCTTCAAAGCACGCGTTTGTTGAACATGAAATAAATAACATCCTAAAAACCTATATTCCGGTTTGAGAAAACTGATTAATAAATAAACTATAAAACTACTCGGAAAATCAGTGGCTGTAAAATATACTTGGTTTCATTTATAAAAATAAATGTTTCTTTAAATCTCGAAGATATATTAGTTTCCGTGGTTTCTAAAGAAAAAAAGCGCTTTTCGATATCGTGGGTAACTCGGAAGAGGATTATTGTATATTATCGCTCGTGGTTATATTTTATTTTCATAGATTAAGAAACATTTGTCTTTTTTTTTAGAGTGTATATCTCTAAATTCTAAATCTAAACCAGTTTAGGAATTAGCATTTGGTCAACGATAAGAAAAGACACTGTAAAAAACAAGTTTTGTTCCTTTTGGTATATGCTCCATTCGTCGAATATTCAACAGTGATCACGACTCATGTCACAAAACGCATATACTAATATATAAATAAACAAGTATAAATAAATTATAAAAAAAAAAAATCCCTGACGGCTCGGCCTACAGGCACAGGTAGATTTCGAAGACGCAGACCGTGGGGCGCCTGTTTGTTGGGAATTGCGGAAGAAATGACCTTTTTGCCATATGCAGCAGTTTGAATCGCCCACTTCGAAACCTAACTTGTTTGCAGGTGGAGCCGGCAGGGATTTTTTCCCCCTATAGGGGTTGGTTTTATAAAAAACTTGTCAATATAAAAGTTTTAGATAATAGTAAGAGGATTTATAATAAATTTAAGCGGATTTGATATCTTATACATTTACGAAGTTATGATTTTTTTTCTTCTGAAACCCCCCTCCCCCCCCCCCTTTGGAGCCATTTTTAATAATATTAAAAATCTGTTATACATAAATTTTCGGCCCTTTTCCTAAAAGTAATAATAATTTTAAACGGAATCGATACGTATCATAATAATTATAAGACGTTATGGTTTTTTTTTTGTTTTCACAAAAAGCCCCCCCCCCCCGGTTCGATTTTGCCCATTAACGAACTTGACCGAGATTTTATGCCCCTTTATTTTATGTATCAGTTTGGAAGAGATTTGTGAAGAATTATTAGAGTTATCGTGTCCATAAAAAAATGACATAGATAGATAGATATAAAGTTTTGAACTGAGGGTGGTTTTGGGTTCTGGGAGTCATGATCGGTGTAGATATGCAAAATTAATTTTTTCAAAAATTCCAACTTGGGGGGGAATGTAATAGGTAGTATTTCTTACGAAATCTACCTAAAAAAGACAACTTCGAGTCTATTCTGATGCGACATACCTTTTAAACAATTCAACTTATAGTCGGGAAAGCAGCGTCCAATTTTTTGCAATCCATTTCAGTATCGATGATTTTAGTTTATAAGATAGATTAGGTTGTGTAGCTATAACAGAACTGCTATTCAGCTATAGCGCACTAGCAATACCACAGCAAAATAGCACAAGACCGCTGTGGAGCGAAATTAATAGTATACCGATTACGGATGTTACCCGTCTAGAGTGCAATCATCCATAATCGAGATACCATCCATTTCGCTCAGCAGTGGATTGTGCAACATCCTTCGTTGGTTTGTCAACAGGCTGGCAGATTCATTATCTGTAACATCTATATCAATCAAATATACAAATCATTTACGCGAAAATTTGCTGCAAAAAAAGCACTCTGCCTCCCAGACTATCTATGCTAATAAAAGAAAGTTTTTCTGTATGTATGTGCGTGTGTGTCTGCCTGCGATGGCTAGTGAAAGCTAGCGCACTTAGAAGTCTGAAAATTTAGATGAGGATAATGAAAAACCTCTCCTGATGCATCTGAGTCTCAGAATTTTAATAATTAACCAAGATATTAATTAAAAACTGATCAATAACTCATCTATTTATTTCTTTGCGAGCCGGATTTCAGCACTCGCGCATGCTTGCAACCCGATTTACGGCAGCGAACGAGAATGAAAAATCATTTGAATGAAGAATGCGTTTATTTCACAATTCTGTTTTAAGTTCTATCGACTAAACCATTTCGTTTATTTAAAAACGAAAAACATATTCTGAAAGATCGCACTCTTACGTCTCAAATGCTACAGTCAATTCGAAAAAAAAAATTACGTTAACCTTTTGAAAAAGGGTCGTTTTCCCTCTTACGACAACGCTCCTCAAGAGCGCAATTGCAGAGATACAGACAAACCAAACATATGTTCTGAAAGCCGAAGCCTTCTTCTAATCGACGGTATAATTAGTTTTAAAAAATACGAATTTTAATCCTTTCAAAAATACCGGCGAACGCAGGTCATTTCGCGCCTCACGAGACGATTTTTTTCTTAGGCTAAAAGTTACTAAACGTTCGTATTTCGACACAAACTTTTTAGAGCATCTCAGTAGACCAGATTTACATCACCTACAACAATTTCGAAACGTTCGGACGAGAAGAAATATTTAAAAAAAAAAGAAAAAAAATCTGAGAAAATTTCGACGAAAACTGATAATAACGGGGTGTTTCAACGCGGTCACGCTCGGCTTCGGGTAATGTTTTCACTATTTAATATGCATATGTTTTCACATAATTTTATAGAGGACTTGGAAACAGTTATTTATAAACGACTAAAATTTCAGAGAGTTCAGACGACAAAAACAATTTTTCTTTTATGTTAACGGATCCGACGCGAAAACCAAAAAAAAAGGAGAAGAAAACATATTTATTTTACAAACAGTAACAATATTTCTGACGTAATTTTTACACGGGTTGTAAAACCGTTATATTTATAACCATTAAAAATTTCAAAGGGTTTGGACAACAAAAGCTATTTTTTTTTAAAAACTGTGAAACGACCCATGTGAAACAAGTTGGAAATTGTACGTTAAACGTAACAAATGAAGTGCGTTCTTACTACAACTAGTTTTACAATGTAAAACAAAAACCTTCGTAATTATTTCAGTGAAATGAATTATATCGTCTGTTAGGAACGAAATGAGCATGCCTTTCTTTTCTCTTATCACGCATGCCACGTTTACAGATGCGAATTTTTTCCGACACCAGATAGCGCTGCAAAATTCACCATGGAGATTCTTGTTTTGCGAATGATTACTTCCATGGTTTAACATTTCTATGATTCACGATGGACGAATCTCTTGTGTTTATTTACTTTAATGGATATTGGTATAAATTGGCTGTTAACCTAATTTTAACTGAAGTTATCTCAGAATCTATACATTTTTTAATGTAACTCATCTCTCAAACAAACCATTTTTTTCAACGATCTTTCTAAAAATGTAACTTTTATGCAATTTTATTCGAAAAAATAATTTTGAATTAAAATGGCCGCTTGGCATATGAAAAAAAAAAAATGGTCAGCCCGTATTTGTTTTCCTCAGACACATATGCTTGCGCTTTTATAATATAGATTATGTATGAAAGGAGTTAATAGAAGGAAGAAAACTTTTATTAACATCTTTTTAAGTTTCGATTCGATTTTCATAAAATTTAAAATGACTCGACAAAATTCTGCAACGATTCTATATATTAAATTTCAAACCATTCGGTTGGGTAGTTTTTGCGCTGTTATATGCGGACAGATGGACGGACCAGACGATGACTATAGGTGATACATATTTATATAATTACGAACGCACCTAAAAAGAAGAAAATGTTTTCTTTACGGGCACTTTCATCACTAATTATCAGTATTTTTTCGCAATTTTGTCATTAGAAATATGAATTCATACAAAATCAAATTAAAGATATAAAATAACAAATTGGGGTTTATTTGAGGTTTTATCACGGGCCCGGGCAACGCCGGGCGGGTTAGCTAATAAACAAGTAAATAACTAGTCGGATGTGTCAATCCCAAAACTTTCTTCTATCTCACACAGATTTCGCACACACTAAAAAGAATCGGCACCAATTTAATATCAAGGTCTAACTGAAACTCAAGTTTTATTAAATTCCGTGCATTATTTCTTGAGATATGACGATCGCTAAAATCGTGTAAATGCTGCATAGCTGCGCCACCTGCTGGGCGATTTTTACCAAAAACTAATCAGCACCCATTTATATCAGGGACTAACTGAATATAAAGTTTTATTAAATTTCGAGCATTAGTTCTTGAGATAGAGCAATTGCGGAAATCGCGAAAAAGGCTGCATAGCAGCGCCACCTACTGGGCGATTTTTACCAAAAACTAACCAGCACCCATTTATATCAGGGACTAACTGAATATAAAGTTTTATTAAATTCCGAGCATTAGTTCTTGAGATAGAGCGCCTACAAAATTTTTGTCACGTACAGACATAGTCACAGAGACAGACATTTTCTAAAAATAGTCAAATCGTGTTCAGGACCTTCTAAAACGTATAAATCCGTCGAAAATTTTCATGAATCCAATACTTTCTTCTTTTAAAGATAGAAGAAAGTAACAATGACAATTCCGAGCGGAACAGGTGTCGCAGACGGACCGGAGTTGGCAACATTTTATTTTGGCGCTACACATTTTTTTCCCCACATTATATTTAGTTATACGCACATTTAATTTTATTATAAAACACACATTATTTATTATAAAACCCTAGGTTGCCACACGAAGAAAAAATTGCTGAGTTACCAAACCAGGCAAAAAAAAAAATCGCCATTTCAGTTTACCGCCAATGTATATGGCATCTTAAAGTTGATCTTTCGTAATCAGATCCGTAGCAGCCAAATAGTTTATTTGTGCAATTCTGATTTAACGCAAGTGGGATTTTTAGCACTTTCCAACATAGTTGAAAAGTGTTTATTATGAATTGGGTTTGTTCGTCCGTGCTCTAACTCGCGTAAATATACTGGGATTGCCACGTTAGTTGATATACATTATTAAGGCTTACCATTAGGATGTTGATTATTGAAAATGAAGTGTGTAGCATTTATATTACATTTACAGGGGTACTTAAAAGTATCTTTAACATTGTGGTCTATTGGGGGAAATCACTTGTGGTGGTATTTTAATGGTGTTACACTATTTGAAACATAATTAAATTTATATACATTATTCAGCGGCGCTAGAAGATGTTTACTATAGAATATGTCATATGTAGCGTTTACTTTTTGCCTAAGTGTGCAGGGTAATAACTCAAAAGTATTCCGTTATATACTGTAGTCTCTGAAGAAAAATTAATTGCGGCGAAAGGGTGACCATCTCAAGATCAGTAAGTCATAAAAATAAAAATACGTAAAGTGTTTTTCTTTATCATTACTGATCTTGAGAAGGTCACCCATTGCGTGTACGAAACTTAGTACGTCTGTTTATTTAAAAGATTTTTTTTTTTTTTATAAGCCTTTATGTTTACTGTCATCACTTTTCGCCTACATATTTTTATTTTAATGATAATCAATGATTTCTTATATAATTCTATAAAACCATTCTCAAAATACTTGGTACGATCCTTCCGCGATACATTAGCCGATGAGTCGTAAAGCAAATTTAGATGAATGTATTATTTAATTAATGAGACAAACAAACCTGCTACCAAATAGAAATATCTAGTTATTAATTAAATAATGCATTGTCTACATCATTTGTGTATGTTAACAACTTTCTTCCCCCGCACCACATCGAGAACTCTTTCAGGTTCATGTGGCAAGTTATCGCGTGGTGTAGTCCGGAAAGCAGCGTCAACTTTTTGCAATCAATTTTAGTTTCGACGATTTTTTTATATATATGATAGATTAGATGATACAGATAAAGAAACCACCAGTGAGCTGGCATACACCGGCGGAAAGTGTTGTCATAGCAACATCCCGCGTCTCGCTGCAGTATAATGAAATGAATGGCTTCTCGATTACTGATGATGCTTTCGAGTGGGAGTAACATCAGTAATTGGGCTGCCATTCATTTCACATTGCGTCGGAATGTGTCATGTTTCTATTGAACCCCCCTCCCCCCCATTGGTGTGGTATCTGACTGGTTATCTGGTGTCATACCTAATCTATCCTTATATACCAAAATCGTCGGCGCTAAAATGGGTTTCAAAGATGGGATGCTGCCTCCCAAACAACGAAGATTGCACATATGTACACTACATGAGTTCAGCTAATTTTCCTAACCAAATAGATTCACCAAGACATTATAACAACGCTAACCAATTGAAGGGGTCGGGGCAAGAGAGTGCCAAGCCACATTTTTGAACTTCTGAGATATTTCAATTTGAAAATTAGATCAAATACTCAAATCAAGATATATAACAAAGTTTTTTCGCCAATGTCTTAGTAACATTTGAGATATTCTGAGTAACAATAGGACATTACTTTAATGATATTACTATTACGTTTTTTGTAAATTAGCTATCTTCATTGGGGGCTGTAAGGATCTGTGGCAAAAACGAAACGTGTCACATAGGCTGCCACCAAGTGACATTAGAAACAAATTATATGTTGGCTATTATAATATACAATATTAAGCAACAGCTAATATCAGTGTTAGATTTATTTCACCAAAAATGTGTCTTGGCACTTTCTTCCCCGATCCCCTCAATTTTATTACAGTACTAGCGGCCCGTCCCGGCTTTGCACGGGTAGACAATGTAATTTGTTTAGCAGATTTGTTTTCCTGAATTTCGTGCACCTACATAAAACAGCTGCTGAGATATGGCGAAATGACCTAAAACTTTCGAATCCCCCTTTAACCACCTTCGCGGGGGGGGGAGGATTTCTAAATTCACTGAAATACGTGTTTAATCATTTGTTTAGTAGATTTGTTTTCCTGAATTTCGCGCACCAACATAAAACAGCTGCTGAGATATGGCGAAATGTCCTAAAATTTTCGAAACCATCCCCTTTAAAACCCTTCGGGTGGAATTTCTAAAATCACTGAAATGAGTGTTTATCCACTTTTTAGTAGATGTGTTTTCCAGAATTTCACGCTCCTACCTAAAATTGCTGCTGGCATATGGCGAAATGACCCAAAACTTTTGAATACCCCTTTAACCACCTTCTTGGGGAATTTCCAAAATCGCCGAAATACATGTTTAACCAATTTTTTAGTAGATTTGTTTTAATTAATTTCGCCCTCCTACCTAAAAGCTGAAATATGGCGAAATGACCTAAAAAATTCGCCCCCTCCCCCATTTAACCACCTTCTGGGGGGAATTTCCAAAATTGCTGAAATACGTGTTTTATTCATTTTTTAGTAGATTTGTTTTTCTGATTTTCGTGCTCCTAACTTAAACTGCTGCTGGGATATGACGAAATGATCTAAAACATCCGACCCCTTTTGAGGGGAAATTTCTAAAATCGCTGAAATACATGTTTAACCAATTTTTTAGTAGATCTGTTTTCCTTAATTTCGCGCTCCTACATAAAACTGCTGCTGAGATATGGCGGAATGACCTAAAACATTCGACCACCGCCCTTAACCACCTTCAGGGGGGGAATTTCTAAAATCGTTGAAATACGTGTTTAATCATTTTTTTTAGTAGATTTGGTTTCCTGATTTTCGCGCTCTTACCTATAACTGCTGCTGAGATATAGCAAATGACCTAAAACATTCGACCCCCCCCCCCTTTAACCCCTTCCGGGTGGGGAATTTCTAAAATTGCTGAAATACATGTTTAATCATTTTTTTCCCCTGATTTTCGAGCTCCTACCTGTAACTGCTGCTGAGATATGGCGAAATAAGCTAAAAAATTCGACCACCCCCCTTTAACCCCTCGGGTGGGGAATTTCTAAAATCGTTGAAATATATGTTTAATCAGTTTTTTTAGTAGATTTATTTTCCTGATTTACGCGCTCCTACCTATAACTGCAGCTGAGATATGGCGAAATGACCTAAAACATTCGATCAATCATTTTTTTTAGTAGATTTGTTTTCTGGAATTTTAAGCTCCTACCTATAACTGCTGCTGAGATATGGCAAAATGACCTAAAACATTCGAACCCCCTTCGGGTCCCCTTATAAGGACAATAACCCCCTTCGGGGGGGAATTTTCAAAAATCCCTTCTTATTGCTTGCCTACGCCATAGTAGCAATCTACAGTCCAAATTTCGTGACCCTGACTTTAGTAGTTTCGGCTGGGCGTTGATGAGTCAGTCACCCAGTCACCGTTTCCTCTTTATATAATAGTATAGATATGTTTTTTGAGAGGCAATAATAAGAACATTATATCTAAGTAATGGTAAAATTAAATGTATTACGATTTTACAATTTAAATTTGGCGATAAAAAATTACTGGAGTCCGTATGCAAGTATCTCCACAAAGCAATTGCACCAAGAGATATTTCCTTTATTCCCCTTCCCCTTGATTGTATTTCCTGGTACTGATTACTATATTGCTATTCAAAGGATAAATGATGGGGTTAGAATGACAGTGGAGTAAGTCAAAAAATTTGTAAAATCGAGATAACCATATTTTCACTGAACGTATATTAATTTCTGTTCAGTGCGACAGTCAAATATGTCATAGTTCACTTAGGGAGTCGCTAGAGGGCAAAACAAGTTGGACCACCCAATGCAACGGCATTACGACAAGTTTCACAAAATCCTTCATTTCTCAAATTACTATATATTGACTTACTCCACTGTTATTCTAACCCCCTCAAATATATATTTAAAAAAAATTGTAATGTGTTATTTTTTTTTTTTTTATCTTCCATGATCGGTGTCTACGTCAATGGTTGGCGGCAAATAAGGTTAATCTTCCATAATAGAGCGACATGGGAAAAGTAAGAATCAAACATGAGTATTACCGGTAACAACTTGGTTTAAAATTTATGGAACTAGATAGTTTACCACAAAAAACGCACTCTGTTGCGCAAAACTACACAAGCTGAAATACGCCAGCTGGCGTTCGACCTGATTACGGAAGATTAACCAGAACATCAACAAATATCTTCACGAATATAGACATACCATGAAAATGGTCATGGTGGCAGTTTTAGTAAATTACAGGCAAATAAAACTGATACGAAATATCTAAACCTCTAAAATGCACAATGAAACAGTAAAACTTGTTTCAAATACAAACATTTATACTTTTATATGTGCATTTTCACAACCATGCTCTAAAAAGCAAACTACTGGGGAAAAAAAAAAAAAAAAAAAAAAAAAAAAAGCAGACCAATTTCGACTGGACACCGACCATGAAAAATTACCATGTAGTAAAAAACAATTAAGAGTTTAATACCGTGCCAGTCTGCCCCCCCCCCCCCCTAGTTAAACGAAATTTAAGTTACAAAAAACACACTCCAGTTTGACAAAATAAACATTTTATTCAAAACACATTATTGATAAAAAAGGACACATATTTAATACATAGAATACAAATTTAAGACATTTTAAAATATCGAATTAAAGACTTTTTTTTACATTATTTACACATATCTTGAAAATAATCATATTAACGCAAAATTTAACTATTAACTAATTAGCACTCATTAACTATTTAAGTTTTTTAAAACAATTGCCACTAATTCGTATTAGAAGCTTATATCTTACAAATGCTATGCATATAGTAAAAACTCACGGTACTTTTCGGTTAACCGGGCGCCAGTGATATATGTACAACTACATATATAAATATATATGCATATACATACATACATACATACATACATATATATATATATATATATATATATATATATATATATATACATACATATGTGTGTATGTATACATGTGTATATATCACTGACGCCCGGCTAACCGAAAAGTACCAAATTCACTTCCTGCGTTTAGTGTCTCCAGTATTTTATGCGCTTGTTTAAAACAAAGTTCAGAAAGATGCACAAATAACGACTAATTACTCTTCTTTAATGGTAAAGTTCGACTTTTAAATGAATAGCGAACGAATACCAATTGAATAGAAACGAATTGCAATCGATTAGCTTTCAATATTTGTCTAACAGCCATCCAATACCCTGAATTAAAATTCTAGAATTTTAGTTTATATTTATTTCATATTTGAATTTAGTGGAATCATTTAATAGAATATTATGTACTCATTTCATAACACTAAATTAAAATAAAATTATAATATTAATGAAGACAGGGAAATATTTGTTAAAGTTATCAAATTTAAATTAATAATGCATGCTTGTGCATTATATATAACGCAACAAAATAACAGTAATAATTACATTCAATGTAAACGAGTATAAATTTTTTTAAAGTCATTCATACAGTATCCTAAAATTTCGTTCGCTGAAAAAAAAAAAAAATTACAATTTATTCTTATTATTTTTAAATTATTCTATACAAATAAAATTCTAAACAATCATACTCGAAGATAATGCAAAAAAAATAAATAAATAAATAAATACATAAATTAATAAACACCTAAACGAAATAAAAAATATCTTACTATTAGGATTTGGCGAAAGACGGGTGAAGTTTGTTGGCGATAAAAATTTATAATTTATCAGTAAAAAGAGCTCTATAAGTCCACACGACAGTCACGAGTTTTTAGCTTGAAGTGACGTTTGAGGGAACATGTCTCGCTATTTATAGACGGCTGCGGATCAGAAGCTCGTTGATTGGTTATAACTGCGTTACGTCATCAGTCAATATGTTCTGATTGGTTGCAATGGATTCAACGTCATAAAACTTCTCACGCGCTATCCCATGACATCTCACGCGCTATCCCATGATTACGTCACACTTATCTTTGCCGTGAAAATCAGCATGAAAAAGGTCGCCAATCGGATAGAATGGCGACCAAATTCAAATTATAAATGCGCCAAATGAAATTAAGATGAAAAATGCATCTTAAAAAGTAATTTTTCTGCACAATTGAGATTTATACATATTTATAAGACAAAATTTAATTAAATAATACTCTGTTATTGTTATTTGTTACACAATTTTGTTTTATATTACAAGTTGTAACATATACGTTTCGCCGTTGAAATTATGGCTATATACAAATAAATTGTGTATTTTAACATCGAATCGAAGCATCTACGTTCAAAATAACCCAGTTTTTTATGATAAATCATCATTTCACTATAATTAGACTAGTACTTTATTGAAAATGAATCGTTTTCAGTTGATTACATAACAGACATTTTGCCCCCTATTGTGAACACTAATGTATGGATTTTCTGAATGTTTCCCTTTTAAATGTTGAGCGATTTCAAAATTGATCGCCCTGTATAGGGTTAAATTCTGCAATTTTCACTTTTAAATTACCATTATAACTTAAAGTAGTTGAAATAATTGCTTAATAGTCTTCGTTACTAATTACTTACCGTTATAAAGCATACGGACAAAATTCAAATGTAAAAAGCTTTAAAAATTACAAAATTTCGATAAATTACTACTTGAAATGTAAAAATTTATAATGTGCATTTGTTTTTATGAAATCTTTTGCACAGAACGAACAAATAAACATTGAAACACGTCCAGATTTAAAAAAAAAACATTTTTATATTTCTCGAGCTTTATAAGGACGCCATCTTGGATTTCCGTTAAAACGTGAAATTAAAATGTAATAATTTTTATCACGCGACGTGTTTTAATAGATTTAAATAATTGTATAAGAAAGATTATGGCATTAAAAAACGCATAAAAAGTAAATAAGACATTTATCACAGCTTTTGGGATAAATTTCGGTATGTATTTGAAGTTATCTCTGCTATATTTGCTTATTGATTGAATTTCAAACTAATATTTCTATTCAAAATTACAATAAAATGAAGTTTCAATAACTGGAAAAATGGTGGAGTAACCTAAAAAGTCTAATTACCTTAACCATTTTATTACACTGACTTTATCCCATAAGACATTAATGTCTATTTCAAAAGCATATGAAATTTAAATTTTTGCGGCCGCCATCTTGAATTATCTGAAATTTATTGCAGCCTATGTTATACGAAATTGTATATACAAATCTAATGATATCTCAATAGTAGAAATATGTTTGCTAGATCCTAAACTAGCAAGAAAATTTAATTTGAGCATCATCTCTTGGCACCATTTGGCATTTTCCGAAATTTTGTATAGCCTGTGCTACATTATAGCATAACATCATGAAATTAACAGATTTTAACGGTAAATTAAATCAATGTTAGAAAAAAATCCAGGGATACTTCATTGGTGAAAACTTGCTAGTTAGATCAGAAATCCTAACGTGTAAAAAATTCAATTTTGAACATTCCCCGACCATTTGATGTTTTCAAATATTTTACGTAAGGCTTATGGTTGCATTAACGTTATATCATCAAATTAAAAATGTTAACGGTGTTGAAATCTTCTTTTATTGATAGGATAACTTAAAAATTTCTGTCGTGAAAATAAATTCCATGAACAAATTGAATATAGATGTTCAAAACCTTTAATTTTTGAATTTTCTTAAAAATTTTTCGTTAATGCTATAGTGACATAGCATCAGCAAATTGGGTATATTACAAGAGATTACAACTGTCGATGCATTAAATTATTATTGCTGTGAAAATATCTGTTTCCTTTTTGTAGTTCATAATGGAAAATATTCAGTTTGGGAGTTGGTTTGGATATAAGTTAGGTTTTTAAGAAAAGTCAAACGTTTGGTAAAAAACGAAAAAGTATAAACCACATTATTCATGTTGTTTAGATAAATCAAACTCTATCTCATTTCCGAAAATATGTTATATTTCAAAAACTAGCAGTGTGAAATAAATTCAATTTGACGATTACCGATCTGGCGTTTTACGAGTTTTTGTAGAAATGCACGATTGTATTAACCCTTTTAACTACTATGGCAAAAATTGTAGCATACCTATACTGTGAGTCGCTTGATCGAAAGATAAATAAAAGGCTCGATTAACTCATAGGATACTGTTTCTGTACTGAATTTTCAGTACAGGACTATTATAACAAAAATTCACCTATTTAAATGTTTCCAGTAATAGTACTAGTGCTCTAAACGAAACCAAATTTCGTAGTAGCTATAATTAAACTGAAATTTACTATTTTAACTGTGAAAAATGAAACTAGTCGGATGTGTCAATCCGAAAACTTTCTTCTATCTCACACAGGTTTTGCATACACTAAAAAGAATCAACATCAATTTATATCAAGGTCTAACTGAATCTAAAGTTTTATTACATTTCGTGCATTAGTTCTTGAGATATGAGTATTGCTAAAATCGTGTAAATCTTGCAAAATGCAGCATAGCAGCGTCACCTGTTGGGAGGTTTAGACCAAACCCTAATCAACAACAAATTAGGTCAAGGTCTAACAGAATCTGAAGTTTGATTAAAATCCGTGCATTAGTTCATGAGATATAGTTATCGTGATAATAATGAAAAAAGTAGATAGCAGTGCCACCTGTTGGGCTATTTACACCAAAACGTAATCAGCATCTATTTATGTCAAGTTCTAACAAAATCTGAAGTTTGATGAAATTCCATGCATTCGTTCTTGATATAGAGCTATTGCGGAAATCGTGAAAAATGCATCATAATAGCGCCGGCTGTTGGGCGATTTTTACCAAAAACTAATCAGCACCAATTTATATTAGGGACTAACTGAATCTAAAGTTTCATTAAATTTCGTGCATTAGTTCTTGAGATAGAGCGCCTACAATATTTTTGTCACATACAGACAGACAGACAGTTTCTAAAAACAGTCAAATAGCGTTCAGGACCTTCTAAAACGTATAAATCCGTCGAAAACTGGAAGTCGAAAATTTTCATGAGTCCAATACTTTCTTCTTGTAAAGATAGAAGACTTGTCTTTTTTAAAAAGTAAAAAGCAGCGGTCTGCTAACAGCAGTTAAGGATTAAAATAACATCATCCAATTACATATGTTAACGTTAAATGGCATCTATCACTGTTAGGAAATGTCAAATATTTCTTTGGTCAATTAGTTTGATAGCTTTTTTTTTGGAGGGTACAAATTGAATTTGAGTCCCCCAAAACATTCACTCGAGATTTTCAGATAGTTTAATGGTCTATTATACGGACATAATGTAATGAAATTGTGGGTGTTAACAGCAACATCTGTTGTTACTGTTATGAAAAATATCGCCAGTGAAAATAAGTTAAACATCTGAAAATATACTCATATATTGCAGAAAAAATTAAATTTGGGAGTTAGTTTAGGTATAATCCTTTTGTTAATGTGGTTCTGAAAAAACTATTTCCCCCCACTCAACAACGCTAAAATTTCTGACATATTCTCGAACTCGTTTTTAATCGTGTAGGTATGTAATTGGCAGGTATGACTACTAAGGTGATTTGAAATCGAATAACGTTTTTAATTTTTCGATAAATTCATTATATTTTTAATTATAAGCAACTGCTGTCGCATGACGATCTTTTTTGAAACCACCACATTTGACTGTATTTTTTTTTTTTTAAGATACTGTGATTTTGTCTAAAAATGGAAACTATTATTTCTCATAGATTCTGAAATAGTACACCTGTCAGTTTTATACGTTTGCGAATAAAAATGAATTCAGAAATGTGTCAGAAAGTTCCCAGTTTTAAAAAGTTCCTTAAAAAAAAAAGCAAAACGATAAGAGAAAAAAAATATTTTTGATAGTTCAAAATTTACTGTGGAATAAATCCGAAGTCGTATTAATGCTTCAATTTTTTTTTTCAGCTTATGTTAATCATCTTGTCGAAAGAAATTAAAGGATATTCTGCTTGTAAATTATATTTTAACTACTGTCTGTGTTATTGTTTAAGAGCTGTGGTTAAATAAGCTAAAAGCAGGTTAAAGTTTTAGATTCTGTACGTCATTTTTGTTGTTTAGGTAAATTGACTGCTACTTAGTTTGGGAAAATAGATTCGATATATACAGATTTTTTTTTTTTTTCATATAATGATTAAAGAACAGAACTATAGTTTCAAGAGCAATTAATAATCAACTCTCATCTTCAGGTGATTGTAGCAAGAGAGTAATTATCAAAGCAATGATAAAAACACGTTCAAGCAGAAAAAAAGGTTAAATGTAGTTAACTACAAATATCAATACTTGTTTTGAACAGTAGCAAATACAAATTTAATTTTTCAAAAGTAGTCACTACTTGTGTACTTTTAAAAAGACTAACTTTTTTCAACTTCGACTCGCTAAAACATTTATATTTATTAGCTTGATTCATTAAACTAATTGTTTTGAAGTTAATGTGTTCAAACCATATCTCCCTAGAAGAAAATTCAATACAAATGCTCTTATTACTCCAGCCAGTAGTTAGAAAACTATTATTATTATTTTTTTTTTTTTTTTTTTTTTTTTGGCATACTGCATCTATTTTTTTTAAAACTGTAACTACAATTACAAATACTTGTTGGGAAAAGTAGTGATTACTTTTTAAATAATCTTTAGTTCACTACTTTTAGAAGACCAATTTTTTTGAGAGATTGTTATTATTATAACTCTCAAAATTACGCAAATAAATAATACGCATTTATTCATAATTATACACTGCATAAATTTTATTCATAGTCCTTACAGTAATTATTCCATCTTGAAATACAAATGCTGCTTACAATCCCCTGATTACCGAAAAGATATGAGAAGTGTGTGTTTCCCCCTTTGAAATTTTACCAAGGCCTCGAAATTGAATAAAACAGAAGCATACCTAACCGTTTTTCAGCTACAATTAATTGCATTTAGGAAAAAAATGTGAAAATAAAACAAGAGCTTCTTGCTGCTCTAATGAAGCACTTTAGTAAAATAAAAAATAATTCTAAAAGCAAACTTTACAGAATCACAATAGGACTTGGCATTGTTTAACATATTTTAAGCAAAGATGCATAAAAATGATTTTCTAAGAATTACTTGAAATGTTTGCATCCAAATGATAATAAAAAGAACATTTAATGTACAGTTTTCAATCATATCTATTCGAAAATAAAACAAGGACTTTTGGCTGTTTTGACAAAGCAGTTTACTAAAAAAAAATTAGAAAAACAACCTTCACAGAATCATGACATGACTTAGGCATTGTTGAAACATATTTTACAGCAAAGATGCATAAATAGGATTTTCAAGATTTTGATTGAAATTGTTTCATCCAAATGATATTATTAAAAATGTCCTTTTTAATAAGTATAGTGAATCTCTTCGAACACACACTTTTGCTTATGTAAGATGCTTTAGCTGTTTAAAAAAGGGATATTATGTTGTTGTGGCTTATCCTCCAACTGTCTGACGAAGTCAGACAAGATCTAATAGACCGCTAATCTTCAGAAAATCAAGAACCAGAAGGGGGGGAAGCACAAAAGTCCTCCCTGGAAACATCTAAGCAGTCCAGGATGTGTTCTGCAGAGGCCTGTTGAGCTTGACATTTAGAGCAGACTTCAAAGATATTTCTGTCCTCAAAGAACGAGAGACTTTTCGTGTGTCCACTTGCCAATCTTGAAATTGCTGTTCGAGAGGCTCTGTCACAGTTGATAGCGAACAAAGAGCCCGGCTCTTAGACAGCGTATCAGTGGTGGCTGGGAGGGACCTTCCACTCCCTTCTCTAGATTGATGCTCTGAGTAGGTAAGGGCTGAAGAGGAAGACATAGATTGACAACAACCCTCCTTGGCCAAGCGATTAGATTGCTTATTGCCATAAATGTCTACGTGGGATGGAATCTACTGAAAATGAACATCATGGAGCTTTGAAATAATTTTAAGTTTAAGAAGGATGGAAATACTAGTTTTATCTCCAACTGTAATTCAATTGTGAAGGTGTTGAAGGGAACTGCGACTGTGTGAAAGAATCCAGAGGTCTCCGAAGTCCCGCTCTCTGAGAATAGCCTCGAGACCTTGTTCAATTGCAATAAGCTCGCTTTTAAAAACTGAAAAGAAATCAGGGTTACGGAGACTGATGGACAAATGTTGCCCTGGTTTCTTCAATGTAGATCCCACTACCAGTGTGGTCGTCCTTGATGATTTCGTTAATCCAGGGATATTATAAACAGGTTATTAATATACAATGTGAGTAAGATACCAATTAAAACCATTGGACACCTTAAAAGCAGGTTATTAAACTGTCAAGACGCATCTTTAAAATGAGGTAACGAAAAGTTAAAAATAATTATCAAATGTAAACCAAAGTTTTGAAAAATAATATACCTTTTTTATTCATGTTATTTATTGATGTTTATGATTTTATATAAAGCATTAAAATTAAATTTGTTTCAATGGTAAATGGATTACCTTTTCATCTTGTAATTTAGAATATATTTTTTATAAGCTGATTTGAAAATTATTAGAAATCTTTAAGAAAATTCATGGCTAATTTTTAACATTTAGTTTGCAAATGAAATTGAAACATGTTGAGTGAATACAACAAGGGGAAAAATAGGTTCCTGAGTTATCTGAAATAAAAAGTTTTGAGAGAGTAGTCTCACCTTTCTAAAAACTTAATGTCAGCACAATGAAGTGTGGTCAGCAGAAGAATCCATTTTCCCTTTTTTATAGCACAAAATGGAGTGAACTGTGTATATTACATTGCAGAAGTCTATCAAAACACAGTAGCGAAATTTCATATTTTCCCACCGGCTTCTGCAAGTGTAGCACAATACTGAACCTACTTCTAGGTTGAACTGTGATTTAGGATTAAATTGGAATCACAATAGTAAAGTTCGATTCGACAGCAAGATGACTTGCATTGCTGTCATTGAAAACCCTTATGCAGATGATCTTCTGCTACAACAAGTACAGTTGCTCATAGATGAGAGCTGCTGAAGAAATGTACTTTAGGCTGTTAGTCAGTGTGATCTCAAATTCCCCTCACTAATGTTAAACTCATGGGCAAGGGTTGCATTCTATTTTTAAAATATCTCCTAAAGAAATTAATAGTTTTAACTTCTTTTATCTGTGCACTGTTCTTAAAGGATGTCCATTTTTTTTTCTTAGTTGTCAAAATATTTCTAAAATATATACTTAAATTTATTTGAAGTGTTAGACTCTTTACACAGTTTCGCTAAGATTTTAACATACAAAATTTTAAATTAAGTATATATTTTGACAACTAAGAAAAAAAAGTCCTTCCGGCAGCTTTCCTGTATCTTCGTTTTAAAACTTTAGCTAATGTTACTCGAAACAGCAAGCTAAAATGCAAAGAACCCGATTACAGAAGATTCGTTAATACTGAATTTGAATAAGAAATTTGCCAAATTAGTCAACTAAAACCAAGTTTGCACCATTTATGAAGACTTATTTTTGATCGCCAAATTTGGTGATATTTCGCTAAGTGTCACCAAGTTTGGCGAGAATTTGGTGCTAATGGATATGAATAGTTTTATGCGTATGATTGGAAGATGATTATAACAATGAAAGATAATAATTTGTGAGAAAATGTGTTCACTAAAACTCATAAATTAATCGTTGAATTTTTGTAATGTGCTGTCTTGTTTCAAAATGTCTGCCACCCTAGAATTTCAAAGAGGTAAAACAAAAAATGCTCTGGAATCCTTGTATCAAGGCCTAATACTTAAACAAAAAATAAATTAAATTTTTTTGTATATTTATTTTAGTTTTAAATCTTTAAGTGGCTGTCATTTTGAAACAAAATGGTGGACCAAGTTGGCCAACGAACTCGGTGAGCTTAATACACACAATTAGTTTAATCTAAATTGCTTTATAAATACGAGTGTTATCATATGACATAGATCATATATATACATATATATATAAATCAACATTTCAACGGAGGGTGGTTTTGGGGTCTGGGGGTCATGATCAGTGAAAATATACCGAAATTTTCTGGAATTGCTTTCCTCCGAACGGCTGCAATAGGTAGCTTTATACTTTTTTGTATTGAAAGCTACCTAAAAGACATCTTTTAAGAAGAGTATACAGAAGAAAGAAGTTAAACATATTAATTTCCCGTGAAGATATTTTAAAAATACAAATGCATCACATGCCTAACATTAGCATAAGGAATTTGAGATCTTGCTGACCTATAGCCATAAGTAGTATTTGGCTAGAAGTGGAAACCTTTATAAAGCAATTTTTCTTTCTTATTATTATTAAATATGCAAAATACATCACAGGTACTTATATTCAGATGTTTATACGATAAGAACGTGAAATCAAATATTTTATTACATATTTGCTTTAGTGACTTTTGCATTAATAAAGTGCTTAGAAAGAGAGTAATAAATTGCCAAATCAATAAAAATTGTCATTCCTTGCCAAATCATTTATGAATACCACTTTTTCCTTCAAAACTGTCAAAAATTACGTTACATTACGGTCTATAGGGAAAAAAACATTTACGGTTTATTTTAATGATATTGCACAATTTCAAACATATTGAAATTGATATGTATCACTGAAGTGCACTACAAGAGGCTTACTATGGAATATGGTGGGCATAGCACTTACAGGTCCTTTACTGGGCTAGGTTTCATGTCCGAGAAAATTCGATTAGTGGGTCACTTCACTGTAGGTGCAAGATTTTCTTTTATGACAGTTGCATAGCCAAGGATGGGGTCGTGAAGTCCCCACACCCTGAATAAGAAACTTCTACTGAATCATGCAAAAACAGTAAAAGCTTTGAATATGGAATTGCAAAGGAGCGAAAAAAATTCAGTTTTAGACAATTTTCTATATTAGCAGATATAAGCTATTCCTTTCGCCTGAAACATGGAAGTTTTCTGTTTAAGACAGGATTCAGTTATACTCATAGACAGGTTTCGTTTTCATAGATATCCTTTGTTAAAACATCCACTCTTTAATACACCTTTGGAGAGCATTACAGTAAAACTTGTGAATACGTAACCTGTCTATAACAGAATGTCTTTTCAAACGGGAAAAAAAAAATCAACTTTGGACTAAAAAATACCATACGATTATACTTGCTAAGATGGAGACCTGTCTAAAATGGAACCATTTTTCCAATCCCTTTCGACTCCTTCTTTGAAAGGTTTTACTGTTTGACAGTAAAACCTTTGAAAACAGAATTCACTATTAAATAGAATCCCGATGATGAAAGGATTATACAAGTATAGCAGCTAAGACGGAATTTGCTTCCGATTTTCAACAATTCTATTTCATAGATTTTACTGTAACTAGATAAAGCATAAAACTTCTTCAACACTGACTTTGATGTTGCCAACACGTACTGAAAAAGACCAGGGATGCCATTTTAAAACTTTCTTGAGAAAGGTGGTTGCAAAGATTTTTTTTAAAACTTATTCAAGTATAGTTAAAATATCTACAAAAAAAAAAAAAAAAAAAAAAAAAAAAAAAAATATCAAGGCATGTTTTATACATTTATGAAAATAATCAGATAACATTACAGATTTAATGGAAGCAATCTAACTATGTTTACTTGAAAGAAAAGTACCATAATACGAGATTTTCCATTTTTGTTTCTTTTCTTAAGACTTTAAATTAAATGTTTATTTTTTCGAGAAATAATACCACAATTTCAGTATTAATATTTAAAGTTGGAGAGCAGCCGTGACAGTCTTACAGTGCAGCCAACATAATGTTATAATCAAATTTTAAACTCTTCTTTTGTAAAATTTTAGTTTTTCGTGTTGTGACAGTCTTCTTCCAAGTGAGCAATATAAATATGTACAGTATAATTATAACAATTATATGTCAAATACAATGTTTAATATAGTTTAAGATGAATAGAATGCCATTATGATAAGAAATCTGTTGTTAATAAAACATTTGCACTTTGGTAAGTAATTCATAAATAAAAAAATAAAAGAAACCTGTAGGAATTAATCCAATAAAGGAAAATGACGAGGACATCTGCAAGTTCATCAAGACTAAAAGATTTTACTCATTTCTTTTCCACAGACATTAACAGTAATTATTATTTAATCTTTCATTGCTGATTGTCAATCTGATGTATATTTTCACATGTTTTAAAACTGAAAAAAATCATTCATTTGATGCTGTACTAATTGGGAGAGTTAAAGAGACTTTTATTACTTCAGAAAAGGCTGTTAGAAGTTTCTCAAAGATATTGAGTGCAGGTAGTAAATCATTTTCTCTTTTGGAAAGTGCATCCATCACGTATTTTTTGGCAGTTCTTAATTGGTATAAAAGGTAAATCTTGTCAAAGTAATTATGATAAAGCTCTAAAAATGTGATTTTTTTTCAGGTTCTAAGAAAAATTAATTTTCATGATCCAACGCTTACAAAAGTTTTTGATTGGCTAGTAAACCTTTTGTCGAATTTATTCAGCTAGAATTCTGTCAGCAAGAATAAAATATCTTCTTTTCATTTTGGTTTCAAAAGAAAAATTCTGTCTTGTTGAGGTATACTTGACATAAAAAGAAAAAAAGCCTGTAGTTTTGACAGGATTTTTTTCTTTCTTTCAACATATGCTGAATCCTGGAAACTAACATTCTGTCAGTGAACAAAATCCTGGGATTTTTTGAAAAGTTTGCTC
The DNA here is from genome assembly GCA_963931845.1 of Maratus michaelseni. Lineage (NCBI taxonomy): Eukaryota > Metazoa > Arthropoda > Arachnida > Araneae > Salticidae > Maratus > Maratus michaelseni. The sequence goes on from OZ007592.1 coordinate 203,225,448, forward strand.
CATTCTTCTTCAGAACAAGCATTATTTAACTCATCTTTCACAATAGATATGACTTGCTGCTTTTGATAAATTTAGGTTTTCTGATTGTAGTTGTTCTGAAAGATTACATGCTAAACCTAAAATGTTTTCGAGTATGTACAGATACACAATATATATACATGCTTCCAATTTTGTCTTTAAGCCAATAGCTTCAGCAGATGCTTTAATGTGAGAATCGGAAATTAAATCCAAAACCATAACAATAGCTTCATATGTATTTGTAATCTTCATGAGAGAACAGTGCCAATAAAACCAACAAGTCACTGTGTTTCTTTTTAGAGTAAAATAGTCTGGAATCAAAGTTCTTTTTGACATTCAATGAACAACAGATATAGGATTGCTATTGCATATAAAATTATACAAGTTCTGTATAATATAAAAGAATTATTTTAAATCCAGTATGTTGCTTACTGTGTCAATAAGAACAAAGTCTATGAGCATAACAATGAATAAAGCATGAATTTAGTGCCACTTCTTTTATTTTAGCCCCATTAGCCTATTCATTCATAATGCTTGCTTCATCATAGCACTGTCCCACACAAAAATTAAAATCAAGGCTATAGCTTGTCAATAATTCAATTATAAATTTTCTCAATGATTCAGCACTTAAATATCACATATGATATGCACCCACAGCACATTCTCTAATGCAACCGTTATGAACATATCTAAGAATTAACTACATTTGCTTCTTTTTAGAGCAATCTTTCATTTCGTCCACTAATAGTGAAAAATTCCCTGCTTACTTTACTTCAGATATTATTGTATCCTTAATTTTTTTTTATCCAAAAACTGTTTTTATATCATTTTGATATTCATGTGATGTATAATGACCTTAGAGCCGTGACATTTTGGCTTTCAAATTGTCATTTTCTTCAGACATTGTTTCAAGAAGTTCAATGAAATTCTCTTTGTTGTTGCTTTCCGACGACTCACTACGTCCTAAGTGACAATTCCAGTCGTCCTAAGAAACTAGCTACTCTGAATAATGTTTTGATGTGCTTGCGGTTTTCTGTAATTTCTTTCAATCTTGTGGTGCACAGCTCAGAAGCAATAGATAAAGTTTTATTATCAGATATCCTTTTAAAAATACCCCAGGCACTCATCGATGATAAATGTCTCTCACTTTGATATTGTTGGAAGATCAAGGCTCCTTTTTAAAATCATTTGTCAATAAATGTTCGACATCCCATTTTCTCACCTTTCAGCAAAATGTTTTCTGAAGAATTTCGGCAAGTGAAACAAACTATCTTCCCTTTCTGAATATTCAATGCTTATACCAATTCAGAGAAAATCTGCACCCATTTGTTAAAGGATAGTTGATGGATGATTTCAAGTACTGGTCCTAAAGGTGAATCAGTTTTTATTTTTCTTAAATGAGGTTTATTTAGCACCGGTTCTATATTTTGTGAACCTTCTTGATTTTCCAATAACCTGGAATTGGTGGCTGAACTTTGACCAAAAGTTTCGTTTTCGTACACTTCAATTTCTCTGACATTTAAATCAATTTCTTTATATTTGGATTTCTCAAAAGAAAAAAAAAATCTAACAGTTTTTTATTTTTTTTTTGTTGTATTAGCTTTAAACTTTTAAGGACAGCAAAACACTAAGTTCTAAGTACCCTTGGAATAAAGATCTATTCAGAGTTTCAACTTCATCATCACAGAAAAACATTGCTGTGAATAATAAATGCTTTGGTAATTTTTATCCCCCTCATACTACCCTAAATTGTAACCCTATTATCCTGATTGGCTATGCATGAAATTTTCAGTGCTAGCAGAATTTATCGCTGCGGATTTATCTGCCAGTTAAAATGAATTTATATAAATATTTAAACTATGGTTTATTTTTAAAGGTATAATAAAGGTAATATATAGATATATGCAGGTCCAGATTTTCCCTAACGCCTAATATTAAATATTTTTTCTTAAAATAAGTATAAATTGCAATTACAAAAATGTCATAATATATAAATATAACATTAAAGTAAAAGATAATTACTTTTTCATTGAGTAAGCATGATGCAGACAGACAGTCTGGTGGCTTTGGAGATAACTGTGTGATGTAAAACGCTTTTGTTTTTCAGGAAAAAATTTTGAATAATAAAGCTTGGAAACTGCTTTTATCCTCTGAAATCAATAATGAATTTGTATCTTTCGAGCATTTCATTTTATATTCTAACTAGCTGAACTGCCCAGCGTTGCCCGAGCCAGTGATAAAACCGTAAATAAATCACAAATTTGTATTATTTTATGTATTTTACCCGATTTTGAATGAATTTATATCTTTAATGACAAAATCGTAAAAAAAAAAACATTTACTTCTTTTTTCAAGTAGGATCGTTATACAGTTAAAAAAAAAATAGCTTTTGTGGTCCAAACCCTTTGAAATTTTCAATGGTCATAAATATAACGGTTTTACAGCTTGTGTAAAAATTACGTCAGAAATATTGTTACCTGGTTGTAAAATAAATGTTTTATTTTCGCGTCAGGTCCGTTAACATAAAAAAAAATATATATATAGTATTCGTTGAATACAAAACATTTAGTAACTTTTAGCGTAAGAATTTTTTTTTCTCTCGTGAGGTGCAAAATGACCTGCGTTCGCCGGTGTTTTTGAAAGGGTTAAAATCCGTATTTAAAAAAAATAATTATACCGTCTATCAGAAGAAGGTTTCAGCTCTAAAAGCATGTGTTTGATTTGTCTGTATCTCTAAAAATGTACTATCGAGGGGCGTTGGCATAAGGGAGAAAACAAGCCCGGGAAAACGACCCTTTTTCAAAAATGTTTTTCAAAGGGTTAACATAATTATTTTTTTAAAATTGATTACTGCATTGGAGACATGAGAGTGAGATCTTTCAGAATATATTTTTCGTTTTTACATAAACCAAACGGTTTAGTCGAAAGAATTTAAAACATAATTGCAAAATAAACACATTCTTCATGTAAATGGTTCTTCATTCTCGTATATCTTCGTTCTCTGTGATAAATCGGGTTCTGGGCATGCGCACGTTCTGAAAGCCGACTCGCAAAAAATAGATGAGTTATTGATCAGTTTTTAACTAATATTTTTGTTAATTTTCAAAGAAATAAAATTCTGAGTGCACCAGGCCAGACTTTGGACTATCCACACCTAAATTTTCGGACTTCTAGGTGAGCTAGATTTTGCTAGCCATTGCAGACAGACAAACACACACACAGAGCAAAATTTTCTTTTATTAGTATAGATATTATATTCTAATATGCTGAAAAAAATATTTCTTAACTTTTCATTCATATTTTCGGATTTTAATCAGTTGCGGATTAAATTCAAATAGAATTTTCAAGTTGTGCAGGATTTTAATAAAGTGTTATTTTAATTAAAAAAAACTACAACGGGGAGAAACAATCCCTTGAAGTTTTGTTTTTTTTTAAATTTTCCCTTAAAAATTACTCACTTTTTATGTGATTGATGAAATTCAGTTATGGTGGTGAATTGGATAGTGCTTAAAGTGTCAAATTAATGCTAATGTTTCTATTTTAATTAAATTTGGCAAGTTATTTAAGCTTTTGTATAACTACTGAAAAATTTACATATTAATGAGTACTTTGTATTATTTAAGATGGGCTCTCAAAAAAATTTTTTTTTTCTCAACAACGCGAATTTTTTTGACAAATGAATGGACTTATCTTTAAACACAAAAGCATGAAATTGACAGGCATGATTATTGAAGGGATTTGGAATCGAATAGCGTTTTAAATTTTCAATAAATGTATCGCAGCTTGAGTTATATGCGATTGCTGTCTCATAACAGCCTACCTCGAACTGTAGTGTCTGGAAATTCGCACAAACTTTGACAGCATTTTCTGGAAGTTCTTTCACCTTTATCGAAAAATGGGAAATGCTATTATATTTTATAAAATAAGATCGCTAACCAATTTCATGCACCTAAGATTAACATTGGCTTTGTGAATATATTAGAAAGTTAAGAGTAAGTAATCTTTTTACGTTATTTGGCATATTTTGAGGCTATTTTACTCTGAATTATGAGATTACGTGTCTTTTGTCATCATGCCTTTAATATCACAACTGATCTTGCACGTATCCTTTCACATTTTTTTTCTTTTACTTGTAATGGAGGCTACACTCAGAAATGTCAAATTCTTTGGGGGGGATCCAAATGGCGCCCCTGTTTAAAATACCTGCCTTTCACTAATTTCATTTAAAATACTAAAAAGAAAAATAAATAAGAAGAAATAATACCATAAGTCAACATATTTTATTTAAACATTAAAGAATTGTTTCTGATTTATACATGCGAAATATAAAAATTGCTATTTATGATTTTTAAAAATGTGGCGATATTTGCACCAAATATCTAGTACTAATAAGTTATTACAAATTTTTTTCTTTCAAATAGAAAAAAATCCAGATTTTTTTTCCAGTTTGATTAAATTGAAATATGCTTTATTGTACTCTAATATTAGTGTGTGCGTAATTTTTTTGCTCCATGTGTTCTAATCCAGCAGAGGTCTATGAGGATTTTTATCTATTTTTTTAATATAATTTAGAAACGGTTTGAAATTTATTCTTGGTAATATGTCACAATCCATGTCACCCTCATAAGGTACCTTCTGTGAAAATTAGAATGAAATACGTCAAATATTTTTTTAGTCATACTTGACGAAGAAAACCAATAGCATAGAGGTAGTGCACCTGTCTATCACACTACTGGTGACCAGTTCGATTCTGGCTTCTGGGCAAGGTTTATTCAACCTTTTATCTATTTGGGGTCAATAAAATGAGTACCAAGCTAACTTGGGAACTAAACACTGAGGGTTCCGCATTAGGCTGACCGGGATATATGCTGCATAGCACCTCAGGATCCATGGTCAAGAAATCAGGGCTGGGGACTGTAGGCCAGAATCCTTAACAGATTGTTGCGCCGCAGATTTAATTTAGTTTATATTGTGCTGTCCTCTGAAAAAAAAAACATTTTTTGAAATTTTCTCTATATAAAGTCTAAAAAAGAATTTATAAAAATTGAACAGGACTAAATTTTTACAGCTTGTTTTGACTAAGATTTTAAAGTTGAGCATTTTTCATTTTATCTCTTTATTACAAAATGACAACCAATTATACAAGACTTTAAAAAAACCCTCACTTTTCTAAAAAATGACCCATGTTACCTGAAAACAACCCACACCTGACATAATCAGCTGAAAATGAAACATTTTATTACATATTAATGGTTTAACATATAAAAAATTATGTAGATCATTCTAAAATTCTATTATAAAAAGAAAATCTGTAAAAATGAAGCTCATGTTTTGCCAGAGTTCTGCAATTGTTAATTTAAATTATTTTAAAACTAATTTTTATTATTCTAAATGGTGCATAAAAACAAAAAAAAAATGACTTTAGTAAAATATTTGGTGTAGTATAGGGTGGTTTTTTTTTAGGAAACATTTCACTGTGGGTTTTTTTTTAGAGGATAGCACAATACTACTTGATGAAAGGTTTTAATATATCCCATAGCTATATCTGCCCCCAAAGTAATATTGCATTATGTATGAGTCCTCACTTAGCTCAGACAAATATGGAAAAAAATTGCTTGTGTAGATGAAACAATGAATAGGTTGCCAGAAAACATCCGTAAATTCTCTCACCAAGGTCATTTTCTTTATCTTGCCATGGCTCATATACTGGAAAAGTACCATAAATATAATTGCATTCAATAATAAAATATTTTATGTTAATAATAATATATTACAATGTTTCATAACAAATTCATAAACTAATTTTTCATAACAATTTTTTATAATGTTTCACAAGAATAACAACTTTTTAATGTTACGCCTTATATTATAGGCCATATTTCTGCAATTTCTTCGAATAAATTATCAGGAACATAATTTTCTCTAGATATTTCTCTCCACATTAAATTCTGTAAGGTAGGATTCAAGGTGATGGCGAGCTGTGCCTCATTGTTTTTTATTGCACCACTCAGCAGAACACCACATTCTTTCAACATGTTATGTATGAATGAGCTTGAACACCCTTTATTAGATCAACAAAATTGTACATGATTCACAGTAAGGGGCTGTCCATAAATGATGTCACACATTTTTTCAATATTTTTGACCCCCCTCTCCCCCTTTGTCACACTTCACCATACCCCTTCCCACCCTCTTGTCACATGTCACACTATATTACATAAACATATACTTGCAGTTCACAAACAAAGCACTACCTTATAGATCATATTTCAAATTTTATTTTTAAACTTTAACTATGTGTTTTAATGATATTTGTGAGCATAACAGTAAAAATGATTCGTGCACTTATTTTGTATGAAATAAGATTAAGATTTACAACAAAAAATATAATTAATATTTAATAGTAATAAAATATTAATATGAAGGAGCATTTTTTTTTTTAAGAAAGGAATATAAGTAAAAACAAATCACATGAAAGTTGTTTTAGCCCCGATTAAAAAATACCCTCAAATTCTGGTAATTTCAAATTAACTTCAAAATTTAATCTGCTGATTTTAAATGATTTTATTTAAAATCAAAATGTGTGATGTCACACTTCTTCTTACCCCTCCCATCCCCTTGTCACAATTTCATGAACCCCCTCCCTCCCCTCCAAGCGTGACATCATTTATGGACGGCCCCTAAAGTGCTTATATAACCAGCCTTTTGAAGCTCCTCTGAATTGTACTCTTTCGAGCAGTCAGTGTAGAATGTTGATCCATCTTTTACATGTTCACTAATATTTTGCATGAATGTACTATTTGAGATTTGAAGGAGGAAGCATTCATCATTTTCCTGGCATATGCCTCCAAAAATCGACTGTTTTGGAAGTATCATGCTTCTGTTTTTTTTTGACATTACAAGCTTTCATTGGTCTCAACAATTTTATTGGCACCACCAATTTGCCTATTAAATCCTTGTTTTCGGTGTAGGGAACAAACACACTTCTCTCATTCTCATGTAAACCCATATATAGTTGTTTTTTACACCATTTTATGGATGTTAATTCATCTATCCAACCATACATAAACCTTAGAGTAGTTTCAAACGGTATTGTTGAACCATTAAATCAATTTCCAACACGGAGGCTTTTTTTCTTTACTTTTTATGTTGCATCTCCATATAGCTTCATCATTAGTAACATACAGATTCCTATTATAGTCACATGATAAAAGAAAAAATTACAAAAATTCAACAAAAAAATCTTTTAGAGTTGGCTTTAAAAAACAAAATCTCTTTGAACTATTCTCAGTTCTTCTTCAGAGTATGTTTGTAATGATAGGCCTTCAGATTGCAACATGAGGCTGTACACAAATTATACACTATTTTTCTTTATTATACATTTCACATTGGGCCACTGCATTGTGATGCACAGTTTTCTTGTTTCGATGAATTATTCCTGACATGTGTACCCTTTCTAGAGTGTTCATTCACATCACTATAACTTTTTTTAATGCTGTTTCATTCATCAAAAATTATTCACTTATCTTAAGGCAGTGTTTTCAGTTTTGCAAGTGTTTTCAGTTTTACAAGTGTTTTCAGTAACTGGCTTAGGATATCTAAATGAAATATTAAAGTCTCTTTGAATAACTCCACGAAATGACTCATAAGACACTTTATATTCAGGGTTTTGAGCTGTATACATGCGATGCAACTTTGCAATATTCAACTCTTCAGGCAAGTAAATTTGTTCTGAATCCTCGATTGAGTAATCGGAATTGCAATATATTAGTGAATTGATGAAATCTTTAACTGAATCCACTATATCATCAGCAAGTTTGTGGGGCCTATTTGCATGTTTTCCACGCATATCAACCGGTGGCTGATCAGTTGAAACTAAAGCATTCTGGATAAACTGGATGCGTCGTGGCGTAATACCATGTAATGAGATAAATGCTTTGAAACACACTGTAACACCTGGGCAACTTCACTGTTTAGCACACGTACTCGATAAGCATAAGATGCTGAATTAGCCCTTGCATGATCCTCGTCATTTCGGGGCCGTCTGCGCATCACTGGACAAACAGTGATAAGACTACTTAAGTAGATATTTTGTCATTGTAATTTCCTATTTTATTAAATTCGCGTATAATTCTAAATCGTTCACTTTCAGGAATAATATCAAAACATTGATAACGCTTACACTTACAGTCTTCGCCTATCTCGTGTGTTGAAGCACGCAAACACTTCATTGTGTCCCTCATTCTTCCGATTCCTTTTCGTTTTTCAGTCGGTTTTTTCCCGTTTTCTTTATTAGAGCTCGTGGAATATTTGCTGTCCATTGTCAATGCACAATCCATAATCAATGCGACAAAGGGAGCATTTTGTTTACAAACAAACATGCATAACGTTTCGAGTAGCGTTGCCAGATTTTTCAAAAGTTATCAATTTACTTCTGAGCTTTAGAGTACTTTTCTAAAGGAGAGAGTGGCGACTGGTTAAAGACGCTTTCAATCTGACGTCAAACTGACTCAAAACAAACGTTCGCTTTGTTGTTTGTTTGTTTGTTTGTTTGTTTATTGATAACATACATCTGACTTGTGTGCTTGACATCAAGTGCCCGCTTATAAGTCATCGTCAATATACAGGGACGAGATAGACACACGGAAATTTACAACACCAGAGAGTTACATCCGGGAGCTCCACAAAGTGTGTGCAATGGAGCTGGCGGGAGTCGAACCCGCCGACCTGACTCCTACGCTCTCAAGCGATTAGCGGAATGGTGTCTTAACCACTCGGCCACAGAGGCCCCTTCGCTTTGTTGTATTTTCTGAATGTTTTAATACTTTATATGTAGAGGAAAAATTTTCTACGATTTATATTAAATAAGAAAATAAACGTAGCAACCTTTTGTTTAGATCTAGACTAGATCTTATTACGCTCGATCGTAGGATGGACACGGAGGCCCCGGGAGTTTCGTTTGCAAGGTGGTTTGTTTAGAACAGAGTATGCACCCTGGCAGCGGAAGGTGGAAATAAAGGACTTTCCGGCGCGTGCGCAGCTCTTTTAAAACCTTATTATCATACAAAATCGTGTTAAAGATATAAAATCATACAAATTTGAGTTCTGTTTTAATTTATTATCACGGACCCGGGTGGGTCAGCTAGTACATAATAAAACAAGATACATGCCCAGATTGGATGTTTCTGGAATAGAAAGGGCGAGGCTAACGGAAAAGACAGGCTACCGCGGTGCATTCCACTTATCTTTTTTTACAGACTGCTAGAGTGACGTGTTGCTCTTTTCGTACACTTGCATTGGTGGATTTGAGCATCACGTGACTCCCGCGGTCTGTAAAAAAAGATACGCGTAAAGAACCGCGGTAGCCTTTCTTTTTCGTTAGCCTCGTGGAAAGGGCAGTTGACGTCACTGTTGGTTCAACGAGGCTAACGAAAAGACAGGCTACCGCGGTGCATTCCACTTATCTTTTTTTACAGACCGCTAGAGTGACGTAATGCTCTTTACGGATGGTTAGCAAGAAAAACATGTTTGTTCTTTATGACTCCTACTATACACATGAAACGGGGAATTTCGATTGGTGTATGTTAAACTGGTCTATAATATGATTGGACTACGTCGCCATGACGGTTCCTGCGATGATAGCTACGACAAAAATGGTTTGTTTGTTTATTGAGAACATACATCTGACTTGTGTGCTTGACATCAAGTGCCCGCTTATAAGTCATCGTCAATATACAGGGACGAGATAGCCACAAGGAAATTTACAACACCAGAGAGTTACATCCGGGAGCTCCACAAAGTGTGTGCAATGGAGCTGGCGGGAGTCGAACCCGCCGACCTGACTCCTACGCTCACAAGCGATTAGCGGAATGGTGTCTTAACCAAAGAATATAGAATAGATAAGAAGTCTTACTTCGTTCGACCTTTGGGTAAAGTCGGTAGAACATTTTCAGGAAAAAAACAAACTTTACAGGGTGCGCCGCCAATAACGCGCATGCGCCAATCTGTCACATACTTCTCACCCTTCGTTCCAACCCATAGAATATCTTCTATGGTTCCAACCAAACAACATTCCACTGTTCCCGCTCTTTTTTTTTTTTAAGAGATCGTATATTTTGCAGAATTTCCATCGCTTCATAGCTATTTATTTGGCTATTTATTAATGGGGGGAAAAAATGTAAAATATTATTCCAACTGACACAAAAGACTAAAATTTTAATAATAGTGAAATTTTACAAATATATCTTTTTAAAAAAGTCTGAGAAAGGTTTTAATAATGTTAGAATTCATTTCAAAACATCACTTATACAAATTACTTTTTTGTTGTATTTCCTTTTAAATATGTGTGAAATTAGTATATTCACAATATCTACTAATAATCAAATATAGATTTATAAAAGCTTTGTTTTAAAAAACAAAATATAATTTCCCTCATTTCGAAAAAACAATAAGCTTTCACAAATTAATATTGTTTTGTGATACATATTATTGGCTGATTAAAAAAAAAAAAAAAAAAAAAAAAAAATACCTGTCTTTGTCATTTAATTAAAATTAGAAAAACAAATATAAAGGATATGGTGCAAAAATGGAATGATGGGGTTAATAACAAAGGCGAAGTTATTCGTTTCAGAAATACAAAAGTGAAATATGCTTTACTTTTCATAAATCATTCTTATACATACAGGAAAAAGTATTGTTAAAATATATGAAATAGATCTTGTAAAAATACAAACTTTGTTAACGATTATAATTCCACTTGCAATAAAAAAGAATGAAAAAAATCGCTGTGGTGTAATTATTTTTTCAATTAAGTTGTAAATAATCATTTACTTTAATACAACTTAAGAATGGGGGGGAGGGGGAATGCAAAATATTATTCCAATTGACACAAAAGACTAAAATTTTAACAATAGTGGAATTTTACAAATATATCTTTTTAAAAATTCTGAGAAAGGTTTTAATAATGTTAGAATTCAATTCATGGTTATTAAGTATGGCTAAACATGAAAGAAAACTTTGTTATTTTAAGATTTTGATGTGAATTATTAGTGTACATTTATAAGGCGAGTTTTCACTGAATAATTCAAGAAAAAATTATCTCATCATTATGCATATTTGTATTTAGTTATGCATTATTAAATATTTTAATTATTTACTTGACCTTTATTTTTAATTTTTTTATTTTATTTAACTATTTTACTTTATTGTAAGCATTCATTATAATTTTGAGTACATTGTTAAATTCAAATTATTGTTTAAAAAATGTAAACAGTGACCAGAAATCCGCAAAATTCTAAAATCTGCATAACCTCCGGTTTTAAGCTATGCAGATTTAAGACAGTCTAGTGTATTATTGGAGTAATACCTTAATGAAAAATTTAATAATTTATATTAACTGCAAATTTATAGACACAACACACATAGGTATAATCTTATCTATAACAATTTAATAGTAGAATAATATTTTAAGTTTTAAGTAAATCTGAATTTGTTTGCAACAATTTATTTTTATTTAAATTATTTTGAAATTTATCTAGGAACTGTAATAACATTAATAGAAACTAGATGGAACCCGTCAAAACTTGACGGAAAAAAATATTATAACAATATCATTAAAATAAGCTTCTTTATTATTTAAGAAGAGTGCAAATGAAACAGTCTTTCAAATATTTTATTTTAAAAGTTTTCTCCTCAGTGAAATACAGTACTATTTCCAATGCAAACTCCAAACAAACAATCCGTAAACAACTGTGTAATGCAAATCAGTTTGACATTGTCGCCATATTCCCAACGGCAAGAAAGAAAATTTCATGGACCTATGAAGTAGCATACAAATAGTATATTCCTACGTTCATCTCATATTCAGTAAATAAAAGAACATAGTAAATAAAGCACACATATCCCCCCTCCCCCTCTCCCTATGTGATAATGCAACCGAATGAGATCCTATGAGCATGTGCATTGCATCTGCCCAAAAGCACCGTCGAGATTCGACGTTAAAAAAAGTTTTAAAATGTTTAAATTAAAAATTTTAAAATGTCTTCTTTAATCATTGTTCATTTCAAATCCATATCTTCTAAAATGCATCCATTGTTTTAAGGTAATCAAATGAAGAATTTTTTTTTACAATAATAAATCAATCTTCAGATGAGGGAGATTTTTAATGTTTTCAAGTGTAATTTATTTGCATAGTTTCTTCCGTCCCTTTACATAATCAGGATGATTATCCCTTTTCCATCACAGTCGGGGATCTTTTACCTCTTGTACAGTTAAATACCCAATAGATCTTTTTAAAAAATACAATTCGTAGCATATTCTGATGCAACATATACATCAGCGGATTCAACATATCAATTTTATGTTAAACAAAAACTCAAAATAGTTTTTTTTTTCTTTTTTGACAGATTTTAGTTTAGCGCCAAAATGCTCTGTCTTATGGATAATCTGATCACATGATTTATCAGGGTTTATTATTATTATTTTTTTCATTTTTTTATGATGGTTAGAGAAATCTATTTTAAATTGTGGCAACTTTCCCAGGGGCTATTTTACATTATTGAAGCAAACTGATTGTCATTGTTAAGATAGAAATGAAAAACATTTCATGCTTGAAAATTATTTAAAAAGTCGTTAAATTAAGCGGCAGTTTTCAAATAAATTTCAATCGAAGCCTAATTTTTTTTCTAATTCATGATGTAAGAATAAAAATTATAAAATGTAGTAAAAAATGGAAATTTGTTGTATTTAGAAGTGATGTAAGCGCGATGAAAGCTAAAGCGATAGCGCCGTTTGTTGTCATAACCGTTATACATTTCTAAAAATTGCCACTGTGTTTTCGCTGGCGTCCAAAAGTAGACCATTTTTTGACATCGAAAGAGAAATTCACAGTGACAGAAATATGACTTTGCCGCTAATATGGAACTTTTAAATGAACTCATAATAAACCTATCAAAATAATTCGTATAAAATATTAGCTTTACATTGTTTATTCTAGCTAAAAATACAATCATTATTTCAAGTTCTTTTTTTCTACCATAGCACTATTTTTAATAATTTTAATTTTCCTGAAATCCTTTACTTTTGGGAATTTTTTATATTAAAAAATGAAATCTTCTAACCTATAATTTAAAAAAAAGTAATTGGTAACATGCAATCAAGATGAAGCAATCAATAAAGACTCCAATTCTAATCCTTATAATTAAGAATGAAAAAATCAGTTAAAATTACGTCATGCTGACACAATCATATAAATTTTTCTCTTTAGTTTTATCAATGTTAAAATGCATTTCAAGCTAAACATAACGTCATTTTCACCGGCGCAAACTTTTCACACTTACTTTGTATATGTTACTTTTATGCGTAAATACCATGTATACAAATCAAAATATATTTGTATTTAACTGTAATGAAAAATGGCATCAACAAAGTTATAATGCATAATAATAAAATAAACCCAATGAACAATATTCCCGTGACATCACAATAAATATGAATTTTTATTCGCTTATAAAACACGCGGATAAATATTTTTACCGAAATTTAACTTGCAAAATTAAAAAATTCGGTCTAAAAGCCACGTGCTTTTAATATTATTTCTCTATTATCTCGCAACCACAGAGTTCAGAGAATAAACTATGTGCCTCGCAATAGTGGGCGTTAATCAAATTGCCGACTTTATGACGTCATAAGCAGAAGAAAAAGTTTAATTGAAAATTGCGGCTAATTAATTAAATTTTCGAACAAACGAATGCACGATAACAAATCTGTGTCCAAATATCTTTCATTTAAAAAAAGAATGATGTAATTTGATGCAGTAGATTGTTCTCACGGATTGTCGAAAGAAATCGCTTAGCGTTTTAAATATATAGATGTGTATATCTATGCAGAGAAAATAAAATAAATACATGCACAGTACACAAATAATTTTAATAAAAAAAATCTGATTTAAATAAAAAAAAAATCCGATTTAAATCAAATAAATCAGATTTTTTTTATTTTTTTTAAAAAATCATGATTTTTATCAACCCTGTCCCCTAATAATCAAATATAGATTTACAAAAGCCTTGTTTTAAAAATATATATATCATTTCCCTCATTTCGAAGAAACAATAAGCTTTCACACATTATTGTTTTGTGATATATATTATTGGCTGATTTTTAAAAAAAAAACCTGTTTTTTTAGAAATATTTTAGCTATTTAAGTATTCAAATTTAAATTGTAAATATTATCTGATGTTTTGAAAGGAGTTTCTACTTAAATGAAGTAATTATCTCCGTAATTTAGAATAACAGAATAAAAAATGACGAAAAGCAAAATGACCGAAAAAAAAGGTTAAAACCACCGGTTGGTTTGCGCTTACTCCCCTGTAAAGTTGTCTATCGCGCATTAATGTTCATTCTGCCGACTTGACTCGATGCGTTTTACATTACGCCTATGGGAGTGAATCTTCTTTACGGAGTAAATATTCTTTGTCTTAACCACTCGGCCACGGAGTCCCCAAATGAAGTGGTAGATTGGTTGATGAAACTATTTGTTTGTAAACATTCGCTTTCCTTAATAGACTTCGGTTTCTGTCAGTGTTGAATTCAGGGGGAGGGGGTGACATCCTCCGGAAGATTTGACATTTTATGCTTTTAATGATTATAAAGTGCAATGCCCCCCCTATCCCCCCCCGGAGTCACAGAAATCCCTCTCGGAGAAAAGTGTCTGAATTCAACACTGGTTCCTGTGCATGAGAGTGGCGACATACGAAACGATACTCATATTGTGCTTAGTCAGACGCGTTTATCTAACTATAGCAAGCCCACATTCCAGAAATTGGCGATACTCTCCTAAACAAGTGAGACAAAATAACGAACATTAAACCAATCAAATTTCATATCCGTGTGTCGCCACTCTCATTCTCATATCGCGACCAACGAAATACACGGGCGATTCATGACTTTTATTTATTTTTCTTTTTATACTACTAATCAGGCATAATCTGCCGGGCATGAGTGCCTAGCATGACGAGTTAGTACTCGCGCTGGGCGATATTCCCTTGTTCGCATCGCTGCACTGCTCTCTAGTGGTTTGCTACAGTTTTCTTTGTTTGCTGGTTCAAGGTTTCTATTTAACTTTATTGAATTGGAAAATTTTTAAAAAAGCAAAAATTGAAGAAGAGAAGGGAATTGGTCTCGTAATTTAGAGCCTTGATCAAGTGACGAGAGATTCAGGACGGAGTGGGTCATCTTTACACAGTGATTGGTACATTGTTTTGGCCCATCGTTCTGTGCCAATCGCCGTGTAAACATGATCCCGCCGTGTGACGTTTTAAAAGTCATACACTGGCCGTATATTTCACTGGTCGCGCTCATATCGAGGCACCATTAAAAGAGTGAGAGAAATAGAGAAACATAATAAACTTGGCGATAATTGCAGCTTATCCAAGTTTATGACCAAAACATTCTCAACCAATCAAATCTTATTTACCGTGTGTCTCTTATTGTTCAAAATACACTTACACATGATGTTTTTTATAACATACAGACTTATTTTGAACATGGTAGATAAAAATAGAATCTAATTTGGAAGAACGTGATATATGGGATATTGTTATTAAAATTATTATTAATTATAAATTCACTTAGAAGTTCTATAAATTCAAATTTGGGCAAACTTTACCTTGTTATCTAACGTGTAACTCATGAATGACGCATGAAAGATCAAACTGTACAAAAAATGATCATTATGAACAAGTTATATTCAGGCACTAGAGAGTTAAACTTTTGCTCACCAGGCGTATTAAAGTACTATACTTGTGAAGCTGAATTTGAAATGTGGAGTTCGCAATCACTTTTTCAGATTATTTCACTCAAGGGGTCTCTCAATTGAGTGTAATCTCGTACAATCCCTTCTGTAATCAGTGTAATCGTACTGTAATCAATTCTTAATCACGTCATCACATATAATCGGTGGTAATCGAAGAAATCATAATGTAATCACATGTAATCAATTGTAATCTATATAATCTTAGTATAATCAAGTATAATCTCGAACTGAAAATCTAGTTTGTACCACTAAGCCGCGTTTTTCACGAGTAGCCACTATTAAGACTGAACTTGGAAACACAGAATTTTTCAAGGGAGAGTGTTTTGGTTTTATTATTTGTTTTTGTGGTTTCTGCTTCGTTAGAGATTGCGAGTGCAACACACGCTGAATTTTTCTTTTTTGCATCATCCATTCTGATTGTCGAAGAGGAGATTCATTCAGTTACGTTAACTTGCCCCCCCCCCCTACTTTCGAAAATTTAAATTTCAAAGATACCAGGAACGAGGGCGGCGCCAAGATTTGCCCGACGGGGGGGTCTCCCCAATAGGGGCCAACTTGGTAATATATATATATATGTTGTAGGCTAATTGGGAAATCCGGCTCTTTGCAAAGAGCCGGTCTAATTGAAGAATCATCTCCCTTTTCCCAATCAGCCTGCTATTTTTCCGGCCTATTGCAAAGAACCTAGACAGCTCTAGGCTAATTTGAATATGGTCATTTATTTCTTAATCAGCCTGATAATGTTTAGACTTATTGCAAAGAGTCTAGATAGCGTTAGGCTAATTGAAAAATGGCCATGCCTATTTAGAAAATGACCAGCTCTTTGTCAATATATGGTGTTGTACCCAACTCTAACCTGAAAATTCCATTCGAACTCAGCCCCACCAGTGGCTGAGAGGTTCTGCTCTCGAAGGTGGTAGACGGGAGGTGCTGGGTTCAAACCCCTGTCTCGCTCGTCGACCTAACCGTTCGGAGTTTTCTGTGGTTTTCTTCGAACCTTGCGTAAATACCGGTTACGATCCCTTAAAAAGACTCCCACGGAGGGCACTCCCCCCTGGGCCTATATCCCTCGTGTTGATAAGTGGCCGTCGTAAATCAACCCAACTCAACCCAACCCATTCGAAGTCGACCCGAACCAGACAGAAAAATTCCATCGAACCGTAACCCGATCTTAAAAGGAAAAATTAATACCTTCGAGTCCCAACCCGACCCGAACCAGAAAACTGAAGTTATCCCGAAACCCGAGCAGAACCCGACAAAAAATCCATCGAACCTTAACCCGATCCGAACCCGACAAAAGAAATTCCTTCATGTCGCAACCCGGACCGAACATTAAAAGTCGAAGTTAACCAGTAACCCAACACGAACAAAACATAAAATATCCATCGAACCGTAACCCGATCCGAACCCAAAAAATACATTCCTTCGTGTCGCAACCCGAGACGAACCTAAAAATCGAAATTAACCCGAAGCAGGAAAAAATGTCCATCGAACAATAACCCGATTCGAACACGACAAAATAATTTCCGTCGTCATGCAACCCGACCAGAACCTGAAAATTGAAGTTAACTCGAAGTCCGACCAGAACCCGACAAAGAAAATCCATCGAACCGTAACCCGATCCGAACCCGACAAAATAAAATCCGTCGCAACGCAACCTGATCCGAAGCTGAAATTTCAAGTTAACCCGAAACCCCACCCGAACCTAAAAATTTAAGTTAACCCGAAACCCCGACCCAAACCCAACAGAAAATTACCATCGTGCCATGACCCGATTCAGATTAAAAAAATCCGTTGAACAGTAACCCGATCCGAACCCGACAAAATAAATTTCTTCATCTCGCAACCCAACCCGAACCGGAAAATTGAAGTTGACCCGAAAGCCGACCGAAACCAGACAGATAAAAATCCATCGATACTTAACCCGATCCGAACCCGAAAAAATAAATTCCTTCGTGTCACAGCCCAATCCAAATCAAAAAATTTAAGTTAACCCGAAACCCGCCGCAAACATGAAAATTTAAGTTAACCCGAAACCCGCCGCAAACATGAAAATTTAAGTTAACCCGAAACACGACGCACACACACACAAACCCGACAAAAAATTACCATCTCCCCGAAACCGACCCAAACCAGACAAAAAAAATCCATTGAACAGTAACCCGATCCGAACACGACAAAATACAGCCGACCCGAACCATACAAATAAAAACTCCATCGATACGTAACCCGATCCGAACTCGAAAAAATAATTTTCGTCGTCACGCAACCCGATCCGAACCAGAAAATTGAAGTTAACCTCAAACCCGACAAAAAAATCCATCGAACCGTAACCCGATCCGAACCCGACAAAATAAATTCCTTCGTGTCATAACCCGATCCAAACCAGAAAATTCAAGTTAACCCGAAACCCGACCCAATCCAGACAAAAAATACAACGTACCGTAACCCAATCCAAACCTGACAAAATAAGTTCCTTCGCGTCACAACCCGATCCAAACCAGAAAATTAAAGTTAATCTGAAACTCCTCCCGAACCAGGTAAAGAAATCCAATGAATCATAGCCCAATCCGAACCCGAGAAAATAAATTCCTTCGTCTCGCAGCCCGACTCGAACATGAAAATTGAAGTTAACCCGAAACCCGACCGAATCTGAAATTTTTGCTAACCCGAAACCCAACCCAAAACTGAAAATTTAAATTAGCCCGAAACCCTACCCGAACTCGACAAAATAAATCCTTTGGATCGTAACCCAATCCGAACCCGACAAAATAAATTCTTTCGTCTCGCAACCCGACTCGCACCTGAAAATTGAAGTTAACCCGAAACCCGACCGAACCCGAAAATTTATGCTAATCCGAAACCCGACCAAATCTGAAAATTTAAGTAAGCCCGAAACCCGACCGAACCCGACAAAATTAATCCATCGGACCGTAATCCAATCCGAACGCGACAAAATAAATTTTTTCGTCTCGCAACCCGATCCGAACCTGAAAATTGAAATTAACCCAAAAGCCGACCCGAACCAAACAAATACAAATCGATCGATACGTAATCCGATCCAAACCCGACAAAATAATTTTCGTCATCACGGAACCCGATCAAAACCAGAAAATTGAAGTTAATCCGAAACCCGACCGGAACCAGACAAAAAAAAATCCATGGATCCTTATTCCGATCCGAACCTGACACAATAATTTCCGTCATCTTGCAACCCGACACGAACCTGAAAATTGAAGCTAACTCTAAACTCGACCCAAACCCGACAAAAAAATCCGTCGAACCGTAACCCAATGCGAACCCGAAAAAATAAATCCCTTCGTCTCACAACCCGAGATGAACCAGAAAATTTAAGTTAACCCCAAAACCGATCTGAACCTGAAAATTTAATTTAACTCGAAACCTAAAAACAGAAAATTATTTTGTCAGGTTCCGATCAGATTACGTATCGATGGATCTTTATTTGTTTGGTTCGGTTCGGCCTTCGGGTTAACTTCAATTTTCTGGTTCGTGTAGGTTTGCGAGACGAAGGAATTTATTTTGTCGTTTTGTGATCGGGTTACGGTCCGATGGATTAATTTTGTTGGGTTCGGATCGGGTTTCGGCTAACTTATATTTTCAGAACTCATATATTCAGAATATTTGGGTCGGGTTTCGGGTTAGCTTCAATTTTCAGGTTAGAGTCGGGTTGCGAGACGAAGGAATTTATTTTTAGGGTTCGGATTGGGCTACGGTTCGTTGTACTTCTTTGTCTGGCTCGGCTCGGGTTTCGGGTTAACTTGATTTTTCTGGTTTGGATCGGGTTGTGACACGAAGGAATTTATTTTGTCGGATTCGGATTGGGAATGGTTCAATGGATTTTTTTTGTCGGGTTTCGGGTTAACATCAATTTTCTGGTTCAGATCGGGTTGCGTGACGACGAAAATTATTTTGTCGAGTTCTGATCGGGTTACGTATGGATGGATTTTTATTTGTCTGGTTCGGGTCGGCTTTCGGGCTAACTTCAAATTTCAAGTTCGGGTCGGGTTGCGAGACGAAGAGTTTATTTTGTAGGGTTTGGATCGGGCTACTGTTCAATGGATTTTTTTTATCTCGTTCGGATCGGTTTAGCGCCAACCTAACCGACAAGTCGTTTATTTTAAAAACACTAACCTCGAGTAATTTATTAAAAACTAACCACCCGACTGTCGAGTGGTGGGCATAAAATTGGTTACCTGACTCAACTCCGAAAATCGAAATATTTTCCCCTGCAGAAATTAAATTTTAACGAAATTTTTTTTTGCCTACCTGAAATTCGAAATACTTCTACCTTAATCCGACTCCCCCCCCCCCCCCCCCCCCAAAAAAAAAAAAAAAAAAAAAAAAAAAGATCTGTAGTTTAATACAATTATGAAAAAATAATCTACAATCATTTTTCTAATATCAATTCTATCTTTTATGTAGGGAAATAAACATGTAAAAAGACTTTCTTATTTAAATATTTAGTTTTTCATTTGAAACAGCAACGTTAGAGTTTTATTGCAGAATCAGACTAACCCGAACACGACGCAAAAGTATCAAAATTCAAATTCAACCCGAAACAATTACAGTCAACCCGACCCGAATCCAACAGCAACCACAACAAAAAGATTAGCTCCAACCCGAATCGCTGGTCTATTCGGGTTCAGGTAAAATCGGTTTACCCGACCCGATACAGGATTCTAATCTGAAACAATATTCTGGACAGTTTTTTTGAAAAAACCGGTTAACCCGAGCCAGACACGCAAGAATCAAACTCAACCCGAAACTGAAACAGTTGTAGTCAACCCGGCTTTCAAAGAAACAAGTCAGTACCTACATTACCCACGAGTTGAGTTTTTTATAAGCTAGCTCCAGGTAATTTTTTTAAAAACTAACCTGCCCCGACTCGGGTCGGGTCATGGGCAGTTCCCTAACCCGATGCAGGATTCTACTAGTAGGTCAATAACCTCATCCCAAGCCTCTTCACAGTGGAAAACTGTGAAGAGAAAAAACAGGAAATCATGTCTCAGCCCATTAATAACTAATATGAAGGATTCCAAACAGCTACTCCACTATGTGGAAGAGGCTATGGAGTCCGACAGCTGTGACTCGGATACAGATGAAGAAAATACTGTTTTTGAAGAGTTTGAGCCAACATGATTCTATTTTGTGCTGCGTTATTTAGATATTTTATACTTTTTTTGATAAATGTTACTTTACGGAATGTAAAGATTTGTTTGTGTTTTTTAAACATTATTGTGAAGTAATTTTAGTGATTTTAATTACATGTATCATCCTATTACTTTTTTCACTAAACTGTGTTGTTTTATTTATTTATTTTTTTTTTGACAAGGTTTTGGATAACTTCTTGATGTAATTTTATGTTCTTTATTCACTTTTTCTTGGCGCAGCATGTTCCAGAAGGGACTTTGTGCCATTAAACCCAATTCAACCAACCAACCAACTAGTAGGTCAAAATATTTTTCCCGACGACAATTGATTTTGGATCGCGGATCCCCCTATAACACCGCCCTCGACGTCGAATATGATAAATCTTGAACCGAACAAACATCCGAATCGGGTCCCCGCTGCCTTCGGCACAGTATACCATTTTTAGGTAGATTTCGTAAGAAATACTACCTATTACATTCTCACCTAAGTTGGAAATTTTGAAAAATTTTTGCAGATCTACGCCGATCATGACTCCCAGAACCCAAAACCACCCCCAGTTCAAAACTTTATATATATATATATATATATATATATATATATATATATATATATATATATATATATATATATATATATATATATATATATATATATATATATATATATAATTATAATATCTATGAATTTCAAAAAACATATCAAGTTCTATTCTACTTAAATCTCCAAAGAGATAATCAATGATACTGTGTATACAGAATACCACATAGCTAATATTAACATGTGCAAACATAATATTACCATAGCTGATGCTTCAATGGTAATTGGCCAAATTTTACTCATACCAAAAGAATATTGAAAAAAGAAATAGAGAGAAAGGGGAAAAAAAAAATTATAAATTGGAGTTGCAATTAAGTAACAAATTAAATATGAACCATACACAATGGAAAATTGGACCACATGAGAATTAAATATGAATTGGACATGGAAAAACACATGCACATGTACTCATCAGCCTGGATGCACCCACATGTGTTTTAAATAATAATTCAGTGTTTCATAATTCTACTGGCATAATGCTAAGATCAGTAGAATCATCCAGGTACACTGAATTATTACCAGACAACAATTGGAAATATTAAAATTTGGAAATATTTAAATAGGAAATAAAAAACCATTAAGAAAATACAATATATTTCACTCACATCGATTATCCAAAAAACTGTAATTAACACCTCACTAAATTACCACGAGATAACAGTTTTGAAATAATAAAATTGGAAATATGAACGCGTAAAGTGTAGATAAAATATTTTACTCACAATAATTATACAGAATCCTTAAAATGTCACAACGTCTACATAATATTCACATCCACATGGCAATGCATCATACATGTTAACTAAGTCGAGTTGAGAGAAATGATTTGTAAGACAAGTTGAGAGCACACTTTTTTTAAAACACAACCCCATAAATGACACCCAATCACAAAATGATTCAAAAACACTCAAAATAATTCTGGTTTTAATACACTTATAACAAATTTATATCCGTGAATATATATTACTCCATCCAATTTTAATTCCTGAAAGTAAAATTAATATACAATCAATAGCTCCCTCTATAGTTAAATTAAATATAATATTAACAATATTATCTACAACTACCTGAAAGGTAAAGTGTCGCCATCTATTGGTATTATAATAGTTCATAATTAATATTTAGTTAAATATCCACTTTATTAGTTACATACTCACTTCATTAGATTTATTTATATAAATAAACTTTAAAAAACAATACTAACTTGTAGTTTTACTTAAAATTCAAATAAAATATAATACTACTATATGAATAAATCTACACAGAATTAATTCAACTTGCACAGCATTTCAGATATTCTTAACAAGAATATATTATGTAAAAGAGATATTATTTTAATTCAAATTATTTTTGCTGCCAGCTGTGTTAATCCACTGATATTATAGACATTTATTAAATAATTAATGTTTTATTTTTACTACTACTTAAATATATATTAGACTTGTTTTTAAATAATTAATGTTTAATTTATACTACATTGTAAATATATTTTATATTTATAGATTAATTTAAATATCTAATTAAATAATTCATAAACAATTCAAAATATCTCAAAATTTATAATGTTGATAATTAATAGTATTACTACTGTTTTTCAATCAAATTAATGCAATGCAGTAATTAAAATACTTGTTAATTTTAATTATTCATAGACAAAAATAAATACTATATATATTTATTTTTATATATATTGCAAATAGATATATATATATGAGTTATAATCACCAATGTTATCATTGTATAATTTAATTTGTTATTGTATAAGTTAATTTATAAATGTATGAAAACTGCACATCAATAATACCTTAAACAGAGGTGATCGGCAACGCACAATCACAACTATACAAAGTATAAATAATGTTCAATCAAATATTAAATTTCCTAATATGTTATAATTGTAATTATGTATGTTATATTTGTAATTTTCTACATAAAGTGTATATAATGTTCAAACAAATATTAAATATTAAATTTCCTAATATGTTATAATTGTAATAATGTATGTTATAATTATTATTTTCTATAACTTTTGTTATATGTTATCGCACACTAAAACAATAATTTATTACATACCATGTTTATATTTAAATTATATAATAAATGTTATTTAAAAGAGTTGATGATTGAATTTATCATAAAAATAGGATATCCATATATTTTTGCTTGATCTCGAATATATCTAATATTTTTGTTTTTATTTATATCTGAGCATAAGTATTTTATACGATGTAGATAATTGATAATTATATTTTTATAAACAGATTTATGTAAACATGAAGCATAATTGGTAAAAATATTAACTTTAAATGGGAAATCAAATCTCTTATCATAAATATCAAAAATTAATTTATAATTATTAGTAATATTAATTTTTAAGTCAAGAAAGTTTATATTATTATTAATTAAATCATTTTCGCTTAATTTAAGCTGAGTAGGATAAAAATTGAGTGGTGATGTGCAATTTTTTTCATTGAAATAAAATATGATAATGTCATCAATATAGCGATAAAATACATAATCATTGTTCGGACTTATATTTCTTTCATAATAATATAAGTAAAGGTCAGAGAGAATACTAGATGCGGTTCCGCCCTGCGGAATTCCCTGGCATTGTTTATAGATAATATTGTCATATATAATGTAATTATTATGCAATGTAAAATTTAGTAAAGTTTTAAAAAAATTTACTGAAATATGTTCTTTTAATTTTAATTGAGATTTAAATTCTTTAAATAATATACACATTGTTTTATGTAAGTCTTTTATATCAATGTTATTAAATAAATCATTAAAATCCAATGTTTTTATGAATTTTACCGGATTGATATTATGTATTTTATTAATGAGTTGAAAACTATTTTTTAGGCAATGTTGGTTATTATGTTTTAGCGTTATATCATATATCTGCTTTAAAATATTAAGTAGTAAATTGCTTGCATTTTTATTATATGTGTTACAACCGATGGTAACAGTGCGAAATTTAATAGGATTTTTATGAAATTTTGGAATTATAACAAGATAAGGATAATTAAAATTATTACATTTGATTTTTAGTAATTTGTGATAATTTAATAATTTTCTGTTATTTATTTCAATATTTAATTTAGTTTTATTAAAAATATTACTTGTGTTGATTGCATTGTGAATTAACACTTTATAGTATTCTTTACAAATGATAGCATAATTATTTGGAGATTTATCTACATAAGTAATTATAAATTTGTTTTGTAATTCTGATATATGTTTATTTATGTTTTTAAAAGCTGCATGTGTAATATGATGATAATTTTTTATAATTTCATTTTTTAATTTATCAATTACAGAAAATCTCCATTCACTGAAATATTCGATTGGTTTATTGTAATCAACAGCAATTTTATATATAAACAAATCAATATCTTGAATAAACTGCAATATTATGGATTTGATATTACACTTATATGGAAGACGAAATTTTGTGCCTTTATGCATTAAGTTTTGTAAAATAGGTTGTTCTACAATATTAAGATCACCAGTAATGATATGACCATGTGTTGTATTTATATACTTTTGATATTTTGGGTCATTACAATAACATGGGTAATTCTTTGAAGAGACCAAATTTTTTGCAAAAGAATTGTAATTAAAAATTTTACGTCCAAGTGTGCGATTATATTTATATGTCTTGTGAATGGTAAAATTTTTTATTGGAAAATTATTATTAATATTGTTTATTATATTGTGTAAATTTATATTATTAAATACATGATTGGAAAAATTTATAATTAATTGTGTATTATTAGTTTTATATTTAGGTTTATTAGAAAGACTTGTATTTAATAGGTTTGCTCTATAATGTAGAATATCATAAAAGATATCACAAAAATGTGGAGAATATTGATTCTTTTTAAATACCTTGAAATATTGGTTTATATATTTCTTTTTTATACTAAAAACATGTTTTCTTATAGCAAGCCAACAATAATCATTACAAAATTGTGCCTCAAGATTATCAAGCTCCTGTTGAATCACAATATCATCAGTGAATTTTTTGTTATTATGTTTACCTCTACCAGATCTAGAAGTTTTTTTTAAGTTTGAAAAATTTAATCCGGAATAAAGATTTTTATAATTTTCATATTTAGTTAAATCTGAAAATACAGGATGTGATTTTTTGTATACTAATTGATTTAATCCATAAGTATATGTAGTATTAAAATGTCTTATATATTTAGATTCTAGAAAAAGTCGTTCAGTAAAATTTTTTTGTATTTTAAGTATTTTAATAGTAATATTTTTAAAATCATGATTTTTGAAATGAGTATATTCAATATTATGAGTTGTTTGAAATTTAGAATTTTTATATTTATCAATATGAGAACGATGTAAATTTAGCCGCTTATGTAATTTTTGACAAGACTGTCCAATATATTCCATGTTACACGAATTGCATTTCAATGAATAGATTACATTGTATGCTTTGCAAAATTTTACCAAATTAAGATTGTTATTATTTGAAATCTGTGACTTATCAGCTAATGGACATGTAAGACAACGCTTAGATTCACACTCTCGAAAACATAGTACAGGCTTGGGACAATAGAATAGGTTATCTGATAACGATCCAGGAAGATCCCTAATAATCTTCCTGTACCGAGCATTAGTCCTGGATCCACCAAGGCCTAAATTGCCAGTATCTAACATTTTACTAATAACTGCCATATTTGTTTGATAGCAATAAAAATTGCAAGAAATACATATTAAATATATGTATAACATATTTTTAAAAAAAAAAAAAAATTGTTATGCATCAATCTTAATATTACTTGAATATCCATAAAAAAAAAAAAAAAATAAAAATAAATATTAAGATTGACTGTTTAATACTTGATTAAATATAATAAAGCAATATAATAAAACTATTTACATATATACATAAAGTCCCATTAAGCAAACTAACATCAAAAGACAACAATATAAAAACCCCTAGCAGTCATAAGTCAGTACAAAATTAATGTTGGTAAAAAAAAAAAAAAAAAAAATCATTAGAACCTGAATAAGATTTTATAAAGATGCCCTTGAAAATTCAATAGATAAACAAATGATACCAGGAAATAATAGTAATACTAAAATATTATTATTATTAAATTATTATTAAAATACACCATTAAAAGCGCAATGCAGCTATAATAACTATGTATTTCAAACAGAAGTTAATCAAAGTGATTTGTGAGCCAATTAGGCTAAATTATGGTATCATATAAAAATCAATATTTTAACTAGCTAATTGTTGAAAAGAATATTGAAAAGAATATGTAAAAACCATTCCATACCAATTTGCGCAATGCAGCATAATTTTATAGAATGTTAAATAATTATAATATCTATGAATTTCAAAAAACATATCAAGTTCTATTCTACTTAAATCTCCAAAGAGATAATCAATGATACTGTGTATACAGAATACCACATAGCTAATATTAACATGTGCAAACATAATATTACCATAGCTGATGCTTCAATGGTAATTGGCCAAATTTTACTCATACCAAAAGAATATTGAAAAAAGAAATAGAGAGAAAGGGGAAAAAAAAAATTATAAATTGGAGTTGCAATTAAGTAACAAATTAAATATGAACCATACACGATGGAAAATTGGACCACATGAGAATTAAATATGAATTGGACATGGAAAAACACATGCACATGTACTCATCAGCCTGGATGCACCCACATGTGTTTTAAATAATAATTCAGTGTTTCATAATTCTACTGGCATAATGCTAAGATCAGTAGAATCATCCAGGTACACTGAATTATTACCAGACAACAATTGGAAATATTAAAATTTGGAAATATTTAAATAGGAAATAAAAAACCATTAAGAAAATACAATATATTTCACTCACATCGATTATCCAAAAAACTGTAATTAACACCTCACTAAATTACCACGAGATAACAGTTTTGAAATAATAAAATTGGAAATATGAACGCGTAAAGTGTAGATAAAATATTTTACTCACAATAATTATACAGAATCCTTAAAATGTCACAACGTCTACATAATATTCACATCCACATGGCAATGCATCATACATGTTAACTAAGTCGAGTTGAGAGAAATGATTTGTAAGACAAGTTGAGAGCACACTTTTTTTAAAACACAACCCCATAAATGACACCCAATCACAAAATGATTCAAAAACACTCAAAATAATTCTGGTTTTAATACACTTATAACAAATTTATATCCGTGAATATATATTACTCCATCCAATTTTAATTCCTGAAAGTAAAATTAATATACAATCAATAGCTCCCTCTATAGTTAAATTAAATATAATATTAACAATATTATCTACAACTACCTGAAAGGTAAAGTGTCGCCATCTATTGGTATTATAATAGTTCATAATTAATATTTAGTTAAATATCCACTTTATTAGTTACATACTCACTTCATTAGATTTATTTATATAAATAAACTTTAAAAAACAATACTAACTTGTAGTTTTACTTAAAATTCAAATAAAATATAATACTACTATATGAATAAATCTACACAGAATTAATTCAACTTGCACAGCATTTCAGATATTCTTAACAAGAATATATTATGTAAAAGAGATATTATTTTAATTCAAATTATTTTTGCTGCCAGCTGTGTTAATCCACTGATATTATAGACATTTATTAAATAATTAATGTTTTATTTTTACTACTACTTAAATATATATTAGACTTGTTTTTAAATAATTAATGTTTAATTTATACTACATTGTAAATATATTTTATATTTATAGATTAATTTAAATATCTAATTAAATAATTCATAAACAATTCAAAATATCTCAAAATTTATAATGTTGATAATTAATAGTATTACTACTGTTTTTCAATCAAATTAATGCAATGCAGTAATTAAAATACTTGTTAATTTTAATTATTCATAGACAAAAATAAATACTATATATATTTATTTTTATATATATTGCAAATAGATATATATATATGAGTTATAATCACCAATGTTATCATTGTATAATTTAATTTGTTATTGTATAAGTTAATTTATAAATGTATGAAAACTGCACATCAATAATACCTTAAACAGAGGTGATCGGCAACGCACAATCACAACTATACAAAGTATAAATAATGTTCAATCAAATATTAAATTTCCTAATATGTTATAATTGTAATTATGTATGTTATATTTGTAATTTTCTACATAAAGTGTATATAATGTTCAAACAAATATTAAATATTAAATTTCCTAATATGTTATAATTGTAATAATGTATGTTATAATTATTATTTTCTATAACTTTTGTTATATGTTATCGCACACTAAAACAATAATTTATTACATACCATGTTTATATTTAAATTATATAATAAATGTTATTTAAAAGAGTTGATGATTGAATTTATCATAAAAATAGGATATCCATATATTTTTGCTTGATCTCGAATATATCTAATATTTTTGTTTTTATTTATATCTGAGCATAAGTATTTTATACGATGTAGATAATTGATAATTATATTTTTATAAACAGATTTATGTAAACATGAAGCATAATTGGTAAAAATATTAACTTTAAATGGGAAATCAAATCTCTTATCATAAATATCAAAAATTAATTTATAATTATTAGTAATATTAATTTTTAAGTCAAGAAAGTTTATATTATTATTAATTAAATCATTTTCGCTTAATTTAAGCTGAGTAGGATAAAAATTGAGTGGTGATGTGCAATTTTTTTCATTGAAATAAAATATGATAATGTCATCAATATAGCGATAAAATACATAATCATTGTTCGGACTTATATTTCTTTCATAATAATATAAGTAAAGGTCAGAGAGAATACTAGATGCGGTTCCGCCCTGCGGAATTCCCTGGCATTGTTTATAGATAATATTGTCATATATAATGTAATTATTATGCAATGTAAAATTTAGTAAAGTTTTAAAAAAATTTACTGAAATATGTTCTTTTAATTTTAATTGAGATTTAAATTCTTTAAATAATATACACATTGTTTTATGTAAGTCTTTGTCACTTTTTTCTGACCACGATAACTGGAAAAATTCTGCATTAATCTTTTACAAACTGATACATAAAATCAAGGGGCATAAAATCTCAGTCAAGTTCGTTAATGGGCAAAATCGAACCAAGGGGGGGAGGGTGGGGCGGCTTTTTGTGAAAACAGAAAAAAACCCATAATTTCTTAATTATGATATATATCGAATCCGTTTAAAGTTATTATTACTTCTAGGAGAAGGGCCGAAAATGTATGTATGACAGATTTTTGATATAATTAAAAATGGCCCCAAGGGGGGGAAAAAAGGGGGTTTTAGAAGAAAAAAAATCATAGCTTCGTCAATTCACAAGGTATCAAATTCGCGTAAATTTATTATTAATCCTCTTAATATTATCTAAAACTTTTATATTGACAAGTTTTTTATAGGACCAACCGTTATAGCAAAAAAAAATTAAAAACAAAAAAAATCCCTGCCGGCTCCGCCTGCAAACAAGTTATTTTTCGAAGTAGGCGGTTCCAACTCCCGCATATTTTCGAAACTGATACATAAAATCAAGGGGCATACAGTCTCGGTCAAGTTCGTTAATGGACAAAATCGAACCAAGGAGGGGGGGGGGCTTTTTGTAAAAACAGAAAAAAACTCATAATTTCTTACTTATGATACGTATCGAATCCGTTTGAAGTTATTATTACTTCTAGGAAAAGGGCCGAAAATTTATGTATGACTGATTTTTGATATAATTAAAAATTGCCTTAAGGGGGGGGGGGGAGGAAGGGGGGTTTAGAAGAAAAAAATTCATAACTTCGCCAATTCTCAAGATTTCAAATCCGCTTAAATTTATTATTAATCCTCTTAATATTATTTAAAACTGTTATATTGACAAGTTTTTTATAGGACCAACCGTTATAGCAAAAAAAAAAATTAAAAACAAAAAAATCCCTGCCGATTCCGCCTGCAAACAAGTTAGGTTTCGAAGTAGACGGTTCCAACTGCCGCATCATCGTAAAAAGGTCATTTCTTCCGCAATTCCCGACAAACAGGCGCCCCACGGTCTGCGTCTTCGAAATCTACCTGTGCCTGTAGGCTGAGCCGTCAGGGATTTTTTTAATTATATCGCGCTAACATACAAAATAATAGAAAAAATAACGACTACTGTAGTTTCGCAACTTGTAGCACGCTACTTCCGACCACTGGTTATACCCAACTAGAGCCTTGATCGTGTAATAGGTAAAACTTGCGGTCTGCAAATTTTATTTAAAAACAACCCGAACACCGAGCCGAGCCTAACAAAAATATTTGGTCCACTCGCCACCCGATCCGAAAACAAAATACTTCCACCTGAACCTGAAATGCTTCATTTTGAACCTTTAATATTTCAATTCAACCCGATCGAAAGCCCAAATCGGAGAAAATTGATCCAGAACTTAATGTAATTATGGAAAAAAGCCCTTAATCATATTTCTAATATCGATTTTGTCCTTTATGTTGAAAAATAAATATGTAATTATTCATATTCAAAAATATATAGATTTTCATCTAAAATAGTTTGGGTTGTATCGACCCGGACCCGAAAATTCCGTTTAAAACCAACCCGAACCCCCACGAAAAAATTTATTTTGACCCAAATTCGGCAAAAAATGTTCGTCGACACAATACTCGAAACAAAAAAAAAATAATTCTCGAAAAAATTAATAATAAAAAATATATAGTTTTTCATTTTTGGGGATTAATTTGAGAAATCGGGTCAACCCGAACCATACCCGGAAGTGTCAAAACCCAACCCGAAACAGTTAAAGTTAACTCGACTCGAATCAATCCACAGTTAAAATATACAAGTCCGACCCGCAACAAAAATACTAGCGTCAGTCCGATTCTGATACGATCCAAACCACGAACCGAGTCGGGTTCTGTTTGCCCCACACGATGCAAGATTCTACCCGCAACTCGAGGCCGATAAAAAAAAATTTCGACCCGAACGAGAAATATTTCAACCCAAGCCGACCCGAAATCAAATATTAAATTACAATTTTTAAACAGCAAAATTAAAAGTGTCGGGTCGGGCAGGTGCAGATGTCCTGCCGAAACAAAACTAAGAATATTATGATGACTTTAAGTTAAACGAAATGCATCGAGATGGGAAACACGGCCATCTAACAGATAAGCTGACATAAATAGTTTTCTTTCTTTTAGGTAGATTTCGTAAGAAATACTACCTATTACATTCGCACCTAAGTTGGAAATTTTGAAAAAATTTTGCAGATCTACGCCGATCATGACTCCCAGAACCGAAAGCCACCCCCAGTTCAAAACTTTATATATATATATATATATATATATATATATATATATATAACCATAAATGAAACATTATCATAACACCAACTTAAACCATGAAATAATTATAATTAAGTATGAAATAATTAGTTGACAATGAAAGATTCCCCAACACACTTAATATGGAATCAAAAAACATTGAAAGAATAAGAAATTAAATAAAAATTGAATCAATGGAATTAAATGAATTAAATGAAATGAAATTTGTGGAATTTAGACAGAATTATCAAGTCCCAATTGCCTAAATACCACAAATAAAATGAGATGTTTCATCTTCATATTAGCCAAACATTGCTAAAAAATATGATATTGGGACAACATCTCAAATACAATGATTTAAATCAGTGATAAAATAAAAAATAAAATACAATATAAAAAAGGAAAGAAACCATACTTATAAAAAAATCCATAAAGATGAATAAAGATATAAATAAGATACCTTGCAGTTCATGAACCATCATGAAAACTCCAACATGACTGGGGAATGAATTGCATAAAAAATCATATCATGTTGCCAATTTTAGAAATATAAATTGCTTAGAAATATAAATTGCTTTGCAATGATGCCAGAAATAATGTTAAAATATAATGGATTATAAAATAAACAGGAACATTAGTGCTGCCATCTATTAGTAGAAAAAAAAATGGATATAATCTGAATCGAAGGAATAGGATGGAAATAAATGTTTCATAAATCAACCAAATTACTAACTTAATTGATACCAATTAGTTAAATAATAAATAAATGAGATTAATTAATAAATAGAAAATCGAATTACATTAAAGGATGTATTAATGTATAATACTATGTTATAAATAAGTATTAAGATGTAAAAATTAATAATAAAAAACAACTTAAAATAGTGCTGCCCTCTAGTGGTAAAAGTAAATATAAAGTATGGATGGAAATTAGTTTTTAATAATTAAACCATATTACTATCTTAATGATAGCCATTAGTTAAATAATAAATAAATGAAATTAATTAATAAATAGAAAGTTGAATAATATCTAAGTAATGGATGTATAAATTAATAATACTATGTTATAAATAAGTAGTAATATGGAAAAATTAATAATTAATGCAACATTAAAAATGTACCATTAAATGTCAACAACGATTAAATAACTGTACTAAAACTGCAACATCATTTAAAATAAATTAAATTAAAATACTAAAGATTTGAATTAAGAATCAAAGAATTTAAAATTAATATTAAGTAAATATTGAAATGAATTAGTCACAAAAATGTGGCTTTAAACAAAGTTAAATTAAATAAAAACACTAAATAAAATTAAAACATATTATATCAACACTGTATAAAAGTAAACATTATCTTAGAAGTAGATATGATATTGTCCACCAAAGGTATTAATCCAAATCATTAGATCAAATACATTCGTAATAATAATGAATATAAATTTATTTAAAATAATTAAATAATGAATAAGTAAATCTAACTAAATTAATATACATAAGAATAACACATTGCAGTCCATTATAAAATGTATGTGTATGATCAAACAATTGTGTAAATCAAAATGCCCCCATTTTTTTTTATTTTTTTTTTTTTTTTTATAAATATATAAATTAACCATGCGTATTTTTCCATACAACGCCGCCACACACCTCCTCAATCCAACGTCTACCCACCCAACCGTCCTATTATAATTTTTTTTTTTTTTTTTTTTTTTTTTTTTTTTGTAAATATTTATAAGATTATATGATATTTTTAAACGCATGTGTTAATTTGGTTGTAAAGATCAAATAGGAACTAACTATATATTAAGGAATAAATGAATTTTTTTGGAAAACCATGTTGTAATGCGTCAAAGATAAGTTTTTTAATATTTTTGTTAATAAGTTGAGAGGAACATAAACTTTTTATTCTATAAATATGATTAAGGAGTATATTACGATATACAGAATTATGAAGACACGATTTAAAATTAGTAAATGAATTAACTTTAAATTTAAATTCTTTACGTTTATCAAATAGATCTATTATTGTTTTGTTTTCTTTTAGTGTAATATTAAGATCTAAAAAGTTAATAGTATTGTTAGAAAGGAGGTTTTCCGTTAATTCTAAATTAGTAGGATAATCAACTGGAAATGTAGAAATATTAGTGTGATCAGTAGCAATTAAAATAATGTCATCAATATAACGATATAAATGTATATTACAATTAATAAATGTACGTTCATAATGATACAAGTATAAGTCTGAAAGTATACTAGATGTACATCCCCCTTGTGGTATACCGACTTTCTGTAAATATAACGTGTTATCATGCATTATATAATTATTATATATAATGAAATTTGTTAAAGTTTTAAAATAAGCTGTATCTATATGAATTGGTAAATTAAGTGAATGTTGATACTTATAAAATAATGCATTTATAATATTATGTAGATCTAATAAATCTATATTATTAAATAGATCTTTGAAATCATATGTCATTATATTGTTAACACATTTAAGAGTTTTCAAAATATTGACGAGTTGATAGCTATTTTTTATACAATGTGTGTTATCAGTGGATGTTGTCAGTGTATAAATTTGATTGAGAATTTTTAATATATATATATATATATATATATATATAATATATGTCAAAATTGAACCAAGGGGGGGGGATGGGGGGGCTTTTTGTGAAAACAGAAAAACCCTCATAATTTCTTAATTATTATACGTATCGAATCCGTTTGAAGTTATTATTACTTCTAGGAGAAGGGCCGAAAATTTATGTATGACAGATTTTTGATATAATTAAAAATTGTCTTAAGAGGAGGGGGAGAGAGGGGTTTTAGAAGAAAAAAATTCATAAATTCGTCAATTCCCAAGATTTCAAATCCGCTTAAATTTATTATAAATCCTCTTAATATTATCAAAAACTTTTATACTGACAGGTTTGTTATAGGACCAACACTTATAGCAAAATAAATAAATAAATAAATAAATAAATAAATAAATAAAAATCCCTGCTGGCTCTGTCTGCAAACAAGTTAGCTTTCGAAGTAGGCGGTTCCAACTACCGCATCATCGCAAAAAGGTAATTTCTTCCGCAATTCCCGACAAACAGGCGCCCCACGGTTTGCGTCTTCGAAATCTATCTGTGCCTGTAGACCAAGCCGTCAGGGATTTTTAATTTTACAAAGCAGAGACAATTGAAGGCCTGAACAAATTAATCACTGCGAAAGGAAACGGTTATACAGATTTTGATATAAGATATTATCGCCGAAATAAAGGAATCTAAATTAGAAAATAAGTTATTTTGAGTATATTAATTTACTAATATATTATTTGTTATTATAAGAGTGCCAACCCGATCCGACCCGACTCGGGTTGAAATCCAAAAGTCAAAATATTTTCCCCGACGACAATTAAATTTTTACCCCGAGGGGGGGGCAGGTATGCCCTATGGGATGGGGGCATATGCCCACCCGGACCCCTTTTGTGCTGCCCTTGACCAAAGTATTAGCTGTCAATTAGCTCTAATTTGCTTTCTAATATTAGAATTTGCTCTGGTTATGGTACCGCGATATTCCAATTAGAATGGTGGGGGCAGGTGGGCTGAGCCCCCCCCCCCTCTAGCTTCCCTTATAGCCCGTTTCACAATTATTATTATTATTATTTTTAACTATCTTGTATATTTCAACTAATCTGAAATATATATATATATATATATATATATATATATATATATATATATATATATATATATATATATATACATACATATATATATATATATATATATATATATATATATATATATATATATATATATATATATATATATATATATATATATATATATATATATATATATATATATATCCAGCAAAAACATGATTTTGGCCTGAACTAGCACCACCCCCCTCACCAGAAACAAGACAACACAAGAAAACACAATTAGAAAATATATGTAAAAATAAACAGAAACAAGCTGCGGCCTCATCAGCAGTGGGTAAATTCAAAGGCAGCCAAGCATCCGAACAAAAAGATTAACAATTAGTGGCAGTGGGTTTCGGCCAGAGCGCTGCGTAGCAAAAATTCAAAATGTACAGAAACATATTTGAATACTACTTAACAGACGCCCCCCCCCCCCCCCCACCGTACCCTACGCCACAGTATAAGCGAATGCTGTACCAAAATCACAATACTGAATCACCATGATTGAAACAAATGTCTCTTCGAAAATACACACAACCAAATCAGCCACGTTGCCACAATTAAAAAAGTAAAACACGATAAACAAACCAAATCCGTTATTCAGTACACAAACCAGATTCGTTCCACGTCGGATGCCAACAAACACAGCCATCATCATAAAACCGTCCTTTTCAGGCTTTAGGAATTACGAGTCATTTACTGTTGAATGTAAGCAATCTATCAATAATGGAGGCAGTCTGCAAAATCTGAATATTTTTTTATGTATATTTGATGTATATAAGTAAAAGATGAGAGACGCGAAAAACGACGAATTTGAAAAAAAGAATTTGATTTAAAGGGTTAATATTAATATGCTTTAAACGTATTGCACCGTTATATAGATAAAAGTACGATGATATGGCGTATATTTTTTGCTTTTTCGTATCTCCATTTGTCTAGCCGACAAGAGCCGCAAAAGACTGAAAAAAAGTACGGTTAATCGGTTACTTCCCTGCTTTGAAAACTGTGCAACGGGATTTCGGCCACCTCATTGTGACTTTTTGAGTCATTTTACGATATTTATTAAGGTTATTAGTTAATATATATCAATTAATCAACAAAAAATAAGAAATCTTAGCCGCAGGTGCATTAGGACCTGCTTTGGACTAACCTCACCCAAATTTTCAGACCTCTACATGTAATAGATTTTACTGTAGCCATCACGGACACACAAACATCTTTTTTTTTTTATTAATATAAATTATTTCTGAATGGATTGAATTAACTGAGTTCAAAAGGAAGCACTAATGATATAATAAATTATAAAGTACAATCTACATCGGCGTTCAATGCATTCTTTTTCCTTCATTCTACTTTTGTTAAGTAATCAGTTGTTTAAAACTTGTTTTAACACCAATTAATAACATTTACTTATTATATCAATCGTAAATGTAATCAGAAATATTCTTACATACTATATTTTCCAAAATAGGCTCAATAATGTCAAAATAGTAATACGCTTTGAAAATTGGAAAATTCACGCTAACCAGTGTGAAATGCATAACTTTTTCTTTATTACAATTTGAATTAAATTATTTTTTCTATGAGGTGTCGGATGTAATTTATGTTTTACATTATATACAGTAAAAATCTGCTAAGACAAACTCCCAAGGAATGGGTAACGTTTTTGTTTTAGATAGGTTTTAGTATTAGCAGTTATACCGCTACTAATTTGTTTGGTATTAATTCACTCGGAATCACATTTTTTTTTTTTTTCGTTTAAGAATTTTATTATAAAAAATTATGTTATAGACAGCTTACGATATAAACGATTCCTTTATAGACAGTTCTTTTTCGCAAGTTTTACTGCATTTAGCTTGCGAGAGATACAGATTATTAAAAGATCTTAGCTCACAAAAAATATTTCCTAGCCCCCCCCCCCCCGTGACATTACTCGCTGGTTACGGCCCTGGGTGGGGGGCTAAGTTAACGCTAGCCCCCACTCTTCCGAATATCGAAATTTCAAATATGCCAAAATTTAGCTCTCAATTAGCTCTAATTTTTTGCTCTCTAATATTAGAATTTGCTCTGCATTCGGTATCGAGATATTTCAATTACAAGAAGGGGGGGGGCATCCCCCCCCCACATTCGTATATCGAAGTTTCAAATATGCCAAAATGTAGCTCGCAATTAGCTCTAATTTGCTCTCTAATATTAGAATTTGCTCTGGTTATGGTGCGGCGACATTCCAATTAGAATGGTGGTAGGGGGGGGGGGGGCTAAGTTAACGCTACCCCCCCCCTCCGAAAATCAAAATTTCAAATATGCCAAAATTTAGCTTTTAATTAGCTCTAATTTGCTCTGCATTCAGTATCGAGATATTTCAATTACAAGAAGGGGGCAGCCCCCCACCCACATTCGAATATCGAAGTTTCAAATATGCTAAAATTTAGCTCTCAATTAGCTCTCTAATATTAGAATTTGCTCTTGTTATGATATCGAGATGTTTCAGTTACAAGAACCCCCCCCCCCCCCCCCCACTTTCGACTGTCGAAATTCAAATACGCCAAATTATAGTTCTCAATTAGCTCTAATTTGCTTTCTAATATTAGAATTTGCTCTGGTTATGGTACCGCGATATTCCAATTAGAATGGTGGAGGGACTAAGTTAACGCTATCCGACTTCCGAATATCGAAATTTCAAATATGCCAAAATTTAGCTCTCAATTAGCTGTGGGGGTCCAGCCCTCCCCCCACATTCGATTATCGAAGTTTCAAATATGCCAAAATTTAGCTCTCAATTAGCTCTAGCTCTGTAAAACAGGCGTAGCGTGACTGAATTTTTTTTTTTTTTTTTTTTTTTTTTTGGGGGGGGGGGGGCACAAATGTTTATTAAAAACATACATGCGCGCACGCACACATTCCCATATACATATACAATGGTATCTTGGTTGAAAACGGTGTCGCAGGAATTTTTCACATTGGGTAAAAGGAATTCAGTTGCGATCTTCTAGCCCCCTAGACCTAAAAGTTTATTTTTCTTAAACATTTTCGTCGTGCAGCAATTTTTGAATTTTTGGCGAAATGTTTATGTGATTCTAATCGTTTTTTCGCGTTTTGCGACAATTTCTTAACATTTGTGTTAGGACATAAGTTTCAATCTTTTAACACAATATAGTAAAATTTGTCCTCTGCCTTTTTTTAATTTTTGTGTGATTTTTAGCGTTTTTTATCTTTCTGAAGCAATTTTTTAAACATTCGTACGAGAAATTTAGTTTTATTTTTTCAGCCGATATAGTACATTTTCTCCTCTGCGATGTTTTAACTTTTTGAAAATTTATTATATGATTTTTCGCGTTTCGCGGCGATTTTTTTGACATCCGTAAACGGAATCTAAGATCAATATTTTAGTCCAATATTGCAAATTTTGTGATCTGCGATTTTTAGATTTTTCACGAATTTTTTATGCAATTTTAAGCATTCCGCGGCGATTTTCTTAAACGTTCGTAAAATACATCTGTTTTCAATTTTTCAGCCCGATATAATAAATTTTGTCCTCAGTGATTTCTAAATTTTTCTTAAATTTTTTATGTGATTTTTAGTGTTTTTCCGCGTTTTTTTGTAATTTTTTAACATTTGTGATGCGTATCTGGTTTCAACCTTTTAACCCATTATTGCAAAATTTGTCCTCTGCGATTTTTAAATTTTTCATGAAATTTTTATGAGATATTTTGGTGTTTTTTCGCGTTTTGCTGCGATTTTTAAACATTCGTAAAAAGGGTCCAATTTTAATCTTTCAGACCATTGTACTAAATTTTGAACTGTGCGATTACATTTTGTACTCAATTTTGTACTTACTGATTTTAATCGTGAATTTTTCATGTGACTTTTTGCGGAATTTTTTTTTTTTTTTTTCGTTTCGTGGAAGTTCTTAACATCTGTAACAAGAATCCAATTACAACCTTTTAGTCCAATATAGTAAATGTTGACTTATTTTCAATAATGTTTATTCGGAACTCGTTATAGCGAATTTGAATTCGTTCGCGAATTTGTTATGCGGGGTTTGGCGTTTTTTCGCGCTTTGCAACGATTTTTTTTACATTCGTAAAATGAATCTAGCTACAATCTTTTAACCTAATATAATAAATTTAGTTCTCTGCGATTTTTAAGTTTTTCGTGAAATTTTTTTCAGTTTTTACACATTTTGAAGCGATTTTTCTAACATTCGTAAAATAAATCTGGTTTCAGTCTTTAAATACGATACCGTTAATTTTGTTCTCTGCAATGTTTTAATTTTTCGAAATTTTTTTATGTGATTTTTTTTTTTTTTTTTTTTTTTTTTTCACGTTTTGTGGAGATATTTTCACATTCGTAAAAAGAATCCAGTTTTAAACTTTTAGCCCAATAGAGAAACTTTTTTTTTTCTCTTTTCATTAAACTTCATTCAGAATCCGTACTATGGTTTTAATTTTTCATGCGATTTTAAAGCTTTTTCGCCTTCCAAGGCGATTTTTTGACATTCGTATCCTGCTGCAATTTTTTAACCTAATGTAATAAATTTTGTTCTCTGAGATTTTTAAGTTTTTCGGGATTATTTTTTTTTTTTTGCACATTTTACGTTTTTATGCGTTTTGCGGCGATTTTTCTACATTCGTAAAGGAAATCTGGTTTCAATCTTTGAACATATAGTAAATTTTGTCAACTGTGGTTTTTGAATTTTTCGTGTTTTTTTTTTCACGTTTTGTGGAGATATTTTCACATTCATAAAAATAATCCACTTTTAATCTTTTAGCCCAATACAGTTTTTTTTTTTTCTCTTTTCAATGAAGTTTATTCATTATCCGTAAAATGATTTTAATTTATCATGCGATTTAGACTTTTTTTTTTTTTTTTTTTTGCGTTTCGCGGCAATTTTTTAACATTTATTACAGGAATCGGGTTTCAATCGTTTAGTCCAATATAGTAAATTTTGTCCTCTGCGATTAAAAAAAAAAAAAAAAAAAAAAAGGAAGAGAGAGATTTTTGGCGTTTTTTCGCATTCTGTGGCGAAAGGAATCTGGTTTAACTATATTGTATTAAAATTGCGTACATAAAAAATTGTACACGATTTTCTGCGGTTTTTCGCGGTTAGCTTCAATTTTTTAACACTTGTAAAATAAATTCGTTTTCAAGCTTTTAGACTAATATAGTATATTTTGTCCTCTGCAAGTTTAGAATTGCTCCCGAATTTTTTGGTGATTTTTCGCTTTTTCGGCAAATTTTTTACCTTTTTTTTCTAAACGGAAAGAAGTAACTCTGTTAAATTTTGCTTTCCTGCAATTAAATTAAAGTTGGACGAAAACAAAATCGTCGTAACGTGAACTACGATGTTCAAAATATTAAACTAATTTGGGTCGAAATAAAAAAGAAATAAAAATTCAAAGTTAGTTTGATTTACCAGATCAGGTGTAGCCTGCACGGGTGTACACGCTGTTGACAGCAGTTGGACCCCACTACTAGGTTCATTTAATTCGAGGTTCACTTGGGAAAAAAAACGACCAAGTAAAGGAGGAAAGCTCCACTAGATCATTTTATTGAAATTAATATTTTTGTAACAAATATAATAAACAGCACCACAGCAACTGTATCTAATGCCTGGTGGGGGGGGGGGGGGGGGGGCACCACCCGCGGTACGGCCCTGATAATAAATAAAAGACATTTATAAAACTTTTAAGACATTTGAAATAAGTTTAAACGGCACTTTTAAGAAGTAATTAATCATGTAATGTATGTGCACCTGCAAAATTGTATGGAAAATTGCACCTTCGATAGCAACGGTTTTGCTTAACAATGGTATTTCTGGAACGGATTACCATCGTTTACCAAGGTACAGCTGTATATTAACTTTAAAACAGTTCATTCAAGAAGGCTTTTATTTTGGAAAAAAAA
This sequence comes from Maratus michaelseni, assembly GCA_963931845.1. Classification (NCBI taxonomy): domain Eukaryota; kingdom Metazoa; phylum Arthropoda; class Arachnida; order Araneae; family Salticidae; genus Maratus; species Maratus michaelseni. The sequence goes on from OZ007592.1 coordinate 203,266,999, forward strand.
AAAATCACAACCATTGCATCTTAAAAATGCGGAGGTATAGTAGAAGATTAAGTGCTGTCAATAAAAAAAATAATAAGCAAGAGAGGGGAACATATTTAATAACTAAATGAAGGAAATATTAATTATTTGTTATAATCTTAGTGATGTGGGGTTGCATTCCATTGATAAATAACTCCAACGACACAGCTTGGAAAAGCAGGATATTTATGACTTGATTAAATTATAATTAAAGTTACAACAAATGAAATGAAATATAAATTGCGGGGAAACAGAACTCCCGCTTGATAAACACAACTACATTTTCTAAAATCTACTGACGGAATGAGAAGAAAAGAAAAAGTACATGTAGATACTAACCGCAGACCATCGAAAAAAACAGCTGACATATTGAAATTGTCCGCAGCTGTAATAGAGTGATAGTTCAAACTTTTGTTTAATGAATGTTCGTATCAGGGTTTTACTGCACAACACAATTTTTGCTACCAAATTCATTACTTCAAAGAAAAGGAGTTCAGCTATCTATACTGATCTGACATCTGATTAAGTAAAAAAAATGAAGAAATATAAAATGAAAATTAAAATAGTTATTTCATTTCCATTTTGGGTCAATACAAGACAGGTCTTAATAGACTGTATCAACATATTTTTGAAATTGATGTTCAGAAAGATGGAAGGGCACGTCCCCCCCCCCCCCCCCGAGGCTACGCCTATGCTATATTAGAATTTGCTCTCTGCTTCTGGTATTATTTCAGTTACAAGGAGGAGCCGAGTGTTAACTTAGTTTACCCCCCCCCCCCCATCTCCACTTTCAAATATCGCAATGGCCAAAATCCACGTTTTTAAAAAATTAACTTTAAAATCAAATTTCCACTTGATCATTTAAAAAGAGTTCAAATTCATTTGCATACTATTTCTCTACGAAAGCGAATTTTTGCATGGGGGTTCTTAAGTTTCGTAAATACTTTTAGCACACCTAACAATTACATTCATGCTAAAGATTTATGCATTCATACATTCGACGCCTTTTTTTGGAACCCAAACCCAACAACTCTAAAAACCCGAGCCCGAGAATAAGCAGCAGAAAATCATTACTAACATTTTAAAATTGTTTAAAGATTTATTTTTTTAATTTAAATATATCTCGTGACATAGAAATAAATATTAATCCTAAATACTCTTTTACGTTTCGTAATTTTTCATGTCCCTGAAAATTTGTTTAAAATAACAAATTTATTATTTACTCCCACCCACTGGCAGAAATCAACATTCTTATATTATTTGTACAATTATGGCAAAAAGACGTGAATTCTGTTTCCCAGTAATTTTAGAAAATGACTTCAAACAGAAAGGGACGATAGACAAAGGATATCCACCACTGTTTTAGGTAGATTTCGTAAGAAATACTACCTATTACATTCTCACCTAAGTTGGAAATTTTGAAAAATTTTTGCAGATCTACGACAACCACGACTGCCAGAACCCAAAACCACCCCCAGTTCAAAAGTTTATATCTATCTATCTATCTATCTATCTATCTATGTCACTTTTTTATGGACACGATAAATGGAAAAATTCTGCATAAATCTTTTCCAAACTGATACATAAAATCAAGGGGCATAAAATCTCGGTCAAGTTCGTTAATGGGCAAAATCGAACCAGGGGGGGGGGGGATGGGGGGGGGGCTTTTTGTGAAAACAGAAAAAAAACCATGATTTTTTAATTATTATACGTATCGAATCCGTTTAAAGTTATTATTACTTCTAGGAAAAGGGCCGAAAATTTATGTATGATAGATTTTTGATATAATTAAAAATGGCCCCAAGGGGGGGGGAGGGGGGTTTTAAAAGAAAAAACATCATAGCTTCGTCAATTCACAAGATATTAAATCCGCGTAAATTTATTATTAATCCTCTTAATATTATCTAAAACTTTTATATTGACAAGTTCTTTATAGGACCAACCGTTATAGCAAATAAAAAAAATTAAAAACAAAAAAAATCCCTGCCGGCTCCGCCTGCAAACAAGTTATTTTTCGAAGTAGGCGGTTCCAACTCCCGCATTTTTTCGAAACTGATACATAAAATCAAGGGGAGTAAAATCTCGGTCAAGTTCGTTAATGGGCACAATCGAACCAGGGGGGGGGGGGGGGGGGGATGGGGGGACTTTTTGTGAAAACAGAAAAAAAACATAATTTCTTAATTATGATACGTATCGAATCCGTTTGAAGATATTATTATTTTTAGGAGAAGGGCCGAAAATTTATGTATGACAGATTTTTGATATAATTAAAAATTGCCTTAAGGGCATGGGGAGGGGGGGGGGGTGTTAGAAGAAAAAAATTCATAACTTCGTCAAATCCCAAGATTTCAAATCTGCTTAAATTTATTATAAATCCTCTTAATATTATCTAAAACTTTTACATTGACAAGTTTTTTATAGGACCAACTCTTATAGCAAAAATAAATAAATAAATAAATAAAAAATCCCTGCTGGTTCTGCCTGCAAACAAGTTAGGTTTCGAAGTAGGCGGTTCCAACTGCCGCATCACCGCAAAAAGGTCATTTCTTTCGCAATTCCCGACAAATAGGCGCCCTACGGTCTGCGTCTTCGAAATCTACCTGTGCTTGTAGGCCGAGCCGTCAGAGTTATTTTTTTTATGTTATTAACACTGACCATGCACAGGCTTCAAAATCAGGTCGAATATTTGTCCTTTTGTTCTATCAATAACAACTCAATTGTATTTTAAACAATTTTTTAAATGAATTTAAAACACTTTAAGAAACTAGAGTATGTTCTTGTTTCTCAAATAGCAAGTTTTTTTCCCGCTCTTTTCAATTTGTGAAAAAATAAATTAAAATATTTTATCTTGAACCCACCCGAGCCCGAAGACTGGCATAAAATTTATAGACCTAATCCGTTTCGCGTCCAAACTCGGATTCGAACTGATCCAGTTTCATATTTAATGCATGCTTAATAAAAGAAGAAAAAGTACAAATTTTCAACGTTTTTTTAAATGGTAAATGAATCACTTATTCATACATGTATGTGCATGTTTGAAAATTTTTCTATTGTTTTTAGAGTATTTTGTACGGTTGTTTCATTTTTTTCCTTGTTTGTTATTAAATCAGTTTGACAACCTCCTACAGTTGTCTCTAGAAGTTTAACAGCTTTTGTAATGCAGTAAAATCGAGTAAAACTGTTAAATCACAACTTGTAGCAGTGTAATCACCTGTAATCAATTGTAATTACGTATTTCGGAGTGTAATCAACCATAATCTGTAATCTACGTGTAATCAGTTATAATCACATGTCATCACAGTAATCAACTGTAATCATTGCGATTCCGTAATCTCGTACACAACCTCCTTGCCTTGTTCAGCTGTTTAAATATTTATTTATTTAAAATTAAAAATGTTTGACAAAAAAGGAATGAAAACATCATTGAATAAAAAAGAATTTAAATGTTGTGCACTATGAAATATTTTTACCCCCTTTTTTTTTTTTTTTTTTTTTTTTTTTAAATAAATTATTGTTGCCAGATACAATATACTATTATTGATTTATGAAATTTATTCAATCCGCAGCGATTTAAAATGAAGTAATCATAATCAAATGCACATGTGCCAAAATTGACTTTTATTATTATAGCGAATGTAAACAATAACAGGTTGCTTGCAATGGAAACGGAGGATACCGGTAAATAAAGAGTTTTTAATTTATCAAATCTTTTCATGGTGTTTGAACCGCACTTCAAATAATATTATTGTTATTTTTTTTATATGTATTGATGAAATCACCTTTGTTATTGCCATCTGATACAATATTTTTTAATGTTTAGTTTTGCACGATTTTATGTGTTTGTAAATAAAACTTTATGGAAAAAAAAATATTTTTTTTATTGATCAGCGGTAATAATAAAAATATGTGTTTTCGCTATCCTCTTCTTTAATATTTTTTTCCATGAACAAAAATTGATTTAACATAATCAATTTATATTTTTTCTATGTTGCTCCGTGAAATAAAGCAAATTTCATTTCTTCTGGCTGCTTAAAATAATTTATCCAATTTGCTTTACAATATCTCCAACAGTGTTCGTTATATCTGAAAAACATGGAAAATCAGGAAATTTCCCAAAACAACGAAAAAGGCAGCAAATTTTCAAAAATATTTTTATCGAGAAAAAATACTGGTACACAGTTTTAGATATAGATTGTGATTCAGCCTTCTATATAACTGCTATTTCATTTGACACCTTCAAACAGATTCTGTTAATTGCTTTAAAAACTTTTTGGAAAAAATCACAAATTCATCAGTGACATGTGCATGATTGTATGTCTTTTGATGAGAGAATTAAATTTAAATTGATATCTAAAACTTATTTATTAATCAAATTTTATACAAGAAGAATTCTTAAATACGGTAACACTTAAATGCAACTAAAAAAAGCCATCTGAGCAAGTTAAAATGATCTCCTTTGTAAATAATGATTTAATGAGTTAGCTTAGATCTATGGCAAAATACACAAAATTTGGATTTGTTGTGGTCGCTATCTTGGATTTGCCACGGCAGGATTGAAAATTTATTGTGTAGTTCTCTGCTCCAGAAATATATAAACTGTAATGCATTTGTGTGTACATTTTGATATTGAATAAGGTGTTGTTTCCATGACAACAATATTCTTTTCTCTTGTTGTCTCCGACACTAACAATATTGAAGTCAAATTGCCAGTGTTCAGAATTGAACTTTAATTTTTTTGTTTGAAGCATTTTACATCAATTAAATTTTGTTCTTAAACCATATCAAAACCGTAGTTATAAAAGTGAGTTTATTTAAGTTAAATTTACTTCAGTCAGAAACTAGTTCAGTAGGAAAAGTAGAAAAGGCTTTTCCTAGTACCCCAAAGCAGAATATGCTTAAAAGTGTGACGTACGTCGCAGAACAATGAACTTCTCTGCAGAACATTGGCAAAATTTGCCAATCAGCAGAAAGAAAATATCGCGAAATTTGGCTATTGGTCGTGGATAAAAAAAACACTAAATTATTCGATTAGTTGTAGGAAATCCCTCGATTTTTGTCAATCGGTTGCAAGATAAAACAACAAAGTTTTCCAATTGGTCAAAAGAAAATAATGCGAATTTTGCCTATCAGTCGCAGGTTAAAAACTGAATTCATCAGTGGATCGTCAGAAAATAATCACGAAATACGTCAATCAGTCACGGAAAAACCCACAATTTTTTCCAATTTGTCACATGAAAATTCGTAACATTTATTGATCAATAAGGAAAATATCACAAAATTTAACAATCGGTTGTGGGTAAAAAAAAAAAAGAGAAATTCAGGGATCAGTCGCTTGAAAAAAAAAAAACATGTGATTTTTGCCTATTGGTCCTAAGAAGGAGCCGAAAAGTTTGTCAGTCGGTCAAATGAAAATATCGAAAATATTTGAAATTCGCCAATCGGTCACGGAAAAAAAATGCAATATTCGTCAATGAAGTGTTGGAAAATATCTCCCAATTCTTCAATAAGTCATGGGAAAATAATTGTGGAGTTCGATGATCAGTTCCGAGAAAAAATAGTGAAATTAGCCAGTTACCGAGAGAAAATATCAAAAATATTGCAAAACTCGTCAATAGATTACGAGAAAAAAAAAACACGAAAATCGTCATTCGATCGGAGTAAAATCGCAAAATTCGTCATTTCTTTGGTTTGTATGTGTGTTAGCATTTTACAAAATGTCTTTAGCATTTCTATACAAGATGAAATTGCACTCTTACATATACAAGAAAATCTCCCTGTGTTTTACTTTTTTATTCCACAGAACATTTTTTATAAGCCGAAGGTTCGTTGCAGAACATCGCAAAATATTCTGCTTTGGGGTCCTAGTATTTATCATAAAAGCGTATTTAAAAAAAAAAAATTATAGTTCTGTCACCAACCAATGTTAAATCGTCGAAAACATGAAATTTTCATAATTTTTTTTACGGATATTATATCAATGTTCCGCAGTAATTTTTTTATAAATGTATATATCCTCATGAGAGGAATAATCTGTAATTTTTAAAAATTTTCTGGGAATGCGCTTATGGAGACTTTCTTTGTAAGTATGGTAAAATTACATACATTACGATTTTATGATTCAAATTTTCTAATGAAAATTAATGGATCTGTGTAATAAGTAAACACCATGAAATGTTTTTAATCAGTGTTTGAAATTAGCGGTCATTAATCGTCAAATACAACTAAATTATTACATTTGATGACTACAAAATTATTCTCGGTCGTCAAATTTGATGCCTAGCTTTTAAAAAACATTTATTAACTATTATTTTAACGCTTAAAGCACACATATATACACATACAAAAATTTTAAACAAATAAAATAGTGCACTTTTTTATTTTATTTTAATGAGATTCAAATGTAGATGTATTATATGTTTTTTTTTCTCCCACTAAATTCAATTGTAATTATTAACATGCTTTACATCAGTTTTACAGTTGTTTCAATTATTATAATCTTGGAGATTAAGAACTTCAATAATTTAAATAAAAACAAAATATTCATGTTTTTTTTTTTTTTTTTTTTAAATCATACAATATTATTTATGTTAAAAATGACTTTTAGAAATTGCAACTAAAATTATTAATTTGACACCTAAAATATTTGCAGTAGGCATTATTTGTTGCCTACATTTTATTTCCCAATTTCTATTACTGTTTTTAATATCTACATAATAATAAGAAACATAAAATTCTATATTCAGTATTCTTGTAAAGTGATTATTTTTGCAGTATTAAGTGCCTTGATAATGTAATTATAATTACTGTTATGATTTATTATATTCCAGATAAAAGTGTAATGGATGACGTAGATAGCAACAGTGGAAGTGATGATGATGAAGAATGGGAAGGTATTGAAGAAGAAGTTGAGCTCTCCGTACAGACAAAGTGTATTTTCTGCTCTGAAATTTTTAACAATGCTGAACTTATGTTTGATCACTGCCGATCACAACACATGTTTGATGTTGTTAGCTACTCTAGAAGAATGAATTTAAATTGTATTGGATATATCAAGTTTATTAACTACATGAGAGTGCATGTATGTTTAAATTTAATTACTTTTATATTATTAGATTGTATATTTTGTGATTTTCTAAATACTTTTCCACTGTAGGGGTCTTAGCATTAAAAAAAAGAAAACACTTGCTGCAATTCAGGCTACAGAAAGTGAGATTTGTTGCCAAATTATATAAACAATTATAAAACCAAACCTAATGAACTTTTATGCTTGTTTATATATTTCATATTTTTATTTTCAGTAGATTTTTAGTGTACAAATGTTGCTTTAACACACTTGCTTTTGTGATGCTTACTGTTGAATCCTGCATCGATTCTCACAATTTTGGCCACTGCTTTACAATGTCATATGTTTTTTTTCTGCATCTGAGTTTCTTGATATTTGGATGCAAACTTTCCCACTTATTTTAATTTTGAGAATCTTAAATTTTTAGATATATATATGTATTGTATTGTAATTATTGGTTTATCTATTGTCGATTATTTATGTGGTTTAATGGTTATTATTTACAAAAGTTTTATTATATTATGTATGTATATATAAACATTTTATTTATATATGTATACAGGGATCTGTTTAGGAAAAAATTGGGTCCTTTAAAGGACTCTTCAGAAAATTTTTCATTTAAAAAAAAGACCCTTCACAAAATTATTTTCCCTAAAACAGGACCCTTCACAAAATTATTTTCCTTAAAACAGGACCCTTCACAAAATTCTTTGTCTTAAAAATAGGTTTTTTACAAAATTTTTATCCATCTTTAAACATACATTTCACAAATTAATAATTTAAAAGTGAAATCTGACCTGTCACTTTTACACATATAAAGAAAATATATGTATTTTATATCCATATATGTTCTTAAAAATGCATAAACAAGAACCTGAATATAACTATATTTCAAATTCACAAAATGATGATTAGATTTTTCACAAATATAAAAAGCTGTTCACTATTTCACAAAAACAGGACCCTGTGAAAAAAGTCTGGAGAGACCCCTGGAATATTATTATTGATTTTTATAAACAATTTACTTCTATTTGTATATAAAAATAGATAAATGGCTTCTTTATATTAATTAAATTATATAAATATTGAAAAAAATGCTTGTGTATAGGAAACAGTGAATAGGTTGCCAGTAAATGTTGCCAAATTTACTTCTCTCACCAAGGCCATTTTCTCTATCTCACCAATGCCCCTATACTGGAAAAGTACCAAATTATCCATCCTGTGACAGAATTCTGTCTTTTTAAATATTTTCTGATGTTTAAGATTTTATTTATTTGTACCTGGACAATGTTCTGATTCTGTATATTAAAAATCCAACTAAAAACATGCTGAGGTTCAAATACATCAATACATGGAAAACCAAATGTCTCTAAGTCATTTGGTTTACAAACTTTTCCAGTGAAAATAAGTACAAACCTTAAATCCCCTAATTATTTTTTTTAATTGACTGAATCTACTTTATTGAATTCTATTATCATTTCTAGTTTTTGTGACTATAACATAATGTAAACTTTGAGAATTATAGTTTATTTTTTTCATAAGGCTATTGCTTCACTTACAGGGATCTGTTAACAGTGTTTGTACACTTCTGTATTTTTTGTAGGAGGTATACACCAGAAAAATCAAAAGATCTTATTTGATCTTAGAAATTTTTTACTGAAGTTACTTTTTGAAAATACTAGTGTGTACCTCATACAAAAAATTTTTGGAGCATATGAACAACCCTGGTTAAGGAAGAATTTGTATTCCTTAAAGGGTCTTTCACACATTTCTCCATCTTATAAAAGGACCCATCACAAAATTTTTCATCTTAAGGGTCCCCTTCACGCACTTGAAAACACCCGCTCGCTAATGTTAATCCAGTGGGGCATTATTTGTCTAATATCTCGACGAAGTGAAAGTTCCGAAAGTGAAAGTATCTTCCCAAAAAAAATACGCAAAGAAAATCGAAAAAATTATCAACGGCAGAAATAGAGATTGATCTCTGCTATGCAATGCAAAAAAATCGTTTAAAAATATTCAAATGCAAATGAAATATTAGAAAAATAATGCCCCATCGGATTAACATTAGTGAGCGGGTGTTTTCAAGTGTGTGAAGAGGACCCTTAAAAAAAGAACTAACGCAAAAATTTTTAACCTCAATAATGGACACTACTAACTTAATCATCTAAAAATAAAATAGGACTTGCCACAAAACAGCTACAATTATCAAAGAACGTATTATCTATCTGTAATATACATAATGCAAATATATATAAATATAAATTTATATGCATAAATTTAATGCATTTATGTAGATTTGTTCATTAAAACCAGAAACTTGAACGTAACACTCATTTCAGATTCACAATATTCTGATTAGATTTTTCCCAAGTATAAAAAAAAGTTCACAAATACAGAATACTGTGAGAAAAGTCTAGACAGACCCCTGATTTATTATTGTTAAGTGAAATTAGAAAATAATAAGTTATTTTCAATTTACTGGCTCATTTGTAAATCGTTATTTGAAGAAAAGCTTTATTCTTTATTCATTTAATGTAATATTTTTTACTACTAAAAAACATGGTAATTTTCATTTAACTGAATAAGAAATTTTCAAAAATGTTTTAAACTTTACTTATAATTTCCCGTAGGGTAAAGGGCAAAATTAGTACCGGCCACAAAACGACTAAATGAAAAAAGTGTCTATTAAAAATTTTCTGCCAGTTATGTATAACATATCCTACAATGAGAGAGAGTGTAAAATTTTCTTGCATGTTATCAATGATTCCACTTTTGCTGGTTGCAATAGTTTAATATTAACATTTTTATTTGGGTTATTTAATTTTTGATTAATACTAGCATCCGTCAGGCCGAAATGTCAGAGCATGGAGTCGCATAACTCAAAATATAACATTTAGAAATGAAGTAAAATTGTGATCAGGGTAATTGTAACTGTCATCTTTCCACTCATATGCATGATCAATCACGCGTTGCCCAAAACATCTTCGTTTGTCTGCACAGGGACTATGGCATCTGTGGCCATATAGGGATCAATCTCACGGTATTCTTCTTCCAGCCTCTCTGGCACAGGTATACTGCCAACAGAAAAAAAAAATCCTTTTTTCGTGTGCATTAATATTTAGGTCATTTAATGCCTCCTCCCATGACTGATACACAGACGGTAGGCCTTCTTGCAATAAAGAGTCAGAATTTCCTCTCCAAGGACAATTCAGTAATACTTGTTGCCTATAGTATTCTTCTGTTAGAGTTGGGTCGTGATTGAGGGATATAAGAGGAAAAATTCTGACAAATGCATCTTTTCTTCTTTGATGATATTCGACTCTTCTTACCGAGAAAGATTTGGCAAACTTAAGATGCATGCAGAAAGCAAGTCTTTCTGGCCACTCGCAAGATTTCTGAACCATACTTTTTGATGGTCTTTCATCGCTTGCAAAATTAATCTCTTACCAGTTCTTATCATGAAGCTGTATTATAACGACCTTACGACTACTGTGATACATTGGCCATCCTTTGGTCATACACATTGGTCATACATAGGTTATCTGTAAGAAAATACATTTCCCTACACCTCAAAACTATAAATTATAACATTTAATAAATTATTTAAAGGAACTTATTTTTTCCATTTGTGGAAGAAACTTGTTTCTTCCAGCTGGTTTTTTCCACGATTTTTTCTCCTTTAGAAGAAATTTGCTAACCCTATTGTTAAGAATATGTAAAGAAATTAATCCATAAAAAAGTCAAGTTTATCTGTGTGGTCAATTTTTTTTCTATATGGAGTTCAAAAGCCTCTCATACATGATGTATTAGAAAGAGGAAATGTCAGTTTGATGATAAGTTTCTTATATCCTGGAAACATAAATGATGCACCATTCTCAAACTCTTGTATACAAATTTGCAAAATGCCATTGACAAATGTTTATATTTAGAAAGGAATTCCATAAATTTGTATTTATAAAAATATTTTATGGAATGTTTTGATGTGGTGAAATACTTTAAAATTTTCTGAAAATATTCAGTAGTTTCACTCTTGGACATATTCTTAACGCTTAACGGACAGGTCATGTAAATTTATGTTTTTCCATTCTGACTTCCTAGGATTGGCCACATAGAATTACGTGAAAACACGTTTTTTGGATATATGTAATTCCAGCCATGGGCAGTACTTTTGCATTTTGTGTGTTACATTATTTCTCAAAAAACATACTCAAAATTTGTATTTTTACAATTAGAGTACTATGTATATAAATACAGTAGACTCGCTCAAATCTGCCACCCTAAAATCCACAAATACCTAAAATCTGCACATTGTTTACGATTTAAACAACGAAACTTACAGTTAAATCTAGGTGTAAAATTTAAGTTTTTAAAATTTTTATATCATTCTGTACACATTTTAATATGTAATTCTGGTTAATATGATTCAACTCATGTTTTCTCATGAATCAAGTATAAATTTATTTTTGAAAAAATTCAAGATAGTGCTGATATCAGTGCTGATTGCGATATGTTTACCAAATAATTTGTGTATTAATCAAGCTTTTTTAGTTATTAAATATGGCTAAACATGAAATAAAACTTTGTTTTTTTACGATTTTGATGTGAATTATTAGTGTACATTTATAAGGTGAGCTTCACTGAAAAATTCAAGAAAAAATTATCTTATCATCATTATGCATATTTAATTATGCAATATTAATTATTTACTTGACCTTTACTTTTAATTTTCTTAATTTGTATTATTTTACTTAATTATTTAACTTTATTAAGCATTCATCGTCATTTCGAGTGCATCTTTAAATTCAAATTATTGTTTAAAAGATGTAAACAAAACAGTGACCAGAAATCCACAAAATTCTAAAATCTGCGCAACCTCTGGTTTTAAGCTATACGGATTTAAGGGAGCCGTCTACTCTACTTCAATTAGAAACAATACCATAATTATATACATTCATTTATAACACAAACAGAAAATCTTTTTGTTAAATGATATAACATGCAAGTATAACGGCCATAGGCAGGGTTTCTAGTTTAAAAGGTGAAAACTACCTGTCCACAATGTGTTAAAAAATGCTTGGAAACTGATAGACAGAAAAAACAACCTGTCTGTTAAAGTGTTAATGAGTGAAAATTATTCTTAAGGAGTGAAATACTTGTCTATAGGAGTAATGGTTAGCGCTGTTTGTGAGTGATATGAGAAATATATATACTGTTAAACTGTTCAATTATAGTAAATTTTATCAGTTCATCTAAAATTAATAGCACATCCTTTGTCCACCAGAAAAGAAAAGAATTTTCTGCATAAAAAAATTAATTAGAATCATAGTTGTGTTGTTGCCTTTACTTGTGATGCTTCTATTTTTTTAAAGACAAAATGAGTGTTTGATTTTATTTTTTAATGTCTGATTTTAATAAAAGACAAGGCATTTCCAGTTACTGTTTAGCATTCATCATTATTTTATAAATTCAGGCTTGGAATTTTATATGTCTGCACTGATTTTGTATTAAAATATGTATGCTTTGTTTAATGATTAGGTTAACATTTTTGATTTTCCATTTTAGTTTATGCTTTTTGACATGAATGTTTGCTTGTATCTATAATGAGAGTTTATACTTTTTTGTTTTTAATGTTAAATGTAAGATAAGGGACAAGAAATTTGCAGCTGTTGTTTATTGTACAGTGTTATTTTATAATACAGGCTAGAAATTTCACCTATCTGATTTGTATTCATTTTGCAGGAAGGAATCTATGCTATGAATTATTGGACAATGATTACATTCACATTTTTATTTTCCATTTCAGATTTTATTTAACATGTGTTTACTTGTATTTTTTTTTTTATTTATCAATGCATATGCTTGTTTTTTTTGTCATATTAGAGACTTTCATCATCAGAAGTATTAGAGGTAATGAAGGGTCAATGTCCATGGAATAAAGATGAATATATGAAACCTTATGATGCATCAGATCCACTGTTGACATTTGGTATGGTTTTTCTTTTCTTTTTTAAAAAGTTTGTACCATGTATTCTTAGGTTTGATTGATCCTTACTAATAAAAGAAAGATGTTTGTCTGTTTGTGTGCAATTTCTAGGAAAATTTACCGCGCATAAAGGTAGGAAAATTTGGAAGAAGATAGTCCAAGGTCTTAATGCACCTGAAGCTCAGATTTTTCATTTTTTGATAATTATCCTAGATATTAATTAAAAAGCAATTGCCAACAAAAAAGGATAATAAGATGCTTCAAAACCTTGTTTATAGAGCACAAAAGCAGAGAAGAACTAAAAGTGCAGGAGCGGCTTTTCATTTCAGCCGTTTTCAAAGCACACATCAGCAAAACTGTTGAAAATAGGGAAAACCCCAAAAACGAAAGACATATTCATAAATTTCATACTTTTATGTTTCAAATGTCGCAGTCCATAAAAAAAAAAAAACCTTTCCAAAAGTTTATTTGCACGATTTGTCTTTTTCTCTTTTGAGCTTCCCCCAGGCTCAATTTCAGAGTTATGGATTAATGAAAAATACTCATTTAAAGTGGACACCTTCTTCTCTACAACAATGTGATTTGTTTTAAAAAGTTTGAGTGTTAACCCTTCAAAAAAATTTCTGACTACAGGGCACTTCGCATTGCCAAGAAGTACTCTTTTTATATACACTAAAAGTAACTAAATGTTGGCATTTTAAGACTATCTTTTTACAGGTTCTTAGTGCACTGGATTTACTTCACCTAGAAAAATTTTAAAAATAAATAAAATCTGAAAAATTTTCACTCAGAGTGCAAACACTCTGTCGACTTTGGTTCAGGTTTTTATGACTAAATATCCATATTTTTGCATGAAACTTTTACACAGACTTTAAAACTGTTATTTTTATAACTGATACAAATTTCGAACAGTTCGGATGATATGAATGATTTTTTTTTATTTTAAAGGACCCGGCATAAAAAAAAAGGCAAGAGAAATCACAATTCTTTTAGAACTAAATATAAAAATTCTTTCATGATTTTTTTATGCAGGCTTCAAAACTGTTATATTTATAACTGATGAAAATTTCAAAGAGTTTGGACAATAAGAACTGGTTTTTTTTTTTTTTTTTTTTTTTTTTTTACTATTAAACAACCTGATGCAAACATAAAAGTCTTCTTGCAATCGCTTTTACCAGTAAATATTAATATTTTTCCACGAATTTTTTATGCAGGCTATAAAAGCATTATATTTTTTACTCATAAAAATTTCAAAGTATTTGGATGATAACTATTTTTTAAAAAACATTTAATGTGCCTCTCCCGCTCTTTTTTTAACATGTTTCAAAATTACGCATTAGCTTGGAAAATCAAAATACAAAAAAAACAAAAACAAAAAAAAAACATACGTATTTTAATTTTTCTTTCCAAAGGTGCAATCTCTTAAAAAAAATACAAATATTAACCCTTTCCTTTGAAAAAAATTAATTTCTGACAGTCAGTTTTGGTGAATTTTGTTTTTTCCCATTGGATTTTGATGTGAAAAAAGGAAAAAAGTGAGAAGAAAATACTGATTTTTACAACTAAATATCAATATTTTAGCACGAAAATTATACACAGGCTTTGAAAGCATTATATTTATAACTCATAGAAATTTCAAAGAGTTTGGACAATAAGAAATATATATACAGTAGAGCGCCACAAATCTGCCGACCTAAAATCCGCCAGAGTCCGAAATCCGCACAAGCTTGCAGATGTAAACATTAAACATCTTCATCTTTCTTTCGTGGCACTAAAAGAACGAAGTTAAAGAAATGATGAAGTCATTCCAAAGTGAATAATCGATTCAGAACATTCTCCTCGATGACGGAAACCAGACAGATTTTCCAGAGTATAAAAAACATTTCAATATCATGGACTGTGTCAATCTGGTGGCTGAATCATGGAATCTTGTTTCTCAATAAACATTAACTAATGCATGGCATAATATATGGCCAAACTTCCTGTTTATTGATAATGAAATTGATAAGGAATTTGCTGGATTTAATCTCGATCCAATAAAAGAAAAAGCAAAAGAACTGTTGTTGTTTGCAAAAGCTGTTACAAAAAATGACAACATATTTGATGAAAATGAGATTATAGACTAGATGTCTAATTCGGATGAACTTAAAGAACAGTATCAAATGACTGATGATGATGATGATGAAGATGAGTTGGATAAATCTGAAAAAGTTCAATTTGAAGAGGGTTTGAATTTGGGGGAAAAATATCTTAATTTCTTAAAACAACAAAAATGTGTTACTGAATAGGAATTAATGACTATTTATAACTTGCAAAAAAAACTTAAATTAGAATAATCTAAAATGTTGAAACAGACAACTAGTATTGATCAAATGTTTTCAAAGTTCAAAAAATAAGTTGTTTTGTTTATATTGTTTTCAATTTTTTTTTCATTCATAATAAAATAACTTAATAATCTAATATTTTATTGCTACTAATGTTGTTTATTTATTTATTTTTAATCTTTATTATTATTTTTTTTTTTTTCCAATGGCCTAAAATCCGCAAAATCCCGAAATCCGCACAATGTCCTCTCCCAAACAGTGCGGATTTCTGGCCCTCTACTGTATATATATATTTAAGTTTGAATTTATTCAATGGTAGTAAAAAAAAAAAATAGAAGAAGGTCTCTTATTTTAGATATATTTAAGGCTATTCTACCGGGCCCAGGCAACTCTTTGTGGGTCAGCTAGTATACATATAATACAGACATGCTACTTTTCCGTGGAATTCTGCTTTTTCGGCGCTGAATTTTATCATTCCTGGGATCAATGCAAATATGCATTAAAATTTTTTACTTTTTTTCTGGGGGGGGGGGGGGGGGGGGCAAGCAGACAAAATACACTAAAAACAAAAACGGGAGAACGAATAGTGGTCGCCAAATTGAGTTTGTTTTCGCTTTCCTCTGACCTTCTCTTTCCCCTGACCTTCTCTTTCCCCTGCTCTCTCTTCCACCTGCCTGATCGCGCATGCCAAAGCAATTAGCGATGCCGCGGACATGCTATAGTGCGTAAATTACGCGAAAAATTCGAGTTGGGACGCAAAAAAATTGTTCTTACGCCGTTCCATCCGTTTTTACACGCGTAAATTATTCGAAGAATCACGAAATAAACGCGAATTCTGTCCAAGGACTGCGAAAAACGGCAAATTTCTTCAAAGGATTGCTGAAAAAACGACTAATTTCATCGAGGAATCTAAAAAAAAAATCCAAATTTCATAGAAGAATTGCAGAAAAAAGGAAAATTTTGTCAAAGGGTCGCAGAAAAAAGACTAATTTCGTCGGAGGATCGAGAAAAAACGGCAAATTTTTTAGAAGAATATAAAAAACGGTGAATTTTGTCGTACGATCGCGAAAAAACGGTGAATTTCATCGTAGGATCTCATAAAAATGGCAAACTTCGTCGAAGGATTGCGAAAAAAGGCAAATTTTGCCGAAGAAGTGCGAATTTCGTTAAAGGATCGTGAAAAATTGGCAAATTTCGTCGAAGAATCGCAGAAAAAACGTGAATTTCATCCAAAGGCCAAGGAAAGAGCGCGAAATTCATTAAAGAATCTCGGAAAATGGCTAATTTGGTTGACAGATCACGGAAAAAACTTGAATTTCATCAAAAGGCTGTCAAAAACATAAGTTTCGTCGAAGGATCACGGAAAAACAGCCAATTTTGTCAAATAATCTGAAGAAACGGGAAATTTCGTCGTAGGATCGCTAAAAACAGCGAATTCTGTCGAACAATCATGAAAAAACGGCAAATTTCGTCGTAGGATCGCAAAAAACGGCGAATTCTGCCGAACGATCGTGAACAAACGGCGAATTTCGTTGAAGGATCGCCAAAAACGACAAATTTTGTCGAAGGATCTCGGAAAAACAGCAAATTTTGTAGAAGGATCTCGAAAAAAACGTGAATTTCGTCGAAAGATCGCAGAAAAAACGTGAAATTCATCAAAGGATCTCTCGGAAAATGGCTAATTTTGTTGTCAGACTGCGAAAAAAACTCAAATTTCGTCAGGCTGCTGAAAAATGTGAATTTCGTCAAAAGACCATCAAGGGGGGTTGTGTGAGGGCGTCAAAGTTCAGCTTTTTTTTTTTGGTGAGCTTGTACCATGTCTGATAATAAGACCAAAGCAAGTCTAAATGTATTTTTATCATTGTTTATACTCATTTAATTAAAAAAGGATTCATATCGTATTTTCTTATTCAAATATGCTTATGTAAATTAACAGCAATAATGATCCCAATCTTGGAAGTTTATGAAAGCACTGTGTGGATGTGGAACATAGTTCTTTGATGTTAAGTCTCAATTACGAATGTTATATTTGCATTCTTTTTGTGATTGCATCTTATATTATGTTGATTTTAATTTTGGATTAATTATAAAAAAAATTATATATATTTTAGTTTGACTTTCTATATTTTCTATTACATTATATTGGCCTTAAAAACATAATTCTGTATTTAAAACCATTTGAAATATAGAACCAAAGTAGTATTGTTTAGGGAGACTGGAGTTGCTTGGCATAATTTTGGGTTTTTGAATTTTCGATTTTTTTTTTAACTTTCTAATACTTTCACACTTTCAGTAAAAAAGATCATTGCTGCTGATAATGGAACTCCTTAGCTACAAAATAATGAAGACTATGTCATTTAAAATTGTGTGGCATACTCGACAAAACCTGTTAAAAAAAAGTGTTCCAACTATGCCAACTTATACTTTTGGGGTTAGTTGGCATAGCATAACTGTGTGTTAAGATCTGTACAACAAAGTAAATCAGTCACTTTAAAACATGTATTTTATTTCAAAATGAAAAAATCTTCAATTACAGGTAGATATTACTGACTATTTTAGGTTGAAAACTTACATCATACTAGGTATGAATTCCTAATGCTTTAGGAAAAGTACAAAAATAATTCAAGAAGAAGGGAATCTCTAACGTTTTCTGTCCATAAAGACAGTATAGCTTATAAAAACAGTATAGCTTGTTGAACTTTCACTGTAACTTATGCAAAATTTTGGTGCATTTATAGTGTCTGGTCATCTACAAAATTTGTATTGTTTCACCATTGTGGATACACCAAATTCTTTGTCATTAATGTCCATTATCTTTCTTGGATATTGCTGTGGCCATGATTTACTTTCATGTACTAATTTCCCTGATTTACCTTCATGTTATTTTCATCTGGAGGTTGTAGTTGGTTGGTTGATGGTTAAATATCCAGTTGGCCATATGGCTAAAACATCCAGTTTTGATCATATCTGGAGGTTGTGAGTGCTCTGTAGATTCTGATGTCCCGGGCTAATATTAATCTATCTTCAGTGTCTATGGGAAATCTAAGCTGTCCTCGCTATCAATCTAGCTGATTACATCTTATATGGCATCTTCCGATGTTATAATTTTTTTTTCAATGTTTATTATTTTTATTCTTGTGATTTGTAGCTCTTACAAGTCATTCAATCTATACCAACATACTCCAGAAACTGAGTGTCAACATAGCCCATCAGACTTGTTGAGACAAGAGGGCTGCCTCATTCTTCCACACAGGTTTTACAAACAATCCCAGTACATGGATAAGATTGTTAGTGACCCTTGTATTTAACACAACCATTGAAAACGACTCATCATAATTTAAGGCTTCACAAAACAACAAAAATTTTGACTATACTAGATGAACATACAGCAACAGGTCGCTGGGGCAACATCAGTGTGCTGATGTTACTGCGGTAAAAAAACAAACAAAAAAAAAAACGTTGTATGCCAATGCCAACGAGTCCCAGTTTTCAGTCTTGGCTCGAATGGACTTCTTGCACCCATGTTTTCAATGTATCTGAATGTATGTGCTTAGACAATCCATACTACAAGTGATTGTAGTAGTAGTAATGGTTACATAAATACTACTAGTGATTATTACTACCAGTAGTAGTAGTAATGGTCACATAAATACTACTAGTGATTATTACTACCAGTAGTAGTAGTAATGGTCACATAAATACTACTAGTGATTATGTGACCATTAAATATAGATACTTTTTAAAAGAACTTTAAACTGTAAATTTTTTTTGTCATTTGTTTATCGTTCTGGTTCAGTTGAATTAAAGCATTTCATATTAGTTCAGGTTTTCAATTCAGTCTCAGTTTTCATTCCATGAGAATTAGTGCTTTTTTCTGTTTTTAACACATTGCAAAATAGTTTAAAAGTGCATAAATTCAGCTTATTTCTGTCTGTCCATGCTCGTAACTCTTCTAAAGATACTCCTATTGCCATGTAATTTTTATATGTCATTGAGGCTCATTATAGAATGTTTGGTATTGAAAATGAAGTGTCCAGCATTTATAGTTCATTTACAGTTACACACAAAAGAATTCCATTACATTATGAGCAATCGTTTCCAATGCATTTTGATAATGTTACAATACTCAAAACATAATGAAATTGATATGTTCATTGTGATGGATTCAACATGCTTTATCAGGAGTATAGAATAAGTAGCATTTATAGTTCGTTTACAGGAACACACAAAAGAATTCTATTATATTATGATCTATAGGGAAAATAGTTTGTGGTGCATTTTAATGATGTTATGATACTTCAAAGTATAATGAAATTAAAAAGGGTCACTGAGGTGTACTACAGTATGTTTTTTATAGATTATGGTGTGTGTAGTATTTGTTGTTCATCTACACAGATACACAATCAGTATTTTATGCATATTTTAAGATTTATATATTATATCTATCTTTTTTCTCTTTCGTAATAGTTATTATGTGATGTTAAAGATTATATTCAGTGGAACCTCAAATGTTCTTGAACAAGAAATTTGGGCAAAATTTGATTCGGTCCTCGAACAGAAGTTTGGTGTCATTGCAAAATTAACTGAATGAAAAAAAATTTACAAATTTCTTAAAATTTTAAAATCAGAAATGTAAACCAAATTATTTATCTTTGAGGCACTTGAAAGTCTTAATTTAACTGTTGCATAAATTTTTAACTTTTTGATCAGCTATATGTGATTTTAACTGTATATGGTCTTTTTATTTCAGACATTGAAAGTTATGTTCAAGAAAAAATGAAAGAAAGAGACGATGTTGATGAGATGATTAGCATACCTCAGTCAAGGTTTGAAGCTATTTTACAAAAACTTGCTCATAAAGAGATGAAATTACAAAATGCTTATGACAGGATAGACAAAATGAAGTGAGTAATCTTATTGTGTGTTACTACATATATATAATGTAGTTTATGTTACTGTAGTCGCATCAAAATTGCAAACTTTATGTATAACTTTTTAAGTGTGCTGCAGTTTTTAACTCATGTGTAAAATAATATTGTAACGCTTTAGAATATGAATTTTGGTTCCATGCTTGCAGTTTATTAATAGTCCAATTGGTGACTGCAAATAAACGTAGCTCATTTATTAAAAGTTGGAAATTTCTGAAAAGATAATATTTATCCTGACAAAGCAAAAGTGATAGGGTTGCGTAGTCAAAGTTTCCACAGAGACAGGGGTGGGGATTTTTCAGCAAAACTTACCAGTTTACCAGCAAGAAGCAACGTACAGTTGAAAACTGTTATGACAGAATTTACGCAACTCCAAAAATAATTCATTACTATTACTGCCATACATTTTCATATTTTTTTTTATGTAAAATTAAGAAATATATACAAAAGAGGAAAGTTTAGTATAGAACTTAATACCTTATTTACATCGCAGTAATTTGGAAAATTTCAAAATATAGCTAGCAAGTAAAAAACATATCTTCTATTTAACAATTCACTCGTCATGTCAGAAAATCCACTCGCCAGTAGTGAGTAAAATGAATCTATTGACCCCCCACGCCCTGGGCTTAGAAGAACACATAAATTCACTTCTGGTGTGAATTTCCATTACTTATTTAGTTCATTAATTAAAAGATGGAATCAGTGCTAAATTGATGATCTTACAATTCTCTATTAAAAACAGAGGGTTGCTGAAATTTGGGTATGACCACTGGTGACCCTCTAAAAATTAGGGCTATTTTTGGACATTATTTTGGACAGTTTTGGACTTCAGTTCATTGATTAAAAGATGAAACCAATGCTGAAATGTAGAGCTTACTTATATCTATTGAAATATATAACGTTAGTGAGGCCTATATATTGAGATATATGAGCCTAGTGGAATCGTGGTGCAATTAGTGGCAACCCTCCAAAATTAAGAGTGTATTTTGGGCACCTATGAAGTTCATTAACCCTCTCACGGACAAGCCTGTGTTAATGCGTTCATTAAGCTCCAGGTTTCATTGTAATACAAGCATTTTTTAAATTAATATAATTCTAAAAATATAATGCAGTTTTAATACATTAAGTAATGATTGGTACCCTCAAGGTTTACATTTATACTTATAATGAAGTTTTTTTATATAATTTTGGAATAATCACCTTTTTTTAGCATTTAAAATAAAATACAGAGAAAACAACATTACAATTTAGCCCTTTTGCTGGACAGTCAGGGGGTTAATTAAAAGCTGAAACCAACACTAACATATAGGGCTTAAAAATCTCTACTAAAGTATATAGAGTTGCCTACTAAAATTGTGATGCAGCTACTGGTAAACCTCCAAAATTTGGGGGTATTTTTTATCACTCACCTAGTTCATTAAAAGATGAAACCAGCACTAAAATGAAGATCTTACAACTCTCCATCGAAAATGCCAAAACCTGGCTACAATTAGTGGCAACACTCCAAAAATAAGGGCTACTTTTGGAAATTTCCTTCGGTTATTAATTAAAAGATGAAATGAACAGTAAAATGTAGAGATTACAGATCTCCAATAAGCCATATAGGTTTGCCCATTGAAACCATGCTTTGACTAATGCAACTCTTCAAAAATTACTGCTGTTTTGGGATGCTAGATTAGCCTCTTAATTAAACAATTAAGTATAAAAAATAGCAATAATATTTGGAAGGTTGAATTTAGTAGAAACATTATTTTAATGGGCAATCCTGTATTCTTTATTGGAGATTTGTAATATCTACATTTTAGTGCAGGTTTGAATGTTTTATACTAATTTGATAACAAATGTAATTAACTAAGCATGTGTCCAAAAATAATTTTAATTTTTGTATGGTATTGCAACTAATTGCATGGCAGTTTTATTAGGCAACCCTATATCTATTTATAGACATCTGTATTTCCTACATAAGGGTTGGTTTCATGTTTTAACTAACAGTAGTTCTCAAATTGTATCCTTAAATTTTGCCCCATATGGTTGCCGCTAATTACATCGGGATTTCATTACACAACCCAGTATAAATTATTAGATATCTGCAATCCCTAAATTTTATCACTGTTTCATCTTTAATTAATAAATTAGGCAACTGTCAAAAGTAACCACAAATTTTGAAGGGTTTCCACTAATCACACCACAATTTCAGAAGTCAAACCTATATCTTTTATTAGAGAATTGTAATCAATATATTTTAGTGTTCATTTCATCATTGTGATTTCACTAGGCAACCAAATGTACTTATTCAGCTTTTAATTAATGAACTACGTAAGTGCCTAAAATCCATTCTAATTTTGGAGGGTTGCATTAGTTGCACTGCAGTTTCACTAAGCACCATTTCAATACATATAAACAAGCTTTACATTTTAGAGTTTGGTTTCATCTTTTAATTAATGAACTAAGGAAGTGTCCAAAAATAGCTCTAATTTTTGGAGGGTTGCCACTGGTTGTACCTAGAGCTCCTATAATACAGGCTGAATCATATCGTCATTTAATGACCCAGCGGACCAAAAACCAAGCTAAAACCGGTTAGCTTACCATACTAGTGGACGGCGAGTTACAGCAACAGGGACGTTGAACACCTGCTCAGGTGGTTTCCTAATGCTGAGCTAGGTCACAATATGGCGGTTATTTTGGGCAACAGAATGGATATACGTCAGCTCCCCTTATAGGAGCCTTAGTTGTACCCAGATATTAGCAGGTAACCTTGTGTTTTTTTTAATAGAAATTTGTAAGATATTCATTTTAGCACTGGTGTTATCTTTTAATTATTTAATAAATTAAGCAAGTGACCAAAAATACAGTGGAGCATCAGTTATCCGAACCTCGGTTAACCGAATGTGTTCCAGAAGGCTAAATTCAAATTTGCACGCCATGCACTGCAGGAGTTCAAATCTCATTGAAAAGAGAAAACAGCAAATTTAAAGTTGCTTTTTTGCCTCCGAACATAACTTCAGGCCTCCAACCAATAGACCAGGGGGTTATTGAAGCCTTGAAACGTTATTACAGAAAGGCATTGCTGCACATGGTTCTAATTGGCCAGGACAATGAAAATCAACAACTGTACAAAGAAATCAATTTGAAGGATGCTGTGTACATGACAGCACAAGCTTGGGCCTCCGTCAAGGACATGTACCCTTGCTAAAGCTTGGAATAAGCTTCTTCCATCAGATGACTCTACCACTGCATCTGAAGAGCCACCAAACAGTGAATTTGTATCAGAACTGGCTGAGTTGATTAAAAAATCTTCAGGATTTGAAGATTGTGACCAGGAAAACATTCAAGAATGGCTCAAATGTGATGTTGGTGGCCACAAACTATTGAC
The DNA here is from genome assembly GCA_963931845.1 of Maratus michaelseni. Lineage (NCBI taxonomy): Eukaryota > Metazoa > Arthropoda > Arachnida > Araneae > Salticidae > Maratus > Maratus michaelseni. Next base: position 203,290,691 of record OZ007592.1, read on the forward strand.
GGACAATGAAATCTTTGCTACTCTCATGAAAGTCCAAAAACCCTTCAGAAGACCATGACGACAAGGAGGTCTTTAGTGATGAAGAACAAGTTGAAAAAGGATAAATCCACTGAGGAAACTTTTTGATGTCTAGAGACAGCCTTGAAGTGGATGAAGCAACAAGACAAGTGTGATTCTGTTCAACTGCTTTCATTAAAACTTATAAGAGATTTCGCAGCAAAAAAAAGAGTGTCTCTCTAAAGCAAAAGAAAATTTTGGATTATTCTTTTCTTAAAATGTAGACCTACACCTACGGTATTGTACTTTTGATTAACTGCTGATTTCTTTCATCACTTTATTCCTTGCTAGTTTGTTCCCTTCTTCTTGTTGTAAGCATTGTAGTACAAAATACATACATATTTGTATTTATTATCACTGTTTATTTGTTTTACTATGCTCATATAACCTTAATGTTTTTTTTTTAAAAATGATTGGTTATACGAAATCTCGCTTATCCGAACACCCCTGGTCATCTATTAGTTCGGATAGTCGATGGTCCACTGTAGCCCTAAATTTTGAAAGGTAGCCACTAGTTCACTAGCCAATTCTATATACTTTAGTAAAGATTTTTAATCCCTACGTGTTAACGTTGATTTCAGCTTTTAATTAATGAGCTATGTGAGTGCCCAAAATACGTTCTAATTTTGGAGGGTTGGCATTAGTTGCACCGTGATTCCATTAAGCAAGCTATATATTTCAATAGAGATAAGTAAGCTTTACATTTTAGTGTTTGGTTTCATCTCTTAATTAATAAACTAATGAAGTGTCCAAAAATAGCTCTAATTTTTGGAGGGTTGCCACCGGTTGTGCCTAGATGTAGGCAAGCTTTTTTTTAAAATAAAGATCTGTAAGATATTCATTTTAGCACTGGTTTCATCTTTTAATTAATAAAAGAAGAAATTGACCAAAAATAGCCCTAAATTGTGAAAGGTTGTCAGTAGTTGCGTCTCAATTTCACTAGCTATCCCCATATATCGTAGTAAAAATTTTTGATCCCTATGTGTTCAGCGTTGGTTTCAACTTTCAATTGATGAACTATGTAGGTGTCCAAAATATGTTCTAATTTTGGGAGGTTGCGACTAGTTGCACCGGGGTTTCACTAGGCAATCCTATATATTTTAATAGGTATAAGTATGCTCTATATTTTAGCATTTGTTTTATCTTTTAATTATTAAACTAAGGCAGTATCTAAAAATAGCCCTAATTTTGAGGGTTGCCACTGGTCGTACCCAGATTTAAGCCAACAACTGTATGTTTTGTAGTAGAGAATTGTAGATCTTCATTTTAGTACTGATTTCATCTTTTAATTAATAAACTAAATAAGCGATGGAAATTCGCACCAGAAGTGAGCTTATGTCTCTTCTATGTACCAGCTTTGACTAGACATCCCTATCATTTTTGCTTTGCCATGGTAAATAGGATCTTTTTTTAATTTTCAGCATTTAATAAATGAGCTAGGTTTTTTTGCAGTTGCTTCTTGGACTATAAGGAGACATGTAAGTTTTGAGGCTTAAAAAAAGATTTTTTTTTCTCTTGCATTTACTGAATGTTTGACATTTTACAATTTTATTTCTCAAAACAGATTTTAATAATTTAAACACATAATAGAATATATAGCAAATTTTGTTGCAGTGTCGCAAAGTTTAATAGATTAATTTGTATTAATTCTGATGTCTGCAATTTAAAAAAAATAAAAGAAAGAAATCAATCGACCTACACTTCTAACTGTGCCTGAGTTTTTTAATTCATTTGTTTATTATAAACAAAACAAAATCAGTTTTTTTTTTTTGGTTGAAATCTGATACACTAAATTTGACAGTCCATCATTTTGTCATAAAGTCAAAATTAAAAAAAAATTGTTTGTCAAGGACTAGACAATTATATTTAATTTAACCTACTTTTTATTTCATTGGTTTTAGATGAAACTACTTGGACAAATCTCTGGTATTGCAGAATACTACATGCCGTGCAACATCAAAGAAAAGCAAACTCAAAAGGCACATGTTTTAATAAAAATTTAGTTTTTTAAAGTTCAAAATATGTTTTTTTTTTTTCAAAAACCTGTATATTTCTATCCCATTCCTAAAGGCAAATAAACTTCCTAAAATATGCATATTTTTCAAGCAAAAAATGTCCATGTTCTTTTAATATACATGATATCCCGTTCAACATAAATTTACATTTTCAAAAAGTTATAAAAATTTATGGATACTAATATAGATACTTCATTCTCTTAAAACGGCCACCCAATATCTGTCATTCATGATGAAAAGCCCAAGGCGATGATGATGGGTATGTGCATATTAAAACTTCCACTCAAATAAAAAAGAAGTGGGTCCTTAAGAAAAGTTGAGTGCTGTTCATTGAATTGGTCAGCGATTTTAATTCAAAGAAAGTTCAGATGTGAATTTAAAAAAGATCCACCTTTCAGGTAAATGTTACATGCATGGTGTGATAAGTTTCTGGCAAAAGTGAATATTTGGTGTGGAATGTTGCACAATCAGATTGTCTGTCTTTTCTCTTCTGTAGAAAAGACAGTAACAGGAAAATTTATTTCAATATGCTAGAACAATTTACCTTTTTCCAACTTGATCATCTGCATTTATCAATTATGTTTCAACAGGTGTCTCACTTCTTTGGAGTTTACAGGCTAGAGAAACACTAAATGTGATTTTCCCTGGCTGGTGGATTGGACATGATGGTCCAATATCATGACTATCTTGTTCACCAGAAATAACTCCCTTTGACATTTTTTAAATGGGGCTTTATGAAAGATAAAATTTATGCCACAAAAGTTTATTCTATGGAGAATTTGTAAGCCTGAATTATAGCTGCAATTTCATCGGTAAGCCGTGCAATTCTACAGAACACTTAGCTTGATTTGAAATTATCTGTTCCACCAAAAGATAGCATGCGAAAGAATATTTATTTGTATTAAATGTGGTGAGCTACTTGCTGTCATTACGTACATGTGTATCTCTTTTTCATTTATATGTATAATATTTCTTGTACTAACTCATTTAAATATGGTACTTTTGAATGGGACACCCTGCATATAATATAGAAATACAATCAATTATATGGTGACATTTTTTATCAGTCATTATAGAATGTAGTTGGCAGTGCAATAAAATAAAACTGGGAGGATATAAAGACATGAATATTTCCTAAGTCATAAAGATAGCAGTGGCAGCCAGATAAAGCAGGAGGTTGAAATCAACAGCAAAACAAAGACCTCCTTCTCAGAACATTACTTTAAGAACCCTTCAGATGTTGACTGAAGCCTATGTGAACAAGCCATTAAAAAAATCACAAATTATGAGTGGCACAAGATATTTTTTTGAAGGTTACACAAGTTTTGAAGATGACTACAGTAGTGGTCTTTCTGTAGGAATATTCAGTAAAGGCAAACAGGAAAGACAATTTTTAAACTACACATCTTCCTCTTCTCAAAAAGCATAAAAAAAAATTCAGAATAAGTTTTCATTTGTTTTTTAAATAAAAAATAGTCTTGCAAAAAATCTTTGCCATTCTACGACATTGTCACCTTGTCATCACAATTGAACCATGGATGTGAAAACACTAAATCATCTATGAAAACAGACATTTAGCAATCGATGATACTGCATCTAACGTCAGTTTATCACATGGAAGTGTTCATAGAATTCTTCATATTACTTTGAACATACACTGTTTCTTTACACATGGTTCCAAAAATGCTATCTTCTAATCACAAAAATAAGCTCTATCGATGCCTAACAACGTCATTGATATGGCAGATACCGATCAGAACATAAAAAAATATATCCATAAGCAAAAAAAGTGTCCAGAGTAGATATAAGATGGGCTTGATTTTTGTACCATCTTCGAACTCGGGGCCCAAAGTGGAAATTTTATTTATTCCCAAATTGAAAAAAGAATTTGAGAAACAGGAATGTTGTCTAAGTTTCTTAAAGTGTTTTACAATTCTTAAAAAAAATCAGTTTGAAAGAGAATTGAATTTCTATTGATGGTATAGTATATAAGGAGAAATATTCTATCTGATTCTGGACCCTTAGCACAATCAGTGTTAGAAACACAAAGAAGACATGGGATATCCTTTGTCTATCCTCACTTTCTGTTTGAAGTCCTTTTTCCAGAAATACTGGAAAACAGAACTCATATCTTTCTGCTATAGTTGTAAAATGATATTTTAAAAGAATAAGAATTGTAACTTTTGGCAGTTTTCTGCCAGTGGTAGTTATAAATAGCATATTTGTTATTTTAAATTGATTTTTAAGGACATGAAAATCACGAAATGTTGTCATGAGGAAGTATTTAGAATTAATACTTATTTCTATGTAAGAAGAGATTTTTAAATGAGAAAATTAATCTTGAAATAATTTTAAAATATTAACATTTTTCTACTGGGTATTTTTGGAATTGAGCTCGGCGGGCTTAGATTTCCAATTGTTGGGCTAAGGCTCCCCCCCCCAAAAAAAAAGAGCCCAAACTCATTTCTAGTCAGGACATGGTGTTACCTCTATGATTAAAATGTGACAAGACATGTTTTCAGATACAGTAGACTCACAATTTAACAACCTACACGGGACCTCGACAAATTGAATGTTAAATCAAATGTTGGTAATATGGGTTGTTTTTAAGGCAGTTCAAAAATACCTAAATTCTGATGTAATAAAAACTATTGATTTATACAATTTAAAAAATATATATTTGTTGTAATTTGTCTTAATCTTTAGAATTAAAAATGCATTAAAAATTATAGAATAATTTTATACATAAGAATTAATTTAATCATTTTATTATATTAAAAAATGACTCTAGTTAATTAATATTTTTTGAAAATGATGTTATACTTTTTTGCTTTAAATGGCAGCTGGAAACATCCAGAATGCCGCTCTCAAGACCATTGATCACCTGAAAGTAGTGATTCGAAGTTTTGTATGATCATAAAAGAGTACTTTTTGGAATGCTAAACATTTTAGCAATTTTAGATTTTGCTATATGATGTTTTTCCTCACTTTCAAGAATTTTCACCTTCATCTCAATGGGAATTTCTGAGCTTTTATTTACAATAAGAGTCATGGAAAATAAACATGTTTAGCATTAAAATTATACAGACAACACAAATGATTTAATGTCGTCAAAATGACTCCTAAAATATTGTACATTGAGATATTATCCCATCACATGATGTACACATTTGCCTGATACAGGTATTTTTGTGACAATCACAAGCCAAATAATTGCAGAGCTTAGTGGATGTGCACTGCAAAGCTACAAGAGGAAAGGGGAGAGAAATTTCCAAGAAATTTAACAGTGCTGTTGTTATGCATTGTCATTCCTAGAGCGTGGAGAAGAAATAGAAGGGAGGGGGGTGGCTGAGCTGACGGACATCTGAAAGGGTCAGACTCAGAAGAAGGAAATGTTTGGTTACTTGCTTTTTTTATACTTCTCGGAAAAGTATAATACAATGCACTGTTGATTCATGTTTTCGGAAAGGTTACTAAATCAAGATTCGAATTATTTATGGGTCATTAAAACAAGCAATGAAATAGACTGACTAGATGATGACTGTGAGTATTAAGAAACGGTCAGGACCTGATCCAATGGTCACTATAGCAAGGGTTGTAAAATCACGAGTCTACAGTATTGGGCTTGAGAAATATGGGGACAAGAGGAATTCTTGCCTCACTGAGAAATTCTTTATTCACTGCCTCTGAATGCAGGAGGGTTGCATTTTAGAGGCAGTGTAAGTTAAATTTAACTTCAATAAATGAATTTTAAAAAAATCATTCCTGCTTTTATTTTTACTCTAGTAGTATAATACAGTTAATAAATTTGTGTTTCATATGTTTCGCTCCAGATTAAAAAAAAAAAAAAATTGCTCTATGTTCTATAGTTTTAACATAAAGTATTATACCTTTTCTTTTTTTTTCCTTTTTGTTTTAGGGAAGCTGCAAAAACAGTTCTTTTATGTAATAATCAGGCTTGTAATAACCAAGGGACATCAGGAGAAGTAAGGCCTGTCATCAATGAGCCTGGATGCGATGAAGATGGTTATTTTAGTACTTATGACCATTTTGCTATTCATCATGAAATGTTGCAGGTATTGTAAACTTTTATAATTCAATAAAGATATTTTTCAAATTAGATCTTTCAATTAAATTGAGCACATTTCCCAGGTTTATTTACAAAGTAGTAAATACACAATAATATTTCTCTTATAATCCGGCAATGTGATTTTTAAATATATACATTATATTTTATTGTTTAATAGTTTGCTTTAGTAGGATTTTTAGTATATCAAATTTTCAAATACATTTGCTAAAAGTATAGATAATGACAGTTTCAATCTTCACAGCAAATACCAAATGTTTTATCTTCTAAGAAGAAATATAAGATTATATTTTTATTAAATGTGTCAATTTGTCTTTCTTTTATAATTAATTTGCCTAATGTAAAATTTTGTTCAGCATTTTCCTATCTCTAAAATCAAAATGTATTCAATATTTAGGTAGTAGTCTATTTTAAATGAATTTGTTAACATTAAAAACTTATGTATACTCTTGCTATCTATGTAAAATTATTCTAATTTTTTTTATGAATTTTAAATATTTAATATTCAGTATATACTAAGAGTAATAAAGACAGCAGCTGCTAAATATTCTGATTTGTTATTTGAGTTGTTTTATTTAAAAAAGTGCTGCAAAATTTCTTTTTTCCTTGAAAATGTGGTAAGTATTATTTTATATAAAAGTAACTTTACTCTGTCTGTTTTTCAATTATCATACTGAAATATTTATATTGAATTCTATCTTATGTGTGATGAACTATACAACATAAAGCTTTTAAGACCTTGTGTAATTGTTTTTCCAAATCTTTTGGCTATAAAGTCATAATCTTTTGAATTACTGTATCTTACAATTGAATTGCAAGCATCTTCATCATCATCTACTGCAAAGTTTTCATCTGTGTAAATGAAGCATAATAGTACTCTACCTTTAAGCTACTTTCTATTTATTCTTGAATATTACGAGATTGATCTTTGGGTAAATTTTCATCTTCCTTTAAAAATCCCTCTTTCTTACTCATTGTTAATTGTTTCATTATTCAAAGTCTGGAGATGAATGTAGTAGTGTTAGATTTACCAAATAAATATATCAGGAAACTTTTGGACTTGAAATTTTAAAACTTTAAGCAAATAGAATGGTATAAGTTACTAGTTGAAACAAACTATTCTTTGTGATTCTGTTTAACTTTATATGAATGATAACTTTTAGCGTCACTTAAAATATTGTGATAACTTTTACATTACCTTTATAATATAAATATTTTGGATGAGTTACTTTAGTAGCAAAAAACTATTGGGCTAATATTGTTCTTATTAGAAACAATATTGTTCTTATTAGAAACAATATTAGTCCTTGGCTAATATTGGCATGAAATATTTCTTCAACATTGGAGTGTTTACATTCCGTCAACACTTCACAAATATGGGTAAAAAATATTTTGCTATTTCAGTGCAATATTTCTAATGTAAGTCTAATATCTCTGCAATATTAGCTTTTCACTGCAAATACTTTTACATAAAATCAGTATTTCTGTAATAGTCCAATGTCAAACCAATAATTAACCAATATTGGTATTTCATTAGAAGCAGACTTCGCAAATGACAATTGACAAGAAATTTAGATGTGACTGGTAAAGTTTTATCCATACCTGCCGCTGTGGTAAATGGCCTATCTTTGGATGAGTTCTTAAAATATACTGAGTTTGTGAAACAAAAGCTGTACATTATATTTATAGGGTTTTCTAACACTGTGTATGAGGACAACAAGAAAGTCTTAATGGTCTTTTCTTTCTTTCACCAAAATTCTGGGAATTTTGTAGGCAGTTGGAGGATGTAGTCAAGTTTAAAATCATTATTTCCTAGAATAACTGCTGAAAAAGATGTAGTATTATCAAGCTGATGGAATTGATATTTGTAATCAGGGATCTGTTTAGAAAGAAATAGGGTCCTTTAAAGGGCCCTTCACAAATTTTTTTTTTCAAAACAGGACCCTTCACAAAATGTTTCATCTTAAAACAGGACCCTTCACAAAATTTTTCATCTTAAAACAGGACCCTTCACAAAATTTTTCATCTTAAAACAGGACCTTTCACAAAATTCTTTGTCTTAAAAATAGGCTTTTTACAAAATTGTTTATCTTTAAAGTGAACTTTTTACAAATTTAATCATTTTAAAGTAAAATCTGACCTGTCACTTTTACATATATATAGAAAATATGTGTATTTTACATCCATATATTTTCTTTAAAATGTATAAACAACAACCTGAATATAATAATCCTTTCAAATTCACAAAATTAGGACTAGAGTTTTCACAAATATGAAAAGCTGTTCACAATTTCACAAAAACAGGACCCTGGGAAAAAAGTCTGGACAGACCCCTGGTAATATCAATCAGTGTAGCACTGAATTGCCAGAAACAACATTTCATATGCATCCCTAAAAAGATGTATTGGATGATCTTTTGATAATCAACTGCAATGGAGGCTCTATTTGCCAGTTTGAACTAGGAAATGTAATGAAATTATAATGAAAAAAAAAATTGGTGATTCTAAACTCTTACATATAAAAGATGATTTCTTTTGCAAATAACTATAAATAAAACTTATATGATATATTTTGATACAGTTTTCTTTTAAAGACATTGGAAATAAAGATGAAAACTATATTATATGGAAACATACCCCCCCCCCCCTCCTGATTTCTGGCTGGTAGAATATTTTTACCTCTGCAAATCTTAAATGAAAGTATTTCTGATGAGTTCATTATTGGTGCAATATTAGGCCCAATATAACCAGTATTGGTTTGCTACTAGGGGTATTATTATTATTATTATTATTATTTTAAAGTAAATTTCTTACCATGATTAATTGTTTTTTTTTTTTTCTTTTCTAAAGGACAAAGTTAGAACCCTTGCTTATCAAGAAGCCATTTTAAAGAATCCTAATATATTTAAAGATAAAAGAGTTCTAGATGTTGGTTGTGGGACTTCCATTCTCTCTATGTTTGCTGCAAAAGCTGGTGCTGCCTCGGTACTTGGTGTTGACAAATCTGATGTCATATTTCAGGCCATGGATATTGTTCGGTATTTGCATATTTACATTTTTCAAAACAATATTTAATACTATTATTAATTTTAAAGGCTGTCTGTTCTAAACTCATAGATACCTGCTTTGTTTAATATTATAAATCTACACTGTTTTTGTTATTTTATAAATTTTTGTTTTGTTTATTTAAATTGAGAGTTTTTTCTTTTTTTCAATTTTGAATTTAGATTTTTACGTTGCAAAAAATTAAGCAATTATTTTCTACAGCAGGGGTCAAAGTCATCCTATATTTAAAAAATAACCACTAAATTGTCTTATATTTCTCTATCCTGTCTTTTACTTTGTGTTACAATCAAATCAGCTGTTAATGCATGTGATTGTTTCTGCCATTTTTACTGTGTTTCACTTGGAGAATTAATAGTTAAATCATGCACATACTTCCAATGTCTTTGGTTTGGTATATATTCTCTTTTGTGTGAAGGGTGACTATATTACTCAATGTTCTTTTTTATGCAAATCAGTTATGTCAATATCAGTAAGATTGGTAAAATTCAACTGCTGCAACATAACTATGCTGTAAAATTCAAATTATGCAATGTAAAGGAAAAAAAATCATCCCTGTCTCTTTTTGTGAGTATTCCTAGTCAAAAAGGCATTTATTTGAATGTTAATATAGAAAATAACAGAGTTCAAAGATAAAAAATTTCATGAACTTTTAAATGATGAAGATAAAATTTGTTAACTGAAATCATGTGGTTAATTAATCTATATGACCCTAGAAAATCATATATTAAGATCATGCAGTTCAGTGAAAAAATTTTCTTGTAATATAACTCCCAATTTCTCCAAAATATCATATTCCGTCTCATGATCTACAGCCTTAATTCTTGAAATAAATAAGTAGTGTATTTAAATAGGGTTCCCTCTGTCCTTTGCTTATAAATCCTTAGTTTTGCTTTTTATTTCTAAGGGCCCATATAAGTATTTACTTTTCACCAATAGTCTTTAAAAAGTTCTTTTCTTTTTCTCAATAATGGAATGCAGTTTTCAAGTGATCCAATTTCCTTCAGATTATTTTATTTAGCAGTGTCACAGCAGTGATAAAACTACTCACTTAAATATAATCTTTTCATTAAAATATTACATAAAAGCAGGTGATTTTTTACTATAAACTATTCTTAATCATAATAAAAGAAAATCAGCTATTGATAAATTTGGCATAATTTATTTTTTAGGTCTTATCTTTTATACCCCCCCCCCCCCTTTTTGTATTTTGTTGTATACAAGTCATTCATTATAAAAATTGCTTTTAAAAAAGTATTTAGAAAATCCTTATTTTTTATTTTGTAAAAGGGGTGAAGGAAACCCTGTCTTTAAAAAAAAAAAAAAAAAAAAAAAAAAAACCTTTGTGTATTTTTATGAAGGAAAAAAAACATTCATAGGAAACAATTCAAAAATTATTCTTAACACAAGCTATATTTTGTACAAATTTTGCTTTTTTTTTTTTTTTTTTTTTGGTAGACTTTTATTAATGCATCTCCATTTAAGATGTATCTCTGGTTTCTTTTCCTCATAATTTTTTATTTGTAATTTATGTTAAAGACATCACTTAAAAGTGTACTACTCATCGGATAATGCAGACAAATTTTTTACAAACTGACCAAGCAGAATTGAAACTGCTTTTGTATATTAATTTTCAAACAGCAACTTTCATGTAACTCTAGTTATTGAGAGAACAAGAAATTTTCAGTGACAAATAATGAAACGGAGGAAAACTTTCTACCACCAAAAGTGTGAAAGGTTTAAAAATTGCTAACGGCTGTTCAGAAATATTACCAATCGAAATATGATATAACAGACCAAATTCGTGAGCGTGTTGCAAAATTAGAATTTGATGTGATTTAAAAAAAAAAAAGTTCAAGTAGTGCAAAGAATAGTGAGAAATTACTTTAATTAAAATTAAATTATGTAAGTATGGTAATTTCTTTGCATATTTTGTTTGTCCTCAGTTTGTTTGTCCGATTTATTCTTTTGCGTTAACAAACTGTCACTTACTCGCTTTTTAATTAACCCTCTGACCGCTCAATTTTTGGACCAAAATCGCTTAAAAAATTATGTATTTTTTAATTACATATTTCAAATCTATATATATTCGGGAATTAAAATATGCAATTATTTTTTTTGAAAAGAGATTTTTTTACATAGATTTAGACCTTTAAAAATTATATGCTCAGAGTGCAATTTCAGGCGCTATCAAATAAAAAATAATTTTTTGAAAATAATTCTCAGTTAATTAATTGTTGCATTCCTAAATGATATGAAATATAATACAAAAGTAAAATTTATGCAACTAAGAAAATGTGTAATGAGCATAGATAATGAATTGTCTTCAGATCCATCGTTTTCTCGAGAGGAATGTGTTAAATTACAATCACTATCACAATTATCTCGGATTTCAAAACAACTAATATCACTTTCAGAATCCAATAAATCATCAGGAATATATGTTCTGTCACTCGTTAAACGATTTCGCCCAGCCATTTCTTATTTGAAAATAGCAAAGAAAGATGAAATGACTCAAATTCAAAACAATCAGTGGACAACTACTGCCATATGCTAGCCAAGATCTAATTTAAAGCCTAAATGTTATATTTAAAGTTTTATCACTGGTTAACAAGGGGAAACAGGGGAGGCGCCATTGAATAAAAGAAAAATAGTGTGCACGCGGTAATCGCGGGATGAGCAAATTTTGCTATATTTGCATTGCACGCAAAAATAGCGGGATAAGCGGTCAGAGGGTTAATAGAAGAAAAAGTTGTTTATTTTAGCTTTAAACTGGTTGAAACCTACAGTGACCTACCTCTGACAGTAAAAGTATCTTTGTAAAAAAAATCCACAAAGAAAATCGAAAAGGTAATCAACGACGGAAATAGAGATTGATTTTAGCTATCCAATGCACAAATAATCATTTAAAATATTGAAATGCAAACGAGATATTAGAAAAATAATACTCCATAGGATTGACATTAGTGAGCCGGTCTTTTTGCGTGAGGGGATAGGACCCTTAATACAAAGACAGGAAGGGAGGGGAGATCACATTAATAATACAATTTAAAAAATAATAATAATACAGTTTTAAATAATTTAATTTCTTTACAAGTATGTGTTTATTTTTGAGATTCTTAATTTTTATTAAAATAGATTTATTATTTGAAATATTTTTTTCTATAGTAGGCTCATAAGTTTAAGTTATGCCATAATTCCTTTTCTGGAAGTATTTCAAAAAGTGTTTTAATAAAATCTGTAATATTATTTAAAATCTTTACTTATTCATATATGAAGGCAAGAAAAATGTAATGTTGAACCAAAATGTAAAAGGGCCCAAGTAAATGAAAGCTCTTCACATTTCTTTAATTATATTAAACCAAAATCAAACAATTTGGAAGTCATTTAAATTAAGAGCTGTGTGTATTATGGCTAATATATATAAATAAATTTTAAAAGCACATTAGGGAATTTTTTAAAATGCATCAGTTATCTTTTTTTTTTTTGGGAGTTGGAGGACTTTAATTGTGCACATTTTTAAACTATACATTCATTTCTTGAATTTTTCTAGTTTTTCTCTTTTATTTTTTTCTTTATTCTTCTCCCTTGTGTAGTTTGTATGCAATGCAGTTTAGTTGTTTATTCATGATTTCTATTATTTAAGCCTGTTAGATATTGTCTGTCAATGAATATAACTAGAACCTAGAACATGATATGATATAATGAATATAAGAAAACTTTTATGCTATAATAAATACATAAAATGTAAACAAGTGAAAAAATAATCAGAAGAAAGCATATAACTATTTCTAGAATTTAAAAAAGAGTCACTTCATGAGTACAAAGTTAAATATATCACACACACACACACACATATATATATATATATATATGTGCACAATAAGTAAGCATGTTGCTGTTGCCTCTTATTTTTATTATCACTTTATTATGAAAAAAAAAATCGAGTTTTGGAACTTCTATATCCCACTGCTTTTCTTTATATAGGTTTTTTATTTTCCATGTTAAAGCAGCTTTTTTGCTGTATATGTATGTTTCTCATATATGATATTTTTTTAATTATTTTTTTAAAAAGTTATTTTTAACATTGATTTACTGTATTCTTTTTAGGGAAAATGGCTTTGAAAATAAAATCGATTTGTTTAAAGGACGTATCGAAGATGTACCAAATACTGAGTCTAAGGTGGATGTTATTGTATCTGAATGGATGGGTTACTTTTTATTATTTGAAGGCATGTTGGACAGTGTCTTATACGCCAGAGACAAATTTTTGAAACCTGGTGGTTACATGTTCCCTGATCGATGCACAATTTCTATTCTAGCAGTTAGTGACACAGGTAAAGATTAATTATCTAACTAGTATATTGACCCTCTTTTTAAATTACTAAATTTTATTCAAATTTTCTCAATTTTTATTTATTAAAAAGAAAAAAAAAGAAGAGACCTTATTATGACATTCTATTTCTGCACCCACAATGGTCTGTCCAGGCTTTTCTCACAGGGTTTTTGTGAAATTTTTTTTTATATTTGTGAAAATTCTTGTCATGATTTTGTGAATTTGAAATTATTGTTATATTCAAGTTGCTGTGTATCTATCATTTATGTATAAGAAAGACTAAGTCATATGTTGTTTGACAAGTTCAACTATTTTGTCAGATTTTATTTTTAAATGAATAAATTTTTGAAAGGTTTCATTTGAAGGCAGTAAAGTTTTGTTAAAGGTTTATTTTTAAGACAAAGAATTTTGTCAAGTGTCTGGTTTTGGGATTAATAATTTTGTGAAGGGGGCCTGTTTTAAGACGACAGTTTTTATGAAGGGTCCTTTTAAGAACCCAATTTTTTCCTAAACAGATCCCTGAGTAGAATGATTAAGATTAATAAATACTTTTCAATTTTTAAATTACCTCCATGCTGAATGCTCTATACTTACATCTTTTCATCAGTTATATGCTTACAGACATTACATGCATCCTACATACAACAACTTTTAATGCATACAAATAGATATAACAGCAACTTTAAGGTTGCTCTCAAATTCAAAGGAGCTACTTTCTGACACATTTCTTAATTAATTTTTGTTTGGAAATGCATGAAATTGGCAGTGTTCTAATTCAAAGACTATGTAATCAAATGGCGTTTTCCATTTCTTGGTAAAGGCAGAAGATCTTTCAGAAAATACTGTCAAAGTCTGCATTTGGAACAGAATTCCCAGTGCGTCAGTGCAAGAAAAAAGAAAAAACTTGTTATTATGTGACAATAATTGCTTATAACTTGATAAGTAATTAATTTATCAAAAAATAGAAAATGCTATTAGATTTCAAATCGCTTCACTAGTCAGGACAGACAATTTCACACCTTTTATTTAATAATGAATTAGAAAATTTGTGAAGAAAGTTTCACGTTGTTAAGCAGGGAATTTGAGTATCACTTAGTACTATTTCTGCAGCAAATAAACTGCTTTTTTATTTTAATTACAATATTTTTTTAATCATGACATTATATTACATTGTATTTCTATTGCTTTTTTCTGAAGCTTACTTATAACGTAAAACAGTGTTTGTAATCCTAAGCTAAATTTCTTGACAAACATTAAATAATTAACACTATCATTCTATTTTGAGCTTATTCATAAAGAATATACAATAATCTCCAGATAACAATAATTAACTAAAAAACATTTGTCATGAAGATATCCTTTTTCTGCTATGATTCTTGTTAAGAAAGGTTAAAATATTCTTCATAAACACTTATTTTATGTTATCTACATTTTTACTAATTTTTTTAAGGCATCAGCACTTTAACATTGTCATCTGTTGTCTTTTGTTTAACTTGATTTGAATTGTATAATTGCCCACATGCTAAGTAATAAGGCAGGTTCTTATATTAATTTTTGCTCCAAAAGAAACACTAGTTCTCATTTTGGGGGTTATGTCCTTTTTATATACACAACACTTTGCATTTACTCATTTAACAATAATCTATAATTATTTATATAACTAGGGGGTTCTGCCACCTACAAGCTATGCTCACCAACCCCTGTTATGACACAGCAAACTCTAAAATAATGCTAATTTGATCTGCTCGAAAACAGTTATGGAAGAATGAATTATAATTAAACAACTAGTGACGATCTCCTGTAATAGTTTCTATTCATTTCCCTTTGACTGAGGAATTTTAAGGCCGAATCAACTGCTATCGAAACAGCTAATAACTGTTTTTGTGATTGATTAAATAGGATCAATAAAACATTTGAAAATCTACTTGTATAAAATGGCAAAGTAAACAATGTCAGTTTGCAACAATAGGTAAAAGATTTTCTCGAAATAAATGTATCTTTCTTGTAAATATATTTTTTAATTGAAACTAGTTGTAAATATTATTATTTGAGCATTTAAAATATGGCATAATTTTTCCCATTTACTGCTTTTAACGCATAATAATTTAATTATTACTTTAAAGTTTTATCTCTCTTTTTAATAATCACGTACAAGTATATTTTCTATAATATAATTTTTCCCATTTATTGTTTTTAACATGGGATCATTTAATTATTATGTTGAGGTTTTATTTCAGTTTTCAACTTTATAAAGAAATGGGCTTTTTGAAATATGAAATAAATCTCAGTTAAAATGATGAAATATTGAATAACAAACCTTCAAAAGATTAGTCAAGATAAAAAAATAATTACACACTGCAAGCTTATTAACTATATCCCTTCAAAATATGATTAAATTCCTATGCATAGTTTTTGTTCCTATAAAACTTTTAACTGAACTTTTTTGACCGATTTCAACATTAAATAGCTCTTAAAATAATTCTTCGATTTAAAAACTCTGTTTCAGCATGTTTATCGAACATTTCTCTATAAAACTACGAAATTTCATATTTTTATATGTAATAGTATACTTAATATTAGCTGAGAAACACTTCAAGGCACAAAAAGTTCATTGACAGTGGTGGTTACTTTTTTTTTTTTTTTTAGAATAGAGAGATAATTTAAAATAAAGTGATCCCACTGTAAGTTACAACTATTTCCAAATAGTAATCTTCATTTAATAAAATCATACAAGTTTTGGGATTAAATAAGGTAAAGATTACTATTTGGAAATACTGGTACCCTGTCGGCCACAGCTGGACCACATTGATTTAAAACAGCCTACATTTATTCATGTACAAAAATTTACCTTAATTCAAATACATCCGTGTCGTCATCTTCTGGTATGAATGTATGTTCATGTTCAGTCCTAATCTTGGAAAGGCAAAATACTGACAACACACTTGGAAATGATGTCATGTTTAAAGAAAATATTCATTCATAAAACTAAGGGAAAAAAGGTTTTCATTTTATTCATGCCTTTTTTAAATTCAGCTTGGCTACTTTCTGTCACATCTGCAAAATGATTTTCATTGTAAATGCATAAATTTTCCTCAAAAAAGAAGGGGGCAGGATTTTAAAGTTATTACTTTAAACTAAATATACATTAAAAGTTATTATCATTATGTACCTATTTAAAACCAGGGTACTGTTTTAGAAATGGACTCTTTTAAGAAAAGAAAATGAGATGGACTTACTTGTAGAGTGTAGTTCTTATTTTTGGGTTAAGTTTGAGATCTTTATATGACGAGTATCTGGAAAAATCATATTAGGTCCTATTGTCAGGGAAACATGGTAACTTGGTGTATTATAAATAATTGCTGGAGAATAAAATGGTGGTGGAGGGGGGGGGGGGGCAAAAACAGGTTCAATACAATGTTTCTTAATATTCCAGAACAAAGCAATTTAATAGAAGAGAATGATCACATTAGCTCTCTACCAGGCAAAAACATACATACAAACAGAAATGCATTTTCATACTCGCGACTGGTGAGTGGATTTTCTGATGGCATGAGTGAATTTTTAGGCAGTCTTTGAAAAATTGCAGGCTATAAAAGATATGCTAAAAACTGTATTTTTTTTTACTAGTTAGCTATATGTTACATCTTTCCAAATTACTCCAATGTAAACATGGTATTAAGTTCTATCCTATACTAAACTTTCCTCTGTTGTATATATATTTTAATTACAAAAATATGAAAATGCATTGTAGTAATAATAATTAACTATTTTTGAGTCGTGTATATTTTGCCCTAACGATTTATAATTGTATGTTGCATCTTACTGCTGGTAAGATTTTCTGAAAATTCCCCAATCCTGTACATGCAATTGTAAAAAAAAATAAAAATACAGGTTTGTTTATAGAGTTGTATTTTTACTTTTCTTAAGCTTAAAAATGCTTTTAAATGGTAAAGATAATAAAAGAAAAAAATGCTATCAGAAACTACTTGCTTTGTTAAGCAATTTTGGATTATTAAAAACCTTGTGTTTCAGTTGTTAATGACATATTTTGCAGTATTCATGTACATGTGAGAAGTTCTAGATCCTTCATATCTGTCAACTGCTGCCGTTGTTTCTAGAAAATGGTTGACAGATCTAAATTTGGGTGATTCCTTGTTTGTCCTAGTACATGTCTCTATGTAATTTTTCTCTTAAGTCTTCTTAATGTGAAACTGTATTAAAACATATCATTTCTATTTATATCAGATACTTTTAAAATACTTTAAAATGTATTCATGTCTTAGTATTTAGGTATTATGTCAATCTTATTCCAAAATTATTTTTTAAAGAATAAAATTTATTTCTAGCATTAGATGTTATAAGTGTTCATTAATAAAAAGTCGTATGCCTGCTTGTATGAAATGTTTATCTCTAATTTGCTATAAGGAGTCATCTATTATTTACATCATGCAAATTTCATGATTTTTTTACCTTTCTCTTCTCCTATGTCACAGATAATCATATTCGAATGACACCCTTTTTATTGCTGGGATGTCACATTTTTTGCAACTGTTAAATTAGAACTATATTTGATTGAAACAACTGTAATTATGATTTTATTATTTTAAAATATTTTACAAATGTATAGCAAATTAAAATAAACTTTGAAAATATTCTCTCATTTTCACTAGCTGTAATATATTAAACATAGTGAGTGTGTGAATGGACTTTAATTTCAATCTTTGATATTATTTATCACTGGCTTGCAACATATTCTGTCCATACAAATGCTAGTCCTCTGCAATCCTTGTTCTAATATATTAGATGAAGTAGTGTAATGGTGCAAAAATTTTGTATTTACATGAATCTATATCAAACTAGGAACATATCTGTTTCCATAAAAATAAATAAATAAATTATAGACTTAAAAATACTTAGGCCAGATTATACTATTTCAGATCAATTGGTTTATCTAACTTTTATGTTTGCAGGATTTTTTATTTTTTTTAGTTACGAACTGCAGTTATTTTGACCTACCTATTTCATATAGAGATTATTATTGGAAAACCCCACTTTTTCTATGTATCAAGGAAGCAGCAGTCATATTGTTTGACTCCACTTCTGACATAAGCCATTTAGATAAAATGTCACAGATTATTAAATATGGAAAAATGAATTATTATGGTCCTGAAATAATAGAAAACTTTTTCAATGTTAGCTAGAAAGCTGTTGGAGGGTCAGGATGGCAAATCTGTTACCTTTCCCTGTGTGAAATTTATCCTAGTTTCATCAGTATGCCTAACTAATTGTTTTCATATTTTAGATGTGGTGACATAATGCATTAACCCACTTTTCTCAACCTCCTGTCACACCTTGTGTACCCATTGCTCCCTTTTCAAGTCTTATGTAATTAATGAATGATCCCCTAAGTTTCAAAATATTTTTTTACCACAAGAAAATCTAAAATGTATTTGATTTGTTTATTTTCATTTAGATAAGTACAAAGAATATATTGAATTTTGGGATGATGTTTATGGCTTTAAAATGTCCACCATGAAGAAGGATGTCATTAAAGAAGCAAATGTTGAAGTAATCAAGCCTGAAGTAATTTGCTGTGAACCTGTAGTTGTCAAGGTTCGAAAAATTGTTTCTTTTTCATCATGCTCATTTTAAAATTCTCTCTCTGTATAAGGGTCTCTGTGTGTGTATATACATATACAGGAACATAGCTAAGAAATTAAGACTATTAGCCAACACATTAGCCAAATTTGAAATTCATTAGCCAATTTTCAAGTGTTAGCTAAAAACTGCATTGAATATTTTTTAAATGATATTAGTTTCTTATATATATAATATTCAGGGGTCGGTCCAGGAAAACTTTGGGGCCTATTTAGCGCCCCTTCACAAAAATCTATTTAATAAAACAGTTTCCTTCACAAAATCCATTTAATAAAACAGACAACTTCACAAAAATCCATTTAATAAAACAGACCCTTCACAAAATTCTTCTAAATAAAACAGTCCCCTTCACAAAATTCCTCTTAATAAAACAAGACCCTTCACAAAATTCCTCTTGATAAAATAGGCCCTTCACAAAATTCCATTCCAAAAAAACATACTCTTCATTAATTATTTTCATTTTCTTAGGTTTTAAAATGTGTAATTTGTAAAGAAAATAAATTCACCAGAAAGGAAAACTTTAGCAGAAGAATTTAAAGAAGTTATTATTAAATGCTTGGTTTGAATTTGAGTAGCTGGATTTCATATTTCGTAACAAAATGTCACTTTTCACAAAAATATAATAAATTTCACAAAAATATGATAAATTTCACAAAAATAACTTTTACTATTCACAAAATGGGCCCAAAGAAAAAAAAGAACCTGCATCAACCCTTGAATATATAAAACTTAAATTTTACAATAATGATTATAAAAATTGTTATTTATAAAGTGCACCATATCATAGCAATTTACTTTCCCTTCGATTTTATTTGAAACATTAAAAAAAAATTTGGTGGCATTTGTACCTATTTTTATGAATTCCTCAGAGAAGCTTCATAAGCACTCTTCATAATAAAGATATATGTATTTCATCGAATATTGCCAGCATAAAACCTAAAATTTGCATACACTGCTTATAACATATGGAAAAAAAACTCAGGACGATTGAAATATATTTAGATAACCAAGAAATTAATTAAAATTAAACAAAATTAGACAAAAAAATTAATAAATAACAAAAACAACTCACCAAATAAATAAAATTGACAAAGATGCTACAGGATGCAAAATTTAGTGCCCATTTGTCTTGAAATAGCTAAGTAAAATGAGGCAAAAGCAAACTAGAGAGAGAGAGAGAATAATATATATACAATGGCGTAGCTACATATTCAGCACCCTGGAGCAAGAAAAATTAATGCACCCTCTTGTCTCTGAGGAATTTTTGGAAATTTTTGTTTTATTTTAGGTATAAAATTCATGTAGAAGGTTCGTACGGGTGCTTACTTTTGGATACCACTAATTCCATAAAGAAAATTCTCCTTTAATTACTTAATTGCAGAATCTTGCATTTAAATAAGGAAAGATTTACTTTTAGGAAATGCTGCTATTCCAAAGTAAGCATACGTACGAGCTTTAATATTACTTATTTTCTATTGAAATACTTACTTAATTTATTCTAAATTCTAGGCAATTTAACAGTGAGATATTAAATGCAATAAATTTAAATAAAATAATAAAATAAATTATAATTCATTAAGTACCTAGTATCTACTTATATTTACAACGTATGGGGCCGGATTTACGTTTTATATGCGACCATGAGCCCAATGCTATACCTGCCAACTTTTCTTGTTCATTTCAAGAATTTCTGATTTTAGAATTTTAATAAAGAAACACACTATCGTGGAAAATTTTTTAATTTTGACAGCATATTACTTGAAGCATTTCGATGAAAAGTAAAAACTATGAAAAAGAAGAAAAGATACATGCCTATACATCATTACAATGTAGTGATGTAATTATAACTATTGAAAAAAAGTATCTTTAACATTCAGATTTTTGTCAAAGCCCAATTAAGGCACTTTGAAAGTCTAGGCTCAGTATTATTACGTGGACGTCCCAACTATAATATTATAATTAAACTCAAACTTCGACATCCCCGCCCTCCCCTATCTTTTCCAAAACTCATGAAAATATTTGCACAAATGGTGAAAATCTTTTTTTTTTTTTTCTTTTTTTGTATTTAAAATTTATTTTTAAAACACAATAGCAGGTCCATAATAATTACATAATGGGGCGAACTTAGCATTTTTTCACATCCCTCAAATTAGAGTGCCGCCGAATTAGATATAATCCTTAATAAAATTTGTAATGGGAAAGAGGGCCACCATTTGCCCATAACCTGCAGAATATACTTAAAAATAGAAGTTCTAAATGAAATATAAAAACATGTATTGAAACATGATTGTTTAAAGTATTTCTCACAGGTTTATTAACGATTCTTTTAATAACTACATATAAAACAGCATACTCTCTGCATTAATAAAACAAAGATGTTTATCTAATCTGTCTGTCGGTTGGCATAATCTAGCGCATGTAGAGGTCTGAAAATTTGGATGAGGATAGACGAAGACAGGACTTAATATAGTTGAGGCTCAGATTTTCCAGTTTTTGATATTTAACCGATATTTTAATTAAAAACCATAAGGTAGATCGCAAAATGGCCAGTTTCCGTCGTTCTGCGGATTGTGCCTGTGCATTTACGGGTTTCCTCGGATTGTCATGCAATATGAAAGCGAAGCGTTCGTTTTTTTTATGCACTTTGAAATCACAATCACAGAATCTCTCACACAGTTACAAAAAAAAAAAAAAAAAAGAAAGAAAGAAAGAAAGAAAAACACGAAAATTTTCGCCTTACGTTCCCAGTTCAAACGTATCTTTCGTTAAAAAAAATAATAATTATTATATTTAGTATTTCAAAAAGCATTTTTATTTCAAGTTTTCAGTTTTTCTGCATTTTGAGTCGCATCTGCTTCTTGAAAGAAAAAACCCCACTTATTCGTGGCATCTTTCCTTTTTGAACAGTCTTTAATAATAATAATAATAATAATATTTACTTTAAAAATATATAAAAAGCCGAAGTTCGATTTCAAGTTGTTTTCGTGTTTTCAGATTCCTTTTCAAGTTTTCTATTTTTTTTTTCCTTAGATTTTAAAGCTACCGCATATGCTAGCCGAATGGAAATATCAAGGAATTAAAATACCTTCTTATTCACCGTACTTTTCTGGTTTTGATATTAGCTTTGGTTTTGAAAAATAATATTTACTTATTTCGGAAAAAAAAATTCAGGGTCGATGCGCATTCGTTTTCTAATTTAAAAAAGTTATTTCCTTTTTTCAGACGAAGAAGATACCCACTTACTCTAGGTCTTTTACTGGTTTTAACAATTTCTTTGGTGTCAAAAACTATTAAAATTTACTATTTCTAAAAAATTAATTTCTTGAAGTCGTTTCATGGATTCCACAAACATTTGTTTTTTCTCGGTGCCTTTGAATATAGCGTTTCCCCTTTTAAGAGAATTGCGCTTTTGAACATTTTCCGAGGTGTTTTCGTTTCTGCATATGTCCGGGAAAACTTCCACATTTTCAACACAAGTTATCAACACACTGGAAGATATTCTTTCGCATTTTAAAATAGTGTGTGTGTGAAAGGGGAAGGGGCGGGGGTGCTGGTGTGCATTCTATTTTATTTAGATTTTCTCAGGACCTTTTAGTCAGATTTCAAAGTTTGATATATGTAAGCGTCAGAAATTAAACCAGCAAGCACTATAATGGGATCCCGTACCCATTCTTCGTAGTTTGGAAACATTTTTGTTTAATAAATACAGGGTGAATCTAAACTCTTGGGCAAAATTTTAAGGGGTGATAGTACACATCAAGACAAACAATATTAAATAGGAAACTAAGGGCACCAAACGTCTTCCGAAAGAGATAGACGCCATTAAAGTTTAGGGTCCAAAATTTCAAATGATTATAAAAAACGGAAATATTGGTCGATTCGTTTGCAGTTTTCGCTAAAACTATAATCTTTATGTCAGTATTTTCTTAAAAATAAATTTTAAAGATAAAGTTCAAAAAATGCCGATAGAGGGCGCTTTAGACTTTGGAGTAATGAAAAACTATTTTTTACCGTTATTTTCTGTATCTCATTAAATGCTTTCAAAAGCTTAGACTTAAACTTAAATTTTTAGCTCAAAATCTGAATCTTTGGGAGTGATTAAGTAGCGCAAACTGAACTGCGTTCAGGAGTTGAAATTTGAAACCCCCCCCTCTCCCCCACTCCTAAACACAGTTCAGTTATTCCCGATCTTGGTGTCGTAGACCAGGCAGAAACAATATGAGTTGTAATTTTCAAACTGGACGAAAAATGTCCGGGCCAGGATTCGAACCTGGAATCTCTTGAAGCTGCCATGCTCTACCAGCTGAGCTATCCCGGTTGAATCTGAAGGGCATAATTCATCCAGATTCAACCGGGATTGGTAGAGCATGGCAGCTTCAGCCAAGAGATCGCAGGTTCGAATCCTGGCCCGGACATTTTTCGTGCAGTTGGAAAATTCCAACTCATATGATTTCTTTACCAATTCGAATAATTGTGTTAAAATTAATCCAGGCAGAAACTACTACCCCTTACACGTAAAATAAACGATAGAATAATGACATTTTTTAAATTTTTTCTTTAAAATTTATTTTTAAGAAAATACTGACATAAAGAATAGTTTTAGCGAAAACTGCAAATGAATCGACCAATTTTTCCGTTTTTTATAATTATTTGAAATTTTGGACCCTAAACTTTAATGGCACCTATCTCCTTCGGAAGACGTTTGGGACCCTTAGTTTCCTATTTAATATTGTTTGTCTTGATGTGTACTACCACCCCTTAAAGTTTTGCCCAAGAGTTTAGATTCACCCTGTATAAAATCATACAAATCCCAGGTTCCTATGCAAAAATAGACCAGACTGTGCATAGCCACTGCCATCAAGAAACACTCAAGCCCAACTGACAAGAATGTGACGTCATCGCTAATGGACCAACTTCTCACATATCAGTTATGTGGAGAGAGAGTGCCTCACTAGTTTAAAGAGAACTTTCAAACAATTACTTCACACAAAGCTTGATTTTTTTCTAATTTTTTAGATAAGTGTTCTGGGATGTTTTAATATATCCTCATTTAAGTAGATATATTTTGTTAATTTATTCTAAATGCCTATAAATAGAAAGTTACTCAAATCTGTCAAAATCATGATTTCAATCTGCATAATTTTTTTAAAGATATCTAATTACGAAGGTAATAATTATGTTGATTATATAAGTATGAGTATATAAGTTTGCGAATTACCACGATAACGGTGGTTACGATAATTAAGTTAAGAATATTTCTGCAAAATGATTATACTCTCAGAAAATTAATAAAAATTCTGTAAATTAAATATCTTTAAAATTATTATGAAATGATTTTTTTAAAACATTTAAAAAAATAATCATTATATTTTTTTTTATGGAATATTCTGTGGGCTTTTGTTCAAAAGAATTTAAATTTATAAATCGTATGTAGAAAAAAAATTAAATATTTTTTTTTTTTTTTTTAATATAAGTTTAAAGCACTGTTGCTTTCAGTATTTTTTAACAAATAAAGGTAGCTTGTATATAAGTATCTGAAGTGTTACAATCTTACTCAAAAAGAGTATACGGAAAAAAAGAAGTCAAAACTATTAATTTCCCAAGGAGATATTTTAAAAATAAGAATACTTTCCACTCCCATGTATTTAACATTAGCCAGGGAATTTGAGATCTGTCTGGCCAACTACTTTAAGGCGGTTCTCCAAAAAAAAAAAAAAAAAAAAATCTTCTTAACAATGCGAAAAAATGTTACACCTATTCTGACTTGATTTTAAATGTAATAGCATAACACTTGCAGGAGTAACTATTAAAGTAATTTGTAATTTGGCAGGTTTATTATTATTATTATTATTTCTCGTTGAATTAATTAAATCTTCAGTTATAAGCAATTGTTCTGTTGTGACAGCAGTTCTCCCACGCTGTTGTACCTTTAAATTTGGTTCAAAATGCCAACTTTGACAGCATTTTCTGCCTTTATCGTAATATGAAAAAAAAAAGTTCTATTCCATAGTTTCTGAATACTGGTACCACTAAGAGCAACTGTCAATTTCACCTGTTAGCGAAAAACATTGAATTAAAAAATGTGTCAGAAAGTATCCCGGAGAACTGCCTTAATAAAGATTTTACTACTTCTTGATACACATATTTCTTTCTTCATGCACTTATTTTATTTTTCTTTCCTAAAATATTTCTTTTAAAATTCAAGCAAAATATTCAAAGTCTTGATAAATTATGCATTTTAATTTCTGACATTTTAAATGCTATATGTATAGCACAAGCTCATTTTGTGTAATTTTTTCTATAATAATGGAAATGATTTTTTATGACCGTAAAAATAATATTGCAATTTCTTATTTTTGCTAGATGTATTAACTTAAATTCACTATTTATTCATGAAGTAATAAGATTTTCTACATTATTAATTACCATTTTCAAAAAGGTACTATCTAAAAAGTTTTGAAAGCTGGAATATTTGCACATTGAAAAATACCTATGTTTGACTAAATATTAACAATAGATAAAAATGTTATTTTATATTAATGAGCATGGTTTGACATGGTTGCATGTATTTCTTTTCACTGTATTTTGCAATAATCTATTCAATTTGAAAAATCCCCAAAAAATGACATTAACATCTAATGTTTAGAAAACTCTGACTTTGCTTCTCTTCTGTATAAGATAAAAATAAAATTGCAGCCGTTTAACAAGAGTTTTATAATTTTCCTGATTGTAATATTCATTGTAATGAGACAAAATAACGTAAAATGTAATAAAAAATACACTGAAAAAAAAAAAATGTTGATTAAACAGTATAACAAAACAGCTGGGATGCCTGTATTATACTGTTTAATCAACAATTTTTTTTGCAGTGTACATTTTTCTGAAAAATGCATGAATACAAAAGTTATTTTATGTGCAGATTTTCATATTATAGATCACGGAGGAAGATAGATGAAGGGGAAAGTAACGTTGAAATTTTACAATACAGTTTTTCTCCTCATAGATGGCGCTACGGTAAACTGACGGCTGTCTTAGCCTGCTTCTGCAATGCTTTTCAATGCAAAAAGCATTCATTTTTTAAATGTTTTTGATTGAAAATTTGAACTTTAAAAAAGTCAAACAAGTAGAAATTTCATTAAATAAAGTTTTCTTCTCAACATGCATATATTTTAATAGATATTTGGCGTTTCGATTGCCTTTTATAACTCTATAAAAAAAGAGTTCATCCTGACAAAAACATCTGAATAATCATTTAAAAATAAATATCACGGATATTGTACTGCGAAGAAATACGGAATGGACGTATAATTTTTACAGATTAAAAGTATTATTCAAATTTTCTGAAATAAGTTTTAATCTTGCTTATATATCGATAACCTTTGAATAATTTAATAACTCATAACTTTTTATATCTATGCAATTAATATTATGTACATTTAAAAACAAATTTTTATCTTAATTATTTGGGAAATAAAACTTGAATAAATAATAGGGTCTATTAACTAATTTTTGCAAGAATCGTAAATTGTGACTTTAATATAATGTTAGTTATGAATGGTCCAAAAACTCTCTTTTTTTTTTTTTTTTTTTTTTTTTAATCATACATAAATGCTTCCTCTTTCATACACACTTACACACTGCTACAGATAGAAAAGGTAACATACTTACCTTACAATTTGAAAATTATACAGTTATTAAAAACAATATATACTTAAATCTTTTTTTCTTTGTGAATATTAAATTTGTTATTTAAATTAGTTCTTTTTCCTAATTTACAATCAATAAAATTTTTTGATTTAATTGAACAGCCAAGTAATGAAATTAAATTTTTAAATTACACTTATGAGAGAGGCATATATATATATTTTTTTAAATGAGTTCTTGCATTTGCACTTCTGAATGAAGCCCCAAAATACTTTTTAGTATAATATATTAAAGTATAATATAAAGCACTCACCTTTGGAGCTCTAAACATACTTAAATTTTTTTCCCCTTCGATTTTTCTTTTTTTTATCTCATCATCATAGCCCGATTTACATCCCGGAATAAAACATTTATACCCCATCTTAAATTTATGACATATAATTGCTATAATTAAAAATAATCGAGTAAAATACTTTCAGAATTTAACATGTAATCTAATGAGATTCTGTTTAAAGACAGCCGCCAAAATTTTACAGCGCCCTCTTTCGTTAAAAAAATCTGACTTGCATTTTCGATATCCTGGCCTATTCTAGTTTCCCCTCCAGGTTCTTTCTCCGTGTTATAGATATTATTTTTATTTTATGATATTAAGTTTAAGTAAACGTTTACAAACAATTAATTACAATTATGTTACATTAAATTTATACTATGCACAAATATCCAATACAAGACAATATAAAAAAAATCATTGTTATTATTTCACTGAAAAAATAAATTATGTTATCTGTTAGTTATTACGATATGATTAATTTCCGTAATAAAATAACTACATTTTAAGTTGGCAATATTTTATCTTTTGTTGACATTTACTGAAAATGTCAATGGGAAACTTAAGCCTAGCTTTGAAAATTTCACAACTTGAAATCCATAATTAGACTTTTTTTCCGTTTAATAATTCGACTGTTTCTATATGAGAATATATAAAAATATTACTTTTAAAATCAAACTAATCAGATTTTTTGAGTTGCAATTTGATATCTTTTATGTTTTTTCAGTGACAAAATAGTTTTGCCTCTTAATTCTGACCTCTGCAGTTTCTTAATTCAATTATAATTCCAAAGTCAAGTGTATTTAATAAAATAGCCTTTGTTCTTTCAATATTATTAATTCAAAATATGACAATTCACAAATTATTTATTTGCTTTAAATGAAAAAAAAAATTAAAAGATCTATTAAATTTTTCACAAATACATTTAATATTTTTTAAGAAAAGACACACCGCTAATTATAATTAATATAACAAGAAAAGGAAATCTTGCTAAATACATAGATTAAGCCACACTCCTCATCTTCAAGAACTCGCACAATTTAATAACACTATTATTCCTATTATGAATGCAATAAAAATAATATTTTAATTTGTATATAACATTCTAAACAATTATATGAAAAGTCCATCCATGTTAACTGTGTTTCAAGAGCGTCGTTTGTAACCTTTTCTTAGAAAAATTTGCTGTATAAACTTAAAATTTTGTCACATAAATGCACTTTTAGTGAAACAGATGTGAAAGGACTATATGATTAAAGTATTTTAAACCTTAATACTCATGGATAATTTACATATTATGTTTATGCATTTATAATACTTATACTTTATATATAATTTTCAATGGAATTAGTATATATAAACACAAATTGTACTTAAAAAAAATACACCTAAAAGCTTTTCCACCTTTTATTTTAGCAATAGTTCAATAACCTTTAATTTTAATGCTTTCAATTTAAGATCACTTAAACTTGTGTGACAGAGTGATTGATTTGATTGAATGTTCGATAACACAACTGGTAAGAATCATGACAGACATTATCGTATTCATCTGATTAAAAATCATCTACACATCATGCGCACACATATAGTACATAATTGAATGTATAAACACAAATATATAGATGGATAGATGTAGAGCAATGTAACAAAAATATTCCCATTAATGCCATTCAGTATTGAAAAGAGTTAGGACAATCTTATATAATTGAATCCATAATCAGGCTATTTTTTAAATATCCCTAAGGAAAATTACAATGTCCAAAAGATAACTGTCAGAAAATTCATATCTTACTTATAATAAAATCCAAAAGCGAGAAAGTGTCTGTAACGGTACCGGGCTGTACCACTCTGATCTGCGAGTCGACCGTAGTTAAATGCCATGTTAGGCTTACTGAAAAATATATGCTAACACATAATAACACTAAATGATAATATCTTCTACTTGAAATAATGTCTGTTCAGCATATTTTCGTATAAAACATGTATATCATATCCAGTTATAATGTTTTAAGTTTTAAATTAAAAATAACAGATTAAACATCCGATTATCTGATGTAAATAAACGAATAATGTTGCCATTCAAAAACACAAATCTCATATCTAGAAAAAAAAAAGGAATGACTCTTTGAACGTTTCATTAAAATATCCAATTATGTTCTTAAAATATTTGTAAAAGCATATTAAAGTCTTTAAATATTTAAAGGATTTTTTAAAATTTATTTCTGTAAGCATTTTATTCCTGAAAGCACTTTTTCAGAAATAGGGATGATACCTTTCGAGGCTTTGCGATGATCTACCAGCGGTTTAGATTTCGTTCGTAAATACTATTCTGGCACCATCTTCTGACAATAAATACAAATTATACGTTTCTGTTGGAAAAAAAAAAAAAAATTAATAATACAACTTTATTATAATTTACATAATAATAAAGTTGTAAAATAATATAAAATGTACATAAGCATATTTTTAGAATAAGAAAATTCAGGATGTATTGATTTATTACAAGATCAACTTTTTTTAATGATTTAAATTATTTTTATTATTAATTTTGAAAGGGAAATATTTGACTTTGTGTAAAAATTAATGCATTCTTTTAGATTATGAAGAAACTAAAAGATCGTTTTCGTATTATTGAGAGCGAAAATTAATACCTATAATTTACTTACCATAGTTAGTTATTGAGACCTTAATTAATTATTGAGATCATTATTAGGATTAAAATTTTAATTATTCAGAAAAATATTTGGAAATTTTGAGTTGAAAAACCAAAATAATGGAAAAGATTACGTTTCGTAAAATTTACCATTAACATAACTACCATTAACAGTAAAATTTACCATTAACCCTCTATATTACCTAATATTACCTTAACGGTTCAGGTCAGTTTTCCTTATTGTCGATAAACAGTATATGGATATTTTTATCAATTATTTAAAATTTTAACTGAAAACCCCAATTTCTACCCACCGTCCTAGGACGGGAATTTACACTAGTCATAATATAAACATGCAAGATTAGGCGTGTATTTATTAGCATTGAATTAAGAGAAGAACATAATAAGTATACTGAGATGAATAAAATTTTCTTTATTAATTAAAGTAAATATTTTCAGATTGATTTTGCATACACTAATTATGTCATATTTATTTCGAATTTTACAAATTATAAATGTTTTGTCCAAATATAATCTCAACGAGAGCAAAATTCGAAAGTTTGATCGTAGTAAGACAATCTCTATAAAGCAACTTTTTAATTTATAGATTGAAAACGAAAACAGACAGCAACTACAAAATAATAATAATAGTAATAATATTCAAATATTGTACTTGCCTTTGATGAATTTATTATCTTTAGATTGTCTTGGAATCACAGCAATCTATATTTTTACATATCTTCATTTTTTGGGAAACGATACACTAGCATATGAGGTCGTCCATTGTCGTAATTTCCATTGCATCCCATAACGAAAGACCTCTGTGGCATGATTGTATGCCGAAAACCCAGAATAAGATACTCTTTATTATATTTATACGATTTATAGATGAGGAATAAAAATTCCGTTACTTCAAAAAAAGAAATATGTTTGTTTGAAATGGCACGCCACAAAACAATGAAAGTGAATGAGGCAGACGATCGGTCGACTAACAGTGACTTCAGGAGAACATTTTCAGAGCGTCATTCGGCCTTGATTGTCTCGATGGCAACGGCATAGCATGCCTGGTGTACACTGCCGAAGACAATAGGGCATAGTATAAGTGGGCTTTTACAATGGAGTTTTAAGTTAATGTATAGTCATCAAAAAGTCTTCATTAATTCTTTATAGTAATTAAGTTTTTTTAACGGACTTGGCCATTTTAACATGACTATGCTTCTATTTCGGTAAAAATAGTCAAATTTTAGATTAAATTCTAAGTAATATCATGAAGTTTCATGCATTTGAGAAGCTGAGCATTTCCTTTTCGTGTAATCGTGTGACGATAATCTTTTTCCTATTAAAAAAAAACCTTTTCTCTCTTTCGGATAAAAAATGCTTATGATCTTCGTTTAAAATTTGCCTTATCTTTAAATTAAAAATCGTCCTGGGACAGGTACCATGTGACATATGCCAAAATCCTACGCTGTCTACTTATTTTATAAACTGTATTGACAAATGCATGTTTAACTTCCACACGAAAAAAAAAAAAATTCTAATTTTTTTTTCTCGGTTTTTTGTTTGTACGATGGTCAATAAATTCCTCCAGATCAAAATAAGACACTACTGTTTTCTTTTTAATAAATTAATATAATGACCAAAGAACTAAATCGATGTTGTGACATCCTGCTTCTTAACCCTTTGACAGCGGCAGTACTGCTATCGGTCCATGGAATGCACATGTCTTCCCATATAATAGTGGTAATTGGTAACCCACGGTCCACTGGGTGAAGACCCTTAATCTAATTGATCCATGGAAGGTTCTATAGTGTTAACTCGAATGATGACTGAGATTTCGCATCTTGCATTTGGAAAAAGTTAGCGTATTACGAGAATTAGTCATCAAATGTGTCTAAGCATTTAAGTAAGTTTAAAAATCTTTCTGCTCTCGTTGTCTCCAACGATAAAATTTCAAATAAAATCAGACATACTGGAATAATGTTAATGAAGTTACTTAAAATGGCAATGTGGTGGTGTGAATTAAAACTTCGCGAATTGAAGTAATTTATTTTAAACAAGTATAAAAGTGCATGTTTCTAATCAAGGAAGTTGAGATCAAGAATAAGTTAAAACAAGGTAAAATATCATAGGAAGATGAAATCATAACAAGTATGATCCATCCATAAAAACTTGTTAATCCTAATTTTTAAAAAAATTACAAGTATTTTTACAAAATTTTATTTCGCTTCGCTCTTTCAAATTTTGCGTCCTTATGATTCGTGCGCCTGGAGCAGTTTGCTCCAACTGCTCCATGGTAGCTACGCCCCTGTATATATACGGTGTAACCTCTGAATAACAGTTACCCGTGGGACTGGTGAAAAGTGGCCGCTCTTCAGAGCTGGGTGTTATTCAGAGGTTTCAATTTAAAAAAATGTAAATAGTACATAAATTTAAATAGAAATACACGGTCATTTTAATTAATCCTCATTGTTTTAATACATTAAAAAAATCAGTGATTTGCAGTTGCTTTGTTTTTTTGCTGCAAATATCTTTCTTCAGAGAAATAACAATATGAGTTGTTTTGCTATACAACTCATCATCATTATGATTTAATGCAAAATTTTGGATTTCATGAATTTTCATCAAAACTTCGGTATATGTGTTAATATACTAATGTGTTAATACTAGAAGGAATTGTACTCTTAAGTTATACGAAGGAGCCCAAATAAGACAGACTGCAGTAAAGTTGAACAAAGAAATGATCAATCAGAAGTTTCCAGAAAACTGAAATTTCCAAAGACGCTCAATAGTTACAGAATTCATCTCTTTGTTGTTCCCAAATGGAAGTGCTCCCCCCCCCCCCCCCCCCCATTGAAACTTTCACAGCAATTTCGATGGACAAATGGAGATTTTCAAGACCCCTACACCAAAGAAAAAAAAGTAGAAAAAAGACTGTGTGGTCACTTCACATTGTTCGTTTAACAGATTATTTGTTGTCGGTTGTCCCATTGTCCTCAGTGAAACAAAATTCTTTCTGTGCACTCTGTCCCTCCCTCTTGAATCCTGGAAATTTATGACATCTTGAGGCAGAAGTGATTATTAAAATTATGAAGATATTAGTTTTTGAAAAAGGATTAAGTGTTTAAGAGATTAAGTGACTTTTTGTTGACATATCAAGTATATTTTGTTTGATTTGCTTCACATTTCGGTTTGAAAATAAATATGAAATTGTACCAGGAGCTCTTAATTTTTTTTTCTCATGTCTTTTGAGCGGCTGTTGTTCAGAGTTCCTTATTTAAAGGTTCGTATTAATGTTAATGCCATGGCACAAGTTTGGATCCATCGATATGTGGCTGGTATTCAGAGGTTATCTTTGTTTAGAGGTGACTGTTCAAGGAGGTTTCACTGTATATGTATATATGAGGTTGGCATGTAGATTTTCTGTCTGTCATATGTGCGAAAAATTGTTTGACGCCCTTTTGTAAAAGAAAATAAGAAATATTTCTCATGTTAATCACAAATTATGGCACACTTTTCAATTTCACTATGTTTATTTCCAGTCTATCTTAACAATACATCAAAATCTCATTAAAATTGCTGCATAGACACTCAGGAATTTGTTATAGATGTTATTGCTTGACTTATAATGAATTCCAAACATTCAGTATTAGCCTGCAATATTGTCTATTTTATGCTGTTTACTTAAATAATACTTTTAAAAGTTATAACCTTTTTAATATTGAAAAAAAATATATTAAACCATATGCAAAAAGATTTCAAATTGTAATAATCTTAGTTAATAATAGTTTAGTTTTTTGATGCCATTGCAGAAATAAAAATCTGTTATTACAAATGCAGGTCAATAACAAGCATAATAAAACTTTTCCAGTAACATTTTAAAATGTACTTTTGATTGGAATTATAAAAATTATAATGTGGAAGAGCAAATAAGTATGGATGAAGTCATGAATATTTTTCAACTTGAGTCAAAAAATTAAACGGATGGATTAATTAAATACGAGAACTAAAGATACCAAAACTTATAGAAAGATTGGTTTAAAATATCTGACTTTCACTCATCTGATTTAAAATACATCGTTTCACAATTTCACTTTAAATTATTAAAAATACAAATGTAAGAAAAAATAATCTTATAAATCAAAAGATCTTATTTAAACATCAAAGAATTGTTTCTAATTTACACCTACGAAATATGCTGCTTTGCTGATTAAAAAAATGCTATTGGCGAAATTTGTGCCAAATCTCTATTGCT
Organism: Maratus michaelseni; assembly: GCA_963931845.1. Lineage (NCBI taxonomy): Eukaryota > Metazoa > Arthropoda > Arachnida > Araneae > Salticidae > Maratus > Maratus michaelseni. Next base: position 203,324,783 of record OZ007592.1, read on the forward strand.
AAGTTATTGCGTGTTTTTTCTTTCAAACAGAAAAAAATTCCAGATTAATTTCATATTTTTATTAAAATGTAATATGTTTTATTGGACTGAATATTAGTGTATGCATATTTTTTTGCTCTATGGACTCTATTCAGATTGTCTCCAGAAATCTACCACCGGTGAAAATGACGTACGCTCTAAACTTTTGTGATTTATGCACTTTAATTGTACTCTTTTTATCTATTTTTTAATGTAATTTTCGAACAGTTTGAAATTTATTCTTGGTAATTAGATGGGTGTCTTGTCACCTTTATAAGTACCTTCTGTGAAAATTATAATGACATCCGTTAAATATTTTTGAGTTATGTTTGAAGAAAGGTTTAAATATCTATCATAGCTATATATGGGCAAAGTAATATTGTGCTGTGTATGAGTCTTCGTTTTCACTCAGACAATTACTTATATTTCTTATAAAAAATTTCATTAATAAAATTTTATGCACTATAATTTTATATCATGACATAGTTCAGCTATTCTAGTGAGCTTCAATTTCATGCTTGTTATAAAGAGCTGATGTTTATGGTTATGTGTTCTTGTGATTTATAGTAGCTTGTCTTGTTCCAAACTATGTTAAATTTATTCTTACATTAAAAATTGCATTCGTGTTTATCAGCAATCTTTTGTAGAAATATATTAAATACTTTTCAGTCAAACATTTTGCTCTCATAGATTATATTAAATTCTCATTAGTCATATTATATTATAATAAATGTTTTCAAAAAGTAATATTGAAAATTTTTTGTCTGTCAACTACTTCCCATTTCTTTAGCAGCAAACTCTTTTATTTTAAAATTATGTTAAATTACATGTGTAAGAGTTAACCTGGGAAATGCTAAACATTTAATTATGATTGAATTTTTGTTCTATCAGATTTCACTCTAATGGAATTCAACTGTATTTATTCTCTGTGGAATTTGAAAAATATTGAGCTGTACGTTAGTAAATCTTTGATTGGTGTGTAGAAAAACTACAAGTAAATGAAGATCCTTTTCAGTGAAATAATACATAATCATAACAAAATTACAGAATGTCTTATGAATATTTTTATATTATTATGTTTTATAACCTTCTAAAAAATATTTTGGGTAGAGATTAGAGAATACACCTGAACAAATCAGTCAATTTAATTTTTTTTTCTGTATGTGTGTTTAACTTTTAACACCAACAATTTGATGGCAGAAACAATATTTATCATTCAACTAATTTAATTTTTTTGTTTTATTTTAGGAATTGGACATTATGCAATGCAAGCCTGAAAATTCAGAGTTTTGTTCAACTTTTGAGCTTAAAATGACCCGCGACTGTAGTGTTACAGCATTAGTTGGTTACTTTGACTGTTATTTTGAAAAAGGCTTGGACCATAAAGTAATTATCTTTTATTGCCAATTAAGCTGTAAAATTATATTCACTTGAAATTACTATTTTTAACTATTTAAAAAAAGTAAGTATATATGCAGTTGTGTTTTTTTTAACCTTTTATAGTTTTTTGGGATAATAGTTTTCACCATTGCCTTTTAAATGGTTAATGAGTCTTATTCATTCTTTGGTGCATGCACATATAGCCCAGCATTCATATTCGTTCTTCTATTTTGCTATAAATCATTGCCTAGATTTTTTTTTTTGTTTGCTATTGGAGCATGAAAAATGTCATTTTTTCTGTCTCTGGAATAAATCATTTAATCTCTGTTTACAAAGGGCTAAAATTGAAGTATACCTATTACCTGTAGTACTTTCTAGCACTACGAGAGCAGAAGGAATTTTTTCTTCTACTTCCGTAGTGCTATAGGATGACCCTTTTATATGTCATGAAAAAAAAATTATTTCAAAACAGGTTGTGTTAGCTTCTTCTATATGCTGTATTTAAAAAGTATGTTTCCTTGGTAATGTGAGAGAAACCTTCAGAAATTTTGTTAAAATATTTAAAAAAAAGTGTCATTTAAATTTAAATTTTAAAACAACTTGAACTTAAAGGGATTAAAATGAATTAGTTTTTCCTCTTAAAAAGCTTTTTTTGTTAATACTTTTATGTCTGTATGCATATGTATAATCATTTTGTTTTAATTTCTTGTTCTTAATTTTACTTATTTATTTTATTTTGTGTATTGCAGATGTTCTAAATATTTTGTATTTTAAGAAAAAAACTCATTGAAACTTTATTTTTTTCCCATGTGGTATTTTACGATATAAAAATTATATACAGGTGAGCCAACAGTCCTTAGAAAAACTGTAAGGGGTGCTAGAGCATTCCATAACAAAAAATCTTTGTGCAGGAGATCAGGGTCATAATCCATTTATTCAGTCAAAATACTGGGTGTGTCACTCCAGTTTTAACCGAGAATTTTGTTCGCAACTTTAAAAACAATGAAGATGTTTTAAGAAAATTTGCAAACCTTTTTTTGTGTGAAATGTAACAATATCATGACAAGTGGTGGAAGTGGGTACCATCTACATCCAAATATCATTGAATTAGATGTTTCATATTTCTAAATTTAATTAATATTACACACAGTCTCACTGCTAGAAATATTGTTTTGTGCACTTTCAGTGCTTTTCACAATGTCATTTTACTTCACAAAAAGCAAAGTAATTCAGATAACATTAATTAATATCTTCATTTTGAATAAATTTAGGAATAATGGTTGTGTTCTGATTATAGTGAGACACACTGTATTTTTAGCATTAATTTATTATGATCCTGGTTTTCTATACAAACTAGTATGTTGTGACCATAACAAAACTTTCTTTTATATAAATCAAATCAGTTAATTGATTTAAATAGTACAAAAAATAACATCGATTTAGCAAATAGTTTAAAAAAAAAAAAAAAAAAAAAAAAATGCATAATATTCCAGTGGTGGCACCTCTATTGCAGCACATAAGCAAGTGAACCCCCAAAGCAAAATAAAGAAATAAATAAACAAATTAAATAAAATAATATTAATCACATTTCGATATTTTTGTCAATTTCTAGGATGGGTTCAATTGCACTGGCTCCCCCACATCTCTTTTAAATACGTACATGGCCAAAAGTTATTGTAATAATGTAAATAATTATCAATTGCGAGCCTGGTCTTCCCAAGTGTACACGTGCAATCTAAAGAATTCCCTTCAAAACCAGCTTATGTGGATGAAAGTGGCAAGGGGAGTGTGAGGCAAAGGCACCACTCATATCTTTCCTTTCACATAACCTTCAGTGTGCGAAAGCTGGAATATTTTGCTGTCTCTTTCTTGATTGTTGTTTATCCAAAATCTCTCTTGGTTTCCCATATATATTCAGCTAGTTAATTTTTTTAAATTTATTTATTTGATTGTATGATTTTCCTTTATAGAAAGTAAAATGTTGCACTTTTGCTGAGTGCTTGTTATTTCGTTTAGTTGCATTATTTTAATTTAACTTTTGAAAACTCAAATGTATTTCAACCTGTGCATTAAGTCGTATTGGCCAATTTTATTTTCGGCATTTATGTATTGTGAAACCCCTATTTAAGTAATCCATAAGTCGCTACTGTAATATTGTTATAGAATCGTAGACAATGAAGACATGCCAAACATGAAGTTTTGTTGAGTTCTGTGCATTTAAACTGGTGACATAAGCATCACATATTTACAATAAATCAACGAATTTTGGCACCCACATTTAGATTACCGCAAACAAAAATTAAATGACAACCTATTTTTATCATGGGGATTCTAAATTTGATGTTACATTGAATTCTGTGCACATAAACTGATGGTATAAGAATTGCATAAATTGAGCAAATCATCATGGACTTGTGACACCCCCTCTTGAAGGATATTGCCCAAAATCTAATTAGCACCAGTTCACATAAGGATAAAACTTTATATGAAATTTCATCCTATTCTATCCAGTAGCTCATGAGTTAAAGCACCCATAAAATTTATGTCACAAACACACATACTCATGGGCAGACATTTTCTAAAAACAGTCAAATCATGTTCAGGACCTTCTAAAACATATAAATCTGTCGAAAACCAGAAGTCGTAATTTTTCGCAAATCCAATATTTTCTTCTTGTATAGATAGAAGAAAGTAAAAATGTTTGTTGTAGTATTCTCTATCACAAGGTTTGTTTGTCTAAGGAATTTTGATTCGTCCTGTATAACAAGTGAAAATTTATTGCTAATTCTGGTTAATCTTTAACAAATTGTGTTTGTTTTTGTTCACGATTGCATAGAGATTACTGGACATAGATAAGGGTGGTTCCTGAGAAGTAGCTTATGTGGGTTAAACAGGAGAAATTTTTTAATGGCAGGAATTATTTCATATACAGTCGAACCTCCATATATCGAAGTAGCAAATTTCCGGAAAAAAATTAGATATATAGAAATTTTGATATATAGAAGCGATCTGAGTTTTATAATAATTACTCCTAAAACATTAAAATTAAAGCTAATTTTTGTATACGGAACTGCATTTCTAATTGCGAATTGCATTAAATGAAAGTTAATGAAAAAAATGAATTAGTATGAAAGGTTTATTGAGTACTACATACCTTTTTATAAAAACAATAATCCAGACAGTGATTACAATGATCACAGTTACATTCTGTTAAAAGAACTACGAATATCTTGCTGAACAGCCACTTTTGCAGAAAGTTCATCAAAGAAATGTTCGCATTTATTCAGTTCACTAAAAACTTCATGAGGAACATTTTCCGCGAATTGAAGTCCACGACGTATTGTTTCAAATGTCTCTCGCATTTCTTTTTTCAATGGTTTGGAAATGTTTTCAGATTCATTTACTTCCTCTGGTTCTTCGATTTCTGTTTCAGATTCATGAAATGAATTCAACATGTCTTCATCTGTAGGATAATCAGCAATAATTAACTTATCATCGACTGTCAGAAATTTGTTAAGAAGAATACCGTCTGTAATGTGACCTTGGGAACGCAAATTTTCCCAAGACTGTTGAATTTGAGGAAACACGTCCTGTTCTTCGATTTCCGGTAATACACTGAACCCAGCTTTTGCGAAACAGTTTTTTATTGCAGATTCAGAAACGTCATTTTCCCAAACTTTGGCCAATTCTGTCACACATATCCTCAGATCAATCACTTTATGTAAAGGTTTTTCATTTTCAAATGTCCAGATAAGTCGTCGGAGAATGCGTTTTCTGTAATGAAGTTTCAAGTTTTTTATTACACCCTGGTCCATTGGTTTTAATTTTGAAGTGGTGTTCAGGGGAAGAAAAAGCAAATCGACATTTGATAATTTTGAAGACACATTAGGATGAGCCGGGCAATTGTCTACAAGTAAAGCAATTTTTCTATTTTGATCACCCATTTTTCTATCCAATTTCAATATCCACTTTTCAAAAATTTCACCTGTCATCCATGAGTTTCTATTGGAACAATAGTCAACCTCTAAAGATGTTACATTATTGAATACTCTAGGGTTCTTACTTTTACCTACTACCAATAATCGAAGTTTTTCTTTGCCACTCATGTTAGCGCCTACCAGTACTGTTATTCTGTCCTTACTGTTCTTGCCTCCATGACAATCATCGTCTTTGAAAGTCAGAGTTTTGTTGGGTAAACACTTATAAAAGAGTCCCATTTCATCAGCATTAAAAATATCATCGGGCTGATAATCTTTTAGAATTTTTTTCAAATTGTTGCTTTTCCAGTCATCACAGACTGCTTCAGATACACTTTTACTTTCTCCGGAAATAACCTTTTCCTTGATGCCATGCCTTTTCTTAAATTTGTCAAGCCACCCGGAACTTGCTTGAAATTCATCACATCCAAAATATTTAGCATACTCCAATGCCTTCTCTTTTATGAGAGGACCAGAGATCGGCAAGTTTTGGTCTCAAACACTCTTTATCCATTTTAAAACGGCCTCGTCCACTGTATCGTAAGTGCATGTTTTCAAACGTTTTCTGTTAGGTTCAATACATTCATAGGATTTCATTACGGCATTCCGATTTTTAATAATAGTCGACAATGTGCTTGCGGGAATACCAAATTTAGAAGAAATGTCTTTTTTGCGCATTCCGCTACCTACATCCTTCAGCAATTCAACTTTATCCACAACACTAAGGAATTTTCTTTTTGACATTGTGATCGAGAGAAAAAGTAAAAGTTCAAAACGAATTTATAAAACACTACTTAAATTTTCACTGAAACTAAGCAGACTTAGGAGTGAGAGCCATCAGACAAAAGGGAATGCTAGAAACTGGTTTCACCACAGAGACCCAGATTTGGTAACCTTTTTTTGAAGCATGACGGAGGGCAGAGATGCGCGCTAAATCGGCTTTTCCCCCGCCAAAAGCTCTTCGGAATCTCTCGCCGGATCATGAGTTGACACAGAATGAAATCCGAAAGTTGCCAATAAAGCGATCACTGCCAAAAAAGACATCCTTTTAGCGATGATAGAGCGAAAACATGTTGGATTCAAGTTCTGGCTGAAAGAACAATGAGGTTCGCGTTTCACTACAGGACAGGTCGCAACCAAAATTCGAAAACGAGTTGGGGGAACAACAACCTGTTTGTCCACCCCTCATCCCCAGCTGGAATGTGGGGTTCGTAGTGACCTTCAATAAACTTCTTTTATCCCCTGACCTTCATTTTTCGTGAGACAACTGGTCTAAAGTGGAATAAAATCTCTCAATATGTCTTGAAAAAAGTTTCGATGTATAGAGGTTTTTTCGATATACAGAAACAGTTTTTCTATGTAATGAACATGGAGATTTGCTAAAAGTTCGATATATAGAAAATTTCTATATGTGGAAATTCGATATATGGAGGTTCGACTGTAGTTCATATATTTTTCTATCAAAAATAAGAAAATTTAACTTTAATTTCAAAAACCTTGGATAGGTAATTGACCATGGGTAACATTTACCCTCTCATAAAATTGTCAATGAGCAGAAAGCTAACGAATTTGGTCAGAAAAATTCTACAGAGCATCTATTTACACACAACCTAGCCTTATTTGTTATTACAGTAATCTCTCACTTATATGACGTCGGTGGAAGGAACAAATCAAAAACAACGCATGAATGAGAGAGACGCATAAATGAAATCCAAGTAAAAATTACATTTGAAATAAATATTAAGGCAAAATTCATCATTAAATGGTTAAATATCATGCAGGATAATGAAAAGTAGTAATTATTTAGATTGTAAAAGATTTAGTAATTCAAATCCAAATTACACACATCTCAAAATTTTAATTACATACCCTATTTTTTTTTAATAGTCTAAAATTGAAGTTTGTTTATAAGCTTGTCTGTCCCTAAAAATTATTTTTCAAGTTCATTGAAATATGAATATGTTTGACCAGAAGTATCACTGATTGAGGGTTTCAAGTTCATCTATTGTTTTTCATAAGTTTGTGGATGGTGTTTCTATGTTTTCTTCATTATGTTATCCATTTTCATTGGCATCATCTTTAATTTATGTGACTATTTTGTGTATATCCCTCTTTTCTGCTGTTATTACATTTTCATCAACATTTTCATCAAAATCGTTGAAATTAATCTTTCCCCAAGAAACGGCATTCCATTCTTCATCTAATACTGGTTGATCTTTGGTACAAGATGCATCATTTTCAAATTCCTTCAGAATGAAGCCTGCTTTTTTGAAACAGTTCTCCTAGAAGTAGCAAGTGTGAAGGGGTGTGACCAAAGAATACAGCTTATAATAGTGTCCAGAAAACAAATGTAAAAAGACAACCAATTGATTTCCTATTTACAAGCTGATGTGAAATTTCTTGGGAAAGACATGTCGTCACTACCATCTCAAAGTATCGAATATGAAAAAATGAACTTTTTCAGTACTTTTAAAAGTGGGCCGATTGTCACCACTAAATTTTATTAGAATTCTACGTCTAGTAAAAATACTAATAAAATTTCTGTGAAGAACAGTGTTGCCAGTTTGGCCTTCATTTTTATTTAGAGATGCCGAATTCATACCAAAAAATTTGAGAAGTTGTTTTTTACTTTAAGTAATCATGAATTTTCTATCCTTAAATAAAGCAAAAATTGCTATTTTAAATTTCTGGTTATGGATCTGAACTTTTGAAAGTAAAAAGAGGCAAAACTGGCAACCCTGCTGAAGAATATTATTAATAATTTAGTGGTGACAATCGGCCCATTTTAAAAAAGTAATGAAAAAAGCATTTTTTCACATTCGATAGTTTGACATGGTAGTGACGATGTATACAATGGGCAATAAATGTTAAGGGAAACTTGAAATTTCTCCGACGCATAATTGAGAGATACATTCATGTTGTGACACATAAGCGAAAAAAAATAACATTGCATTGGTATATCTTTATATGGGACTACTGAAAATGGTGTATAAATGAGAGAGACACATAAAAGATGCGACGTATAAATGAGAGATTACTGTAAATTTTTCTAAATACTGATTTAGCATTAAAAAATATTTGAATTAAAGAAACTTTCAGAATGATTGATCGTGGTGCATAATAGGCATGGGATCATGAAGATTCTTTAAATTTTTTTTTCTAACCACACCATACATAAAGGAGAAATCAACAAAATAGGCTTTACCTTTTTTTTTTAAATAGTCAAATGTACCCGGCGATCGCTCATAAAATTCTTCTCTGTTTGTTGTACAATATTTATAAATTTGACTGTGTGCTTGGGAACTTGCAGAAATTTTAGAACACCCTCATTTGTTTAGAAAAAATATAGATCACATCGTAAATTAATTGTATTTTTATAATTTATTAAATCATTTGAAATTAATGTTACTTTATCATATCTTAAAATAATATATATACTGTGCACTCCCATTAGTGTTAACTTCCAAGGGATGCCATTTTTCATCCGCATTAAACGATGTTAATATTTGAGTGACATAAAAAAAATAAATAACTCCTTGCGTTGCACTAATTGAAATAATCAGTTTTTTGAAGAAATTCATTGGGTATGAAACAGACATAAAAGAGATTCTCTTAAAGGAAGAATTACATCTTTAAAAAAAACAATTTTGGACATTCTCTGAATTAGTGCAGGCAAAGAAATATTGAAAGCATATGGGGGGGGGGGGGGTATGGAAATTTTATTCATCAGACATTTTGTGTACTTAAATCCTTGGAGTTTGTTTGTGAATTGCTGTGCAAAAGAGCCATCAAATCAAAGGTGAGCTTATATTATAAGCATCTGAAAAGACAAAGGAAGGGAAAGGAAGTTTTCTTAAGGTTCTTTTTGGAATAGAATATTTTGTCCTTTTAATCCAATACTTTTGGATAAGTTCAATGATGCTTCTGGAACAAAGATCAATTTTACATGCATATATTTAGGATGGGGATTTTTTTTTTTTCTTTTTGAGAGAAGGGGAAACATCTCAAACAGATAAACCATTCAGAATAATATTTGTTTTGAAAATTGAGGCAATGTACTTCACATAAGTTCATCAGATATATTTGGATTTATTACACCTTTAGCAAACAGTCTTTAATTTTCTTTTTTGATTCAATGAATCTATATATTTATTGTTAGTTTAAATTTGTTTTTAATACTTTCTAAGTTATGAAGAGAAAATAACAATCCATACGTACAGTCATATTTCATTTTATTGTATAAATAACAGTTAAAATGTGTCTAAATTATAAAAGTTTTGCACCATTGTATAGATGAAAAAAATGTCCACTTTTTTTTCCTATTTCCCACTTTTGTACTTAATGGAACTTTATGTTAAAAGAAACAACGTTCTTTCAATTTAGGATTTTTAGTAAAAACATGCCAATACTGTTAATACAAAAGGATTAATCAGGACAAACAAAATATACAAAATTGCTGAATTGACATAATTTAAATTCATTTAAACTATTAAGTTACTTTCCTTTGTGATAGTGGAAAAGTGTTTTTTACTACATCGTTTCTAATTTTGCGGCACACTCCAAAATTTGATTTGTTACATCAGATTTTGGTTGGTAATATCAGCAAACAGCTGGCAGCATTGTTTGAATCTCTTATGTTTTTGGTTGTGGAATATTATCTTTCTCTTCATCAGTGTCACTAATAATTTCATGATCCCTTCAATAAATGATGTGGCACCAAAATTGCTTTTGAAAAATAATGTACAAAACAAGTTCCTTGGATTCTGCCCTATCAATTGTGAAAAATTTGTACGTATTATCCGATGAGTAGTACACATTAAGTTAAGCCATAAGATTAATTTCAAATAGAAAATGGTAGGGAAAACAAAATTGTTTCATTAACCGAAGATATGTCTTACACAGAGACACATTAATAGGAGTCCGCTGTATATATTGTTATGAATTTTGTAAATATTTCATTCTTTTTAATTTATTTTATTTTATTATTGTGAAAATTGCAGTATTATTAATGTATTTCCTATTGAGCATCATGTAACTCAATGCTAAAGGCCTCAGGTGCTTTGCAAGAAAAACAACCTTACAGCATCGGTTTTATAATGGAGTTCTATTGGAAAATCGCCAAGGAATGGGTTTTTCGCCAAGTTGGCGATGGTTTTGGTGACTTATTTTTATCGCCAAATTTGGCGATATATTGCCAAATGTCGCCAAGTTGGCGACGGATTTGGCGACTTTTTGTGCAACCACACCCCCCTTATACCTATACATTGGGATCCTTTCTTGCTTGGGTTCTCTATCGAAAGTTAAAGCACTTTCTGGTAATTTCTAGCATCTGAAGGCTCTGAAATAATCTGGAAAGATCTCTGAAACCTATATAAGGACCTCCATCAGTTCAGTTTAGTTAGTTGTCTGTCAACTGCGATTGAAGTCATACGAGAAGCTTTGCATTGAGAACTGTGTTACTCGGATCGATTTTGTCGTTGATACGTCGTATTGAACGCATTGTTTCTGTGTGAAATTTTGCTGCGCTTTTATTGGATTTGAAGATTACTGAATATCTTGTAATTTTCAGAAGATATTTGTGATCGTATTGCACTGTTTATAGTGAATAAAGCCTTTTTATTGTTCTTATATATTGGCATCAGTCCTTTCGAACCCCGAGCTCACAACATTTGGTGTCAGAAGTGGGATTGAATGCCGATCACCAGAGCAATGGAGGGTCAACTGAAAGAATTATTGGAGAAATTAGCTGCGAACCTTGGCGAGTTGAAAGAAGAAATGAAGAAAGATATGTCAGCGATGGATGAGAAAATGACTGCGAACCAGGCTGAAATGAAGAAAGATATGTCAGCAATGGATGAGAAAATGACTGCGAACCTTGGTGAGTTAAAAGATGATATGAAGAAGGATATGTCAACCAACCTTGGTGAGTTGAAAGAACTAATAGAGAATAAAATAACATCTTTAAATGACAGAATTGACGGCGTGGAAAACAAAGTTGAAGAAAGATTTCAAGAAATAGAAGAAAAAGTTCAAAATACAGCCAAAACCGTAGAAGAAAAGGTAGAAGAAATACAAAGGACAGCCAAAACCATAGAAGAAAGGATTGAGAGTGTAGAAAAGGAGTTGGAAAATGTGAAGAAACAAAAGATAACTGCCGAAAACTATCCCGAAGATGTCAAGTATCAAGCTATGCTTCCTCGGGCCTCTATTAAACTCTCGACCTATGACGGAAAATCCTCATGGCCAGTTTTTAAGACACAATTTGGGATCGTAGCGGACGCCAATGGATGGGATTCCCAGACAAAGGCTTGCCAGTTAGCTGCTTCTCTACGAGCTGATGCTGCCGACGTCCTACAGACTTTGCCTGCAAATGAACCGCTGGATTTTGAAACGCTCGTCAGTGCCTTAGAATTACGCTTTGGCGAGAAATGCATGAAGGAATATAGCAGACTCCAGCTCAAATCTCGACAGCAGAAATCCACTGAATCCCTGCAAGAGCTTGCTACGGATGTCGAGAGACTTTCCCACCTTGCTTATCCTGGCTGTCCGACTGAAATTAGAGAAAGTTTAGCTCTGCAACATTTTATCGATGGTGTGCGTGACCCTGAGATCCAGACAGCACTCCGGATTGCAGATCTCAATGATCTAAAAGAGGCTTTGGTTTACGCTCTGAAATTCGAGGCAGCCCAGCAAGCTACTAGGAAAGATCGACACTTTGTGCGAGCAGCCAACCTGCCTGAGACGTCGGATAGAGCTGTGGAGCGCTTACAGCAGCAGATGAAGGACATAATTAGACAGATGAACTCCTTAATGGCCAACAAACCTTACAGGAAGATCAAGTGCTGGAAATGCGGTGGAGAAGGCCATATCCAAATCGACTGCCCAAGACGACCCAGCACCGAAGGTAATAGCTCACCCGCTAACGGAGGAGCAAGAAAACTGATTATTGACCATCTTGTGGGGCGGAGGTTTCCAGATCTTAAGAAGCCTCATTTTCAAGTATGTGAAATTTCTGCAAGAAGTTGCGGCGAGAACGGAGTTTTTCTAGTCGGAAGTGTGAATGATTTGCCCTGTAATATGATCATCGATACAGGAGCCAATGTGACCATCATTCGGAAAGATCTAGCTCAGCGGCTGAAAGAAAAACTCTCCTGGACCCCGCCACGTGTAATCCTTCAAACTGTGACAGGAGATAAGATCGACATATTTGGAAGAATGACACTGGAAGTAAAGTTTGGGAACGTCGCTTACCATCATACAGTCTATGTGGCCGATATTTCAGACCCTTTCATACTCGGACTGGACTTTTTAAAAGAGCATGGATTTACACTGGATTTTAAGAAGAATGAGTTACGCTCTGCTCAAGAAGATGTCACTATTTTCAAACTTGGAAATGAGTCCGGGTCTATTCAACGGATCACAGCCAAGGCAGATGTTATCATCCCTCCTCGGACCGAAATGATGATACCTGGATTAACTGAGAACGAAAGTAGTTTTCAATGTGGCTTGGTTGGATATCCTGAGAAGAGCCCAAAAGGAGTGCTAATAGCATCAGCGCTGGTAGATCTGTCGAGAGATGTGATACCCGTGAGGATGGCGAATGTAAGTGAAAAGTCTAGAATTATCCAGAAGGGTGAAGTGCTTGCTACCTGTGCTCCAGTCACCTGTGTTTGCAAAGACCCGAGCTTGACGGTGTCGGAACCACCTACAAGTTTAACACCTGAAATTGGAAGAAATGAGAATTTATCTCCTGAGCAGAGACATGCCGCAGAAAGACTGTTCCATGAATTTACGGATGTGTTTTCACAAAACGAGAATGATATAGGTCGCACTTCTCTGACACGTCATAGAATTGATACTGCCGACCATCCACCGATTAAACAGCATCCAAGACGCTTTCCGTTCGCAAAACAAGAAGAGGTTTCTAAGCTCTTACGAGAGATGCAGGATAGTGACATCATCGAACCGTCATCAAGTCCGTGGGCCTCTCCCATCTTGTTGGTCCGAAAGAAAGATGGCTCCACAAGATTTTGTGTGGATTATCGTAAACTTAACGATATCACGAAGAAGGACAGCTATCCTCTACCAAGAATAGACGACACGCTAGATACTCTTTCAGGACATAAATGGTTTTCCACGCTGGATTTGAAGAGTGGATATTGGCAAGTAGAGATCCATCCTGATGACAAAGAGAAGACCGCATTTACTACTGGACAAGGGCTTTGGCAATTCAAAGTTATGCCGTTCGGGCTCTGCAATGCTCCAGCAACGTTCGAGCGCCTCATGGAGACAGTGTTAAAAGGCCTGACTTTTGAAGCTTGTCTCATCTACCTAGATGACGTCATCATTGGTGGCCGCACGTTTGAAGAACATCTTGGAAATATTCGAAAAGTGTTAACGAAGCTAAGAGCGGCGAATTTAAAGCTGAACCCTCTGAAACGCGAAGTAAATTATTTAGGACACATCATCTCAGCTGAAGGTGTTCGAACAGATCCTGAAAAAGTGTCTGCAGTAAAGAACTGGAAGCGTCCGGAAAACGTCCATCAGTTGCAAAGCTTTCTGGGACTATGCACTTATTACAGAAAGTTTGTACAGGGGTTCTCCAACATCGCAAGACCCTTGCATAGGCTCACTGAAAGCAAACAGAAGTTTCTATGGACACAAGAATGCGACAATTCATTCCAGCGGCTGAAAGAAGCTCTCACATCCTCTCCAGTCCTTACCTATCCAGACCCCGACAAACAATTCATTGTGGACACGGATGCCAGTCAGGAAAGTGTCAGCGCTGTACTTTCCCAAGAAATAGATGGCCAAGAACGAGTCGTAGCATACCGGAGCAAATGTTTATCGAAACCAGAGCGGAATTATTGCGTCACTCGTAAGGAGTTATTAGCTATAGTGAAAGCCATAGAACACTTCCATCACTATCTCTATGGCAGGAAATTTCTCCTTCGTACTGACCACGCATCCCTAACATGGCTGATGAATTTTAAGAACCCAGAGGGCCAAGTAGCCAGATGGATACAACGACTCCAGGAATACGACTTTGACATCAGGCATCGCAAAGGCTCATCGCATGGAAACGCCGATGCCCTATCAAGAAGACCGTGTCCCGAGAGCTGTCGCTATTGTTCCAGAGCGGAGAGCAAGTATAATCCCGAATATGTCATACGCCAGACGAAGACTTCACTATTGACGCCATCAGATCCCTGGAGTGATGAGAAGATTCGAGAAGATCAAATGGCAGACTCTGAGATCAAACCAATCTTGGAGTTATTAGAATCTTCTAGCACGAAGCCCAGTTGGAAAGACATCTCGACTTACAGTCCTACGACGAAGCAATATTGGGCTCTTTGGAACTCTCTCCACGTCAGGAATGGTGTCCTGTTCCGAAAATTCGAATCGGAAGATGGGAAGACATCTCGGTGGCAGATGGTACTTCCTCGATCCCGAATACCAGAGGTCCTCAAGGAATTACATGGCAGTCCCACTGGTGGCCATTTTGGAGTCATGAAAACATTACATAGAGTCCGAGAGTGCTTCTTCTGGGGAAAAGTGAGAGCTGACGTCGAACGATGGTGCAAATCTTGCGATGCATGTGCAGCTCGAAAAGGACCAAAGAAACGTAGCCGAGGAAGACTACATCTCTACAATGTAGGAGCACCTTTCGAACGCATCGCCCTTGACATCTTAGGCCCTCTGCCAAGAAGTGCTGATGGCAACAAATACCTCCTTGTTGTCATGGACTATTTCACGAAATGGCCTGAAGTTTATGCCATCCCTGATCAAGAAGCTTCTACGGTTGCGGATGCCTTGGTACACCAGTGGATATCAAGGTATGGAGTCCCCCTTCAAATGCATTCTGACCAGGGGAGAAATTTCATCTCTGCTGTGATTGAGGGTCTCTGTCAACTTCTCGGAATGGACAAAACTAGGACGACGCCTTTACATCCACAATCGGATGGCATGGTTGAGAGATTTAATCGTACCATCCTCAACAATCTCTCACTGCTAGTCTCAAGAAACCAACAAGACTGGGACCAAAAACTTCCCTTGTTTCTTCTCGCCTATCGCAGCGCCGTCCATGAAACAACCGGCTATTCCCCGTCTCAGATGCTTTTCGGTCGTGATCTTCGTCTACCTTGTGATCTGATTTTTGGTCGCCCTCCAGATGCGCCTTCATCGCCAGAGGGATACGTGCAGAATCTCCAGGCACGATTTGAAGACGTCCACAACTTGGCTCGAGAGCGGATCAATTTACAGACGGAGAAGATGAAGACCAGGTACGACACGAAAGCTACGGGACATCAATTCAAAGAAGGTGACAAGGTTTGGTTTTATAATCCGACTCGACGTAAAGGACTTTCTCCCAAACTGCAATCGCACTGGGACGGTCCTTATACAGTCCTAAACAGACTGAACGATGTCGTAATTCGGATCCGAAAGTCACCAAGTTCGAAGCCTAGAGTCGTTCATTACGACAGGCTGGCTCCATACTATGGCCATAGTACTTAGTTCATTGATTGTAAATAGTGTAATGTAAATAATGTAAATTAGTATGACCATGGTCTTGTATATAAATTAATGTAATTATTTATTTTGCTTAGCATTATCATTATTATTGTTATTATTATTTAAATACTTGTATGTAATGGTGTCTATGCTTTATAATTCAGCATTATGAATGTGTTTAATTGTTATTTTCCATATTTGCTTTAAGTGCTTTGAATAGTATAGCATTTGTTGGTAACGGGTTTGCTTTCCGATCAAAGATTGAACTGCCCGGGACGTGCAGTCCTTGAGAGGGGGGAAATGTTATGAATTTTGTAAATATTTCATTCTTTTTAATTTATTTTATTTTATTATTGTGAAAATTGCAGTATTATTAATGTATTTCCTATTGAGCATCATGTAACTCAATGCTAAAGGCCTCAGGTGCTTTGCAAGAAAAACAACCTTACAGCATCGGTTTTATAATGGAGTTCTATTGGAAAATCGCCAAGGAATGGGTTTTTCGCCAAGTTGGCGATGGTTTTGGCGACTTATTTTTGTCGCCAAATTTGGCGATATGTCGCCAAGTTGGCGACTTTTTGTGCAACCACACCCCCCTTATACCTATACATTGGGATCCTTTCTTGCTTGGGTTCTCTATCGAAAGTTAAAGCACTTTCTGGTAATTTCTAGCATCTGAAGGCTCTGGAATAATCTGGAAAGATCTCTGAAACCTATATAAGGACCTCCATCAGTTCAGTTTAGTTAGTTGTCTGTCAACTGCGATTGAAGTCATACGAGAGGCTTTGCATTGAGAACTGTGTTACTCGGATCGATTTTGTCGTTGATACGTCGTATTGAACGCATTGTTTCTGTGTGAAATTTTGCTGCGCTTTTATTGGATTTGAAGATTACTGAATATCTTGTAATTTTCAGAAGATATTTGTGATCGTATTGCACTGTTTATAGTGAATAAAGCCTTTTTATTGTTCTTATATATTGGCATCAGTCCTTTCGAACCCCGAGCTCACAACAATATATATATATATATATATATATTGGTTACTAAACAAAAAATATTTTCTATTGAAATGTCTTTTCCCGCTGAATTAGTGTTCTGTGTGTTCAGTGACTAGCCCCCAGCCCTGTTTCTTTGCAGAATGAACACAATTTTCCTCCTCTCCTTGGAGTACAAAACCATATCTTAAAATCTGTCAGCAGCTTAGTCAAGAAACCTTCACTGGTTGTTGAATTTCAGTCTATACACATTGATACAAAATAATTTTTAAAATATTTGGTCCCATTCCTCCTGGGGAGAGGAGGGAAGGTACTACCATTTTTCAGTAAGGGTATCACCAAGGTTAGCCTTGGTAATGCTGAATTGGTCTTCTAGTAACTAATAATTTGAAGTTTTTTAATATTTTTTTAAGTGTTAACTCTTTCAAATGAGCTTTTGTGTTATAGTTATTGTCAGTAATATTTTCTGCTTTAAAGAGTTGGCAGTTTTATTCAGTGTGCATAATACTTGCAGAGATATCTGAAAATTTTTACCTTGGTATTATTATTAATATCTTTTAATTATAGCTTAGCATTTGTTAGCTTCCTTGGCAGTATTTTATACTATGATACTTTGGGCAAATAAAAAGGTTCTGTAAGATATGTATAGTATATCTCTAGGAAATATGTATAGTTAAAAAAAGTCTGTCTCTTATTTATTAAATTTGCCTTTTTATAGGTTACATTATCTACCTCACCAACATCCACCTTAACACATTGGAAACAGACATTATTTCTCCTTCCAACTCCTGTACAAGTTATTGAAGGTAGGATTATTTATCTATATTTTCTAATATGTTTTCAGACATAGTTTTTTTTTTCTTTTCCCTATCAGATTTAAAAACAAGTCCAATCACTTCTAATCTCCTTGCATAGAAAATTTGTTAAGTTGTGTGCTGTAACTATTAAACTACAAATGTCTCATTTTATTTTTTTTAAATGTCTATATAATAATCACTATGAAAAATACAGTTTTTTTGTTGTTGTTGTATGTTTGTAACTTTTCTTGAATTTTCTTTTTTTCCTTCATAAATACATGTAAAAGTGTAGTATGTGATTTATTCATTTTACAAGCTTCATTTTAAAGAAATGTTTGAGTAGGCAAAACTGGATATAAAAATGGGTTAGCATTTTATATTAACAAAAATGCTTATAGTGATGGAATTCGAAAATGTGAAATGTTTCTAAAAATCTAAAAGTGAATAAAATTACTCAAAGTATCTCTGAATATGAGCAAAGATTTATCACTTTTAATTTACAAGAAATCACTCATTTTAAATCACCATCAGATTTTCTCTTTTCATTTCCAAATAAAAAATGCTATTGCAGCTTCAGAAAAAAATATATATTTGTACTCAATTAATGTTAACTGAAAAGAATTGACTTATAACAAGAGCAGGGGCTGCCTGTCCTTATGTATTACTGCATGCTATAATGCCCTAAGAAATGTGTAAAATTATTACAGTTTGCGTTTTTATGTATTTCTTAATTTTTTTTTTCTATAAATTTGTTTGCACTTTACCCAGTATTGACATGTAAGATTTTGTATTTATTTTGTCACAATGCTCAAATTGGCACTAAACATAAATACTAGGGATGCACCGAATAGTGATTTTGGCCGAATACCGAATATTCGGCCCACAAGTAAACCGAATACCAAATATTCAGCTAGCCGAATAGTAACAGCGAGGCCGAATACCGAATATTCGGCCAACCGAATAGTAACTATTCGGCCGAATACCGAATATTCGGCTGGCCGAATATTTATTTATTTCAGGTTTATTTCAGAGTTTAAAAATATTAAATGTTAAATTATAAAAGAATTTTACATAATAATATTTAACACAGATACTACCATTTTATGAACTAGACCTTTTTACAAGAAATCTTTACACAAAAAAACATCTGTGGTTTGAGCTATAACTTAAAAAGAGGACTAGATGGAACCCGTCAAAATTTGACGGCAAAAAACTTGATAGTACCATAAAAATAAAATTCATAGCTGCTTTAAAATGTTTGAAACTTTTGCAGAATAATTCAAATAAATAAAAAACCCACTTTGAATTAAAGCTAGGTTGAAGAACAGCAATTGGCTAAGTTTCACTGGCACATGTACTCGCGGAATTTCTTTCATCTGACACATTTAGCGCTGTTGTGCAAGTAAATGGTAAGTGCCCCCCTTGGGGAGGGGGAAATGGCGGGATGGACCAAGGAGATGCATAACACGAATAAGCAGTCAAAGACCTTTCAAACGATATGTAACATGAGGGGTGTGTGCAAAATTTTAAAAAGTACCCCCTTGGGGGGGGGGTAAAGTAGGGGATGGACACGGAACATGCATAATATGATTAAGTGGTCACAGACCTTTCCAACGATATATAACATGAGGGTTGTGTGCAAAATTTAGAAAAGTACCTCTTTGGGGGGGGGGGGGACAAAGCAGGGAGATGGACATCAGAGATATGCATATGATTAAGCAGTCACAGACCTTTCCAACGATATATGACATGAGGGTTGTCTGCAAAATTTAGAAAAGTACCCCCTTGGGGGAGGGGGGGGGGGCAAAGTGGGGAAATGGACATTGGAGATATGCATATGATTAAGCAGTCACAGACCTTTCCAACAATATATGACATGAGGGTTGTCTGCAAAATTTAGAAAAGTACCCCCTTGGGGGAGGAGGGGGGCAAAGTGGGGAGATGGACATTGGAGATGCATAATATCATTAAGCGGTCACAGACCTTTCCAACAATATATGACATGAGTGGTGTCAACAAAATTTAGAAAATTGCCCCCCTTAAGGGGGGGGGAAGTGGCGGGATGGACCCCGGAGATGCATAACATGAATAAGCAGTCAAAGACCTTTCCAACAATACGTAACATGATGGGATTGTGCAAAATTTACAAAAGTACCCCCTTGGGGGGGGGGGCAAAGTGGGGGGATGGACACCGGAGATGCATAATATGATTAAGCGGTCACAGACCTTTTTAACGATATATAACATGAGTGGTATGTGCAAAATTTAGAAAAGTGCCCCAATTGGTGGGGGGGGGGGGGGATGGACCACACAGATGCATAACATGAAAAGGCAGTCACAGGCCTTTCGAACAATATATCATATGAGTGGTGTCAACAAAGAAAAGTCTCCGCCCCGTGTAGGCAAAACATACTGCCCCCCGCCGCCATAATTATTGATGCGGACTCATTTTTTAAATTCGTTCGCACCCCTCTTCTCCCGCAAAATGTTGTGAATTTTAAAAACTCCCCTTCCGAATTTTTTTATACCAAAATCGCTTATGTTGGTCGTCTGCACGCAGAGTTTTGCGCTTACAGACGCCAGACACACCAATACACACACACACACAGACAGACGTTTACCGACATTAATAGTATAGATGTTACTCAGTGCCTACACATTTCACCCTTTATAATTCAGCCAATGAGTTGACGGTTGTTCATTTCCAGAAACGAAACAATAATTCTTTAGGATGAATTTTGTTTGTTTGATACACCGTGGCAGAATGCGTGCAATGCAGCGACAGGCGTCACAAACTTTTTAGGGCTCCTGCAGACTAAAAACATATAATCAATCTTCGCGGGAAAAAAATCCTAAATTTCGTCAAATGATCACGGGAAAAATACTAATTTCATCAAAGGATCATGTAAAATGTGAATTTTGTTAAAAGGCCACAGAAAAACGCGATTTACACAAAAGATGAGCAAATTTTGTCAAAGAATCGCAAAACAGGAAATTTCACCCAAAGATAGCGCTTTCTTGCCAAACTTCGTCTAAAAATTGCGGAATAAAATGTATTTTATCAAAAAATCGCTGGAAAATGCACATTTCGTTAAAGTATCGCGAGAAAAATGCGAATTTCTTGAAAGATTGCTGAAAAAACGCGAATTTCATCGAAGGATTGCTGAAAATTCATGAATCTTATCAAAAGGCAGCAGAGAAAATGTGATTATCAAAGCATTGCGAAAAAAGAAAATTTCGTCTAAGGATCATAGAAAAACGCAAATTTCATAAAAGAATCGTGGAAAATAACGCAAATTTCGTAAAAAAAAAAAAAAAATCGCAGAAAAAGCACGAAATTTCGTCAAATTATCGCTGAAAAAAAAATACGAATTACGTCATAGGATAGCTGAAAAAATTATGAATCTCGACAAAAAAAAGATACAGAAAAAAATGCGAATTTCATTAAAGAATCACGAAAAAAAATGCTTTGTTAAAGGATTGCGCAAAGAATGTGAATTTTTTGAAAGGTTCGTGTGAAAAATGAAACTGTCTGTATTAAAAACAGCACACACACAAACATCTATACAAACCTCAATACACACAAACATCTATACAAACCTCAATACACACAAACATATTATAGGCAGGGCTTGAAATTCAATTTTTCCAAAGACGGGAGTCTCCCTACCAACATTTTTAAATGGAGGGGAGTTGTAATGTTTGGGAGGGAGAAAAAAAATCTTTAAACCCCACTATTCTTTTACGTGCTATTTAAAGAATTACATTAATGTAGACATGACAAAATACCATTGAAAAAATTAAGTCAACTGAGAATGATTATGTAAAATGTTTATTTTTATTATAAAAAAGGGAAGAAAGTTAAGTTTTATATATGCAGTGTATTTTTCAAGTTCCATTAAATGTGTTAGGGACCCTTAACCATTAGGTTGTTAAATAAATTTCTGACTTTAGATTTTACTTGATTGAGATTCACCGATCGATCGTGGAAAAGACACAAAGTTCATCAATCTGTCGCGGAAAAAACACTAAGTTCGTCGATCTGTCACCAAAAAACGCAAAGTTCGTTGATCAGTCGTGGGAAAAAAGCAAATTTCGTCGATCGATTGCAGAATAAACACAAAGTTTGTCGATCTGTCCCAAAAAAACGCAAGGTTCGTCGATCAGTCGCTTAAAAAACGCAATGTTCGTCTATCTGTCGCAGAAAAAACGCAAAGTTCGTTGATCAGTCGCAGAAAAAAATGCGACGTTCGTTGATCTGTCGCGGAAAAAACGCAAAGTTCGTCGATCAGTTGCGGAAAAAAGCAAATTTCGTCGATCGATTGCGGAATAAACGCAAAGTTCGTCGATATGTCCCCAAAAAACGCAATGTTCGTCGATCAGTTGCTTAAAAAACGCAATGTTCGTCGATCAGTCGCGGAAAAAACACAAAGTCCGTCAATCGGTTGCGGGGAAAAAAAATCACAAAATTTATCGTTCGGTTGCAGGTAAATTAAATAATGCAAATTTCTCCAAAAATGCTGAAATTTTTTGGGCGGGAGGCTCCCGCTCATGATCTTTTTTGGGCGGGATTTCAAAATTTTCCGCGCGAATCCCGCCCTGAAATTCAAGCCCTGATAGGTATAGTTTTAATCTGAAATAATATACTGAACTTGAACTAACTTTTGAAAAATCGGGTTAACCCAAATCCAACTTGCAGAAATCTACACTCAGTCTGAAATCGACTCGAACCATAAAGACAGTTAACCCAACTTGCAACAAAAATAATTATTTTCTGTGAATTTTCTGATTTTTTCTTTTCTCAGAAATGCTGTAGTCATTTTGTCCCCCAATTTTGCCCTTTACAATTCAGCCAATGAGTGGAGGGGGCAAAAGGAGCGTTCCTTATCACAAACGAAAGATGAGATACGTTCGTTTTATGTCGTTGTTGAAAATTTATGGATTTCTATTATTAAAGTAATTTTTTCATTTTACCGTATTTATTTTCTTTTTGTGTTGTATGTATTTTGCTACTTTGAATTTTTTTAAACTAACCCTTTTTTTTTTTTTGGAGAGTGAGAGAGAGAGATTTAGTAATTTGGTGACACGAAGTTCAGCAAATTCTTAAAATCCACAAATCGTTTCCAATGTAAACAATGAAATTTACAATTAAGTTGCAAGTGCAAAATTTCAGTTTTTTAAAATTTTCATGTCATTCTGTACACATTTTAATATGTCATTCTGATCATTATACATATTTAGTTATGCATTATTAATTATTTACTTGACCTTTACTTTTAATATTTTAAATATTTCAAACTTACAGCTGAATGTAATTATTAAAACATTTGAAATACTGCATTCGAAAAATGAAATTTCAGCTTAGAAACTCGACAATTAAAAAATTTAAAGTAGAAAAGTACTTATGATATAAAAAGAAGAAAAAAAAAATACACCAGAATTTATCTGTATTACGAAAGCGGGAGAAATGATTTTCTGTGCTATACGAAAAGATATCCAAATAACTCAATCATGAACATAGAAATAGGTATCGGTTTTAATGTTCAGGTGCACTCAATCCAAACTTGAAACTTTTAAAACGGTCATTGAATGAATGAAATTCATCTCCGCCTTTCACATCCAGAAAACTTGCTGTGTCGCCAATTATGTTTATATTTTATATATATATATAAAAAAATAATAATTCAGGCACTTTTCCGTTATACGGACACCATTGTCGCCAAACATACATACATACATACATTTTGGCATAGTATCCGTATAATAGAAAAGTACTAAAGTTCATGGTTTAAAATCACAATAAAATATCATGAAATTTATTGATTAGTTGTGGGAAAATATCGGGGAAATAATGTGTTTTTCGTGAATTTTTTGTTTTGTTAACAATGTGGTTAGAGAGACAGCGAGAAATCCAGAAAACTTGCTGTGTCGCCAATTATGTTTATATTTTATATATATATATATAAATAATAATTCAGGCACTTTTCCGTTATACGTACACCATTGTCGCCAAACATAGATACATACATTTTGGCATAGTGTCCGTATAACAGAAAAGTACTAAAGTTCATGGTTTAAAATCGCAATAAAATATCATGAAATTTATTGATTAGTTGTGGGAAAATATCGGGGAAATAATGTGTTTTTGTGAAATTTTTTGTTTTGTGTTGTTGTGTTTAATTGTAAGCATTCATTATAATTTTCAGTGCATTATTAAATTGAAATTTTTGTTTAAAATATGTAAACAAAACAGTGACCAGAAACCTGCACAATTTCTAATATAGATAGATAGATAGATGCATGCATGTAGTACTTTTAATTATTTGGTAAAAATACTGTGATCGTCACTGAGAAAACCTGAATTTAACCTAAAAGTAATTGTCGAGTGTTTAAGCTGAAATTTCCTTTTACGAATACAATATTTCAAATGTTTTAATAATTACATTTAGCTGTAAGTTTGAAATAATAAAAGTAAAGGCCAAGTAAATAATTAATAATGCATAACTAAAAGTAATTGTCGAGTGTTTAAGCTGAAATTTCATTTTACGAATACAGTATTTGAAATGTTTTAATAGTTACATTCAACTGTAAGTTTGAACTATTAAAAGTAAAGGCCAAGTAAATAATTAATAATGCATAACTAAAAGTAATTGTCGAGTGTTTAAACTGAAATTTCATTTTACGAATACAGTATTTCAAATGTTTTAATAGTTACATTCAACTGTAAGTTTGAAATATTAAAAGTAAAGGCCAAGTAAATAATTAATAATGCATAACTAAAAGTAATTGTCGAGTGTTTAAGCTGAAATTTCATTTTACGAATACAGTATTTCAAATGTTTTAATAGTTACATTCAACTGTAAGTTTGAAATATTAAAAGTAAAGGCCAAGTAAATAATTAATAATGCATAACTAAAAGTAATTGTCGAGTGTTTAAGCTGAAATTTCATTTTACGAATACAGTATTTCAAATGTTTTAATAGTTACATTCAGCTGTAAGTTTGAAATATTAAAAGTAAAGGCCAAGTAAATAATTAATAATGCATAACTAAATATGTATAATGATGAGATTTTTTTTTCTTGAATTATTCAGTGAAACTCGTCTTATAAAAGTACGCAAATAATTCACATCAAAATCTTAAAATAACAAAGTTTTCTTTCGTGTTTAGCTATGCTTAATAACCAAAAAAGCTTGATTAATACAAAAATTATTTGGTAAAAATACTGTGATCGTCGCTGAGAAAACCTGAATTTAATCATATCACACAGAATTACATATTAAAAGTTTAAAATTAGTTTGTTTACATCGGAAACGATTCGCGGAATTTCGTGCCACGAAATCTCTCTCTCTCTCAAAAAAAGGGTTAGTTATAAAAAATTCAAAGTAGTAAAATACATACGACTTAAAAAGAAAATAAATACGGTAAAATGAAAAAATACCTTAATAAAAGAAATCTATAAAGTTTCAACAACCGAACAACCAAATGGAACACATACGCTTCTAGAGAGAGGAAAAAGCCTTCACCTCATTGGCTGGAACATCGCGTCTGAAGATAGTAAAAGCCTCTAGCTGATTAGCTGAATGCTCGCGCATGCGTATAAATAGCATTTTTGCACGAAAAACTAAAAAGCAGGTTAGCTTTAAGTATATGGATAGCCTTAAAACCTTTTTAATTAAAGTTTTAAGCTTCGTAGATTCTTCTGTGAATTAAAATAAATTTATAAAATGTTCTTACATTCTATAACAAATATTTTAAAATCAAAGACATTTTTTGAATGAATTAGAAACATTTTGCAGTGTGTATTTGTCAGGAAGGGACTAAAGTAAAACAATACAATGTATTAAAATGCTGGCAAATCAGCAAGAATAACTTTCCTGCTCCTTTTGATTTGGCAAGGAAGCTTTTAAATGAAGCAGAGAGCAGGTGTCTGGAATGGGAGATCATATTCAGAGGTTGTAAACATACAGGGTGTTCATACATCTTGGAATGAACTTTGTGTAGATAATGTGGTCAAGGCAAACATTTTTTGAGCAAGAAACATTATTTCAATCCACTTATTCCATCAAAAATACAATACATTCAATCAAAAACACAGAGTGTGTCACCGCAAGCTGAAACTGAAGTTTTGTTTAAAACTATAGCAACAATGAAGATATTTTTGCGATATTTGCATATCGTATTAATTTTGATTGTAGAAAATATGATGATACTATTGGAAGTGGCTGAATTTTGGCCAGTGACAGAGTATAAGTAGTAATGTCAGCTGCACTCAGAATAAAGGAATGTCTAGCTCAGTGTTGTTTAGAAATGAATGGTGGAAATTTCCAGCACTTATTGTGATTAACAGAAATCAAAGTAACTATCTTGAAAATATAGTTACAGTATCTTCAATATTATTAAAGTAACAAACGTAAATTCAAATTTAACCTGGAGTGTTCTGATTCTGGTTTCCTGGACAAAAATTATCTGTCTTGATGGTTATTATCATCTGAGAAAGTTTTTTTTCCATTTTGTTTAGAAACATGATGTTTGTAAAAAAGCAAGAAACAGAGTATTTACTAGACAATAATCAGGAACTTGCATTTATTTGTACATCATTAATTCCTATGAAGGTCATCATTAATGGTTAATTTTCTTAAGTGACACTTTTCAAACAGTGAATAAGTAATGTAAAAGCATTCTCTTTCATTGAAATACGATTTTATTTCTAATTTTCTTTTAATATCGTTATTAATTGACAGTTAAAAGTAGAAATTGTGAGTTTTAAAAAAAAGTTTTTTTAAATATTCGGCTTGGCCGAATATTTCGATATTCGGCCAAACCGAATAGTTTTATATTCGGCCAAGCCGAATATTCAGCAGACCGAATAGTTTGATATTCGGCCTAACCGAATATTCGGTAATTAGGCCGAATACCGAATAGATACCGAATATTCGGTGCATCTCTAATAAATACGTGGTCTTAGCTGCTCTGCTCCCTTGTGAGACCTACTATTAAACATAGCAAATGCCTTCTCGGCTTACAGTCACACTTTCTGCACATAATTTCTTTTCAGCAGGCTGTCCTCCATAATACTATGTTCACACCAGATATTTAAGATATCTCAGACCCCAATTTTGGTGGTGGTACACCCTGGAATTAGAATGCCTGTTTACACCGCAAAACTCATCTGAAGATAACTCATTGAATATCACTGTGTCTAAGATCTGAAAAAATGGGAAGTGTGTGCTTGAGCATAAGTTGAAATGAGCTTCAACAGCCAATCAGAGTGAGTGGTAGTGGCTGTATCTAACCATAGAACATTTCTACTCTCTTAAGTGAGTTTGTTGGAACTCTCTCAGTGAGTTTGGGGGTCAGGCATGTCAATGCGCTATTTGGGAAGTAGCAAATCCATTTCATAACCTTTCATTTTCAAAAATATAATTAAGTTTGTAGCACTCTCTATATTTTTACCACCATCAAAAGTTTTAGTGAGGCCATTCTTAATTGCAAAGAAACAAAAATCTTGTGTAATTAAAATAAATTTAAGTTTTGTCAAGCAATTTGACTCAATTCTGCTTATAAAAATAAGAATAAAAGGATGAAAACTTTTAAAAACAAAAGAATATAGGCTGAAATATTTTAATGCTAATGAATGCTTAAGCCATATTTGGATATTATAACATAATGATTACTGGATTGATTTGGAGATTTTTAAGCAAAATTATCATTAATTTAAAACACACATAATATATTATTTTACATAATGATACAAAAACATTTTTCAAATGCAATGTAAACTTTATACATTACAAATCCACACAAAAACAAGATTTATCCTGCATTCTCTTGCAGTATGATAATTCATGCCTTCCCACAAAAAAGAGAAAAAACTGTTAGCATTTTCAGCCTCGCCGATGCTATAAAGGAAAATGGCAATAGTGGCTCATATTCTCATGATATCGTGTGGATTAAAAATTTCTTTTACTGGGCTACTATGGTAGAATTTAAGTTTTTATTTATTTTTCGAGACTTGGTTTAAGAAATTGAAAACAAGAAATAAATTATTTTTAAACTGTTCCAATTTAATGCTAATTTTTATTATTAAGAATATAAACTGAGTAAAGTGGGAGAAAAGAATGTGAGTAAAGCAAACAAATACATTTACCATAAGCCTAGCAAGCACATTTTTTTTTATTATTATTAAGGTAACTTATCTTTCTTTATTTGTCTATATGAAAAAAAATGTCTTGAACTCGTTAAACTTTCCTCATAACTTAATGAAAATAAATGGAGAATTTTGTAAAAGTAAGTATTTTTAAGTAAAAAGTAACTTTTTATATTTTCAATAAGATTGTATCTCAAAATATAAAAAAAAATTCTCATATAACAGTTTCCATATTAAAAAGAATACTGATGGGAACTAACTGTGAAATAGGCTTTTAAATGATACCTTCATAGTTAAAGGTAATTAAATTTATTCTCAAATCCTTTTTTTGTGTGTCAGTGTGTGCGTAGATAAGGAGGGGGCGGGGGTCTAAAATGAAAAAAAAAAATACATCAATTGAGCTACATTTTTGGTATTGTTAATTACAATTTGTTTAATACAGACAGTAAAAATCAATTAAATTCTTGGGAGAGTTTTTTTATTAAAGTTTGTTCACTATTAATTCCTTTATTTTGACATAGCCATACTTTTTATTTTGACTATTTTCTTTAAAAAAACATAATTATTCATTTTTATGTTTCAGGAGAAATCGTGAGTTGCAAAATAGCATGCAGAAAAAACAGAAGGGATCCTAGAAGTCTCATAGTCAAACTGAATTTTGGAAAATGTTTCAATCAGTACTTTCTTTCTTAGTGAAATGACACGCTTATATATATATATATATATATATATATATATATATATATATATATATATATATATATATATATATATATATATATACATAGCTAAATTAAAAAGATGTATTATTGGCAGACACAGAGTTGAATTTTTTAAAAATACATTGTCATATATTAAGTACAAAGCATGTTTTATGCATATTTCTTATTCAACTGTAACATTATCTTAGAATCGAAAGGAAGATTTAAATAAATTCCTTATCTTAACTATAGTTATATGTATTGTGTTGAAGGCATAAAAAGACTGAAATTTTTGTTTTATATAGTTAAAGGTATATATCATAAAAAACTGATTTCAAAAATGGAAAATTTACCCATTTCTTCCAATTTTAAATTATTATCCTTTTTATCATTATTATAGCAAATTAACTTCTTTTACTTAATTTAGTTTCTTGTATTAAGGTGGTTCAAAACGCAAAAATCATATTTTTGCATGTTTTTTAGCTTATGAAATACTATTTAGAACTTTTAGAATAAAATAACACAAACTGAATGTAAATGAAATAATTTTATCAAAAGATATAAAATTCTTTTTATGTTGTTTTCTGCAGCTGCCCACCATCTTCCAGAATTT
Organism: Maratus michaelseni; assembly: GCA_963931845.1. Lineage (NCBI taxonomy): Eukaryota > Metazoa > Arthropoda > Arachnida > Araneae > Salticidae > Maratus > Maratus michaelseni. The sequence continues at coordinate 203,353,926 of OZ007592.1, forward strand.
TTAGTCATTAATTATGTCTTGTACACTTTGAGGTTCTTTGACACCTCCCATCACACATTGTCTCCCTCAAGTAACACCCTTTCCCTTCCCTGTTGTGATGTCACATTCTGTGAAATTATTAATTTAGAGCTAATTTTATGCCAAAAAAAAAAAAAAAAAAAAAAAAAAAAAAGATTTATTATGTATTGCAATAAATACTTAAGCCTAAAGTAAAGTGAAAAAAAAATCTAATATTGTCTGAATAAAAATACATATATATTTTCTTATGAACTTTATTATATTGCTTGCAAATAATGCCAACCTAATCTGTGATGCCGGGGATTCGCTATAGCGCATCATTTAAGCAAAAAATTTGAGAAGGGATGCATAAAAACAAATTATGGGTCATTCAGGATGCATAATTCTTCCCTTGAAAGATTGCAAAAGAGGCATATACCCACCTTTTGTAAAAAAAAAAAGGCCCATTTTTTTTTTTTTTTTTAAGTAGTCCCTAGGTCCCAGGAACCCTGGATTTCTACAGCCTAGCGACATCGCTGCTAATTGTTTTCAGATTCTAGATGTGAAATCACAACGGATTAACTCACCCCCTGTCCCTGCAAACTGTATGGACCCTCCTCCCACCCCTTTAATTTTATGTAATTAATAGATGATCCCTAAGTGCATTTATCTTAGAATGTAATTTTTAAAAATTTGTCTAAATTTATATATCTAAATGTCTATGAAAGATATAGTTATTCCATTTTGTATAATGTTCTTCAGTTATATATTCTTTAAGTTGCCTTTGGAATTTTTAGTTTTAAGAGAAAATTTTAAAATCTGATTCTCGTTTGCAAAAGCTCTCATGAAAAAGATATTTTTCATTTAAAACTTATTCAATTTTTTTTTAATTTAATAATTTTTAATATTTTTATGTATCCCAAAGGCAAATTAAGATTTATTCTTTCCTGTACTCAAAAAAGAAACAAAGCAAGAAAAGAAAAAAAAAAGCATACAAAAAAAATTATTCTTTCGGAAGATATATCAAATTTTAAACATGGCTAAAACTTTTTAAAAAGAATTTATATTTGAAAAGAAATACATAAATAAGTATACATTAAACGAAGTAATAAATAGCAAGAAATATTTATAATAAGACAATTAAATTTTTGTGTTCTGGACCACTTTGAGAAGAAGAGAAAATTCTTTATCATCTCTCATGTAACATTTCTGATGTACTTTATTTATTTCGGTGTAATATAGGACATATTATTAGGGGAAAAAAAAAGAATATAAAATCTATTTTGCTGCTACTGATCTTGTTAACATAATAGCAATGTAGGCTTAACAAATCATCAGTTTTATGCTGGTGATTCATTGCAACGTAAGTACAAAACCTTCGTTCTTTTCAATCACTGTAGAAATATACCTGAAAAGAATGAAGTCCTATTGTTATTTTTTAGATCATGTTTGTTTTAATAATATGAGTTTAAATAATGCATAATTTATTTATAGGAGTTTTATAAATTTGTAATACATTTTACTTGACTTTCTCTTGCAGTAATTATTTGCTTTTTTTTTTAGAGAAGTTTATATTATTTTTAATTTTTGTGTTTGTAGCAATAATTTTTTATTGCAATACTATTCAGGTTTTTTTTTCTTTTTCTGAAAATTTGCAAAGAAATTATCCTAAGAATAGGGTGTCTAGCCATCTGGAGAAGTCAGGGAAATTTACCATTCCTGAGTTAAAGTTAAAGAAATTAGAAACTTTCAGGAATAATTTTCTGATTATGAAACTAAGGATTTGAAATTGCAGTGCCAGGAAAAACTAAATTTTGCTCTTCGTAAACATTGTAAAGAGATGCAATTCTTTTTGCCAACCCCCTTATATCCCTTCCTAGTAACTCAGAGAGTTTCAATACCAGCTTTATTGAAACTGTACAGCTTTGTAGAATTGTTTAGGTGATTCACTCTGTTTATATAGCATTTCGGAACTAACCATTTCTTAGCTTAATTTGATGAATATTTATAATCCTTAAGGTCCTCTCCCCTCACGCGAAAAGACCTGCTCGCTAATGTTGATCCTATGGGGCATTATTTTTCTAATATCTTGTTTGCATTTCAGTATTTTTAAAACATTTTTTCACCTTACATTGGATAGCCTGAGATCAATGTTTATTTCTGCTGTTGATTACTTTTACGATTTTCTTTGCGGATTTTTTTAAAACCAGTTCCGAAAGTGATAAATAATTAAGATAAATATTAAAGATAAATATTAATATAAATATCAAAGAAATAAATATCTTTGTAAAAAAAAAATCCACAAAGAAAATAAAAAAAGTAATCAACTGCGGAAATAGCGATTGATCTCAGCTATCTAATGCAAAAAAAAAAAAAAAAAGAAAAAAGAAAAAAGAAAGAAAAAAACCATTTAAAAATATTGAAATTCAAACGAGATATTAGAAAAAGAATACCCCATAGGATTAACATTAGCGAGCAGGTTTTTTTGCGTGAAGGGAGAGGACTCTTAAATTAGTTTAATTACAGAGCAGATTTATTATAATGAAAAACGTTATTTATTTATTTTTTATTTTTATTATTATTAAAACATATCAAAGCACTCTGCATTTAACTGTGGCTGATGTGATAAAGAATTTCATCCTGATTGGGGAAAAAATGGATGGAACCTGATGTTAAAAGTGTGTGTGTGCAAAATGTTTAACATGTAAAAAAACATTCTCATTAAGAAATATGGCTGCATCAAGCAATCATTAACCATGAAATAAATATCTTGGTATTCAAAAATTTGTAAATTTTGAAAAAAAAAATTACTTAAAAAAATCAGTAGTTTGTGCTTCAAAATTAGTTGTGAAAGTTCCACCTCAAATTTACAACTTTTAAGATTTTTTGTATGTAACATCACAAAATCTTTATACCTGGAAATTTTCTGTTATTGGTACGGAAAAGTCAGGGAAATTTGTAGCAGAACTAGACTAGGCACCCTGGCAGAAGCAAACACTAGAGTCATTTAAATTAATAATGTTAAATGTTTACTTTTTGATAAATAAGGGTTTTTTTTTTTTTCGAGGAAGTGGGAGGGGGGGGGGGGGGTTCATAACAAAAGAGAAAAAATCCTTTTTAGTTTTCTATTATCGCCAGGTTTTGAAAACTTTTAAATATATCATACAGTAGTTTACAACGCCTTATCTGAAGCATTGTACAGAATATCCTGAAGTTAATAACTACTCATTGCTATTCAAATTTCACTCTTTTATACTTGAGAACATTCCTATAGATATGTTCTGCTAGTTAGCTTTTTTATTGTTGTTTCAAATATAAATATTTTAAAGTTCCCCATTTTTAATAATTTTACTTGTTTCTTCCAATGCTGATTTTATTTACTAAGTATGTAACCCTCTTATACACTTGGTTGATTTCAGTTCAAAAGTTTCACAGAAATGCTTTTCTTTTTTTACTCCAAATATTTAGTTAATGCATTAAGGACTAGATATTGGTGAACAAAAACTGAAATGCAATGTGTAAATGTTACATTCCCTTCCCTTCCTCCTAATAAATAAAATAAATAAATAATATTTATATATTTTTTTTAAACTTTTTGAATGTTGATACAAATTTACAGTATTAATAATTTTCAAAAACATTTTCTCTAAATTTGTTGCTTATATATAAATAAAGATTGAGTTTAAAATTATACTTAATTATTTATCTGCTAATTTATTTGTATTTTTCTGTCAAATGTACTTTTTTTATGTGTAAAGGTTGGAGGTTTTAAAGTTTGTCAATGGAGAAATGGAACATAGTTTCTGCCTATGATTCCATGAAAGTTGAATATGTAGAAACCAGGATATTTTAAGGGTTTTATTAAAATCCCATTTAAAAAATATATCTGAATGCTAGGGTATCGTTATACATAGAACCAGAAATGTCCAGGAAAACCTAATATGCATGGTGATCGTACCAAATACGTTAGGCTTCCAAACAAATCTAAGAAATTTTTCTTTTTCTTATAATTTGATTTCTTGTCATCCTTTTTCACATTTAATGATTTCAAAATTTGACAAAGTCAAATTGAGACAATACTTTTCTCTTCTGTTACATTTTATTTTTAAAAATATTTGTGATGTTTTTGATTATTTAAGGTTTTTTAAAATTCTTTAACATTCTGCATTTTTTTTCTAATTTTAATCAATCTGTAACTGATTTATTAACCTTACAATTTTAAAAGTGGACTTTAAACGTAAATATTTAAGCAAGATTTCTACAACTATTTAATTAGATTTAACTTCAATATTGTCTTCTAAAAAAGAAAAATGCAAAAAAATTGTACCTTAAATGAAATGTAGAATTATTTATTTCTACATTCAGAATGTAGTATCTTATTTCATATAATCAAGATGTTATTGGCTGATTATTAATTTACCATTGTTTAATGTCAAAATTGTGCTGTGCGAATATTTATATTTCCTGTGTATTAGGAATATAAACATAAACAACTTCTGTAAAAGTATAATTTCTACTAAAAATATATACCACATGTGTATGACTTAATTAACTGTGTAAATCTGTTAAATTGCTTGAAAAGTTTTGAATTATCTAATCATTCTTTTTAATCTTTGTATTGTAAATGTTGCAAATATAGATGTTTTAAAAACATTTCTCAAGATCTTAAAATTTAGGTGTTAAATTTACTTGAATTACTTCATTATTTTTATTATTTAATGACTGTACATAAGTTTCTTTTTCTTTTCTTTTTTAGCTTATGATATATTTATTAAAATTCTTTTTCTAGAGTTGAATTGTAATTGCTTATTTCATTTTGTAATTATTTGTACTTAAAATAAAAATTTATATGATGTGTAATATGTTTTTCTTCTAGAATATTTTATAAAGTACTTAGATTGTTAAGTTTTATAAAGCTAAGATCATAATAAGATAAATCATTTTAGTCGTTCACCCTTGGAAAATGGAATCATAATTTGTACACTTATTTTTAAAAGCAAAGCAAAATTTCTATTTGGTTTTTAATTCTAATATTTCTAATTTAGTCATTAATACATCAGAATTTCGAATTAGTGAATTATAAATTTAACCGTAAAGATATCAGACTCCAATAAATATAATAGCAAACTATTTTTGGTTGCTGCATAGTAAGTAGCACACAAGACAAAACATCCTAAGGGGAAAGCTGAAAGACATCTTATTTCAAGGGTGTAAAGAATTTGAGCTTCGACATCCAGCTGCACTATGTGTCATTCTAGCATTTCCTGTGAGTACACTTAACTGCATACCTTCCCTCGCTATTTTTGCCTTGAAGACTAGCAGACGCCGAATTCTATTGTACTGTGAGCGGAAAGTTCGGACAGTGATGAAGTGGTAAGGCGTTACCCAAAAAGGGGTCTTATGCTTTGATCCTTGCCGAGTTCGTGGGAAAGAGTTCATCTGCGAGAGAAGCGATCTCTGCACACGATTTTTAGGTTTGCGCCCGAAACTTTGCCCTTTGTCTTAGAACGTCCAATGACGGACTTAGTGAAAACGAAACAGAGGGATCTCAAGGCTGCTAAGAGGCTGGAGAGTTTCGAGGGGCCCGCCTCGACAAAGCCCCCGCCCCCAGAAGAAGTTCTCCTGCGAGAATGAAAAAGTGAGAGAGGACAGTTTTTGGAGAGATCGAAAAGGAGAGTGTTGACTCTCTGGAGAAGGGAAAAGGAAACGTCAGTTTCTAACTCAGCGTGGTGTAAGCGCTAGTGAGGTCCGACCTCTAGAATTGATACAGCAGGTATCCGCTGAAAATCCCAGCGAAGTGAAAAAGCACACCAAGTGCGAGAGTGAGAGTTCTTAGACTCAGAATTAACGAGCATTAGTAGATCTTCCGAAGAAAAGGAACGGACGAGCCTTGGTCCGAATGAACTTTGTTTTGTAGTCACGACTGTCTGTAATGTTTAGAGACTTTTGTTTGTTTCAGTTACACTTGGAGTCAAGAGGTCATTAATTTATAAGCGATTGACTCACGAAAAATAATTAAATGCTGTAATTAACTTTCTTGTACATATTTTCATTAGAATTAATATTGGTATGCAATAAATTCTATTTTCTAATTTATACGAGAAATTCTCTGTGCCAGCGATCCGATCTCGCTACCACTCACCATCTTTTATCGGGTCGGTATAGAGGAGTTACTACAACTGGTGGCTTGCGGTGATGGATTAATTAGCAAAAATTAATGACAATCTTCAAAGACAAAGAGTGGACTCTGAAATTTAAATCATCAAAGTGCTCCAAGAGAGAGTCTCCTTGTGACTTGTGACCTGAGTCTCCTTAGACACCCCTGTGGATCAACACAGCATCAGAAAGAGTAATCTACCAAGAATTCTGGAGAGTGTTCCCCCATCAGAAAGAGTAATCTACCAAGAATTCTGGAGAGTGTTCCCCCATCAGAAAGAGAAATCTACCAAGAATTCTGGAGAGTGTTCCCCCATCCGAAAAGTGTGACAGAGAACCCCGTCTGTGCTCCTGAGAATCTCTGAAGTCTGTGCTGCTGACGCCCTGAAAGACTCTTAGTAATGGAGGTAAGCTCTTTTTATACTCAGAGTGGCTTTAATTGTTATTAGTGTTTGTATAGGTGTTGTAGGCTTCAAAAAAAAAAAAAAGTTGTATGTTAATTTTTGTGAGAGTAAATATTTTGAGAAATTTTTCCGGTAGAAAAAAAAAAGTATTATGAGATACTTCCGAGATTACTGTAACTAATTTAATAGACAAATTTTGTAGTTAAAAATTAAATTATTGTTGAATTAATTTAATGCAAACTGAGAGTTGTGCAGTGTTACAAAATTTTAGCTGAATCTATAAATGAGAGTTCATTGAAAAAAAAAAGTATCGAACGCATTTCATATTTTACGATAACAGAGTTGATTTTATATGTTTTTTGTGAATTATTCTAAATTTTTTAAGAGTGGATGCAGAGATTAAGACCACCATTGATTTAAAAAAAAAAAAAAGGAATTGAATGAGACTTTTGCAATTTAAAATATTTTTACTGTACTTTTTGAATTTGAAATTGTTGTTTTGTGTCAAATTGATCCCATATGTATTTTATAACCAAATACCAAGGTGAATGTGGACGATAGGATAGGGTTGCTTAATTTTATATGTTGCATATTTCTTATATATTATTGTTATGCGTACTTTTTATGAGCGTATATTTTGGTAATATTTTGACGCACTTGGTAGGATTTGATTTAATCTTATTGTATTGTTTCATATTTGTGGGAAAGATAATTTCTAATTTTATACTTTAAAAATGTCGGAGCTTAAATATTTTAGGAAAGCTGATTTGCAAACGTTAGCTTACGAATTTGAGGTCATTTTAGAGGAAAATGATACTGTACCGAAAATTATAAAAAAATAGAGTCGTCAGAGGGATTTGAGAAAGAGCTAGCTTTAGCACAAATTAAACTTATAGAAAAAGATAGGGAAAATAGATTATTGGCAGAGAATAAAGAGAAAGATAGATTGTGGGAGAAAGCAGAAAAAGAAAAAGAACGCGAACATGAGTTAGCTAGATTAAAAGCGACACAAGAGTCAGATGACCGGAGTACCGCATCCAGTAGCATCTCAGTTAGAACGAATCATTTACCCCTAAAAACAATTATGCATCGCTTTGATGAAAAGAATTCGGATATTTCGTTGTTTTTGAATTTATTCGAGAGACAGGCAAAAAAATGTAATCTAAATTCGGATGAGTTGGTGACGAACTTACTATCATTATTACCTGTGGGAATGGCCGAGCTAATTTTGAGAGAACCTGAAGACAAAATTGATGATTTTCAATATGGGAAAAAAAAATTGTTAGAACGATATCGTTTGAATGCAGAGACGTACAGACAAAAATTTAGTCAGCATCCCCGAAATCCTAATTCAGTTTGGAAGGACCTGATCTTTGAACTTAATAGTTTTTTAGAAGGATGGCTGTCATGCTTACAAGTTTCGGATTTTGAAGGATTGAAAAATTTGCTTGTCACGGACCAAATCAAACGGAGAGCGTCTCCAGAAATGCGCGAACATTTTATAGATAACTGGGCGGAGATTAAAGATCCCGAAAAGTTAGTGAGGCTTTTAGATGCGTACGAGGCAATCAAGCGCCCGTCAAAAAAAACTTGGAATACGAAACTCCCTTTAGAGAAGAATTTTGAAAGACCCAGGACTTTTGAAAATGGGCGAAACCGTAACAGAAATCCGGAGACTAACTTTAACTGGAGGGATCGCGATGATCATAAAGAAAGGGAAAGGGTTTACGAAAAAAGGCGAGAAGTTAAGTGTCATGCGTGTTTTCGAAGCGGGCACTACAAAGTAGATTGTCCGGAAATTAAAAAGAGAGATGTTGCACGGGTCGGTCACTTAATAAGTATGCCGACACTTGAAGAAACTTTCTTCCCTTATTTGAGTAAAGTATTAGTGAATGGAATTCAGGCAACTGCTTTAAAGGACAGTGGGAGCCAGATAGATTTGGTCCCGCACCATTTAGTCAGTCAAGATAATTTGAATGGAGATCATGTTTGGATTAAAACACCGGTGGACAGGAAATTGTATTGTTTACCTATAGCAGAAGTCACGTTAGAAATTGAAGGTGTGGGGGTCATTGAAACCAAGGCAGGAGTTAACAATAGAAATTCAGATATGTACTACTATTTGTTGGGTAATCACACTCAAAAATTGTTAGAACAGGCGAAGAAAAAACCCGAATTGATGAATGCAGTTTTGACACGAGCTCAAACGAGAGAAAAGGGTGGCCCAGCTCTGAATCCGGTAAATAAACAAATTATGATTTCCGAGGAAGAAAAAGAAGAGGATATTTCTAGCGGGAATGTGGAAGCGGAAACTTTGAATTCCGAGGAAGAAAAAGAAGGGGGAATTTTTCGCGAGTGCAGTGAAGCGGAAGCGTTGAATTCAAAACTAGAGGGTGAAAACCTAGAAAACCCTATTGAACTGGTCAGTGTGGATAAGGGATTATCGCCTTTGCCGATATGTGAGGAATCTTCGATCTTAGCAAACATTGAAAGAGGGGTTAGTAAAATGGAAAATGACAGGTATCCATCTCTCGAAGAGATTAGAGGGAAAGGAGAAATTGAAGAAACGCATTGTAATGCAGGAGATTCTTTAATAGTGGCAAAAGCCAGAGATAATCGTATGAGTGGGGGAATGCGGGTGCTTGTCCCATTGCATTATAGAGTGGATATATTTGGCGCGTGCCTAGAAAAAGTGTCATTACACTTAGGGAAAGGGAAAGTTAAAGGAAATGTGTCAAAATACTTGGACCTTGGGAAAAGATTGATAAGCGATTTAACTACCGCATTTCTAAAAAGGTTCGGTGTTAAATTGAAAAATCCGAGAGTGTGTCGCACAATAAGCGATAGTATTGCATGTTGGCATCGAAAAGTTAGAAAGCTTTTGAAAGCGTTAGTATTTGGAGAATGGATAAGAGAAACGGAGGAAAATAAATTCGTGAAGGGATGTGTGTTTAATCTCACGAACAGGTTAAAAAAAGGTAGAATTTTATCCTTTACCCAATATTGAAGAAAGAGTTGAAAAAGTCTCGAGTGCTAAATATATTACAGTTTTAGATCTAACGAAGGGCTACTGGCAAATTCCAATGACCCCGAGGGCTCAAAAATTAGCGGCTTTTGTTACAAGCTTTGGGTCCTATTTCCCTCTGGTCATGGCTTTTGGACTCCTGAATGCATCCTACAGGTTCTCAAAATTTATGGATATAGTATTGAGAGGGCTTGAGGAATTCTGTTTACCGTATCTAGATGATATGGCGATTTTTTCAGACAGTTGGGAGGACCATATGCGTCATCTAGAAACAGTATTAAAAAGGGTTAATGACGCGAAACTGAAAATCAAATTGGCGAAATGCAAGGTCGCTCAGAAAACCGTAAAATATCTTGGGCATATTGTAGGGGAGGGCAGACGGAGGCCAGCTGAGGCGAAAGTAAGGGCAATTAAGGAATTACCGGTTCCGAAATCGAAAACTGAAATTCGTAGATGTTTGGGAATGGCTGGATATTATTCCCGGTACATAAAAGATTATGCAGTGGTTGTAGAACCATTAACGAGGGCGCTTAAAGGGAAAAATAAAAAAGAAAAGATTGCATGGAGCGACGAAATGGGAAAAGCCTTTGAGACTTTGAAAATGAAGCTTACTGAAGAACCGGTGCTTTACGCTCCTAATTTTCAGAAAGAATTCATTGTACAAACTGATGCTAGTGACTTAGGTATTGGCGTGGTTTTGGCTCAAAGAGAGGGATCGGAAGAGCACCCCATAATATATTTAAGTCGAAAATTTACTGATAGTGAGAAAAGTTTCTGCGCCACTGAAAGAGAGTGTGCAGGGATTATTTTTGCGATAAAAAAGTTAAGGCATTATATTGATGGACAAAACTTTTCTATCGAAACCGATCACAATCCTTTGGTGTTTCTAAAAAGAAATTCTGGAAATAATCCCAGATTATTAAGGTGGTCCTTAGCTCTGCAACCTTATAATTATGCCATTTCTCATCGCGCAGGCAAAGACATTCCGCATGTTGATTGTCTGAGTCGAGTTTAAGGAGATTTCTTGATAAACTTTTGTATATAATTATTTTAAGTTTTTTTATTTTTTATTTCACTGTGTTTTATTTCATTCTATGTTCATGATTTCTTATCAGAGCGCGAAAAAAAAAAAAAGGAAGGTAGTATTATCTTATTCATGTATGTTTTATTTCTTGCCACTCTGATGTAATTTGAGCTTGCAATTCTTTATCCGACTCTTAGAGATTCTTAGTGTTTCACCCTTAAGAATCGTTTGAGGAGGAGGTGCTGTAAAGAATTTGAGCTTCGACATCCAGCTGCACTATGTGTCATTCTAGCATTTCCTGTGAGTACACTTAACTGCATACCTTCCCTCGCTATTTTTGCCTTGAAGACTAGCAGACGCCGAATTCTATTGTACTGTGAGCGGAAAGTTCGGACAGTGATGAAGTGGTAAGGCGTTACCCAAAAAGGGGTCTTATGCTTTGATCCTTGCCGAGTTCGTGGGAAAGAGTTCATCTGCGAGAGAAGCGATCTCTGCACACGATTTTTAGGTTTGCGCCCGAAACTTTGCCCTTTGTCTTAGAACGTCCAATGACGGACTTAGTGAAAACGAAACAGAGGGATCTCAAGGCTGCTAAGAGGCTGGAGAGTTTCGAGGGGCCCGCCTCGACAAAGCCCCCGCCCCCAGAAGAAGTTCTCCTGCGAGAATGAAAAAGTGAGAGAGGACAGTTTTTGGAGAGATCGAAAAGGAGAGTGTTGACTCTCTGGAGAAGGGAAAAGGAAACGTCAGTTTCTAACTCAGCGTGGTGTAAGCGCTAGTGAGGTCCGACCTCTAGAATTGATACAGCAGGTATCCGCTGAAAATCCCAGCGAAGTGAAAAAGCACACCAAGTGCGAGAGTGAGAGTTCTTAGACTCAGAATTAACGAGCATTAGTAGATCTTCCGAAGAAAAGGAACGGACGAGCCTTGGTCCGAATGAACTTTGTTTTGTAGTCACGACTGTCTGTAATGTTTAGAGACTTTTGTTTGTTTCAGTTACACTTGGAGTCAAGAGGTCATTAATTTATAAGCGATTGACTCACGAAAAATAATTAAATGCTGTAATTAACTTTCTTGTACATATTTTCATTAGAATTAATATTGGTATGCAATAAATTCTATTTTCTAATTTATACGAGAAATTCTCTGTGCCAGCGATCCGATCTCGCTACCACTCACCATCTTTTATCGGGTCGGTATAGAGGAGTTACTACAAGGGCAAGAAAAGACGTTATAATGATTTTTTACTTTGTGGAAGCTATGGCAAATGTAATAAATTAATACAATGTAGGATGCATCTTATTTTAAAATGTTTTTACCATTAAGTTTTTTTTTTTTTTTTTTACTATAGCTAGAACTTGTGTGTGGTTTTCATGGATCTTCATCTTCACTTTGTGGTAAAACCTTAGGTGGTAGAGAGAAAAGCTTGGCATTTTTTAACACAGAGTATAATAAAAAAAAAGAAAAAAACATTTAAAATGGTGTAGAAATATATATATATGTGTGTGTGTATGCATACACACACTATATGGCCAAAAGTCACCAGATTATTTTTGATTCTTTTTAAATTTTAGATGTTTTGTCAAATATCTAGTGAAAAATTTGATGAATTCTTCTGGAATTTGAGGAAGATAAAGAACATGTTTGCTCTCATATTTTACAGCACAAGTTTGTCAAGGGGGCAAACAGGGAACAACAACAAATTGAATAAAAACAATAATATTTGTGATCACCCTGTAAAAATGTGCTCGAAATGTTCTGTAGCTATAGCACATGACTATGTGGATTCTGTACAATATATGTGTCCATTTGTGTAAATATAGTGCATTATTCATGCAGATATAAAGGTTTATTTTACAAATTCACAAATTTTTTGCATGTTTTTTTTGTTTATGGCATGCAGTTTTCAATCAAATTTAATGCCACTTTCAGAAAATTTGACAAAGTAAAATATCAACAGCATACGGGGCTTAGAATATAAATACATTAAATATTTGATGAAATATGAAATAATTTTCAACTGTGCATGTGCAAAACATAAAAAACTTCTTTTCATAATTTAGCAGTCAACTATATTAACTCATAAAAATGCCAATTGAAAATTCTGAAATGTATTGGCAACATAGTAAGCTGAATTTCAGTTGCTTTCTAAAAGTAACTGGATGATAAGGTATTTCCTACAAGTTGTCACTTTTTGTTTTTTTAATGTTCATTTTTTATAAATCTTTTAGTTCTCCTTTGAAGAACTGTCAAAAAAAAAAAAAAAAAAAAAAAAAAAAAAAATTAAAGTCAAAGTATCCAACCAAAATATATACATGAACATACATTAATATATACTCCTTTGTTGGTAGTCAGTTAATAAAAAATTATAATTTATGAAAAATCCTTTATCATGCTGCTATTTTTAGAAAGCAACTGAAATTCAGCTCACTGTATCGTCGATATCTTTCTGAACTTTCCCAATATTTGAATGGCCTTTTTATATGAGTTGCTCCATATAGTTGACTACTAAATTATGCAAAAACTTTCTTTATTTTTGCTTGTGCAGGCACAGTTAAAAAATATTTCATACAAATATTCCTATTTCATCAAATATTTAATATATGGTTGAAAATCCTGCATGCTATAAACAAAAAACATGCAAAAAATTTTTGAATTTTTTAAAAGAAACCTTTACATCTCCATGAATATATGTGTTATTTTTACACAAATTTTTAACAGGAAGCACATAGTCATGTGCTACAGCTACAATTTCTTTCAAGCAATTTAATTTGTTGTTACTCCCCTATATCTTCATTGAAACATTTGAGATCTAATATGTGTTTTACATTCCTGAAATTCCAAAAGAAATTGTCAAATATTTCTCTAGATATTAGACAAAGCATCTAAAATAGAAAGTGTCCAGGGATGTTTGACCATATAGCAGGGTGTCTAGCTACCTGGAAAAGTCAGGGAAATTTTTATGGACTGGAAAAATCAAATTTACCATTTCTGAGAAAAAGTCAGAAAATTCTGAGAAAAAGTTAAAAATTTTGAAACTTTAAAAAATAAAAATAAGAAAATGTTTCTTATAAAACTAAGGATTTGAAATTGCAGCATCAAATTTTGCTCTTCATAAGCACTGTACAAAATATTTCAACTTTTATGCAAATGATTTTGTCTACCCCATTTCAGTTCTTCTGTGTAACTTTAGTAAGTTCCAACCTCACCGAAACTTTCTACTGAATGTTGTAGGATTGGGGAACTGAACATCTGTTAGCTTAATTTATTATTTGTATTAAAATATGTCAAAGCAATCAGTATTTAACTGTGACTGATGTGATAAAGAACTTGATCCTGATTAGACAAAATGGATAGAACCAGATGTTAAAAGTGTGTATCTGCAAAATGTTCCACAATTTATAAATTTTGCAAAAAATTATTTAACAATTCAGTAATTTGTGCCTCAGAATCAGTTGTGAAAGTTCCACTTTCAAAGTCACAACTTTTAAGATTTTTTTGTGTGGAACATTACAAAATCTCGATACCTCATTTTTATTTTTTTATTGGTATGGAAAACCTGGAAATGTCAGGGAAATTTGTTGCTGATCTGGAATAGACACCCTGATGTAGTGTGTATATATATATATATGCAGGGTGGTTATAATATAAGTATCTCTATTTGGAGCTGTCTGTAGCTCAAAGAAATGATCCAAATGAAACCAAAATCGCTAAATTTACTATTCGAAAGGGGGAAGATGAATGGAACAATAAAAAAAAAAAATTGCAATAAACACCAACAGATGGTGCTACTGAGTGTGAAATGTAATGTATAACACAAGGACAAAAAATTAAGGTGTCAAACTGGATGAAACACCTAATTTATTGGAAAATGTGTGGTTATACTTTCGCATGAAGGAGCCGATAATCTTCAGGTTTCACATGGTCATTGTGCTGGAGGACACAATCCAGGCGGTGTATGACATGCTCAACTACGGAATGTAATGCATAAAGGAGTGATGTTTCGCACATGTTGTGATATGCGGTAAAAGTCATTGAGGTTTGCGACACCTCCACGGTACACAATACACATTCCATTTCACACTCAAAAGTGCCATCTGTCGGTGATTATTGCAATTATTTTTTTTATTGTTCCATTTTTCTTCCCTCTTCTCGAATAGTAAATGTACCGATTTTGGTTTCATTCCGGTTATGCCTTCAAGCTACAGATAGCTCCAAATAGAGATACTTATATTATAACCACCCAATATATATATATATATATATATATTTCAGTCTTGTGTTATAAATGTTACTTATTTGGCAAAACAGTGTAGTGTAATTTGAGTTAAGTTAAATATTAGAATTTTCAAAAGGACTTGTTACTAAGAAAACATTGTAAATTTCTATGTTTATTGATAAGCTGCATCTATCAGTGACCAATTCTTTGTAAAAATACAAAATATTCAATTTTTAATACATGTGTCAGAAGAAAGAGACAATTCTTTTTCAATAATATTTATTTTATATAAATAAAGAGTATAACTTAGTTCATACATAACTACTGTTGTACAAATAAAAATAGAAACATTTGTCAGAGAGCTCATTTTTTGTTTATACAAGTTCCAAAGCCATTCAGAATATATACATATTTTCTTTTTACATTGTCACAGTTTCAGTCGAATTTAAATAACAATTTTACAAATATTAAATTTCAAAACAAACTGAAAACATTTAAAATCAAAATAAACTTGAACTTTGAAAAAACACTCATTTGAATCAATATTCACCTTTGTACAGTAATTATTATTTAAAACAACACAAATGTCACAAAACACAAATGCATCATTTAATAAAACTTTACTTAAGGGGTTTTTCAAGAGCTAAGGTTGCTCGAAAGCGCTAGGTTTTTATCATTATGAAATACAGTTATGTATGTTTGAAAAACACCTTAAGTAAAGTTTTATTAAATGATGCATTTGTGTTTTGTGACATTTGTGTTGTTTTAAATAATAATTACTGAAAACATTTATTATTATTCATAGTTATTAAAAGTTTGCCCAATTTTTATAGTTACTTTCCATTTAATGAATGATTAATAGATTCTTTTTTTGAGAAAATGTCATTGATGTAAATCACATGTATTTGCATCTCCCTCTCTCTTTAAATTTTAAAATGAGTTAAGAAGCCCTATTTGGTATAAAATCTCAGTTAAATATTTTATTAAGGGGAAACTTATGGTTGTAAAACTACTGCTTTAAGGATTTAAGATGATGAAATTTGACATATTGTGAACTTTTACAAATTTAAAAACAACTTCATTTACAAAATTCTTTTATCAGCTTCCACATAAAAATAAATGATGCAAGATTTTTTTAAAACTTATTATTTTGTTATAAACACTATGTGGTTGCATCTTTTCTTCCAATTAAATATTGTTTCATACTAAAATTGTATTAGTAAACTGTCTTCTATCGTAATATATCAATGAGCAAGGAAATATATTTGGTTATTATCAGTTATATTGCATCACTCTTTTAATATATTGTTATTAAAAACAAAATTATATCTTGGAAGTTCTATATATTATTAAAATAATAATAATTTATTTCAAAAGTTTCTTTTAATTCTCCATAGGCACCACATTAAAAGGATTATACATACTTTATTAAAACATTTTATTATTAATTAATAACACTCTTAGAATACCATAAAGTAGAAAATAAAACTATGTATATTTTGGATTGACATAATAGCAAGTCATTGAAGTTTTCAAAAGCATGTTTCAATAGGATGCAGGATACAGTTGTGAGGCAAGCAGTTTGCCTATGTATGTTTTTGTAAACCCGGATAAGTATTGCACTGTTTTAAAAATATGCCATTTTAATTTCTATTTCAGGGTATCCAAACATATGTCTTATTACCTGTTCAATTAATGACAGTTTATGGTTTGTTTATTTCATAAAGAAATAAAATTTTATAGCAATAAGCAATGAATGCAGTATCTCCATTATTTTTTTAACAATTTCATTTTGTCGTAATTAAAGTGTAGGTTCAGTACTTCAACAAAACACTTATATCAGGCTAATGATGCATTAATTTATCAGATCTTCATAATCATATAATTTTTATTAGTTATTATTCACTTTCCTATTTACGAAATATAATAAAAGCCTGATTTGGGGAGGGGGGGAGGAAATACAAAACATACTTGATAAAGTACAAAATTAAAAAACATGACTTGAAAGAGTAAATTTTAATTTTTCTAACTGAATGCACATGCAGCAGACCTTATAAAGTAGGACACCTTGCATCAACGTAAAAAAAGTCTCATTATAAAAATTGTTCTTTGTTGCAAATTGTGATTGTGTGTTAGTGAATATGGAATGATAGAAATTGAATTATTTAAAGTGAGATTTCTTTTTTTAATTCCTATGTTGTATATATGTTTATGCATGATTTTAAAGCTAAAATATTGTGAATAATTGATTAGAAAAAATTTCCTGGGTGCATGGGACATTTTTTTTCTAGTTCATCGGGAGGAACTGTGTTTCTAAAAATTTGCTGTGATTCAGTTTTGATTTTCAGTAGCATTTCTTGCTGCTAATTTTCTTTTTTATAAATAAAAATCTCCTGTTCTTCCCTCTTTTTTTTTCTTTTTCTTTGTGGCAGGGGGGGAGGGGGGGGGGTATTTTTTGAAGCATTACTTATTAGCTTTTAATTTCAAGCTAGCATTATTAGCATGTTTGATAAGATGTAAAAAAGCTAACCATCTTAGTAAAAGTTTTAAGCATTTTCATTGCTGTTAAGTGTTTATAATTTGCTCACCTCAGTAGTATATAAGATCTATGCAAGACAAGCAGTAGGGTAGCCAGGATTTTGTTTCAGTTACGAGAGCTGAGGAGATAATATCTTGTATGGGCTTATGGAAATGGGCAGGGTATGTCTATTAGATAAAATAAACTGTTTTTTTTTTTTTTTTTGGAAGGAGTGGGGTGTTGGTTGCAGTTCCCCAAGTTCCCCTAGCTACTTCCCTGAAAATAAGAATATTAGTTATAATTATTAGATTTTTATGCTTTTTTATTATTTTTATGTATGCAATATAATATATATGTGTGAAAGAATTGTAACCAGTAAGTATTATATTGATTAATAGATTTCTTGAGCTTTTTCATATGTGTGTACAAAATTTCAACTTATTCCTCAAAATGATTATTTAGTTATGCTTTAAAAAAAATGCATCACCATTTGGTAGACCACATACTCGCTGAAAAAAATGATTAATTTAAGAGCCATAAAAAAGTATAGTGGTGATGACAATCATTTGATATAATAGTTAAATTATTCAGCATTTTTCAATCGCTTATGATGTTCTCAATCATATGCCATTAATAACATTTTTATTAAAACTTAAAATAACAGATTTATTTTTGATATAAAATAAAATAAATCTCCTAAACTTATAAAGACCCCTAAATTTGCAATTGAATGGTGTTTTTAACTTTTCTGTGCAATAATATAGTGATTAAGGGGATCATTAATAGTTGTGATAATGTCAATGTCCTGTGGAAAACAGCTGATAATATAATGCATCTTTTTTTTGGAGGGGGAAGGGGAGGGCGAATTTCAATATTTTTTGTGGTATAATTAACTATATTTCGATTGTTTTGTTTTTCTAAAAAATAAATTATGGATATTAAAATTTTGATGTAAATTTTGTCAGTACCCTATGATCTAGAAAATCATCTGTGATAGAAAAAAAATGCTAATTGAATAATTTAAATATTTCATCAATTAATTGTGATCACCACTCCTCTTTTTAATGGTTTTTATGAAATAAATCACTTTTTAAAATTATGTGGTTCCCTAAAATGGAGTAATGGTGATTTTTAAACGTAACTAAAGAACCATTTCGAGGAATCTGTTAAAATTTAGTATACACATAGGCTCTAAAAATGGACTGAGATATTTACTGGTCGCAATTCTTATTTTTTTTAATCTATGTTATATTTCATACATAAAAGTTGTAGAAGAGCATGGAAATCAATTACAGTGAAACCTCTCAAGTTGGACACTTTTTCTGAGAGCAGAATGTATCCATAGGATTAATATTATGTCCGACCTGTTTAACTTGCACCCTTTTCTAACATGGAAAGTTGATACTCAAAAATTAGCCTATTACTTTCCCCTCATTTATAAGAAAAATTTGGCCTTCCCCCCCCCCCCCCAGTGCTATTTAAGAAATATTAAAAATTATCTCGCCTGGAAATAACTGTAAATTGTCATATTTAAAATCCAATGTTTCCAGTATCAGTAAATTTACCACATACTATCTTGGAAAATCTCTTTCTTTTTTTCAATAGAGTGATTTACAGCCGAATCGCTCTGGTGTTTTAAATACCTTATCCTACTAAAAAGATGTTTATATCATTTATGAGACATTTTCACATTAGAAAATAATTAACAAATAACGAGCAAAAATTGGAATTTGAAATTGCCAAATATTTCACATGTCAATAGTTGCATTAGAAATCTGCATGGGGTGAAATTTCCAGGCCCGAAACGTACAAAATTTTAATTTTCCCGGCACGGTATACAAGCTAAAAGTTCGGCCCGACTGAATATCTAAAAAACATGCCGATATTTCTGAAGCAACATTATCCTAAAATTATTAAACTTATTCAAAAAAGCACACTTATTTATGCATGGAATACAAAATATCAACAATACACTATATTGCCAAAGGTGACCGGTCACTTGCGAATTTAGACGTTTTGTTAATTATCTAGAAAAATACATGAGGAATTAACCTGAAACTGCAGGTGTGTAAACAGTAGTATAGGTTATATATTTCCGTGAAGATTTTTCCCCGAAACCCCATAGGGGACTGTCAACAAATTGAAAAAGAACGAATATCTTTTGGATTACCCTGTAAAAACTAATGTAGCAAAAGCGTTCAAACTCGAGATTATTAATAAGTGGCTTATTGTAATATACTGTGTTCATTTTTATGAGGATAGCATGTATACTCGTAGAGAAATTAAGATTTTTATAAAAACAGTCCCAAATTTCGCCAAGTTTTTTGTTTATAATTTGCAGAGTTTTTAATATAAAAAAAAAAGTTATTTTGAGAAAATATGTCAAACAACATTGTACACAATACTCTGTAATCAGAATTAAAAAATAATAAAAATTGGATGAAAAATGAGCAGGTTTACTAAAAAAATTTTCCCTGCGCATGCGCGAATGCAATCAAAATATAATGTGCATAATGTATTAGCGAAGTATATAGAGCAACTTTTGTGAAAGTCTCAAAATCATAGCTTGAAAAGTCTGAAAATTATCGTCGATAGAATAAGCTCGAAATCCGTTGTTCCCAAAAGGAAGCAAAAAGATGGGGTTGTATCCAAATATAGTGGTACGTATAATATTGTGTACGCTATCTTGGCACTAATCAACAAATATTTGATACAACCCCTAATCTTTTAGCTTCTTTTTGGGAACAACAGATTTTGATCTTATTCTATCGACGATAATTTTCAGAATTTTCAAGCTATGAATTTGAGACTTTCACAAATGTTGCTCTATATGCGTAGCTAATACATTATGCATATTATATTTTGATTGCATTCGCGCATGCGCAGGGAAACATTTTTTAGTAAACCTGCTCATTTTTCATCCAACTTTTTATTATTTTTTAATTCTGATTGCAGAGTATTGTGTACAATGTTGTTTGTCATATTTTCTCAAAATAACTTTTTTTTATATTAAGAACTCTGCAAATTATAAGCAAAAAACTTGGCGAAATTTGGGACTGTTTTTATAAAAACCTTAATTTCTCTACGAGTATACATGCTATCCTCCTGCAAATGAACACAGTATATTACAATAAGCCACTTATTAGTAATCTGGAGTGTGAACGCTTTTGCTACATTAGTTTTTACAGGGTAATCCAAAAGATATTCGTTCTTTTTCAATTTGTTGACAGTCCCCTATCGGGTTTCGGGAAAAAATCTTCACGGAAATATATAACCTATACTATACTGTTTACACACCTGCAGTTTCAGGTTAATTCCTCATGTATTTTTCTAGATAGTTAACAAAACGTCTAAAATCGCAAGTGACCGGTCACCTTTGGCAATATAGTGTATTAGTAACCACTTAGACAATTATGTACATAAATACTAATTAAAACAGGTGGGTAAGTGTGATCGAAGATCGCACAAAGGGTTTCATTTAATATTCCTTTCAAAACACTTTATCCTTTCTTTAATAAATCCAAATAAATTTAATTTAGCAACAAAAAAAATCATGTTTATTATAAAGTAAACATTTACAGGTCTATTTTTCTTGTTCTTTCGAATATCTGAACCGGCCCGATAGCGGGTGAATCCCGCTATTATACTCTGTCATAATAATATATATCAAGTGGAAAAAATGCGATATTTAAAAAAAAATAGTTTATATAAAATAGATATTTAAACCTATAATAGAGCCTACAATATAAAATAGATATTTAAATCCTCTGAAATCCAGGTCCTATTGCCAAATTGCATATTTTAGAAAGTGAGTTTTTTTGTGACAGTTCTTTAAAAGTATCTACGTTGATTTTAAACTATATTGTTTCTAGCAAACGCCCATGTTTGGAGCTAACCTTGCCCACAGATTACGAAAGATTAGTTATTTTATATTTTACTAGCTGTTACTCGTGACGTCGTTCGCATAACATTAAAAGAAAGATAAATGCATTAATTAAGGAAAATATTTCACCCCCGATAATTAAAAACATGTACTCTTTATAACAAATTCCGTTTTTTTTTCTTTCGAATATCTAAACAGGCCCGATAGCGGGTGAAGCGCGCTATTATACTCTGTCATAATAATATATGTCATGTGGACTAAATGCGTTATTTAAAAAAAAATTAATTTCAAAATTAAACATGTTGTACACTTTCAAAATGTTAAATTATGCGAATATTTGCAAAATCGGGTTTTTATCATGATTCAATACGTTCCTCAAACTCATATTTACTATTTTCTATTACTCATATTGATACTCGCTTTGTATTATTCTCAAACATTTGAAAAATCCTTTAAACTTCCAATATGACGTCAGATTAATTTTCTTTTTTAATTCTCTAATGACGTGTATTAATCTGTTTTCTGTACATACACGTACTCATACTCCTTGTATTATTGAGAAATCTTTGAAACTTTTCGTTTTATTACCATTATGACGTCATATGATTTTTTTTTTTTTTGTTTAATTGGTGAAACTTTTTATTTCATTTTTCACGTGGAAATCTTTCAATAGAAAATTAATTATTCTAGAAAGCATTTTATTGTGGATTTTTAATTGTTGGCAACAGCTATAACGAAAAATGTTTAATTGTAATAGGAAAAGGCTGTTAGAATTTTGATTTTTTATCTCTATTTATTAAAATAATACAATTTTTTCAAATTTTAATATTTTGAGTATTATAGGGGCTATTTAGCTATAACTACACAGATTTTCATGCCTGTAAGTTATATAGTTTCTGAGAATGGCTCTGTGACGGACAGACAACGGAGCGGGAGTAATAGGGTTTTGTGAGATGAACGAAACCCTAAAAATTGACTTCTTAGATAATTACATAGAAATGAAGATTCAGTAAGAGAAGAAAAATCCGTTATAGACAGGTTCCATTCTTAGCAGGTACATGATCTGTTGTATATGTATTATATTCTTTTAGCACAGATCAATACATTTTTCCGTTGAAGACAGATATCAGTCATAGACAGGTTCTATTTCGCAGTTTTTATGGGTTTTTATTTATTTATTTATTTATTTTGTCTAGAAATGTATGTTTTATTTTTAAAAAAGAAGCCCGTGCAGACCCCTCAGTTGCATTTACTTTTGATGTGCAATAGTAATGAATAAAGAAATATACCGTTTTTGTATTTATTACAGTTACTTTTGTTTAGATTTTCAATTAAAATAAAAGCGTATATTTAAAAAATATGTTTTGCACTCTTAATTTTTTATTTATATTGTATTATCTTTGTTTTAATGTGTAAAGTATTTCACTATTGCACTTTTACAGCCAGCTGGCATATTTTTGCCAGCGTGGTTTGGCGCATAATTAAATCCATTTTTTTCTTTTTCTTTCTTTCTTTCTTAAAAAAAAAAAAAAAAAATGCTTATACAGTTGTAACCATAAAGAATGTTTGGAGATTTATCACCGGGGGTAAAGTGCCTTAAAATTAATTTATGCTTAAGTTCTAAAACATTAAAATGTTTTATTGTCATTGGAAACACACCTGTTTACATAATTTTTATAATTCTAGCACATCAGGAAGTGAGTGAAAAATCAATTACAAGATTTCATCTTTACATACATGAACCAAGTTAAGTTAAATGAAAGAGTAAAGAATAATTATTTTGTGTATTTAAACCAGTAAATGTTTATTTTTTTTTTTAAATTTTTATTTAGGAGTAATTAATATAAATAATTTCTGAGAAACATTCATATGCACTTGCAATTAGGTTAAAAAATTATAAGCACCTCTATAAGTTGGGCATTTCTCTATGTTGAAAATCTTTTTAGGACCCGTTAGCGTCCGACTTAGAAAAGTTTCACTGTAATTATGTTTGATATTTTAATACTTAACGTAACAGAAAAAAAGCAGCACACACACACACACACAAACGTATTATGGGAAAGATGGATGAAAATATTAAAAAATTATTTAGCATATCAGCTCAAAATTTTACCTCTGCTTATTTCATTAAATGATATAAAATTTCGTATCTGAATCTAAAATTTACTCTAAAATCGATACACTGAGTCAAATTTGGGTACTGCTGTTGAAAATTATTTAAAGTTTATTTTCCATTCAATATGGCGATGTATTATGGCCATCCAGTCTTAAGCCTAATTTAATCAATAAAAGAAAGATATTTGCGTATGTTTTTGCCGGATGGCTAGATAAATTTATCTCACGCAGAGGTCTTCAAATTCGGTTCAGGACTTTGACCAATTCAGGATAAACAAAGGCAGTTTCGAATGCACTCTCAGATTTTCGATTTTTTGATTAGATTTTTTGTTATACTTTATTGAACGGAACAATTGGTGTGTTTCTCCGATTTTCCAAGTTTGCCGGCAATTTTGTGTCACTCATAAAAGTAATCCAAATTCAATTTTTTTTAGCCCAATATAGTAAATTTTCTCCTCTTTTCATTAAAGTTTGTTCGGAATTCGTACAGCGATTAATTTTTTTTTTTTCTTTATAAGTCCCAATAACGCCGAAAATGAGGGCTTAATTTTTCATCATCTGATATCTATTTGATACCTTAGCCATCCAGTCTTATATTTGATATTCTCCTATGGAGAAAAAACGGATATCATTTAAAATTATTAAAATTAATTATGCGGCCTCGAGTATCGTTAAAAAAATCTAAAAATATTAATAATTTAAATTTGTGCGATTTTTTTAAAGGCAATAAGAAAATGAGAAACTTTTATTGATGGGGATAAAGATCCAAGAAGTTTTCGCATTGGATTGCTGTTATAATTTTTTTTTTTTTTTTTTTTAATAACAACGGAAAAGTGGTTCCTTCTTAAATGAGAGATAAGTGATTTCGTCCTTTATCATATGGCATTCTTTTCTTTTCTTTTTTTTTTTTTTTCTTTTTTAGCTCGAGAAGAAAATAAAAATAAGACACTAATCATTTTCGTTCCGCATTTTTTAAATAATTAAATAACTCGAGGAATTTTTTTGCGGTCCGCGTTTCGATTATCTCTCATTAGACTCGGCCTGGCTTTTCTTTTTCTCGGCAGAATCGAGTCTTTTTTTTTTCTCCTCTTCTTATTACACGTGTCTTTTTTTTAATCCTAATTTATTTTATTAATTATAATTCTCATTATTTCTTTCTTTTATTTAGTAATGGGCATAACGATTATTCGAATGAATCATTCGGGCATGCGCAGAAGCATTTCTGTCAAACTTCAAAATTTTTTTTATTCAATTACTACCAGAAATTTTGAAAAAAAAAAAAGTTTCTACAGAAACTTTTTTTTTTTTTTTTTCGAAATTTCTGGTAGTAATTGAATAAATTTTTTTTTTTAAGTTTGACAGAAATGCTTCTGCGCATGCCCGAATGATTCATTCGAATAATCAAAATAATCGTTATGCCCATCAGTACTTTTATTATTATTATTATTGGACTGGGATCGGTCACAGATCTGGGTTTTCTTTTCGGCAAACTGGAATCGGGCCGGGCCCGGGTAACGCTTTTTGTGTAAAGAGTATTACATAATTGTCAATCGAAAGAATACCCTTTGTATCTTTGTAATAACTTGATGATTAGGTAGTGTGATATGTTACATTTTTTTGGTGGGGTGGGGGGAGAGGGCAATCGTACTCTATCTGATGTAGAAACGAAATTGATAATGTAAACTGAACAACATTTGTTTCTGTTAGTTCGCACAATTTTAAACTTTTTCCATTCTTTGTTGCATCATTGCAAATATTTTCTGGCTAATACATTCAATGGTAACTAAATCTGCTGTTGCAATACATAATTAGGTACAAAATTTCCTAAAGAATTAGGTCAACATTAGTTGGCATTGAGCATTATAATTGTAATGTTGTTATATAGTATTTGGAGTTTTATTATCAGTTAGTAAATGTTTTTTTTTTTTTTTTTTTTTTTTTCCCCTAGAATGAGGCTCATTCTAAATTATATGTAAAAATATTTTTTATTTTTAAAAAGTTAATACGTATCTATTATTTAAAAAATAACTGTTTTATTTCTCGCCCTCTCTCTCGCTTTGTAACTTTTATGTTTATGTATACAGCAAAACCTCGAATTGCGGACACCACGGGACAGCAGAATGTGTCCGCTATTCATACAAATGAAGTAATATTGTAAAAGCATACAAATATAGTATATGTGTTGGGGATTGGAAAATTGTTCTGCTAAATAGACTATCTGCTATTCAGGAGTGTCCGTTATGTAGTTTTTACTGTACTTTGAAACAACACACTAAATGCAGATGATGTCACTGTCACTACTATAATCTCTTTTATTTTTTTCTCACCAAAGTTGCAAGTATGTATATGCAGTCTGAGGCTATGTTCCCATATCTTTTTTTGTGAATAACTGAAATTTCTTGAACGAAATGAAAATGCTAAATTCATTGCTTATTGAAAAGAAATTTCCTTTTTACCTTTAAAAAAATGTTTTTATCGAAAATTCTCATTATTAAAACATTTAAAGAGACCAATTCTAACCGCACCAAAATTGACTTTTCAATGTTAGGTTCTGGTTGTCTCTTGTTTGTGAGAATTGCTGGACAATAAAGAATTACCTGTCTGAACATATGTTCAAAAATGAATATTAGATCTGGCTATTAAGGATTACTTTGACTTGTGAAGTAAATGTACATTTATATGTTGCTTCTGCTGCATTGACGAAATTCATTTTATTATTTGTTCATGGGCGCCGGCAGAAAAAAAAATCTAAGTAAGAACAAGATTTTGGAACATATAATACCTAAGTCTGTTTTAAATGGAGAATATAAACATGAAAGAAGCTAAATTAGGATTTTTTTGCCAGAGTTTTTCGTGCAAGATATTTTTTAAACATATCAACATAAAGAGCAAAATAGAAATTATAACAATTAAGAAACATTACATATAAAAAAAAATAAGATTATATAGCAGCATTTTTCAAAATAAAGAACTAAAATAGTTCGTTTTTTTTTTTTTCCCTGTCAGAGGGGCAGAGCCCTCCTGAACATTCCGTTTAAGATAAATTTTAAACACATGAACATAAAAAGGAAAATAGAATTAAAAATTGTTTTCCACGGAGCTGGGAGGGGGGGGGGTTAAGTGCCTTCCCCCGTGATGGAAAATTCTTATTTTTCTCCCTTAGTGTGTAATTATTTCAAGTCACTTAGGGACAATAAACTCTTATACAAAATCATCAGAAAAAATAAAATAAAATCAGTTAATTAACTTTCAAGATACAGGGAGGGGCAATAGTTTAACCCTGGCCTCCTTGCCGGCGCCTATGTATGTATGTATTTATTTAGTTTTAAATGTAACCTGAAATCACAAGCTTTCATCACTTATATAAGATTTTCAATCTTCAACTAATTCCTGCAAGAAAAAAATCTTAGAAACATTTGTAGAAGAAAGAATGGCTTTTGATTTAGCCGTTCAGAAAACAAATACTAAAAATGTTTTTTTTTTTAAAATTGGATTTCCTTTTAATATGTCAGACCTTTGGATGAAGAAACATTTTTTTAAAAAAGGAACTTAAACTACGGCCCAATATATCTACTCTAATCAGTGGCGTAACTATACTAATGTGAGCCTCTTGGCCTACTCTTGACTGCAAATAATAAGCAGAAAAAATGACCTTGGGGATCCTCTTGAGTCTTGTGGTCCGTGGCGTTTACCATCTCAGCTACTCTATAGTTACTCCACTGACTCTAACATACTTTTATTTGTACACAAACTTCATATCGACAATGACGGCCTTTTCTTTCTGTCTGATGAAGACCTTTTATCTCCTCGACCGAAAACCATGCCAATCATTTTGGACAGATTCGGTGCGGCTTTCCTCCTGACTGGTAATGTCCTTAATTGTTGGGCAGCTCGTGCCTCGCGCATTAGGGATTGGAATGCCAGACTTACACCCACATAGTTCTCTGCTGCTGACACCTCATAAAATTGGCATCGATATTGTAACGACGCCTCATGTCCATCATCAACTGCTACCCGTCGACCCCTTTCTAGGTCTCTCTTGTTTCCAAGAAGGATTGCTGGAAATCGGCACGTTCCTTTGTATCCAATTATATCGAGTATCCGCCTTGCATCTTCAAAGGAACTTCGGTCGCACACGTTGTACACCACCACAAATGCGTCGGCCCATTCAATGTGTTTTTGTAGACAGCATCGTTCCTGGTGATGAAAATAATAAAATATCAGTAAATTATAAGGTATATATGAGGCCAAAAACATTTTATGAAGATTATCTGCAAATTTATTTTTATTTAATATATATACTACGTAAAATATATAGAGGATGTAGCGGTAATGACGATCATCGGGTAATGGCTGTCATAAGGGTATCTGCTTTTTTGCAGAAGCGGTCTAATGAGTGCTGTTACTTCATGCCTCATGGTCCTCTAGGCGTGGGAACTCCTAGAGCCACCCCTTTGCCTTTGTCTATGTGGTTGTTGTGCGGTGAAGTTGTTTTTGCGTATTTTATCTTTTTTACATCACGATAAGTACTCGAATTTATACTTAAGTAGGAATTATTATTTATGGTATACTATACAGCATATGTATGCTAAATGATATGGGTTTTATTTTCAAAATATAGTAGCCTGAGCTGAGAAAGCGAAGCTCTTTGTGTCCATTCTAAAGGTAACATTGTGACATTACTCCTCCTAAACTGTTTGGCCAATGACCAACTAATTCAGCACAGTGATAGCTGCCACAGCTTTAACGATTCGCGTAGAAATATATCTGAGACAAATAGTGTCCTTGGAGAACAATTATAGATCATATGCAACGTAATGTTCAAACGCACGCCGGTTTCAATTTAAGACTTTTTGCAAGCAGAACAAAAAATCTGGTGGTGCAAATCGGCTATCGCATAGGAGTTGAACTTTGGAAAAGTTCAACTCCTATGTGATAACCGTCGACGATCACTTTGCTAGGATTATTCTGGATACACTGTTTCATTATCAGTGCGTTGTAACTAAAATTGTTTGTCTGTCTTCTATCGCATAGGGGCTCGATTTTTGAGATGTAGGCAGAAAAAAAACATTCAAGGTCGCTTTAAGAATAGAGTTTGAAACGTGTCAAAACCTTACGGCTGCAGCGCAAGTATGAAAAATCGAGTTTTTGAAGTGTTCGAAGGCAAACTTTCTTTCCATAACTGAAGTAATCTTAATATTCATTTCAAAATTAGAAATTGGGAATTTCTCCTTGGCGACATCAAATGAATGTTTGCAAATTAACTTGCCCACTTCAATTTTGTGCTACCCTAGTTATTTTGTTTTAATGTTCGAAAAGATGGCATTGTGTTGGGGTAAGACAATCAGTCGGTCTCGTATAGAAAAGTAAAATAATACCGGAAAAAAAACATGTAAAATCCACAGTACGGAACATAAGCACTGTGAAATTCGATTATTTTGAAAAAAGATTTTTGCGTACTTACTTCACATAATGATGTGTCCAAAATTTCAACCTGTGTCGTTACGTTGTCGAAAGATACTTCGTGATTGTATAGAAACTCTGAAAGAAAGTAAATAAATAAATAATGTAGAAATATCATTTTATTAAATAGAAGCAACTTTTACATAAAAAAATTCTGCGGATTTATTAGAATTATTAAAAGCTACCATGGTTATGAAGAGTTCGAAATCTAAGAACAAAAGCATTACAGTCGTTACACATGACCTGGCAGTACATCCAGCGTAAGAGACCCCCCCCCCCACACCTACTTCCACTTCTTACCCCTTGAAAAGGGGGAAAAATGCTAAAGTAAAATAAAAAACCTAATAATATACACATTTTGTACAGAAATAAATATTTTTCGCTTCTTGTACAAAAATGAGAAATTCCGATGCATCAATGAAACCTTCCATTAGATTCGAAGTATTGCGTGTTATTTCAGGAGCTTTTAAAAAATCCATGCTGGTTAAAAATATTATCCAATTAAAAAAAAAAAAAACACGTAAAAATATGGATTTAAAAGTTTTAATATCTCTTTAAATATTTTATTCTTATTTCAAATAAGCTCAATGTCTTTCTGTACTTCTCGTTAAAATTTTCAAGTGTTAACATTCTTTATATTTTTGCAAGATCTTCTATTGTATCCAGAGCCCGATAAACTCCATGGCAGTTCCGGGGCACCCATATTATTTGAGAGCCTTCTTCACAAAATAATCTCTGGATGCAGGGTGTTTCACGAAGGACCCCCTAACTTTGAAAATAAATAACTCGGAAACGGTGATAGATAGAAGCAAGAAAGCAGTGGTATGTTTATTTAAAAAACCGTAAGAATCTGATACAGAAACCTCAAAATTTTAGTTAAAAATAGCGCCGATAAATGACGCTGCAGGCAGCATTACGGATCCCTATAAAGAGAGCTCAGACGCCAAGAACGATCAGTCGTCGAAGATTTCGCCGTTGAAACGTTATCGCTATTAGCGTATAGTGAAAGAAATTCCGGAAATGACACTGAAGGACACTGTTTACCACAACAATCCTTTAACACTCGACGAGCTGGAGGAGGCTATTTGTCAAGCTTGTGTGTTGATTTCCGGTGACGTACTACAGAGAGCCAACTGACAATTTCATTCTTTGTTTGCGACATGTGTGTTGTGTGAAAGGTGCACATTTTGAATCGCTTTTGATGTGATACAGCCTACTTACGATTATGCCACTTGCCGCGCCATCTATCGGCGAATTTGTCACTAAAATTTTGAGGTTTCTGTATCAGATTTTTACCGTTACTTTTAATAAGCATACCACTGGTTTCATACTTCTATCTATCACCGTTTCCGAGTTATTTATTTTCAAAGTTAGGGGTCCTTCGTGAAACACCCTGTGCAAAATTAATACATCACAAACGTAACATACAACCTCACAGGCAGTTAAAATTTAACCCTATTGTTTCATGTTTAATTAATTCGTTATTTTGTATTCAAACATGCACAAGCATGTTTGATGTAACATTCAATTTTTAGAAATTTGACAGTTTCTTTTTAAATTCTCTTGCAAACATTGAGATTGCTCAGTGATGACAAACAGGTGAAGTAAACAGAATTTTTCTTTAACGTGTATTTTTCAGAGACTACACAAAATGCATTTTAGGGCCTCCTATTACTGAAGAACCGGGGCACGTGTCCCATGTGCCCTTGCGATAATCAGGCCCTGTAATCCCGGAACTTTGAAGCCCTTGATTCCGAGAATTTGAAGATATG
This sequence comes from Maratus michaelseni, assembly GCA_963931845.1. NCBI lineage: Eukaryota > Metazoa > Arthropoda > Arachnida > Araneae > Salticidae > Maratus > Maratus michaelseni. The sequence goes on from OZ007592.1 coordinate 203,384,499, forward strand.
GCCTATATCAACTAGGTTTTTCTTTTTACAAAGTAATCTTGCTAGGAACCTAGGATATATTTTCTTAGCTAATCTATGGAAAAAATAGTACACATTTTCTAAGGCTATAGTGGTCTTACTGGCCTTTTTTTTACATTCCGTACACCCACTGTTTATCAATTAAAACTGCATATAAAATTTGTTATTCAGAAAGCAATGATTGTCAGGATGAGATTGGAGTTTTATAGGAATTGTATTACGGTGGGTTTGACTAGAATACTGCGTATACCCCTTACGACTACAGCACTTTCTTTAATACCAGATGAAGAATAATAATTGATTGTAATAATAACAGTAACATAGTAAATAAATAATAATTTAACCTGAAGAATAAATATATTTCTGTGGGAAAATGGAAATATTTTGCTATTAGAATGTGTTATTTAGCTATTCAGTAATGGATTTACCCCAAGCTGTGCACAAAATGAATATATTTGATGGAAATTTTCTATCCCTCCCCCATTTCCTTCATATTACAATACGGTATTCTTTTCAGTGGAGTTATTATTTTTATACGATGATCTCTCCTGCTTCTATATTCTCCTATAATTTTTGTTGATTGGAATAACCTCTTGCTCTATTTAATCGCACGTTTCTTATTGATCCCTGCGGCCATTTTTACCTTGTTAGAATCCTTATGCAGTTTCGGGAGCACATAGTCAGGGCGTGGCAATTTGATTTTGAACTCCTCTTCCGGAAATCAAACAGTTTCTAAATAAGGTTGTTGATCTATATAGTATAAATAAGATTTATTAGTTTGAATTTTAATTAGCTTTTCTTAGATAGTATTGTCTTTTAAAATTATTTAAAATGTCATGCATTTTCGAATAAGTTTACTCATTCGAATTCTTCCCACTTCCCTTTCAATTATTTATAATTAATGATAATGATTGTAGACTAACTCGTTTCAACAGCCAAGACGAATTATTTCACGATGTATTATCTTTCTTACAACCAGGAAACATGTAAAAAGTAACTTGAATTCATACTTAGCAATGAAACGGTAAACAAAGTTATTCTTTATGGATAAGTTGTTGAAATATAATTACCGAGACAGATTATTATTAATTGCCGGCAATTCAGTTTTAGTAAGAAGGGCTAATTAGGCACAAAACATAATTAGTATATCAACGAAACTTTTCTCAATTTCGCTTTGGCTTTAGACCGGTGGTTCCCAACGTGGTGCGTACGCAATTGGACTTTTTAGGGGGCTCCAAATTTCTTACTTACACTAAAAATAAAAGTAATAGGGGAGATGGGGGATGGATGGGACGCTCTCAATATTTCAGGCAATAAATATTTTTTTTAGTTGCTTCCTATCCTCATAGATTTCACTACAATAGTGTGCTTCAGAACCAAAAGCAAGAGCACATGGCTGTTTTCAGTTTTCTTCAAAAAATGCATTTCCTGAAAACTCTGCTTAAAAATAATTTTTTTTACATTTGAAGTTACTTAAATATCTTATGTAATATAAACAATTAAGATATGTTGTAGTTTTTTATTTAAAGGCTCAATATTGGTAATTAAAATGAATGCATATTAACCATTGTGACAAAATAATTTCTGATGCAAAATAGCTGACAATTGAATATATGCATCATGGGGATGATTGGGACATTTCAAATGGGGATGAATGGGACTGCTTCATTCGTCCCTAGATGATACTGAATTTTTTTTATTAACTAAATAATATTATATAGGTTGATAAATTAATACTTTATGGTAATTATTCTTTTAACATTTCATCCTCTTTGTAGCCATCGTCTTCAGTCCACCGTTTATGGGCCTTTTAAGGCAAAGCTGAGATGAGTCCAAGATCATTGACTAACAAATAATCCTGGAGATCATATTACAATTTATAATCTCTCAGCTTTTGCCAAGGCGGCATTTTTGTCAGCTTTTAGTCCTTAACATTGAATACGGGGAGGAAAATTTTTGTGTCCCATTCATCCCTACTGTGGGGATGATTGGGACATACAAGAACTTTTTTTTAAGTTTAATTTATATATCTGTATAATAATAATCTTGAACAAATATTGTGCATAAGATGTAGTCAAACACTTAAAGTTTGACACGTGATATATAATATTGATAATAACTTATATAAAATATTGAAAATAAATATTTTTGTGAAAATGTCCCATTCATCCCCCATCTCCCCTACATTCAAAACTAAAATAAATAAATATATAAATAAAATAAGTTTTTTAGTTGAATTTTAAAATAGTTCCCAATGAAAAGTTCAAAATAGAATCCAGACCAGAATAATTATTTGAGCAATTTTTAAAAGAATTTTTAAACACTTAATTTATTTTTTCATCTTTAAAAATGTTTATAATTGAGGGGGTCGGGGCAACTAAGTTCAAATCCACATTTTTGGTGAAATAAATCTGACACTATAATCTGTTGCTTATTGTTGTAAATTATAATATCCTACATATTATTTGTTTTTAAGGTGACAGCATATGTCCCAGGTTTCATTTTTGCCTCAGACGTTTCTAGAACTTTTTTTACCGGCTAATTTATAAAGGACGTAATAGTAATATCATTAAAGTAATGCAATAATGTTATTCAGAATATCTCAAATGTTACTAAGAAATTGGTGAAAAAAACAAACAAACTATGTTTTATATGTTGATTTGAGTATTTGATCTAACTTTGAAATTGATATATCTCAGAAGTTTACAAATGTAGCTTAGCACTCTCTTGCCCAGATCCCCTCAATTTTTCTGGTTAAACTGTATTTTACAATTTTTGCGCAACTTTTTCGATTATTTATTGAATGAACCTTGTATTTCTACTCGCTCTGCTATATGTCACAAAAAACTGTTATATGTGAAAGAAATGCTTGAAAATATACGTTTTATTTCGAATAATGTTATTTCATCATGTTTTTTATTCTTCATTTTTTTATTTGATTTTCATTTTTCAACTGGAAATTTTTTAATTTAAAATAAATTGTTGAGTAAAATTTATTATTCCGGGTTTTGTTTTAGTATTGGCAACGGTAAAACGTTAGCAAAGATAAAATAAATTTATCCATTTTAATATTTTATACGAAAAATGCCCATTTATTCGCTATAAAAATAATGAAATTTTGAATTATTAAGAAAAATATTTGATTAAAATTAACAAAATAGAGCATATGTTCATTTCCGGGTTATAATCCATCTATATGCAAAGATACAGGACCATTAAATCCTCCATTTTGACGCTGGCTTCAGCCAAACATTTACACACACAATCGGATTTATAATATTACTAGCTGTAACCCGTGACTTCGTTCACGCAACATTAAAAGAAGAATAAATACATTAATTAAGCAAAATATTTCACTACCGATAATTAAAAACGTTAATAAGTAACTAACTATTTATCACATTTCATAGGAGACAATATGGTATTTTTTGTTATAGGGACCTTGACATAACTCAGTCTTAAAAAAGTGAAATTTTGTGCCAAATAATCGCGAAAATGAAATTGCAACCAATGCTAAAATGAGGGACAAATAAAATCGTGGAAATAGATGAATCGGGTAAAAACAAATGTCAATTTTACCTGATAAACATTTTTACTTTTAACGCCTTTGTGAAACGTTTTAACAGCCATTCTTGAAAAAATCATTAATTGGAAATAGTATATGCTTTTTCTTTAAATTCAATTGTGCCTCCTTGGTTTAATGTATAGCTGAAAAAAATCTTGTTTTCTAAATGACAGTATGTTGACAGGTAATTTTTGTTCTCCAGAATAAATTGATTCATGAAGTTTGAATATGTGAAAATATGTTTTTATTTTTCGGATAATTTACTGAAATCAAGATTTCACCATCTATTCAAAGTGAAAATAAATTCTGTTTTTCAGTTTTAATGAGAAATGGCGTTAAAAATATACTGATCTTTTTTATTTCTCCTTTTTTGTCCACAAATATGGAGTAATTTACTAAAAAGAAAAACTTCGTTAAAATTTACAAAAAAAAAAAAAAAAAAAAAAAAAAAAATCTCGGCATCTAATTTATTTTTTTAAATTCTGAGAGTGTGTGACATCCTCAGATCAATGATAACCGGTGTTAAGTAAATCGCGCTGCGTTCGATAGTCTAGGAGTAGTTGCGAAATACAAACATACGGTCAGATCTTAATATAATAGATTCGTGTTCATTTTCATTTTCTTAAAATTATGATGCGATTTTTAGCAGAAAACTCTCATCTGTATATAACGGATATTCATGCTTAATAATCAGTATAGATAAAAAAACATTTAAATTTTTCGTTATAAATATGGCGTGAAATTCATCTACTTTCTATACTTACTGATCCTTGTATTATTAATGTAAGGAATTGATTCACACTCATTTTAAAACATATTGGAAAATTCCTGTTTTTTTTTTTTCAAATATATGTCGTCTCTCTTTCCCCAGAGAAATGCCTTTTTAATGACATAATTTTTGTTAATTTTCTTTTCCATCAGCCAATTAATTTCAATACTGGCATAGGGGAAATTATGTTACTTTATAACGAAATAATATTACATCTTTAGGTTTTATCAATAAAAATGGAACTATTAACATTCGTCATTTTTTTTTTTTTAGGTAATCGAGTTATTTCTTTTAGATTTAAGAAGGAAAATAACTATTTCTCGCTATCCATGACATCATTTTTGACATGGATAATTTTGCGGAGCATATTATTGACATTTGCTAACCATTTTCTTTTGAAACTTCTTTTTACTTTTTTAAAAATTTAAATAAAAAATACGGTATAATTATATTAGCCGTGCGCAGACGGTAAAACGCCAAGTTTTGTTATCATACAAAAGAAAAAAAAAGAAAAAAGTGAACAAAAACCCCAAGATCATTTTATTTCACCAATCAAAGCATATCCGCTTTATTTTCAATGTATGATGTCATAGTCGCCTGTTTCCTATATGGTTACACATATTGAAACCTTGTATTATTATCAAAAACTAAAAAAAGTACGTTTTATTTCTAATAATATTATTTAATCTTCTTTTTAATTCTTTAATTTTTTTTTTTCATTTTCATTTTTCACGTGAAAATTTTTCAATTGAAACTAAATTGTTGAGTAAAAATTATTATTCCGGATTTTGATTTAGTTATGGCAACGATAAAGTATTAGCAACGGTAAAGTAAATTTAACCATTTTAAAATATTATACGAAAAAATGTCCTCTATGAAAATAACGAAATTTTGAACTATTAAGAAAAATATTTGAATGAAATAAACAAAAACCAGCCTATGTTCATTTGAGGGTTATAATAAACATATATGCAAAGATACAGGATCATTAAATGCTCCATTTTGACGCTGGCTTCAGCCTAACATTTGCACACAATCGGATTTGGAGACCACTGACCAGGCCCCTACCTACCGGGATTCGACCCAGTTTGACGGGTTTGAGTGCCTGGTCATTGGGGCGAAATTCGCCTGATCGCCCTATTGGGGCGGTCCACAAAGACAAGTACCCAGTTCGGCCAATCAACTGAGTCCGGATTTTTCTGTGTTGTTCACTCCTAAATTTAAATGTTCTGAGATCTGAAGCCGCACACCACGTACTCGTCATGACAGTTGAAATGGGGCTGGACAATTTAGTGCCGAAACGTTGGTACTGAACTTAGCTTGGACACACAATCGGATTTATAATATTATTAGGATTAGGATTAGGATTAGGATTGTGTTTTTTTAGGTTTCAAACCATCACATTTCGTCTTAGATACTTTTCTACATGAATTCTTCGAGTACATATAGCATAGCTGCCAAACCTTCCAGTTTTTGAATGCCACATTTTTTAATAGAAATATTCGTATTATTTAATGACATAAATTCTGTGATTGAATGAGACTAAAATTATTATTCGGAAATACTGATACACGATAATTGTATATTTCGCTTCTATGATACAGGGCAGCCCAAAACCTATGCCTACCAAGATTAAATGCCAATTAACCAGTTAATACTAAGTGTAATTCATAGTTGCCAACCTCCTGATTTTTTTCATACCAGTATTTTTATGAATTTTTTAAATTATTATTATTTAATCGTGCAATTTGTGCTATTTAATAAAGCTAATTTTTTTGTATGATTTTACTGGTATTTAAAAAATTGGGAGGCTGGCAACTATGGTAATTGTTTGAAAATTATATGATTGTTCGTGTTCGTAACACCAAGGCATTTGGTTTAACTATTTATACTCCGACGATTACTTCAAAGTACCATAAAAAAAACTTTTTATAAAATTCAATACATCGATTGAAAGTAACAGAATTTAGAATGAGTAATTGATAACTTTATTTTATCTTGTTCCAAAATTATTATTCGTTCTACAAGGTAAAAATGTTTTTAAACGAATAATTTCTTTTCCAATTATAACTGTTCCGCTTTCGCGATGCTGAAAGACACGGAGTGTAGAAAGATTCAGTTCTTAAAAAGTTTTGCATTTATTATACAGTTAAACCCATCATATTTATACATTTTCTAATTCTACAAGCTTACTAAAAAACAATACTTTAAAGAAAATATTCGAGTATAGCTGTAGATATTCTACAAAACTCCTATACATACGGATTTAGTTTATTAATTGTAATAGACAAATCTTTTAAAATTTTACTACATGAAAAAATCCATGAAAAATTCTTTGGAAGATGAAAATTTTAGTAAATCAAAATTTTGAACATAAAAGGTTAAGGGTCTTCTCCCTTCACGCGAAAAGACCCACTCGCTAATGTTAATGCTATGGGGATTATTTTTCTTATATCTCGTTTGCATTTCGATATTTTTAAACGATTTTTTTGAATTGGATAGCTGAGATCAATCTCTATTTCCGCCGTTAACCTGTTCCGAAAGTAAAAGTATCTTTGTAACAAAAAAAAAAAAAAAAAAAAAAATCCACAAAGAAAATCGAAAAAGTAATCAACGGAAATAGAGATTGATCTCAGCTATCAATGGAAAAAAATCGTTTAAAAATATTGAAATGCAAATAAGATATTAGAAAAATAATGCCCCATAAGATTAACATTAGCGAGCGGATCTTTTTCCGTAAGGGCAGAGGATCCTTAAGGCATATTTCATATAATTTCGCAAGGGTTAAAAAAATAGTCATCTGCTCTTACAATTTTCACTCAGTATTCGCTAATTAATAGACGTTTAATCTTCGTAGCTAGATTTTAGGTAGATTTCGTAAGAAATACTACCTATTACATTCTCCCCTAAGTTGGAATTTTGCAGATCTACGCCAATTATGATTCCCAGAACCCAAAACCACCCCCAGTTCGGCACAATAAATCTCTGCCAAACTGGATCAAACCCAAAATCAAGGGGCATAAGGAAACCCAAAATCAAGGGGCATAAAATCTCGGCCAAGTTCGTTAATAAGCAAAATCGAACCATGGGGGGGGGGGGGCTTTTTGTGAAAACAGAAACCCCCCCATAATTTCTTAATTATGATACGTATCGAATCTGTTTAAAGTTATTATTACTTCTAGGAAAAGGGCCGAAAATTTATGTATGACAGATTTTTAATATAATTAAAAATGGCCCCAAGCGGGAGGAGGGGGTTTTGGTAGAAAAAAATTCATAACTTCGTCAAATCACAAGATATCAAATTCGCTTGAATTTATTATAAATCCTCTTAATATTATCTAAAACTTTTATATTGACAAGTTTTTTATAGGACCAACACTTATAGCAAAAAAAAAAAAATAAAACAAAATAAAAACAAAAACAAATCCTTGCCGGCTCCGCCTGCAAACAAGTTAGGTTTTGAAGTGGGCGGTTCCAACTACCGCATCATGGCAAAAAGGTCGTTTCTTCCGCAATTCCCAACAAACAGGCGCCCCATGGTCTGCGTCTTCGAAATCTGCCTGTGCCTATAGGCCGAGCCATCAGGGATTTTTTTTTTTTGGTTTTGTATCCATCGTGTATAAACAGAATTTGACGTACTTCGAGGTAATAACCATTTCCAAAAGCTTCAAATTCTTTTTACTCATTTTTCCTTATTTCTATATTATGTAAGCTAATGTAAAACACGATTTCAGATAACAAGGTGCATGTTTAACGGCCGAAGGTGTCATTTTGGAAGATGTTTTAACGAGATTCTTTCAAAATGCAGATAAATGTGTCAGTTGCTATACTGAACATTTACGTGACTATTTTTTGTTTTTCTTAAAGAAAAAGAAAAAGAAAGAACGCAAACCATCATCCGCTGCTCCTTCTGGCTTACGTATACGAGTGATAAAATCAAGGTGGTGCTCTTTTGGGCTATAATAACCACTAACTATGCGTACAGTTCATGAATTCGAGCGATGCGTCCGAGACCCAGATGGCATAGTCCAAGTATCATTTACCTCTGTACCCGGAAATTAAATCGAGAAATCATAAACACGGCAATTCAGGTTGGACTCGGGGATTTAGGTCACTCAACCCTTTTTTTTCTAACTTATTCTTTTAGAAGCCGAAAGAAGACTTCTATTTCATCGGATTCGGAAGAAAAAAAATTTCGCAGTAAACCATTTCTTTTTGTCAGGCACTGGCACATAGTAGAACGAAAGCCTAGATTTTTCGGCCACATCTATTGTCATTGACTTAGGAAAGGGAGAACCAGATTAAGGCAGGGGCACACAAGGTTCAGGGTAGCCCAGAGATTACTTCTATTTTTAAATAGTAATCGTCTCTTTATTTAAACTTAGAATTTCTGTCAAAAATTAAACCGTAATGTTACTATGCATCGTATAACTCTAACCGTAATGTTCGACTATATGTATGGATGCGTTTTACTACTCTAATTTCCTTAGAATAACCATCTCATTGTAAGAGAAATTCTATCCTATTTTTCAAAGAATACTAACTTTTCAACGACGAAACATCCAGATCTGTTGCAGAAATTGATAACATCTCATGTAAGAAATATACTTTTACAAATGTAAACTTCTACTACGAGACTGGAATCCAAATTACACGTCTTACGTTTTTATAATTTTCGTATAGAAATTGTGTTTTAGTGATTATTCTAAAGTAGTTAAAAGAGGACTTTTTACCAAATTAATACTCATCTATTTCTACTGAATACTAAAAATCTCCCGAAAATAAGCTATTTTGCTAAAAAAGCGGCTAAATAGTGTGCTTTACTTGAATTTTATTATTTTGATACGCTTTGAAATACAGTTGCTAAGCAAAGAATAAATTAAATAGGAGAGTAAAAAAAAAAAAAAAATACATTTTAAAATTCGTAAAAAATGCGAAAATAAAGTGCTTTATATTTCGCAAACAGATGAAAAAAAAAAAAAAATCCCAATAGTTTAAACAATTAATTTCTAAATTCTAATAAATGTATCTTCAAGTTTTCAAAGCTATTGGTTATATTTAAGACTTCCATATCGAAAATTTAGCATCCATAAGTTTACGTTTCAATCCATTATTCGAATGTGCCATTTCAGTTAATAATGAAATTTAAAAATCGTCTGCATTCCTGTAGGAAAGCATTATGACATCAAAAGAAATGTTCTATATTTTTCGAACGAATGAACCAAATTTAACCAAACACTATACAGCTACATTCGGACATCTCACCAACATACTTACCAAAAATCAACCTAATCGGACATTTTTTACGGCAGTTATCGCAGAACAGACAAACAGACAGACAGAAACCAAAAACTTTTCGCGTCTCCACAATGAGCCTTCACTGACGTTTCGGCAACAATTTACTAGATTTAAAATTAGTAAATCTGCAGATCAGGAGCCTCAACGTCAGCTCTGAAAGTCATTGATTTTAATCTCACTTTTCATATTATTTAGCATCTTACAATCCGATTTTTTTTTATTACATACATATTTATTGGCATATAAAATACTTCGGAGGTTTCAGAAATTAAACGTGTTAAATTAAAAATGGTTTATGCAATGATATTCTGAAATTATTATGAACTTCTCATTCTTGTAATTTTTTAGATTAAAAAATATATTTCTTCAAGGGGGCTCTGCCCCCCCCCCTGATACTCCGGAATATTATTAAATTTATATTCGTGATTTCCTATTGATTGTGTGAATCATTCTAGTATATCTTGGATTTCATTCTACACAGTGGTTTTATTAGGATAAGCAACAATTTCGAAAATAATTTCATGTTATCCTAATACCCAAATTGCAATATTTACTTACCTGCCAACCACGAAACACCTGCATCTGATGGATAAGTTGAATGATATCTCATGTACAAAAGCAACTTATGAAATGTAAACTGAATCTACCATATTTCACTTATATCTATTTTAGAAATCTAGTGTTATTACAATTTTTGTTTCGGAAAAACAGTTTGGATGGTCATTCTTTAATATTTATTACATCCTGATTTAACTCGATAGCAATAGCATACTAAAAGCTCCCCAAAATAGGCATATTTGGAAACTTTTAAACCTATTGGGTAATCATTAATAATCGTGCCCACTGGCAATTCCCTAAATAGCAAACGTGATTTGACGCTATAAAATATTTTTGTGATAGCTTTATGTTCTCAATTTCCAGTAATTGTAATATTTCAGGATCGTTTTACTACTCTAATTTCTTTAGATTAATCACCTTTGTGTAATTATTAATCACCTCGTTGTAAGATTTTATCCTATTTTTAATATTATATTAAATATTCAACGACGAAACATCCACATCTGTTCCAGAAAATGAATATCTCATGTAAGAAATATACATATGCAAATGTAAACTCATACTACGAGACTTGAATCCATATTACACGTTCAATGTTTTTGTAATTTTCGTTTGGAAAAAAATATTTCGGTAATCATTCTATAGTAGTTAAACGGTAACTTGTATCAAAATAAATTCTCAGTTATGTCAATAGAATACGAAAATCACCCGAAAATAATGTATTTTGCTAATAAAATTTTGCAGCAAAATAGTGCGAGTTACGTGAATTTTATTATTTTGATATTCTTTGAAATATGGTTGCTAAGCAATTAATAAATTAAAGAGCAAAGTAAAAAGAAATGCATTTTAAAATTTGTAAAAAGAAATTCATTTTAAAATTTGTAAAAAATATGAAAATAAAATGTTTTATATTTCCCGAACAGATGCAAAAAAAATTCTAGTAATTAAAAAAATTAATTTATAAATTCTAATTAATGTATCGTCAAATTTTCAAAGCTATTGGATTATCAATTTAATTGTCATTTGTGTACGGCTAAAGCCGGAATATGAAATACTTCCTTTCCTTATTGGAAATCATGTTTCTTTGTTACGATCATTAGAATTAATTATAACGTTTGCTCGTACCTGTGTTTATCCCACTGCTCAGAAAATTTGTTCCTAACATGGTATGAAAAAATATTTAATTTTAGTTTTCTTTTAAATAAAAAAATAATAATTAAAAAGACAAATGCTGTTCTTGTGCGTCTATGTCTTAGTTATCTCTATGCCAAATTTAAAGTTTCTAGGCTGACATTTTTTGAGATATCATAGTAAAAATATAATTGTAGGACGTTTTCTTCCCATTTCATTTATTTGAAAATCTTTAAAAAAGAGGCATCTTTAGGAGCATCACGTCCCATAGAAACCTGCATGTCGAATTAAAAATTTTTAGCCTCGAAAGTTTGGAGTAAAATCATAATTATAGAGAGCTTTACACACAATAGTTTCTTTTTGTTAAATATCAAATACTTTAACGAACTTTTTTAATGAGCATTTATGTCTTAAAATCCATCACCGTAAGGAATTTCTTGCTCGTAGTATCAACAGATTCAAAGTAAATGGAATTGGAATTTTAGAACATTTTTCTTTCTATGAGGTCGTTTGTACAGAGATAAAATATAGCCTATTTTTAAGTAGAAAACGTCATCATTTTTATCCCAGGAGAAGATTTGAAATCGTTTCTGTATAGTACAAACGAAATCGTGATTTTAAGCCCTATTCTATTCATTTCACTCTTTTAAATTTCGAATATGTTAGAACATGTTCTGCTGGCGCATTTACATCTTAAAAGTAAAAGCCATGTCAAATTTCAAGTGTCTATAACAATCGCCCTATCAACTCCAAATAAATCACAATTTAGAACATGTGTTTTACGTTCCTGAGTGTCAGTGTTATCCTGGAAGAAATTTTGGGATTCGGTTCCGTGGGTCAAAAGTAATTTGGATTTTAGAACGTTTTCTATTCATTTCCCCATTTTAAATTTAGATTTAAAAAAAAAATGTATTCTGTGCGAGCATTTGAGACCTAAGAGTAATCCCGGTGTCGAATATCAAATTTCTATCCCTATTAATTCTAAATAAATCAGAATATAGAATCACAAACAACAATTACTGACCATTTCAATTTTCTAAATTTCGAATTTTATAGAAACAATTCTTAGCAAGCGTTTACATCTCAAAAGAAACCACCATGCAAAATTCGAAGTTTCTAGACCCAACAGTATCACAGAAATCGCAATTTTAGAAAATTTTTAGTTCCTTTTAAATTTCGAATTTTTTAGAAACTGTTCAGGTACGACCAGACCAACGTATTAAAAATCTTAGCCATGTCTACCTTTTAAAACAATTGCCATCAGTTAAAAAAAAAAAAAGGAAAAATGGTTATTTGACCTCTATCTTATAAAAAAAAGGGTGATTACTAATTCAATAAAAATGCCTAAAATTCTTTGGTGATGGTTTATGACTTCTTAAAGATGGCTGGATATAACCAAATTGTAATATTTCATTCAGAACCAAAAATAAGCTATTCGTAAGGCATTTTATCTCAATGTGGCCGACTATTGGTACTTTTACCCTATCTTGGATTTCGTTCTACACAGTGGTTTTATTAGGATAAGCAACAATTTTGAAAATAATAATTTCATATTATTCTAATACCCAAATAGCAATATTTACTTATCTGCCAATCGCGAAACACCTGCATCTGATGAATAAGTTGAATAATATCTCATGTACAAAAGCAACGTATGGAAATGTAAACTGAATTTACTATATTTCACTTATATCTGTTTTAGAAATCTAGTGTTATTACAATTTTTGTTTCGGAAATGCAGTTTTGATGATCATTTTATAATATTTATCTTATCTGAGTACATCCTGATCTAACTCGATGACAATAGCCTACTAAAATCTCCCCCAAAATAGTCATATTTGGAAAATTTTAAACCTATTGGTTAATCATTCATAATCCTGCCCACTGGCAATTCACTAAATAGCAAACGTGATTTGCCGCTATAAAGTATTTTTTGTGATAGCTTCTTTGTTCTCAATTTTCAATAATTGTAATATTTCAGGATTTGACGATATGTATGGATGCGTGTTACTTCTCTAATTTCTTTAGTTTAACTACCTCGTTGTACGAGTGATTTTATCCTATTTTTAAAAGTATATTAACTTTTTAACGACGAAACATCACATCTGTTCCAGAAAATGAATAATATCTCATGTAAGAAATATACCGGGTGTCCTAAAAAGAACTGACTGATTTTAAAAATCAATAACTTACAAACGGTGACAGACATTTAAAAATCAATAACTTACAAACGATGACAGATATTTAAAAAATTCTTGCAGGAGAGTAATGTATGATGTCAGGAGTTTTTTTACTGCGATTCCCGGTTTTAGTTTGTATTATCATCAATAGATGGCGCTGCGAGCAATAGGCGCTCAATCGAGGCCAAAATTGAAATCAGGAGGTTATATGTATGGAGTGGGTTTCGTTCACCAATACAATAATTTTTAGGGCCCTTTTCTGAACTGACACGGTATGATTTCAATATTGTAGGAGTCAGAGCAACTATAGTAATAATATTGTTTCCACGGAAACGATTTCTTCCAAATCGAAATGTTTAGCGACAATTTTCAAAATATCGAATTTCTTAAAACTTGTTATATTCAAAGAAGGATAATTAAAAAAAAAATGAGTGTCTTCTTTATGAATCAAATTTATTCTTTCTAAAACTTTCCAACACATTTGAAAAGTGTTTATGCACTCGGTTTATCTGGCCGTCTCCTCGTGCTCTAACTTGTGTAAATATATTTGAATTGCCATGTATGTATCTGAAGTGCACTACAAGATGCTTACGATCGAAGATTGCATAGGTAGAACTTTTAACATTGAGGTTTACCATGGCATGCTCTGTATTGAAAATGAAGTTTGAAGCCATTATGATTCGTTTACAGGGGCACTTAAAAGAATGCCGTTTTATTATGGTCTGTGGGATAAATCATTTGCGCTGCATTTCAATGATGCTACACTATTTCAAACGTATTGATAATAATATATAGTATTGAAGTGTACTACAAAATGCTTACTATCGAATATTGTATGTGTAGACCTTTTAATTCGTTTACAAGGTCACCCAAATTAATTTCATTACATGATGGTACATGGGAAAAAATCGTTTACTGTTTATTTTTATAATATAATTAAAAAATATTAACGATGTTGCACCGTTAAAAACATAATGAAAATGATTTACATTTATCAAGTACATTAAAACATGCTTTCTGTAGAATATGGAGTGTAAAGCATTCATCATTCATTTAACAAGGCTACGCAAAAAAATTCGGTTACATAATAGCCTACGGGTTAAAAACTGTTTGAAGCGTATTTTAATTATGTTACAGCATTTCTAATATAATGAAACTGATATACATTACTGAGGTTTACTAAATGATACTTGTTGTACAATATGATGTACATAACATTTATCGTTCATTTACAGGGACTCGCGAAAGATTTCGGTTGCAGTATTGTATTCGGCACGCTGTCTATAAGCGATAATTGCTGGAAGTGCGCTTTCAGTTATGGTAAGCGGTTTTAAAAACATTTTTGCATACTACGTGACGTGCATAATGTTATAGATCATATACAGGGCTACACAAAAGAATTCGTAAGCGCTGCCGAGTATGAGCGTGAATTGCAGAAAAGAGTTTTTTTTCGAGCTATGCATTTGCGATATTTTCGTGATTAATAACATTTTTAATAACATACAAGTTAGATTCAGTCATGGCGGATTTATGTCGTCCCACGTTGTTTACCAAACCGTCAGCAACACTACCGCTTTTTACAAATTTCTAATACAATTGTTTTGTTGTATTCGGATGCGAAGCATTCCTTACGTTAAATTTCTTTTTGGAAACTACTTCTAGTCGCTATTATGCTTTGATCCAAGGGGTAGTACTCCAGTATTATAAATATTCTTTCTTCCAAAGTATGAAACATTTCCAAGATTCTTTTAAACTGGATTCAACGTGCATAAAAATCTACTGACAAATTTCCTTAAAAGATCTAAAATATCTTAGAATTTAACAAAACTTATGAAATTTTTAACAACAACAAAAAGAAAGAAAAAAATGTACTGAATCTCTTCTCCTAGTTTTAAGATGCAATGCACAAAATATTCTTTAAATCAGACAATAAAAAGTAAGTTAATCCACGAAAATAAAGCTTCATAAATATAATATCGGCTACTCACTCGCATATTGCTTATTAAATTCATGCCCAATTCTGAATGCTGTGGTTATATTGAATAATTCATTACTTCCATGGCAACAACACATTTCATCGAAAATATAACGACTGAGTTCAGAATCGGGTCCTAAAAAAAAGATTGTATTGGTGAACGAGACCCACTCCATACATGTAACCTCCTGATTTCAGTTTTCGTCTCGATTTAGCGTCTATTGCTCGCAGCGCCATCTATTGATGATAATCCAAACTAAAACTGGGAATCGCAGTAAAAAAAACTCCCGACATCGTACATTACTCTCCTGCAAGAATTTTTTAAATATCTGTCACCATTTGTAAGTTATTGAATTTTAAAATGAGTCAGTACTTTTTAGGACACCCGGTACTTATACAAATGTAAACTACGAGACTTAATTACACGTTCAATATTTTTGTAATTTTCGTTTGGAAAAAAGATTTGGTAATCATTCTATAGTAGTTAAAAGGTAACTTGTATCAAAATAAATTCTCATTTATGTCAATAGAATACTAATCACCCGAAAATAAGTTATTTTGCTAATAAAATATTGAATTTTATTATTTTGATATTCTTTGAAATATGGTTGCTAAGCAACTAATAAATTAAAGAAGAAAGAAAAATAAATGCATTTTCAAATTTGAAAAAAATAAGAAAATAAAATGTTTTATATTTCCCGAAGTGTTGCAAAAATTTTTCCAATAATTTAAACAATTAATTTCTAAATTCTAATAGATGCATCGGCAAATTTTCAAAGCTATTGGATATATTTAAGATCTCCATATCGAAAATTTAACATCCATAATTTTAAGTTTAAATCCATTATTCAAATACGTGATTTTCATTTCAGTTAAAAATGAAATTTGAAAATCGTTAGCATTCTCATAGGAAAGCATTATGACCTAAAAATAAATGTTCTATATTTTTCGAACGAATGAATCAAATTTAACCAAAAACTATACAGCTAATTCCGGGTATCTCGCCAACATACCTACCAAAAATCAACCCAATCAGACGTTTTTTACGGCAGTTATCGCGAAACAGACAGACAGACAAACAAATAAACAAACGAACAAACAAACAGAGACCAAAAACTTTTCGCGTCTCCAAAGTGAGCCTTCACTAACGTTTCGGCAATAAAGAAATGATATAAGTAAGTCATATTCCTTAGCATTTTTTAATTTGATGGCTATATTCTTTTATAATTTTTTAGCCATTTAATCTACTTTATTAAGAATTATAGTTTTTTAACATAATAACTGAACATTAAACTGATTACAATAGAGTGCTCCCTCATTTATACGATTCTCTTAGTTGTAAGACTTTTCTTGGACCCTTTAAACGAACCGGAAAAGTTTGAAACGATGCAAAAAATATATTATTATTATTATTATTATTATTGTTGTTGTTGTTGTTGTTGTTATTATTATTATGTTTGAGCCTTTAAGAATGTCGTACAGTTAGTCCTATAGGAAAATTCCTAAAGTTACGGTTGTACGAGCCGTAAACATTGAGCCGCGCAGACCGGCGACACATGCGATGGCAAAACTTTTAACTCAATTATCTTGAAACACTGTTTTTCAGCTGTTTTCCCAAGATAACTTTTGAACAAGTTAAGAGATTTACATGATTCTTTTTTTTTTTTTTTAAGTAAAGGAAATTAAATTTTCTACAGACTACATCTGATAAAAAAAAAATCAAATTATAACAAAAAATATTATAAATTTTTACGAATTTTGAATTTTTTATTATAAATTTCATAATTTTTTTTTACAAAGTTTTGTTTGTTTTTCGGGTATAATTGAAAGACAACGTAATAAGTAGCATAAAAAAATAAATGACAGCTCAAAAATATAGAACTTGGACTTCAAAATCGTAGCAAAACTAGTTTTACGAAATTAATTTTGTCGTACAAAATTAAAACTTTTTTTTTTTTTTTTTTTTTTTTTTTTTTTACAATTTAACAACTATTAACACAAATAAATAAATGAAAAAAAAAAAAAAAGTAATACTCTGAACTAATTATAGGCTTACTATTCCATGACCAAATTTCAGTCAATTTCCGTCATTTCAAACCTTTCTGGTTCCCTAAGAAATTTTATACGTGACAAGTTGTAACAAACTAACTATGTATTAGTGATGGGCATAACGATTATTTTGATTATTCGAATGAATCATTCGGGCATGTGCAGAAGCATATCTGTCAAACTTCAATTTTTTTTTTTTTATTCAATTACTACCAGAAATTTTGAAAAAAAAAAAAAAAAAAAAAAAAAAAAAGTTTTTGCAGAAACTTTTTTTTTTTTTTTTTTCAAAATTTCTGGTAGTAATTGAATAAAAAAAAAATTGAAGTTTGACAGATATGCTTCTGCACATGCCCGAATGATTCATTCGAATAATCAAAATAATCGTTATGCCCATCACTATTTATTAAAAATTTATTATTGTTGTTGTTATTATTATTATGTTTGAGCCTTTAAGAATGTCGTACAGTTAGTCCTATAGGAAAATTCCTAAAGTTACGGTTGTACGAGCCGTAAACATTGAGCCGCGCAGACCGGCGACACATGCGATGGCAAAACTTTTAACTCAATTATCTTGAAACACTGTTTTTCAGTGTTTCATCTATGTAGTTGGTTTTCCTCCCTATAGCATTCATTTGTTAAGAAACTGATTTTACAGGCAGGAAAGGGAAGGGCTGTTTCAAGATCGGAAGTGAAACACATCCGACGTAACCTTGAATGAGCTACACAACGTTTTATGTAATGTAATGCACTTGTTATCTATTACGCTCTCGTCCTGTGCTTGCTTTCTTCAACGTGTTCTGTGCGATTGATACGTATTAAGATGGAATATAATATATCATTATACTCGAATGAGCGAGATGAAAGAAGTGCTCCCTAACATGCAATATGCAACGACGCACGTGTTTATCCCTTTTTTTACTATTTCTTAACAACTCTTTAAACTTTTTGACAGATAAGAAAAATTATCATCAATCCAGATATCAATCCAGACCATCCAGAATAAATTAAAAAGGTCGTTACTGGTTTTATTATTCGGAATAATTTCATTGTGTGTGGCTCATTTTCAAATGAAACTCCTTATGGTAATCTTTAATTTATGTAAACACGTATGTTATGTGGTGTTACTGTATTTTGTCCATTATCTACGCTTTTTCAATACAAAATTTCTTAAATAATACAATATTTGTTATTTTTTTCTTAACCCCTTAATCGTCGCGCCCTATAAGTGTAGGCTACTTTTTAAAAATTCAGATTGCTTGATTACCACCAGTTTCTTTAAGTAGGAATGTTCGTCTTATTTCATAGACATATAAAATAATGCGAGAATAAAGCCAATTACACTATTTTCAAAAACTGGTGGGAATCAAACAATCTGAATAAAACAGGCGTAACCTACGCTGCCCGTGAATGTCTCGGGCACGACGATTAAGGGGTTAAATTTGTCATTGTACATTTCTCATTTTCCCTTCGATTTCTCATCCAAATATTTATAAATCTAGCTTCAGCATATATCATTGCATAAAATAGCAAAGTGATACCGTTAATATACAATAAATATAAACTCAAAAGAGAAGGGAAACGATTTCATATAATAGATTATCACGAATATTTAGTGCTCATTACAATAAAAAAATTTAAATCGAATTTTAATTAGAGAACTACTAGGAATTTAAAGTAATACTGCAAAACGTCATCATTAAATGTAATAACACAACATCTATAATATTAATCTTGTTTAGATCAGTACAATATACTTAAATGGTTAGCTATTTTTAAAAGTAGCTATTTTTCTTTTTCATAATAACTTTCGCATTTATTACAGAGCTTTCCCTACTCCATTATTACTAGTTGATACCCGTGTATATTAGGATTTTAAATTTTAAAATGTATATGTCATTAGTGATGGGTATAACGGTTATTTTGATTATTCGAATGAATCATTCGGGCATGTGCAGAAGCATATCTGTCAAACTTCAATTTTTTTTTTTATTCAATTACCACCAGAAATTTTGAAAAAAAAAAAAAGTTTCTGCAAAAACTTTTTTTTTTTTTCAAAATTTCTGGTAGTAATTGAATAAAAAAAATTTGAAGTTTGACAGATATGCTTCTGCGCATGCCCGAATGATTCATTCGAATAATCAAAATAATCGTTATGCCGATCACTATATGTCATAATGTATATTGATATACTTTCTATGAGGCTCGCAGGAGAGATAGAGGAAATTTACTATTGATTTTTTGCGATTCTCATTTCGGGATTTGTTAATTTTCTAAAGTTGTAAGTATTTAGTTTAGAAATTTAATTTTTTTAAAGTTAAATGTTCGAAACAGCCAATTTTAGATTTACCTTTAAGCAATTTCCTTGGAAAGAGTGAGATATTGCAGAGTGAAAAAAAACACAAGGCTCATTCAATTAACAACTGAAAAGTTCTGTAACATTCTAAAATACTCTAGTAACCAGAAAAGCTATATAAATTTATTAATATAATGAAAAGAGTGAATATTTTTAAACAAATTCTGCATCATTCTTCCAATTGTAGTTGTATTTTCAATTTTTAAATAAAGACCTTTAGAAAATTGAACACATTTTTTTCCGTTGAATTTTTTAATTTTGGATGCCATTAAGTTTATTTTTAGACTACAACATTAATCTTTCGCCCAAAACAGACGAAAACACTAAAAGAAAATTAGTTAATATCTATTCTTGAATTCCCCCCCCCCCTCCCCCCTAAAAATAAAACTACCTGCTGTGGGGCATACACATCACATTGGGAACTAATGGTCTAGCTGTTCACGATCGACCAAAAATATATTTTTGAAATCGAAAAAATGTTTGGAATATATTTTGGTCTGTTTATTGTATCTTATTATTATGTTGCTTTTATTCGATGGGGTGGGGTGGGGGGTGGGGATATAAATTAAGGTTTCTCACGTGGATTTAACATCAATATTCCCAAACATTGACTTCTTCTAACTCTATGGAGATTTAAGAAAAAGTATATAAACTGTACTTTTTTCCGGGGTACCATGACCCAAGGCATTCAAATAGGGTACCAAAAGTGGCTGTTACCATTTTAAAATTCAATATTGTTACAATTTTAAATTGGTAGACGACCTCACTTTCAAAAATTGTATTCATATTCGGAAAGTAAGTCACAATGCCTAGTCACCCCTCGCATCTGCGACGATTTGGTGATAAAATAAGTGGTGCGTTGTTGTAATTGTTGGGATTGTTTTACCAGGGCTGTACATTCATGTAATTTATAAAGATGTTAACATTTCATGAAAAATCTGGCTAGTCATTTTCAAGAAATCGTGTGTTCAAGCTGAAAAATAAGCGATTTGAATAAAATGACTTTAAAATCAAACTTTCCTTATACTGTATATGGCGATAACTGAAGGGTTTTTTTTTTTTTTTAATTACTTTAAGTTCTAACACAGAAGCTTGACTGAGGTTTTGTTTAGCATACTGTAAGTTAATTACATTTTAATATTCGTGAATAAGATGGAAAAGCGATTTTTTATTCGATTTAGAGATACTTGACTGCTTAAAATTAGGAGTGATGAGAAAACTATCAGCAAAATAGTTTATCATAATTCCAGATTAATCTTAAACATTCTTATTTTCAGTTCTCGTATTGCATTTAACTCGTTTTCTACATCGTTTATATTTCAAAGTCCATAATATTGCTCATCATTTATGAAAAGATTTATGTTTACTAATGAATTTGACACATTTTTATTTATCTATCTAGGTATGTATATCTATCTATCTATCTAGATTATCTATCTATCTATCTAGATCTATCTATCTATCTATCTATAAGTACATCTATCTATCTATGCGTATTTATCTATCTATTGATCTATCGATCTATCTATCTATTAATCTCTATCTATCTATCTATCTCTACCTATCTATATATCTGTGTGTGCATGTATTTACCACAAAACTCCATTTTATAACTTCATAAAATATTAAAATGTTACAATACGTACAAGATATGTTTAAAAATAAAGTAAAAAATGTGATAGTTTAACAGTTTAACTAGACAGTTTAGATAGTTTAACTTTTTACTTCTTACAATGATAATTTTTTATCACATTTTAATTAGAAAGTGAGTTGAGCTCTATTTAAAAGTAATATCCCAAAGTGTTCCAATTAAATTAAAACCTAATGCGATAGTAGCCCTATTACTAGACTTGCTTAAATAGAGCTTAAGTGAGGCTAAATAGAAATTTTAGTGGAAGAGGGGAAAAAAAAAACATTATAAACGAGTGGTTCCCAAACTCTGGGTCATGGAAGTATCGCCCAGATCTTTCAAAATGGATAATTAATTTTATCTGCTGAAATAATATAATAAAAACAAAAGGTTAAAACTTTAATGTAAAATAGTATGAAAAAAATACAGAACTTTGTGAAAATACAGTGTTTTATTAAACTTTGTGTGGAGAGTGGCTTGAACATCAAATTAAAAAAAATTTAATTCTGGTTCAGACTCTGTCTTTGGTGTGAAAAGATGCCACTGTTTCAAACTGTTTAAATTTAATATTAATTAAATCAAATTTAATTTAATTTTATTTTATTTTATTAAATCGCATTAACCTTTAAAGTGTATTTTTTCTAAAATATTCAATAATACATTTATTTTTATTTACGTAGTAGAAGGTTTTGATAACTCCATTTTCATATATCTGTTTAATCCACCATTATTATAGAATTGAAAATACACGGACAAAGAAAGCAAATTATTTCCTTTCTTTTCTTTTAATGACTATACTTACAATGGACATTTCAACTGAAAACTGGTCTTATTTCTATTTAAAAGCAATATCCTCAAATGTCATCATTAAATAAAACGTAATGCGATAGCGTCCATATTACTAAAATTATTTAAGCAAAACACTCCACATAAGTAGGCTAAATTTAACTTTTACCGAGAAAGAACAAAATTTAGAAGCCAAAGATACAAGAATAAACAATAAACAATAAATATAAAGCTGGCTTACATATCAGCTCTCTGACCTGTAAATCCACTGTTTTATAGAATTGCGATTATACGGACAAAGAAACTAAATGATTTTTTTAATGACTCCTTACAATGAACATTTAACCTAGAAAACAGTTAGGAAACTGGTCAATTTCTATTTTAAAGTAATGTCCAAAAATGTCATCATTAAATCAAAGGTACATACAGCAAAAGTGGTCATATTACTAATTATGTTTAAAGTACTTAAACACTTACACTCAACGTAAGTGAGGCTATATTTAACTTTTACCAAGATGGAAAATTTTATAAACAATAGAAGTTTAAGGTAAAATAATAATAATAGTAATAATAATAATAATAATAATAATAATAATAATAATAATAATAATAATAATAATAATAATAATAATAATAATAATAAGCAATGGAAATTAAGAAATGTCTTACACATCACCTCTCTGACCCGTACATTTATTGTGTTATAGATTTACTGTATGGACAAAAGAAGCAAATGACTTTTTTCTAGCTTAAGGCTTAAAACCACCAGTAATGAAAAAAAAAAAAAAAAATATATATATATATATAGTCGTGTAACAATTGCTTAAATGGAATTACTTAAACTGAAACTTGCAATACAAAATAATGATTATAAAAGACTCATTGTGAGCAGCGGTTAATAAAGCAACCAAACAACACAACAATCAGCTATTATGAAAGGAATATGGGAGAAATCTTTCCATTTTCTAGGTTAAATGTCATCCAAGGGTTTCAAAACATATTATTTAAATTCTATTCTGGAACGAAGGTAACTGAAGGGCGCACACTCTTGTTAATCAAGCCAAACACACTTCAATCACTTTAACTTTTCTCTGCTATATCTACTGTCACTTAATGGTATTTTGCCGTACGGAAATAAGTTTGAGGAATAAACATCTTGACGGATCGAGTTCCGCTACGGGTCAAGGGCAGGGAGAAGAGATGTGATGGAGAAACTAAATGAAGGGTTGAAAAGGAGAAATGCTGCGGAAAGTTTTTACTCTGTTTCATTAGTGAAGAATTACTTTCTGTCTGAAAAACTAACGTTTTCGATTTAGAATATCATTATACATTTTTTTTTTCGGTCTTTGTATTTTATGATAAATTAACCTATATAGTGCATGAAATATTTATAAGGCAAGCAATTATATTTATAAATGTAAATGTTTAATAACCTCTTTTTTTAAACATAGGCTTTACCTAGAATTCTAATTTGGACTCAAACTAGTTGACCTCTGGCATTTATTTTATTTTTATTTTATTTTTAAATCCATTGTACAACATCATTTTTAGCTGCATTAAGACTCTCTGAAGCTAGGGCCTTTGACATTTTGACAGCCTATCCATTCTATAGATTAGCCAGTCTACACAGCTGATAATTTATCAGTAGATGAGGAAATTATTTTAATTCCTTTTTCTTAGCGCTGTATAATAACATTAACATGCACCATGCACAACTTATTCGACTCGAATTCTGATTATTTATTTATTTATTTATTTTACTTATTAATTATTTTAACTTGAAATTTTTACATAAAAAGTATTTTTAGAGATTTCGTTACAGGATCCATGAGGGGCCTTTTAAGAAAGCCGGCTCCAGCAATTTGTACCGCTTCTACTCTCCCCCCCCCCCTCCCCTCTGCGGCCCTGAGGAAATCATAACTAAGATATTATATATTTTTAAAACCAAAATTGAAACATTTTAAATACAAAATATTTTAAATATTTCGATCCAACAATTACTTCCCTCTGACCGCCGAGCAAAAGGGCAAATTTGTAATGTTGTTTTCTCTGTAATTTTTTAAAAATGCTAAAAAAAAAAAAAAAAAAAAAATGATGAATTTTCAAACTTTATATAAAAAACTTAATTACGTATATGGGTATAACCCTTGTGATTATTAATTATTACTCAATGTTGTAAAACAGCATTATATTTGTAGAAATATATTAATTTAAACAATGCTTCTTTTGCAGTGAAACCTACAGCTTAGTGAACGGATATATCAGTTCACGGCGGTGAAAAGGTTACAGCAAACTGTCACATTTAAGGGGAAAAAAATACTCCATTAAAATTTCAATATTTAAATTTATTTTAACAAGTAAACTATGAAATAAATAAAAATCAGCTAACTTGACAAAATTATGTTTCATTAAAATTTAAAAGAAATTTTGGGTTTCGTAAAATGCCTCTTCTTTAATTTTTGAAAGAAATAAAAAAGTAAGATAAGCCTGCTTAAGAAAGAAAAAGGACAAAAGAAAAAAATGGCTTAATTTTTTTTTTTCTAAAAAGAAGACATTTTAAACGGAGCTGTAGTAAAACGGACTGTTAAATTAATAAATATTATATATAAAACATAGGCGAAATTCAGCAAAATCTAAAAGAAATGCGGATGTGAAAAAACTGTTTAAATACAAAGGGTCTCAAAAATCAAGATATATCGGAAAACTTTTATAAGACAATACTCAAGTCAGAATCAATTCACAGTAAATATCGAATAAGGTATCGAAATGGTTAATTATTATTATTATTATTATTATTATTATTTGCATTTTGAAGTCGATTTATAACAAGGAAATAACAATCAATGGCATTTGATAATGAAATTTGTATTCTGAATCGCAGTGGGAAAAAGTGATAGCATTTTCATCTTTAGTACGATCACTTGATGCATTTCAAGATTGTAGTCCAAGTTCACTGAAAAAAAAAATGTTGATTTTACGGTATAATACTGGCACCCCAGCTGCCAGTATTATACTGTAAAATCAACATTTTTTGTTCTTCTTTTTTTTTTTTTTTTTTGCAGTGTACATGCAAGTAACTAATTAAGGCTACAAAGCTGAGAACAGGGAATAATGTTCAGTTTTGAAGAGAGTGAAATGTATAAATGCATATTTAGTAATAATTATAGCTCACATTTTAAAATTTCTTAAGGTATTAGATTAAAATGAAGATTTGTAAAATCCAATAATAACGCAAAAATATAATTATTGAATAAAAAGGGCAATTTGAATTATTAGGATAAATTATTATTCATGAATTATTAGGATCAATTTGAATAATTAGGATTAGATTCATTTATATTTATTAATACGAATTCTAGGCTTTTAATCATTCTTTAAACAATATGGAAAACCAATACCTGTGCATATGTTTGACAACATGTGCAATAATTTCAATAAAAATTATAACGAAACAGAAAAAAAATGCATGTCTTCAAAATGATAAAAGTATTCTATCATATCTATAAAATTGTAATTTTCTGATACTAGAATTAATTAATTTTTCTGCATTAAATATTTGAAATTTAACCAAACAATATAGATAGTTGACAATATCAGTAACTGATCAATTAAGAATAATTTCAGTTTCCAGAGCTCCTCTCGTCCGCCCTGCTCTCCGTACAATTATGTACAAATAATGATTGTGTGCGTTTTTTCATGCTGAATAAAGATGTGTATAGCACCTTCAACTATACCAGAGACGGCGAAGCTATGGCAAGCGGTAAAATATTTCCGGCACGGCACTGATTACGATTCTAAATCAAAATACAGTGAAATCAATGTTGAATTCAGACATTTTTCTCCGGAAAGGATTTCTGGGTACCATTAATAAGTATACAATCCCACATCTACCAGAAGATTACTATCTCTTTTTTTTTTCTTTTCAAATTCAGACAGGATTTGGAGATTATAAAAAAGGAATGGTTATCAAGTAATATAAGCCAAAATGCCGATGAAAAAATTATGACAACTTGGAATTCTATTCCAGATGCTTTGAACTGTTTAAGGATACCGGCCATTTTGACATTTTTTTCCTGCGAATTTTTATTTTCGGAAATGAATAATATGAAAAACTAAAACGGAAATCCCTTGTCAAAGGACTCCAGTTCTGTTTGTATTCTATTAAAAGTAACAAAGTATGAAACTGATAGCAATTATTAGGCATTAAACAAGCAGCAACAGAATTTTTTCAATTACTTTTTAAAATAATGTATACAAAATTTTATAAGAGCACATTCTGATCTTCTTTATTTTCTATCTCTTTTTATGTTTAGTTTCACACTTGAAAATATTAACTTGCGAAATAGATAATTGTATGTTACTTTTCTCATTAAAAATGGAAAGCCATATGCAAAATTATATCAACAATACCAATTAAAGGAAATAAAAAAATAGTATAATTTTTAAAATCCAATTTTTTTATTACCATATGTGCAATTAATAACGTGCAGTTGAAATGATTTTTTTTTTTTTCTGCTTTTAGTTTAAATATAAGTCCTTAGATTTGTCTAAGTATATTTCTTTAAATTTATAAATGCAATGCACATGAATAAATTTTGCAAAGATAAATAAAGCAATTTTCCTGTAAAATTTAGATGAAAATAATTTATATAAGTTAAGTATAACACCTCCCCCCCCCCCCCTTTCGTTATCGTTTATTTATTTTATTTTTTATATGATGTAAAAACATCAATAACTTCCTCAATAACAATCTCAATTAACTTCCAACAAATTTATGTTTTATCTTTATGACTATATCTTCATTCTGAATCAGAGCCTAAATTTATTGATTCTTTACTGCTGAGAGATGTACATTAGGGTGGGTCGAAAAAACCGAAATTTATATAATCGAAATGTAATAGTGCGGGGAAGTTGCCATTGGTAATAAGGAATAAATTCACAAAATATTACACCAAATGGTTAATATCTTTTACCGTCGCAAGGGGGGGGGGGGGCAAAATTTAAAAAAATCGCAAAAAAAATTTTTTTTTCAAAAAAAAATTTAAATTATCCAACCATACCAATACAATTTCTAATAGAATGCAACAGCTACATCAAGATGTTAGTAAAGTTCCAGTAAAATTCCATTCTGATGAAATCATTTCTATTACCGCCGCAGGGGCGGTCAAAATTTCGAAAAAAACGGAAAAAATTTCAAATTTTCGCTTTTTTTTAATTTTTTATTATATGTCTACAATTAAATAAATTTACTTTATAGCTAGTAATAACTTTTAAATGTCTAGTAATTTTGATCATGGACATTGCCAACCAGGGGCGAGAGGGGCCTGCCCCCCTAAATTAGAGGGAAAGAGGCTTTTTGAAGGGATTTGGGGGATTTTCCGGAACTTTTTGGTGATTTTTTTGGTATGGGGGGGGGCTAAAACAAATCCCCCGTCATTTTTCACTTTTGCCCCCCCCCTCCCAACAAAAAATCCTTAAAAAGTTCCGGATCCCAAAAACCCCCAAATCCCTTCAAAAAGCCCCTTTCCCTCAAATTTAGGGGGGGCGGGCCCCTCTCGACCCTGGTTGGCAATGCCCATGATCAAAATTACTAGACATTTATAAGTTATTACTAGCTATAAAGTAAATTTATTTAATTGTAGACATATAATAAAAATTAAAAAAATTAAAAAAAAAACGAAAATTTGAAATTTTTGCCGTTTTTTTCAAAATTTTGACCGCCCCTGCGGCGGTAATAGAAATGATTTCACCATAATGGAATTTTACTGGAACTTTATTAACATCTTGATGTAGCTGTTCCATTCTATTAGAAATTGTATTGGTATGGTTGGATAATTTATTATTTTTTTTTTTTGAAAAAAAAATTTTTTTTGCGATTTTTTTAAACTTTGCCCCCATTGCGGCGGTAAAAGATATTAACCATTTAGTGTAGTATTTTGTGAATTTATTCCTTATTACCAATGGCAACTTTCCCGCACTATTACGTTTCGATTATATAAATTTCGGTTTTTTCGACCCACCCTAATGTACATCTTGTTTTTTCGTTAAATAAATCCAAATCCCTACAAATATGGAGTGAAACTTATAAGACTTGTTTTTGTTGTTTTTTTTTACTTACCCATCATACGTAGTATAGGGTAAGTCTTATAATCGTTCTAAAAATCGAAAAAAAAATTGATGGATTTACACGTTTCAGACACTGGAGATTCCGAAAAACATATTTTTAGAAAAAAAAAAAATTGCTGTCCGTCTGTGAGTCTGTAAACGCTCTATCTCCCGAACTAATTGAGATAGAGACTTGAAATTTTGTATGTACTTAGTATGTAATAATGGGAAGAAGCTTATTGAATTTCAGTAACCTCGATTATCCGGAACTATTTTTTTCGGACTCTCGAAATATTCGTTCTGATAGAAGGTATATAAAAATTTTCAAAATTGCTTATTTTAAGGAGTGAATATAACAGTGGTATATAAGCAGTGAAGACAATAAAGAAACATAAATTTTGAATAAAGAATGAAGTCTATCGGATAATGAGTTGCCGAGATATTTGGAATCACTTTTTCCACACTCTTCGATTTTTCATGACCCTGTATTTCATCCAAATTTCATTTCAAAGATATATTTTAATTTTAAATGAAACGCTTAATCCGACGCAATAAACCGTTAGTTAATAGGATTATAAATTTTGGAGTTATAAGGATGTTTCTTTTACGCAATTCAGTAGTAGAGCATTTAAAGTTTGTGACGTCATCAAGCGACGATTTTATTCGAATTGCAATGCATTATATAAGTAGTTTACACATGTTTTATTTTCATATTTTGTATTATGCATATCCATGATGGGTAAGTATTACAGTGGCCCCCAACGACTAGTTTAATTAGTTTTAATGTGAATTTGAAATAGAAAATGCAACGAAAATGATTACTTAAACAGTTGATTGGTATATACTATAAGCAATGGTGTTAAAATGAGCAAGGAAAGCTACTATGGGAATTCAGAAACTACAAGGATACAATAATTTAATAATAAAAACATTTATTTCTTTTTATAATACATTCATGTGAAGTGAAAATAAAAAATTCTTAATGTACACAAATTTAAAATAATAATAATAATAATAATTTTATATTTCCTAAGAAAACATAACTGCAAGAAAAGCTTTTATTTGTAATCATTTTTTTTTTAAATTTTCAGTTTTTCTAGAAAAAAGTAGAAAAAAAAGTTTTTTCTTAAACTTCAATGTTTTTGAAAATTGTATATCCCTATTTGAACCACTATTTTTTTGGTTGTTGACACGTCATGGTCATGTAAAATATTTTTTGAAAAATTTGGTAAAAGGTTCCCCATTCCTGATTTACTCATGATTTTGTTCTAAGTGTACAAAATGCAAGTGTACTTCGCTAAGTAGTTGATCAGAATGTGCTATTAGTTATTTAACCCTGATATAGAAGTTGATAATACGTATCAAGTAGTATAACTACTACAAAACAACTTGGAAATTGTACGTTAAACGTGACATTAGGAAGTGCGTTCGTTTTATAACTAGTTTCACACTGTATAAAAGTCATCTTTATTATTTCATTGAAATGAATTATATCGTCTTGTATGAGCGAAATGAGCATACCTTTTTTTTTTGGGGGGGGAGGGGTTTTCGTTCATCTCACGAAACCCTATTACTCCCGCTTTGTTGTCTATCCGTCACAGAGCCGGTTCTCAGAAACTATATAACTCACACGCTTGAAATTTTGTGTATTTATAGCTGAATCTTCGATCACACTTACCCACTTGTTTCTTATTGCGTATGCCACGTTTACAAAAGCGAATTTTTTAAAAAAAAATTTCTACACTGTAAAATTCACAATGGAGATCTTGCTTTGCGAATGATTACGTCCATGGTTTAATATTTTTATGATTCATAATGAACGGATCTCCTGTGTTTATTTATTCTAATGAAGTGAGATATTCGGCTGTTAACGTAATTTCCACTGAGGTTATCTCAGAATCTATACATTTTTTAATGTAACTCATCTCTCAAGCAAATATTTTTTTTCAACGATCGTTCTAAAAATATAACTTGTATGCAATTTTATTCGAAAAAATAATTTTGAATAACAATGGCCATCTCTGGCATAGGAAAAAAGAAGTGGTTTGCCCGTATTTGTTTTCCTCAGTCACATGACTTGCGCTTTTATTATATAAATTACGTACGATAGGATTTAATAGAATAAAGAAAACTTTTATTAATATCTTTTTAAGTTTTGATTCAATTTTCATAAAATTTGAAATGTCTCGACAAAATTCTGCCGAGATAATATATATTAAATTTCAAACCATTCGGTTGGGTAGTTTTTGCGCTGTTATATGCGGACAGACGGACGGACGGACCAGACGACGACTATAGGTGCTACGTATTTATATAACTACGAACGCACCTAAAAAGCCGTAAAAATCGTACATACAAGGCTTTATTAAGTAGGTTATAATATTTACTGATCAACAACTATCTCAGTCGTGCAGTCATCCTAATGGAATCCAAAACCCTTGTATAATAGTATATTGCAGACTTTTAAAGTTTTGAAAACGCAATGTATTGAAAAAATACCCAATATCACCCTAAAATGGCTAAATAACCTGATTTCTTCTTCTTTTTTATGTGCTTCATCATGTTGAATGACAGTATTTCCTTAATTGAGTGTCCTGACACACAACTGTGTCGCGAGACTGCCTCAGGTACGTCTCATAAACGTTAAATTGTTTTCAATAGTTTAATAGACTTTGATTGTAAAAATGAATTCGTCTTTATTTTGACCAATCGAAAGCAGAAGTACGCTTATTTAGAGGTCAAATGAAAAAAAAAATAGAAAATTATGCTGGAGGAAAACCTATGTTTGAAACGCATAGAAAGTGTAACTAGTTATTCTTACTTTTTTTTTTGTATTTTATTCATACAAGATGTAATCTCGAAATGAAATATTTAATAGTTCGTCGAGTATTGAAAAGAGAGAGTGAGAAAGAGCTTGCACCAGTTTACAGGCTCTTTATGTGTGTGTGTGTGTGTGTGTGTCTGCATGTGACGTACAAAATTAATGTAAAGAAAAGCACAGCTAAAAAATTTTTTTGAGCATGCAAAGACTTCTACAAGAGGAGAGAGAAACAGCAGCAGCAAATATGTATATATTTTAAATGAAATCACATGTGTGAAAATCAAATGAATAGATAGGATAAAAATAAAAGGAAAATACATTAGAAAAATTAAACACAGTAAAATGCAAATGCAAATATGAATATCTTATGGATTCGTCAGAGCAGCTTCAAAAGAATAATTCATAGTAGAAATATGTTATTTTGTAAAATATTATCGACATTAAGCCTAAAAATGACAATATGTTAATCTTCTTACAACTTATCAAAACGATCCAAGAAATTTTGAAAATAATAACAAATCCAAAAATAAATTATGATCCATCTGTAATTGCTACAAAACTACAAAATAGCAGACATAACTCACTAGTAAAAAAAAGTGTAGCAAGGATCAAATTAGATGCAAAAATGAGACCCCTTACAAGTCCACGCTAGGAAATGTTGAATAATGGAAAAAGATAACAGTAATAAAAAGAGAGAGAGAGAGCAGGTGCTGCCATCTAGCTTTAAAAAGAGGAACAATATGCTACAGATGATAGATAGATAGATAGATAGATAGATATAGATAGATATATAGATACAGACTGATTCAAAACAAACTTCGACAAACTTTAAGGAGAGGTATAACAAACTACAACAAACAATTTTGGTATAGCAAACCAGGGTAATCCCTTTATTCAGTTAAAAATATAGCATATTTCACTCCAATTGGAACCCAGAAATTTTCAGAATTCACGGCTGTAACAGCGGCTGCTATATTAACGAAATGTTCAACGGATTTAAATGGTTTTGTTTCAAATACAACAATATTTAGATAAGTGGTAGA
Source organism: Maratus michaelseni (assembly GCA_963931845.1). Taxonomy (NCBI): domain Eukaryota; kingdom Metazoa; phylum Arthropoda; class Arachnida; order Araneae; family Salticidae; genus Maratus; species Maratus michaelseni. Next base: position 203,416,780 of record OZ007592.1, read on the forward strand.
AGTGGTCATCATCCACATCTAAATAGGGCCGAACTAGACGTGCGTATTTACGAATGTAATTGATGTTACATATGGCCTCACTGACCGAAATACTGTTCACTTCCAGAGCTTTTCGTAATGCCATTTCATTTCATACAAAGCAAGGAAAATTTGTTGAACATTTCATTAATATAGATCTGTTTTAGTCAAAGTTATGTACGATAGTTATGTTCGGATTGGAGTGATACACTCTGTATTTTTTGGTCCATAATTAGATTACGATCCTGGTTTTTTATACAAAAATTGTCTGTTCAATTGCATGCTAGCGTACTCTACCACTCCTTAAAGTTTATTGAAGTTTTTTCTTTGAACCACCCTGTATCTTGCCCCTTTATCTTGCGAGTATTTTTTTTTTTTTTTTGTGTGTGTATGCGTTGGACGAGAACAAAAATTTTAACCCTCAATCCTACCTTTATGCTGCGCTTGAACATAATGTTAACTTTGTAAATTTTGGTCTTCTGATTTATTTAGGTATGTCCCAGAAAATCTAACATCCAGGGTGAAAACAAAAGGAAGAGAGTTTGAATTAATTTGTTGAGAGTTAATTTGTTTTGTTCCCGTTCTAGTAGTCTAGATTTCGTTTACGTGAAAGCCATGGGGGGAAAAGAGTCCTTTCCTTCAAAATGGTTGTCCATACAAATTGAAGAGGAAAAATGGTTGATGGGAAAAGCTAATATTCACTTGACTTGCCTCCGTGTTCCGGATTTTTTAATTCATTGTTATTCAGTAACGACAAGTGAATTAATGACTGAAGAAAACAACATATAACTTTTACATCATTAAAAACCACGGGGAGTTATTTAAAGTAGTCTTTTAATTGGACTAAGCAAGTTATTGGAAAAATAGGCAATGCAAATGAGTTTAAAAGAATGCAGCAGTTTCTTTACTGACCTTCTTACATTCCCCTAAATCTGTTCTCTTGGCTTTGTCAAAATTGAAATGGCAAGATTAAGTGCATTCGATTACGAGAATCCTTTGATCTCTGAACTAAGTATGGTTTACTACATGAAATGTGTCAAATTAAAGAGCACCTGACAGAGTTTGAAGCTTTATTCTAGTTTTTAGAGCATTTTAAAGAGTTTTAAAGATTCTTTTTTCTTTTAATTTGAACAATTTTTTATATTTTCCATGCATTTAAGAAGCTTTATACAGTAAAACCTCCATAACCGACACTCCTGAATAGCGGACACCTCTATTTAACGGACACTTTTCAAATCCCCACTCCCAAAATCCAAAATTTTGTATGTTTAACCTCTGAATAGCGGACATTCCGAATAGCGGACAGTACTTTTGGCGATCAAGGATGAAAAATGATTTTTTAACAAGAAAGAAAATAGGAAAAAAAGTAAAATGCCTCGAAATTTATCAAGGCAATGTTTCACAAATTTTTTGACCATAGATAAATGTAGGGAGTGATCTCTGGAAAATCACCAATGACCTGGGGAATCCCCCAATATCGTATGTATTTTGTATCGATTACTGTTTGATTCTTCAGATTTAATTGGCATACAATATTCAAATCTTCAAAATATGTTAAAACCATTTTTATCGTTTTCTGAATAGATTTAGTTCTGCGTATTCTGAATTTAGTGTCTTGTTTGTGATGTATGTTTCGAGAATGGCCTCAAAACGAAAGCAATTAACTTTTTAAAAAAAATTGAAATTGTAAATGTAAGTGAATCTGAAAAACAGAAATAGTTTACGGATACTTGCCGAATGTTCTAAAATAGGTAAAACACAAGTGGGAGAGATTTTACGAAATAAAGAATTTGTGGATTATTAACTCTAACGAGAACACCAAAAAAAGTGAAATTGAGATATGCTGATTCCATTGAAATTAATTCTATATTTCTGAATTGGTTGACTTCACTTCGTTCAAAAAAAAAATCCTATCAGTGGGCCTTTGATTAAGTAAAAGGTTTTAAAAGTCACCAAAGAACTCGGATTACATGATTTTAAGAGCTTGGGTAGATGGCTGAAAATGTTCCTGTTTCGGCACAACATCTCTTTCGAAACAATATGTGGAAAAGCAAAATCTGTAGCTCTGAAAAAAGGGAAGGATTGGCATGAATAACTGCAATCAATTTGTGAAGGTTATGACGAGAGAAACATTTTTAATGCCGTGGAAAGCGGTCTCTTTTGCAGAATTTTTTCGAATAAGACTTTGTACTTTAAAAAGAATGGCTGTATCGCCGAAAAAATTACAAAAGAGCGAATCACTATTTTATTTTGTTGCTATGCATTAGGGGAATTTTAAATTCCTCTTATAGTTCAAAATCTCTGAAACCCATGTGTTTCTCAAAGAACATTCAATTTAAAAAATTTGGTGTTATAGAGCGAGTAAAAAAGCGTGGATAACCAGTTTTTAGTGATTAAATAGTTAACTTCCTTTGATAATAGGATGAAATAAAAACAAAGAAAAGTTCTCTTGTTTTTGGACAGTGGAACTTTTCATCCAAAACATTTTAAATTGGACAATGTTAAAACTGTGCTCCCCCCCCCCCCTCAAAGACAACTTCCGTATGCCAGCCCCTTGATCAAGGCGTTATACATAATTGTAAATCCTGGTAGAGAAAGCTTTTATTAAGCCATATTCTTACGAAGTTTTATTCTATGAATACAGTTGAGAACAGCCTAAAATTAGTTAATGTTCCCGATGCTTTCAAATTCGGATTTCTTCAGCTGTAAAAATCATATAACTGGAATGCGCACGACAATGTTTCAGAAAAGTAGGCTTTATACAGTCGAACCTCGATAACACGAAATTGAAGGGACTGCAAATTTATTTCGTGTTAACCGTCATAATAGTGACGCCATCTATGTTAGATATAAAAGCTAAATAAATTAACCTACAAATATATCCCTGCTCATAAAATCATAAATTAATAAGAAATAGAAAATTTCATTAACAAATGAATCATCATTTTTAGGCAATAATAAATTTATTTACTTGCTAATCATTTTTTTTTAAAGTCCGTTATTGTCTTTTGTTTCAAATTTCTTAGAGTACTTCTTTTAGGAACGTACGACCTCATCTAATTTGTTCAAAGCTCGGGCAGCATTCTCTTGTTCCAATTCTTGTCTCTTGTTCCGAGTAATGGAACTGCACAGCCTCAGTTGTACAGTTTTCATTGCTGCGGTAGATTCACTTAATGACACTAAACTTTTCAGTTCTGTGTCAATTTCTTCATCCTTGTCTGACACTTCAATGTTGTCAACTTTTTTTTTCAGCAATTATTTCTTCATGTGTCGTCACATCCGAAGTCAGCACATTTTCATCTATGTAAATGTACTCAGAAAAAACAATATCTAAGAAAGAATTTCAGCTACACATCTTCTTGCTGACAATTCTATGACGCTCTTTAAATTTCGTTAGTCATCCGTTAGAAGATATGAAATCGCTGTCACTGAGAGCATCAGCAAAAGCTTTGCTTTCTCTTGCAAAGTTGCAAAAGTTAAAACAATGTTCTGGTTTCTTGCTTCTTTTATCCAGCGCAAGAGAGCAATTTCAATTTATTCATTCTTTCATTACACGTTCGTTTTCTTGCTGGTTTGAATGGACATATGGCATAAGTTGCTTCAATCTTTTCACGATTCTTTAAAATTTTAGAGAAGACCAATTGTAGAAGAATTGTAGGTATCCCATACTTCACTGCATTTTCTGATTTTTTCAGCACTTCACCGATAACTTCGTTAAAATTGTTTTGCTTGGTTTCTAAAGATACAGATTGCTATTTTCGACTCATCTTTCACAGAATTCTACTGAGCAACTGCGAGCCGAGTTTCAATTATGTTACTCAGGTAGTGAAGTAAGGGTTGTCACTTCTTTCACCCACAGATAGGGAAATTTGGAAACCCGGTTTATGTTACTGTCAATACAGTAAACCGAGTAATGGAACAATCACTTTCAAAAAAGAAATTCCTTCACCCAAACTTTCATTGTGACTGATCTATAGCTAATATGGTTAATGTGGGAACACTTGCGCATATCAGAGATCAAAGAAAAGCAGGAATTTTGTATTTCACGATTTTCTACTTTTGATCTTTTTCAAACCATGAGAAAATTCCCTTTTTAATAAGAGAATGTGATATGTATGTTTGGAGTATCGAAAACATTACGTAAGGAATTATGTTTTGATTTTAGAGCAAAAAAAAAAAAAATTCGCCATAAGCGGGATTTTCCGAAATTCTATTTCGTGTTAAACGAAGTAATTAACATTGATTTTCAGACTCATCTGACGGGACCTCAGTATTATTTCATGTTAAGCGAAATTTCGCGTTAAGCAATTTCGTGTTAACGAGGTTCGACTGCATTAAAAGAAAATGAAACACTTATTTCCGATAGAAATGAAGAACTATCGCAGTAAGTAAATTAATGAAATGGATCAGGAGTGAAGAAATGCCGAAATGTCCATCAACATTGGTGATGACCTATTGAAAAAGAATCAGTTGACGTAGGCGATTATATTCCTTCAGAATCGTCGACAAAAGCTGACTCTATTAGTTATATGAATCAGATACTGAAACCAGGGGATGTTTCCTGCAATATCGAGAATTTTCAAGAAGCGGCAAAACACAGTGAGCAGTTACACATTTTTTTTTTCTTTTTCCAAAAAAGATGATTCAGAAGGATTAAAACTACTGATAGCATTCAAACGTCGCATAGAAAAACTAACTACATGTAATCGCAAGCAAAAGCAAACTTATGTAACAGATTTTTTTCTTTAATAAACAGTGGAAAAATGTATGTACAATTTCATTTCAGTTTTATTGCTTAAAAACTTAATTTTAATTCCTAATTAATCATATAATAGAAGTTCTCAGACATATAAAAGTCAATTAATGAAACGTTAAGCATCTCTTAGCGATTTTGTGAATCTCTGAAGTTTTCCCAATAGCGGACACCTCCGAATAGCGGACAATTTCTGCGCTCCCGAGGTGTCCGTTATTTAGAGGTTTTACTGTATATTTTTTTCTGCACGTTTTTCTTTCTCCCTTTTTTTTTTTTTGAATGAAATGTGAAAAATTTGAAAAGAATACATCCCCAAACTGAAAAACTCAAAACTAATAAACTAAAAGCAAAACAAGCTTTCAACTCTCATTCAAATTTTAAAATTTTGTTTAAAGTATTTAGTGGGCAGTGACCAATCAGCTACATTGTACTGAATTGTCCCACTCCTGAACCAGAAAAATAAATCTTATAAAATAAAACCTGCATAGCGGACCCCTCTATTTAGAGAACACTTTTTCAATCCCCAACATGTATATATTTGTATGTTTTTACCACTGAATAGCGGTCAAAGTCCTCGGTCCCGAGGTGTCCGCTATTCAGAGGTTTTACTGTATATTATTCCTGATGTCAGCATCTTTTCTTCTTTACACATACAAAACGCACAACGGCGAATAAGGTATCATACGAAAGGCTTTTGAACAGGCTTTTGACGTAGAACACTCACATTGTTTGATTAAAAATTGCAGTAGATTAAAAATATAATGAAGAAAAGTATCAGCCAATAATCTCAAAGACGCGAAAGCCCCATACGGGTTCACTTGGTTTCATATATTCAAGGTTTAGCCCATCTCTCTGTGATTCAAAATAAAATTAACCCATTGCTTGGTGATGGCGCGAAAATGCACTTATGGTAAAGATACCATATATATTCCTTTCAAAAAAATTAAAGCAATCTATATTTTATGTATTTTATCAAATATATTTTCCCCTTTCTGCATAATCGTAATTCATATACATTCCCGGCTGTTAAAAAGCGCACCCTTTTTATCTTTCTCTTTCAACGAAAGACTTTTAGTCAAAATCATGCATATTGTTTTTAAATTATCATTAACGTACTTATTCGGTCTCCCACATATCAAAAGAAATAAAATTATACAAGGCATAAAATGTTTTCCTTTTCATGGTCAGCTTTGTCTCGCATATTGTTCCAGATGTCTATAACATTTAAACGGCGCCTTTGCTGCATTCCTCGAAAGCCCTGTTCCCAAAACAATAATTAACGGTAAAATTCTTAATCTCTCTTTTTAGCCAAAGTGCAATCTTCGCCAAAAGATTTTTCCCTTCCAATGACGTCAATTATGAAGTTGATATGTGTATAAGTAACGGTTACATTTCCCACGCAAAAAAATGCGATTCTCTTGGCTTGAAATGTATCTCGCTTGGCGTGTTTTTCCTTGCGCCCACTTTCATATCGGATAGTAACACTTGCCCTCTGATCTTCATCTCATAAACATCTAAAAATGTCTTGGCCCCTTTGGCCACCCTTTGGTTTTATAATGAAAAATCCTCTTGATGGCTTAAAAACTCTTTGGATTACGTGAACTTGATCGGACCTGTTCAACAGCATTTCTGGATTATTCTTTGGATCGCGTTTGTGTTCTTCACCTCTGGCTTTAAATTTAAAATGTCACCTCACCAATATTCATCAGATTCATTTAAAAAAATCTGAAACTTTGATTGATCAAAATATCACTATTGTGGAAGATTATGAAGTGTGACATCATTCTCCAATTAAAGAACATTAACTCTAGTGATGTGATTTTCGTCTTCCTTGCTTCACCATACAAAATAAAAGGGAAAACTACACTCCAGTTTAGTACTTCAGTACCCAGGAAACGCACTCTGCGGATTGCCAAAACAACCAAGTGCCACTATACCTTCTTGTTTTAACAAATTGTTTCACTCCGTAAAAGTAAATCCTTTAGGTCTTTTCAAAGGATTCGCCAACTTTGACATCTTCTCAATAATCACCCCCTGAACTTACTTCCCACGATAACTCTTCTATATGCATAAAGGAACACGACAACATCCCCATAGCACTGCTTTCTCACACAATTTTTTTCTGTTATGAAAATAAATGTCTGGGTCAACAGAAATATTTTTATTTAAAACTAAAATGTTTGGTTTAACTAATTAAATATTTTTCGTTGCCAGTCGCAATTTATTATGTTTAAAAGAATTGTGCCTTATGAGCTATCATTTGGAACAGATTGTATAGAACACCAATTAATTATTTAGAATTCCAAATTCAAGCCGTCAAACTTTAAAAAATATCTTTTTTTACAATTAGGAAATGTTTGAAGATCTATTTTTAAATGTTTTTAATAAAAAATTTTAATTTAACTTATTTTAATGAAATTTTTTTTTTGTGTTACTTTCACGACAATTTAAGGAAACTATTCTCTCTATTCTAAAAAAAAAAGTTATTAACGCTGCCGTTAATGCCGGTATTGAATCTATCGTGTCCTTTTCACTTTCTTGGCTTATCCTGCAAAAACTATTCCAAATAAATACAAGAAAACTGGTAGTTTTATACTGAAATGTATGATAAACATGCTGAAGCAGACAGTTTTAAATCGGAGACATATTTTAAGAGCTATTTAATGTTGCAATCAGGTAAAGTTAGTTCATTTACGTAATTTTTATAGGATTAAGAACTATGCATATCAATTTAACCATCTTTTGTAGGCATATACTTAATTAGATTGTGGTGTGCAGTGTCGAATCCTTTTTTTAATTTGGCTAATTTTACAAGTTTTTTTTTTTTAATTTTATTATCTGAATAGAAAATTTACTTATAATTTGAAATAGCCGTTTTTATTTACTGTTGCGAAAATTTAAAAAGCCCAAATAATAATATTTCTAAACAATGTATTTTCAATTGAAATACTTATTTACATACGATAATAATGAAAATAAAATATATATATATATATATATATATATATATTTAAATTACAGATTGTGTTTACACATTTTGGTAAAAGATTCAACAAATACAAATATTTTTGGGGAAAAAATTCTGGAAAGAGCTTATTATTTGAAATTAAAATATTCGTCTGATACGGTACTTTCAAATTTATTCATTTTTCAGAAAAAAAAGAAAAAAAAAGTGAAACGCATGGTATAAAAAATTTTCTAAGTGCAAAATAAAGAACATTATTAATAGGAAAGTGAGATCGATCTCGTTAATCAAAAATTCTATATGGAAAAAAGACTACAAATGAATACCCCCAAAAAGGTTTGTACTATTTTAATGTTTCTAAAGTAAAATCGCTGGTAAAAAGAAAAAATCCGCCGTCGCAGAAATTAATTGCAAAGTCTTTAAATACATCTGTAGCAGCATTATACAAAATAAGAAACTAAAATTTACAGCTTAAAAAAGCGAAAAAAGAACAATGTTCACCATCTTTTGTTAATGCTTGTGGCTCAATGCAAGACATTTTGTAGGGCTCTGTATGAAAATCATTTAGCAGGAGATAAATGAAAATACATTATTATCTTTCATGAAGCATGAGTTTACCTAAGTGACTGCAACAAAAAAAAGGGTCTATTTACAATGAAAAAAAACATACAGGAAAAGATATCCAAACCTGGTTCCGAGAATGCAAAGAAAGTCTCAGTAAAGGCTTTATGATTGTTGCAGGTTTCTCTTTCAATGAGATATTAACAATAAGGAGAGTGGAATTTTTTAAAAATCAACTCATCATACTATCAGGATTATGTGTTATTACGTCCGATACATATAGAAGAAATTGCATTTCTTAATCCTAACGACTTTCAAAGATTGAAACTGCACCAAAACAAAACCACCGGTAATACTTCAAAAACTACCTCTGCATTCCTTGAAAAAAAAAAAAAAAAAAAAGAAATCTCACACAGGAATTGAATATATATTTTTACTTTCTTCTATCTTTACAAGAAGAAAGTATTGGATTCATGAAAATTTTCGACTACCGGTTTTCGACGGATTTATACGCTTTAGAAGGTCCTGAACACGATTTGTCTGTTTTTAGAAAATGTCTGTCTGTGACTCTGTCTGTATGGGAAAAAATTTTGTGGGCGCTCTATCTCAAGAACTAATGCACGGAATTTAATAAAACTTTAGATTCAGTTAGTCCCTGATATAAATTGGTGCTGATTAGTTTTTGGTAAAAATCGCCCAGCAGGTGGCGCTGCTATGCAGCATTTTGCAGGATTTACACGATTTTAGCGATAGTTATATCTCAAGAAATAATGCACGGAATTTAATAAAACTATACACTGCAAAAAATAATTGTTGATTTTACAGTATAAAACTGGCACCCCAGCTGCCAGTATTATACCGTAAAATTAACAGTATTAAACAGTAAAAAAAGCAGTAATACGCTGCCGCGCAAGCAGCAATACGCTACCGCGCATGCGCGGTAGCGTATTACTGCTTGCGCGGCAGCGTATTACTGCTTTTTTTACTGTTTAATACTGTTAATTTTACGGTATAATACTGGCAGCTGGGGTGCCAGTTTTATACTGTAAAATCAACAATTATTTTTTGCAGTGTAGATTCAGTTAGACCTTGCTATAAATTGGTGCTGATTCTTTTTAGTGCATGCGAAACCTGTGTGAGATAGAAGAAAGTTTTAGGATTGACACATCCGACTAGTTTTCACCATATTCCTGCCAATTCACCTGACGTTTCATCTATGGATTATTATGCCTTTGATCAGTTTAAAAGAGCTTGAAAAGAGCTCTTTAATAACACAAACCCACCACGATTGATGGGCATCTGGACAGTAGCAAAAGAGGATAAGAAGCAATGGAAATTTTATGAAAAACCCTTCTATCATGGAAAGCACGATGCAATCTAGAAACAAGGTTATCAGATCGAACAACCGACCCTGAAATCGTCTAAAAAGTGTGATCAACCTCTGTATTACGTGTGAAAAACATTTACTGGTGAAATTCCCTCATGTTTAAAGCGAAATGTGCATTTTCTTTTGTTGAAGTTTTTTAGTGATACATAAAGCACGGATAACAACACATAAAGAGAAGTTTTAAGGGTCCTCTCCCCTCACGCGAAAAGACCCGCTTGTTAATGTTAATCCTATGGGGCATTATTTTTCTAATATCTCATTTGCATTTCAATATTTTTAAACGATTTTTTTTTTAACCGGTTCCGAGAGTGAAAGAATGAATTCCGAAAGTGCGAATGTTTTTACGAAGATACTTGCACAAGTGAAAATATCACTTAGTCAAAGTATCTTCGTAAAAAAAAAAAAATCCGCAAAGAAAATCGAAAAAGTAATCAACGGCGGAAGTAGAGATTGATCTCAGCTATCCAATGCAAAAATTTCTTTTAAAAAAATATTGAAATGCAAACGAGATATTAGAAAAATAATGTTCCATAGGATTAACATTAGCGAGCGGGTATTTTCGGGTGAGGGGAGAGGACCCTTAAGTCGGGGACAACGTCATGGTTAACAAGAGACATTTATTTCATCTAATTTTGATTTTAAAGATTATTTGAAACATTTATTTATTTTATTTTCATTGTAATTATTATTTTAATTTCCTGTTACCTTATTTTTTAAAACAAACTGAGCAAGAGTAAATATAAATTTAGATATCAATACATTATTTTTTAATATTAATTATATGATTATTATTTGTGAAAATCGTGCCATATATTCAGAAGATCACATGCATGTGCATTTATAAATCGTGAGCTTTAAAGGTGATGAAAATGTCATCATATTTAAAATAAAACTTCCAGAAAACTTTAGTATGTTCAGAAATGTAATGCTAAAATGCTGCAGTTTATTATGATTACACAAAATGTCCTAAATTCCACTAATATTTACATGCATAATTCCTTTTCTTGATTTTTCTTTCTTTTATTTAGTGTTTGTGTGGGAGGGGGCGGGGAGCAGGCTGTGATATTTTATAAAATTCAAGGCGCTTTTATGCTTAATTCACTCACTGAGGCCATTTCTAAAAATAATATTTATCTTCAAATGGCTATTGAGTTTCTTGATTTACAGCCTTTTTTTTCTTCTTTTTAAAACAGAGTAAATTAGCATGTGTTTACTGGGTGTCCCAAAAATGACAGACGATTTGAAAAATCAATTAAAGAGAAACGGATGACGATAGAAATGTACGGTTTGCTGCATTCTGTTTAGGTAACCAGGGAATTTATTCTTATTAATTTTCAAAATTAATTACAAAGTTCGTCAACAGACGGCGCTGCTGACTAGGAAAAACTATAAAACAATGTTTTCAAAATAACCACCGTTTGTAGCAACAACGTGGTGCAGTCTGAGGACAAAATTTGCAGATACCCGTGAAAACATTTCTTTTGGAATGTTCTGACAAGCAGTAAAAATGTATTGTTCCAGTTCATTTACAGTTTGTGGCGATACTCCTGGTCTTTCAAGTACACTCCCCCCCCCCCCCCCCCCCAAAAAAAAAAAAAAAAAAAACGCATGGCGTCAAATCTGCGAATTTTGTCGTCAGACTGCGCCACGTTGTTGCTGCAAACGATGGTTATTTTGAAAACATTGTTTTATAGTTTTTCCTAGTCAGCAGTTCTATCTGTTGACGAACTTTGTAACTAGTTTTGAAAATTGGTAAGAATAAATTCCCTTGTTACCTAAGCAGAATGCACCAAACCGTACATTTCTATCGCCTTCCGTTTTTCTTTAATTGATTTTTCAAATCGTTGGTCATTTTTGGGACACCCGGTAGATACCGCGAGATATGGACTGAGGTTGGCGAGCGCAGCTCGTAGACGGAAAAGTCTCCTATTAGGTAAAAAATCCTGAGTCTGGTTATGACACACGCACAGCGAAACGGCACGGGAATTTTAGGGCTTAAAATATCTCCAAGAACACTAGAAACCTAGAAGTAAACACAAAAATCATCTTGCTACAACAATAACGTGACGTGTATAAAGCAAGATTAAGAAAATAAGTACAAACAGCTTGAATATCGTATACACCAAATCTTCATTTTTACGATCCTTTTGGATCGTTATTCTTTAACGCTGAATTAAAAAAAGTGAGAATGAGAAATGGCAGAAGCAACATGCGCGTTCGTGTTACAGTGTCTTGTCTATATGTGCCTTTCGGAATTTGCGCTACTACTGGACAGGATTCTATAAAGAATAAATCTATTATTAAAATCTGGATATATTATGTATATATAATGCGCGTGCGTGTGTGAGACGAAATCGGTGTTGTTTTTCGGTGAATACAAGATGAGATATTATGGTTTAGCTGATTGGAAATGAACTGTGAATACCAGATAGAGAGTTGGGCAAGTAGTAATAAATATTGGCCTTGATGATGTTTGGCAACAGACCGCTATTACATTAACAGCCAGAATTTTATGATCATATCGATGATATTATACAGCGTTACGTCGTATTATATTATACGGGTGTTATATTATATAATATTATATTAATATATTATATACGTATTATATTACACGTGGTATTAAATTAGGAAGTCATGGTACAAGATATTGCGCAAAAACATGGAGGCCACAAAAAGAAGGAATTTCTCCACAAGAACACAGTCAAATCGGTCTTCATGATATTTTATTTAAGCGAAAAAAGTCAAAACATCGGATGGGATATGTCTTCTATAATACTCATTAATACTTTAGATAGACTTACAAATACTAACATCTTCATACTTTAACATAAAAATTAAGTAAACAACTAGCACAACAAACTAGCAAATAAATAAATAAAGTTAAAAATAAAGTTGTCTGCGTAACGGCATTACACATTTTCACTACATCTGAAGTCGCGTGCTTTCATTCAATAGAAAGAAAAGAAAAAAAATGGTCTAATACAGCGCAGACTGTTTTATTGGAACTACAATAAGGTTCAAAATTCTCGAAAAAACGCATTGCGACAAAAGCAATGAATCAATGAAAAAGCGCACCGGTGTTGACGGAAGATTTCAATGACACTGAAAAATAGAAAGGGATAACAAAAGAAAAGTATTTTAAAGTGAAAAATAGTAAATTTTTTTAAAGAAAACGGTATTTTTCCAGATATTGCATGAGCGATTAGAATGGCTAAAAAGTAACACTTTACATAATTTTAAGCATCTTCGACTATGGGAGTCATATTGTATGAAGGTTTTTTAGAAAGCAAAAGCAAAAGAAGTCACTGATTTCATGATAAAAATATGCAAAAAAAAAAGTAGAAATCTGGAAGTGTTGAATATGACTACCTTATAAGTATAGATTTTTAGATTTTGCGTCACTTTTAAAAATAAAGATAGTAAACGTTACTGATTGTATTGCAAGAAACGAAAATCTGAACTTTTATTCAAAAGATGACACATTCTGTAGGAGTCCATGCTTGTGCCGCAGTTAACGATATAACAGCCGATCACATGTCACATGGGCACCGCCAGAAAGAAATCTAGAGACGAGCAAGAATTTCGAACTAGTGGCCTGCAGCCTTATACTGACTTTTCTAAAATGAAGAATATAACTGTAAAATAAACAAAACAAATTTTTTTTTGTCAAAATTCTCCGTGTCAGAAATTTTTTAAATGTATCAACTTATAAACAATGCAGAATTTTAACAATTAAGAACTAGTAAAAATCTAAAAATAAGCTTTTACTGGTTTCTTTCAAAATGTAGAATTGAAATGCTTGCTTTCTTTCTTTTCTTTTCTTTTTTTTTTTTTTTTTTTTTTTTTTTTTTGCCAGGGTGACTCTCACCCCCCCCCCCCCCCCCCCTAGTTTCCGCTTAAGATAATTTTTGAACACATTAACGTGAAGAAAAACAAATAAAAATTGGCTGGACAGGAGAATCAAGCAGAAATTTCTTCAGGAAAACGTTTTAGTTCTTTTTTTTCTTTGTGTTGAATTATTTTAAGACACTCGAGATTCAACTTTCAAAATACAGGGAGATTCAGCGGTCCTTGTCTATTCCCCTCCCGTCTCCATCAACCATTGTTGTGTATGTCTTTATCTGAAGTAAAAGAACAGAAACTGTTATCGAAACAGCAAATTAGTTAAAAAAAAAAAAAGTAGAGTAAGAAGAAACCAACAACTGTAAATTATATATAGAAAAATTAAAGACTATCTTCAGGCGTAAGCATATAATCTGATAACAATAAAATTGATTAGCGAAATAACCGGTCAGATTATGGACTATAAATAGGATTACGAGAAATTTGCCATAATTCAGCAACTCTCGAATGCACTGCAGAAAACAAATGTAGCGGAAGAAAAATGAATGAAGTACGGAAGATGAATATATATATATATATATATACTAGCTGTTACCCGTGACTTCGTTCACGTAACATTAAAAGAAGAATAAATGCATTAATCAAACAAAATATTTCACCCCCGATAATTAAAAACGTAAATAATTAACTAACTCTTTATCATATTTCATAGGAGAAAATACGGTATTTCTTTGTTATAGGGGCCTTTATCAGTTTTAAAAAAGTACAATTTGTCAAAAAACAAATATCACTTTTAGCTGATAAACCATTTTACTTTTAACGACTTTGTAAAACGTTTTAACAGCCATCATTTAAAAATAATTCATTGGAAATAGTATATGCTTTTGGTTTAAATTCAATTCTTGTGAATATGGAGGAATAATTCTACACCTAAATGCAAGGAGCTTCAATTGCAAAGCTTTTTACAACCCAAAATTACATCCAAACGTAACATTTACATGTGTTACGTTTGCATGTAACAGTAACAGTTACATGCAAACGTAACACTTGCAATTGCAAAGCTTTTTGCAACCCAAAATTATATGTAAACATTACTTTTGCATGTAATTTTCAGTGCAAATTAACATTTATAAGGGTTCAAATTAAAATTAATTTGGGTGCAAATTACATGTAAATGTTACGTTTGCATGTAATTTGGGGTTGCGAAAAGCTTTGCAATTGCAAGTGTTACGTTTACATGTAACAGCAAATTTGCCGCCTTGGTTTAATCTATAGCTCAAACAACTCTTGATTTCTTGACAATATGCTGAAAGACGATTTTTGTTCTGCAGAATAAATTAATTCATAAAGTTTGAATATGTGGAAATATGTTTTTAATTTTCAAAAAATCTACTGTAATCAAGATTTTTTTTTCACCAACTATTAAAATTAAAAATAAATTCTTTTTTCAGTTTTAATGAGAAAATGGCATAAAAATGTATTAATCCGTTTTATTCCTTTTTTTTATCAACAAAAATGGAGTAATTTAATTACCGTTTTTAGAGAAATTTCGTTAAAATTTACAAATAATAATAATAATAATAATAATAATAATAATAATAGTAATAATAATAATAATATCTCGGAATTTAATTCAAAATTTTAAATTCTCAGAGTTTATATGACATCCTTAGATCAATGATGGTGTTAAGTAAATCGCATTGCATTAAGAGTAGTAGTTGCGAAATACAAACAGACAGTCAGATTTTAAAATAATAGACTTGTGTTCAATTTTCTTTTCCTAATAATCTTAAATAAATATATATGAAATGTTTATGTTTGGCGTGATGCTGAAAATGCAACCCTACAGTTGGCCTAAACAACTGGCGGCTTGCTTTGAAAACCTCTCCCCGTCCAATGAAGTACCCTGAAACGGCCCTTGGACCTAACGATTTGAGCCATAACCGGCTTCATATTGCAAGCCGATTTCACGGTTCACTGCCTCTCTATTCTTTCATTGTACTCTGTAATTATTAAGTATGAAATTGATTCACGCACTATTTGAAACATATTTGAAAAATCCCGTTTTATTTGAAATATGACGTCACTTTGATTCCAGAGAAATCTCTTTTCAATGATATAATTCTTGTTAATTTTCTTTTCCTGGCAATCATGACGGGAATTTTATCAGAAAACTCACATCTGTATGTAACTGATTTTCAAGCTTATTATTAATCAGTATCAAAAAACATATTTCAGTTATTCATCTTAAATCTGACGTCCATTATGTATATACTTTTATTATACACTGATATTCATGGTCCTTGTAATGTTACGAATATTTGAAAATACATGTTTTACGAGGCTAACGAAAAAGATGCTTTTTCGCTAGCCTCGATGTTTTATTTATGACGTCATATTTGTTCAAGCCAAGGAGGATCCTTTTCATAGTTCCATGGTCCAAGCGAAATCTTTTCTTAATAATATGATTATTGTTCAGTTTTCCTTCTAATTATAACGCAGTTTTTGACAGAAAATATCTTCTCAACGTAACCAATATTCATACTTTATGTATAATAACAAATACTCCATATTTTTGTTTCAAATATCACGAAAATTCCTCTTCTTTTGTTTGAATTCTTTTGAATTTTCATTTTTCACGGAAAAATCTTTCAATTCAAAATTAATTGTTTAGTAAAAATTATTATTTCGGGCTTTGATTTAGTTTTGGCAACGATAAAATATTAGCAACAGTAAAGTAAATTTAACCATTTTAAAATATTATACGAAAAAATGTCCATTTATTCTCTATGAAAATAACGAAATTTTGAATTATTAAGAAAAATATTTGAATAAAATAAACAAAACCCTGCCTATGTTCATACGAGGGTTATAATCAACCAATGTGCAAAGGTACAGGATCATTAAATGCTCCATTTTGACGCTGGCTTCAGCCTAACATTTGCACACAATCAGATTTATAATATTATTAGGATACACTGCAAAAAATAACTGTTGATTTTACAGTATAAAACTGGCGTCCCAGCTGCCAGTATTATACCGTAAAATTAACAGTATTAAATAGTAAAATAAGCAGTAATACGCTGCCGCGCATGCGCGGTAGCGTATTACTGCTTGCGCGGCAGCGTATTACTGCTTATTTTACTATTTAATACTGTTAATTTTACGGTATAATACTGGCAGCTGGGACGCCAGTTTTATACTGTAAAATCAACAGTTATTTTTTGCAGTGTATACATATTTGGAAGGACGAAGATACCATATTTTAAAAATGATAGGAAAAAGTTTTTGACTCTCTGGGTTGTTAGACTTTTGACAAAATACATATATTTTTTTAATATTTTGATATTAACGTATCTTAATAACGGCAAGGTTTTGTGTTATTAACTTGTATATAAATGTTCATAACACATTCAGTGGTAAAACAAAAAATGATCAGAAGAAATGCATCACAGAAGGCGACAAATCTAATGTTTTGAATTATTTTTAGAATGTAAAAGATGCGACCAGAATGTAGAATTGATACCGGCATACAATCTGTTTTTTTATTAACAAAATTGCTTTGAGAAAATAATTAAAATCTAACTAAAAGGCATATAGAAAAAGATATGTAAAAAAAAAAAAAAGTATGATATTAAATCTTATGAATATTATAAGTTTAATATGATATTCATAAGGTTTAATATGAATATCTTATATGATATTTATATTAAGGTTTTATATGATAAAACCTTATATGATATTCATATTAAGGTTTTATATGATAAAATCTTATCAGATAAGACCATTTGGTGTTCTATCATTGAAGCTGTAAGAATTTAGTACGTTTGGCTCGTCCAGACGAAGGTGCGGAGTGAGAATAAGTTTATTACGTAGCCAACTGGGGAGGGGGGGGGGGGATCAGGGCTTGATCTCTCTCCAAAAATTGTAAAAGAATAATTGTAACTATGCCATTAATAATCAGTCAAAAATTCAAAAATCAAAATTCGACGCTGGCATCTTTTTTTGCTGTTGTTTGATTCCTCCGCATGTTTAAACAAGAACGAAAAATCATGCGTCAAGCATAGATTATGTAACACTTTCCAACGTTTCCAAAATAATTTTACAAATCATTACCGTTTAATAAGCTGAAAGATAACATCTAAGTAAACAATTTGGAAAACGCATAACACATTTAAAAACGTAATTTCAGGAATTTCCAACATATACAATATTTGGAAAAATATCCGAATACTTTAGATATCCGAATCTATAGATTTGTATATATACTACATGATAAATTTTAGTTTAGTTAGTAAGCTCGTAGCACAGTTTAAAATTCTCCTTTTGCAGTTTCTGTCAATAAACGGAAATGTGTTCGCGAACTTTTGTGCTGCCCTGTATAGGATCTACAGAATTTATACACACCAAGTAATAGACAAAAAGTGAATTAAATTTAAAATCGCGTTCAGCAACTTAAAACGCACTTCCATAGGAATTATTGTTAACAGACAGTAGAGAATTATTTTGTGTGTCCCTGTAAATGAACGATGACTGCTATACACACAATATTCTGTAGTAAGCCTCTTGCAATGCACCTTAGTGATATATATAAATTTCAATGCGTTTAAAATAGTGAAACATTATTTAATTAAACCGCAAACGATTTTTTTCCATAGAAGTAATGTAACGTAATTATTTTGACTGTCCCTGTAAAGTAACTATAGTAGCTACTGTAGTAACCCTATTCCATATTAAGCTTCTTGTAATGCCCCTTATTGATATATATCAATTACAATGTGTTTGAAATTGTGTAACATCATTAAAATAAACCGCAAATGATTTTTCCCCATAGACTGTAATGTACCGGAATTCTCTTGAGTGTCCCTGTAAAAAAACTATAAGTGCTACACACTTCACTTGAAATAGGGAACATGCTATAGATAAAGACAATAACATATAAAAATTGCAGGGCTATCCGAGCATATTTACGGGAGTTAGAGCAAGGACAGACGGACAGGCGGCAGACGGCCAGACAAACCGAAGTCATAAACACTTTTCAACTAGGTTGGAAAGTGTTAAAAATGAATAGAATTTATAAGAAATTCACACGAGTTTTACGAAATGGGACTCTACAAAACCGAAATTTAAAAGCTGTTATTTTACAACAACGTAATACACATGATCCAAATTTTAACGTAAACGCTTAAAGTAAAGGGTGAAAGTCTCATTTCAAATACCCACAAATTTTCGAACATTCTGGTAAATTAGTTGCCAAACAAAATAATTAATTTGGTTGACACTGAAAATCAATACATCGTCGATGCAGTATAACATAAATGAGATTATAAATTTATTTGCAATGAAGAATGCTTAAGGATAAAATTTTCTTTTTTGATAACCGCATTATATAGATTTATTCAAACTCATAATAAAACTTAATAAACCTTAAAATTCAATCCCCTCCATTAGATTATTAACAAGTAATATATATAAAAAAATTTTAAAGTCAATTCCTACTTAGGTCAAAAAGAAATTTTTGCAACGATCTACACGCTTCGCCACTGACGGTATTTATTCCTAAATTTATATCCTGCTAAATATCTTACATAAGAGAAATTTTTTAAATGTATTAAAAATTAAATAAAAAATAAATAGCTAAAATGCCAAACAATAATAGCTCGAAAAGTATTTCTTACAAAATTGCTAGACAAACTGCGTTAGAAAGGTAAAAAATTGTATTTTTCTTGATATAAATTTCAAACCTAATGATTATGCTGTTTTTCAAATATTGAATTTCAAAAATTACCAAACCTCACAATGAAGTACCATAGCGATGTTACAGTTAGCGATAATACAGTTTTTTCAAATATTAATTAATTAAATTTTATAAATTAATTTTAGTTTTATATTTCATTTCTGTTCAAAAGTATAGACTCACTCTATATTTATAGTCTCCTCCACCCGCGAGCCGCCTGATCTTCGTCCGTGAACAGCCCCATTATCTTTTTACGCGTAAAGATGAGACTATAAATATGGAGTGAGTCTATACTTTTGAACAGAAATTAAATATAAAATTAAAATTAATTAATTAAATTTAATTAATGAATTAATATTTGAAAAAAACTGTATTAACATCAAATGTCATTCATTACAAGTTTTAAAAAATGTATTTGAACTTGAGTGGATGAATAAAAAGTAGTTTATTAACGATTTGAAAATTTGAACAAGATATATAGATATATAGAGAGTGTGAGCTAATAGTAGGAACTGAAAAAAAAAAAAAAAAAAAAAAAAAAGTTAATCTAAAATAAGGTAATATGAATACATCTTGCGGCCCAGATTCCTCTCCGAAATATTTTTCTGGCTACGGCTTTGCTTGTAAGTTTACTATAAGTAATTCATCACTTTAATGATTCATAATTCTTCAATCTACCGTAATCTAATTTTACAATGACAACATTGCATGGAGATCTGTATCAGTCGAAGAAAAACAAACCCACGCAAGGTTCACGGTCGTCCAATTACCCTTCTTGTCGCAACGGTATCGGTGATTCTCACTTTTTAACCAGACATGTCTCCAGTTAGGTAAGAACCGGAAATTAAATTTTACGATACTTCCTCCGGTTTATGAAAGTACTAGTTCTTATTTCAACTGCGATTGTTTTTTAGCTATGCAACTCTCGTCCGTTTTTATCACTTGCTCGGGTTACTTTCACAACATAAATAAGAGACGGGGAAAGCATTTGTCTCTTCCGATGGCGCCGAAGAGAGATCAGAATTACCTATGAGGCTTACCTGTGACAGTATGATGCAGTGTATTAGATGCAGATTGCATGAGAGAAAGTTAAAAAAATAGTCTCTTACGGCGCCAGGAAGAGTGCATATTATTTACTTAAGGGATCATACGAATGTTAAATCCTCAAAATCGAATACATAAAATAGCAATATTTTCTAAACGGAAACAACAACAACAAAAATATTACTTTGCTGTGTGTCGCAGTCACAAAACTTTCTTTTATACCAGTGGTTCCTAACGGAGGACGCACACCCCCACAAGAGGGCAATTTGTTTGTTTTTTTAGGGTGCAATCTGAGTATTCGGCGAAATTCAGACGTCTGCTTGAATTCTAAAACAGTTTGAAAGAATCTTCTTAAAACTGTTTTAAAAAGGTGTTTTTTGTTTTTGTTTTTGTTTTTTGACACAATTTAAAAAACACGTTTTGCAAAATAAATTTTCTGGTTTAAAACATTTTTTATTTTAATTGTTTCAAATTAACTCTTGGGAAAACACAAAAGTCAAGACAGAACTCCCGAGATCTCTAGATACTTTTCTTTCTTAATATCTGAAATGACACGGCGGGTCACAAAAATACTCACAGTTGGACACAGGTTGAAGACCCCTAGGTTAAAGGATGATAGCTGACATTTGGTCGTTAAGGTGATTGCTGTGCATATTCCAGTAAGCTATTCATAGCAAAATAAATATTTGAATTGGTATTATTATGCATTTGCATTCTTTCAATCCTTCTTCAAATACCCACTAAAAGAAAAAATATATATATATATATAGTTTTCCTCTTTAGTAGTTACACAGAAATGTTTTCTTAGTTTCACCATTGTTATCATTTCTCTGTTTCTGTATAAAGAAACACGTAATTTAAAACAGCCTAGAGAGAAAAAAAAAATTGCAAAAATAATAGCATTGGCCGAAATAAACAACAGAATCAGTCAATGTTGGTTATTCACACGTTTGCACCATTCTTTTTTTAATTTATTTTTTTTCCTTTTTACTGAAATAAAAGAAATTGTTTAGAATATTAATACAAAGCTTGGTAGAAATAAGATATATTTCCGTATTTCTAACCTATGATCATTGTCATTTCAAATGGATTCAAACAATAAAATAATGTTATTATTAATGTTTCTTCATTAAACATTTCCCTGCGAAATATTGAAATTATTAACAATGATTAAATTTCAATTTGTATTTTATAAGTTTTAGTAATCGAATATTTTATAAAATTTGTATTATTTGGGCGTATACTTACTTCAATATGCTGTTTATTTATTTATTTATTTATTGTTAATCTATGGAAAGAAACTAGACAGAAAGAAAAATATGGAATTTCTACATTAAAATAAAACTGCCAAAGTTGTAAGAGAACCTAAAGAAATCATCAGTTTTAAGCCTCCAAAAATTAGATTTTTTTTTCATGTTTTTTAAATTTTTATACAAATCTGAATCCAGCAAAACAGACAAAGAAATTATCAGTTTTAAGCATCCAAAAATTAGATTTTTTTTTCATGTTTTTTAAATTTTTATACAAATCTGAATCCAGCAAAACAGACAAAGAAATCATCAGTTTTAAACCTCCAAAAATTAGATTTTTTTTTCATGTTTTTAAATTTTTATACAAATCAGCATAAAAATATTCAAATTAGACACGGGTCGAATTTTTATTAAAAATTATTATTTTACACTGGGAAAAAAAAAAATGTTGATTTTGCGTGCACGATACCGTATTATTGCTTATTTTATTGTTTATTACAGTTAACTTTACGGCATAATACTGGCAGCTGGGATACCAGTATTATACCGTAAAATCAACAATTTGTTTTTCAGTGTAATAGCGTCTTTAAGAGGAGATTTTACTTCTTTGGTCTAAAATTTTCGTGATTTTTACCATTTTTTTCGTTTACAAAGTAAAGGGATATCACCTTCGGACGTTTTGCATTATATGTATTGACATTTCACTTATATATATATATTTTTCTGTAAAAAAAAGAAAAAAAAAGACGAAGAAGAATATGTCTTGTGCGACTGCAGTTGCGCGCCATGAATTTCCAATCTGGCGACTGTTTTTTCCGATCCCAAGTATTCCAAATAAATTTGGCCACAATTATTATGAAAGGTAATTAAATTCTCTGGAGCTTATACCAACATTTAGTTTAAAAAGTACATTTTTGACAAAAATGGCTGTCATTTGAACGAGAAGGTCATTTATCCCCCCCACCCCCCACCCCCCCTTTTGCGAACTCTAAAAAATATTTAATCAATAAAAATTGTACTTTTCGGTAATATAAGCTCCAGAAAAACGATTAGCTATCTTTTAAGGTTGTTCACGAATCCAAAGAAGTTGCTTTCTGACACAATTTTGAATTCATTTTTTTTTTTTTTTCGGAAACTGATGAAATTGGCAGGTGTTTTTATTCAGAAACTATGTCATCGAAATGAGTTTTTCATTTTTTGGTAAAGTCAGAAGATCTTCCAGAAAATACTGTCAAAGTTAGCGTTTTGAACATAATTCCCGAGGCAGCAGAGCGAGAAAGGCGAAAAACGTGTTGTCACGTGACACGGATCGCTTATAACTCGACAAGTAATTTATTTATCAATAAAAGGAAAACGTATTTCTATTCCAAATCGCTTCAGTAATCAGGCCTGCCAATTTTATACATTTGCGCTGATGAGCAGGTAATTTGATAACCACCTTAATAATACTTAAAGGAATTCAGGACTATAGTTTTCGAGAAAAATAGTCGCCCAGTTTTTAAAACATGGCTTCGAGAAAAACAAGCTTAAAATTTTACAAAAGCGTTACGTTCAACAAGGGAGGTTACATTCAATGAGCAAAAAATACTGTAAGGAACTGAAATATCACGAAATAGCATTAGAGCAACAATCTACACACTTTGGGAATGCAAAATAAATAAATATAAATAAATAAATAAATAAATAAGTAAATAGTAATAAAATAATTAAAAATTTTTGACCCAAAGAAGTAGAATTATAAATTAATAAGTGATCCCCTTAATTTATTTTTAATTTTGCATGTGTTTTCTCCAAACAGTTTTTTATTTATTACGTGTATCGAAAAAAAAAAAAAAACCTTGGCAAATTATATTCTACAATGTCTACCTACTTTTTTAGGTAGATTTCGTAAGAAATACTACTTATTACATTCTCACCTAAGTTGGAATTTTTGATAAATTTTTGCAGATCTACGCCGATCATGACTCCCAGAACCCAAAACCACCCCCAGTTTAAAACTTTATATCTGTCTATCTATATCTATGTCACTTTTTTATGGACACGATAACTCCCATAATTCTGCACAAATCTCTTCCAAATTGATACATGAAATCAAGGGGCATAAAATCTCGGTCAAGTTCGTTAATGGGCAAAATCGAACCAGGGGGGGGGGGCTTTTTGTGGAAACAGAAAAAACCCATAATTTCTTAATTATGATACGTATTGAATCCGTTTAAAGTTATTATTACTTCTAGGAAAAGGGCCGAAAATTTATGTATGACAGATTTTTGATATCATTAAAAATGGCCCCAAGGGGAAAAAAAGGGGGTTTTAGAAGAAAAAAAAATTCATAACTTCGTCAATTCAGAAGGTATCAAATCCGCTTAAATTTATTATAAATCCTCTTAATATTATCTAAAACTTTTATATTGACAAGTTTTTTATAGGACCAACCCTTATAGAAAAAAAAAAAAAAAAAATCCCTGCCGGTTCTACCTGCAAACAAGTTAAATGTCGAAGTGTACATGTCCAAGTGCCCCATCATGGCAAAAAGGTCATTTCTTCCGCAATTCCCAACAAACAGGCGCCCCACGGTCTGCGTCTTCGAAATCTACCTGTGCCTGTACGCCCAGCCGTCAGGAATTTTTTTATAAATTAAACGACATAAAATTATTTGTTGTGATTATAACGTGTTTTCAAATGTGTGATATTTGTTATGTTTTAAATATACAACTTTTGACACTAAAATCTTTTTTGTAAGTTAAAAAGTAGGTGTAGTTTTATATTATATGCGTTTACTTTAATAAAAACCAAAAATCAGAACTAAAGTTAGTTTCTGTGGTTGTAAGTCCGTGCGAAACAGTTTTATTAAAATCTTATTTTTCCAATGCATGTTGAATATTTTCAGCAATCTATATATTTAAAACGCTAAGCTTTTTCTTTCGACAATCCGTGAGAACAAACTACTGCATCAAATTACACCCTTTTTTTTTTTTTTTTTTTTTTTTTTTTAATGAAAGATATTTGGACACAGATTTGTTATCGTACATTCGTTTGTTCGAAAATTTAATTAATTAGCCGCAATTTTCAATTAAACTTTTTCTTCTGCTTATGACGTCATAAAGTCGGCAATCGGATTAACGCCCACTATTGCGAGGCACAGTTTATTCTCTGAATTCTGTGGTTGCGAGATAATAGAGAAATAATATTAAAAGCACGTGACTTTTAGACCGAATTTTTTAATTTGCAAGTTAAATTTCGATAAAAATATTTATCAGCGTGTTTTATAAGCGAATAAAAATTCATATTTATTGTGATGTCACGGGAATATTGTTCATTGGGTTTATTTTATTATTATGCATTATAACTTTGTTGATGCCATTTTTCATTACAGTTAAATACAAATATATTTTGATTTGTATACATGGTATTTACGCATAAAAGTAACATATACAAAGTAAGTGTGAAAAGTTTGCGCCGGTGAAAATGACGTTATGTTTAGCTTGAAATGCATTTTAACATTGATAAAACTAAAGAGAAAAATTTATATGATTGTGTCAGCATGACGTAATTTTAACTGATTTTTCCATTCTTAATTATAAAGATTAGAATTGGAGTCTTTATTGATTGCTTCATCTTGATTGCATGTTACCAATTACTTTTTTTTTAATTATAGGTTAGAAGATTTCATTTTTTAATATAAAAAATTCCCAAAAGTAAAGGATTTCAGGAAAATTAAAATTATTAAAAATAGTGCTATGGTAGAAAAAAAGAACTTGAAATAATGATTGTATTTTTAGCTAGAATAAACAATGTAAAGCTAATATTTTATAGGAATTATTTTGATAGGTTTATTATGAGTTCATTTAAAAGTTCCATATTAGCGACAAAGTCCTATTTCTGTCACTGTGAATTTCTCTTTCGATGTCAAAAAATGGTCTACTTTTGGACGCCAGCGAAAACACAGTGACAATTTTTAGATATGTGTAACGGTTATGACAACAAACGGCGCTATCGCTTTAGCTTTCATCGCGCTTACATCACTTCTAAATACAACAAATTTCCATTTTTTACTACATTTTACTACATTTTACTACATTTTATAATTTTAATTCTTACATCATGAATTAGAAAAAAATTAGCTTTCGATTGAAATTTATTTGAAAACTAACGCTTAATTTAACGATTTTTTAAATAATTTTAAAGCATGAAATGTTTTTCATTTCTATCTTAACAATGACAATCAGTTTGCTTCAATAATGTAAAATAGCCCCTGGGAAAGTTGCCACAATTGAAAATAGATTTCTCTAACCATCATAAAAAAGTGAAAAAAAAATAATAATAAACCCTGATAAATCATGTGATCAGATTATCCATAAGATAGAGCATTTTGGCGCTAAACTAAAATCTGTCAAAAAAGAAAAAAAAACTATTTTGAGTTTTTGTTTAACATAAAATTGATATGTTGAATCCGCTGATGTATATGTTGCATCAGAATATGCTACGAATTGTATTTTTTAAAAAGATCTATTGGGTATTTAACTGTACAAGAGGTAAAAGATCCCCGACTGTGATGGAAAAGGGATAATCATCCTGATTATGTAAAGGGACGGAAGAAACTATGCAAATAAATTACACTTGAAAACATTAAAGATCTCCCTCATCTGAAGATTGATTTATTATTGTAAAAAAAATTCTTCATCTGATTACCTTAAAACAATGGATGCGTTTTAGAAGATATGGATTTGAAATGAACAATGATTAAAGAAGACATTTTAAAATTTTTAATTTAAACATTTTAAAACTTTTTTTAACGTCGAATCTCGACGGTGCTTTTGGGCAGATGCAATGCACATGCTCATAGGATCTCATTCGGTTGCATTATCACCGAGGGAGAGGGGGGGGGGAGATGTGTGCTTTATTTACTATGTTCTTTTATTTACTGAATATGAGATGAAGATGAACGTAGGAATATACTATTTGTATGCTACTTCATAGGTTCATGAAATTTTCTTTCTTGCCGTTGGGAATATGGCGGTAATGTCAAACTGATTTGCATTACACAGTTGTTTACGGATTGTTTGTTTGGAGTTTGCATTGGAAATAGTACTGTATTTCATTGAGGAGAAAACTTTTAAAATAAAATATTTGAAAGACTGTTTCATTTGCACTCTTCTTAAATAATAAAGAAGCTTATTTTAATGATATTGTTATAATATTTTTTTCTGTCAAGTTTTGACGGGTTCCATCTAGTTTTAATAAAGTTTTTAATCATTGATATTAAAATTAAGAATGGAATACATTAATCAGCCTGTAAAAAGAATAATTCTGATGAGTTGTTCTTAATCGAATAAATCTGAAGTAATACATAAGTAAGTGATTCTGTAAGTGATACATGAAAATATATAGCATAACATTTTAGTCCTTCTTCAAATACTCACTACTACTAAGCGGGTGCCCCCTGTTATGGCCCTGCTAAAGTTTAAGAATTTCCCTTGCCTTCATTTTGAAAAAAATCAAAACCGTTTTATTTATTCTTTAACGTTCTCAGGTTAATGGACTTTTATGAAAAAAAAAAAAATTGCATTCCCCATGAAAATAGTTTTACTAATATTCAAATTTTAATTGCTTAAAAGGCGTATGGCCACCATGGTGAAAAAGTATCCAAGCCGGGACTCGAACCCGGGTCATCAGTATAGCGCACTGACGTTCTACCAACTGAACCACTTGGAACGACGCCCAGCCTGGCACTTCTCACTAGACTGGGTATCGTTCCAAGTGGCTCAGTTGGTAGACCGTCAGTGCGCTATACTGATGACCCGGATTCGAGTCCCGGCTTGGATACTTTTTCACTATGGTGGCTACACGTCTTTTAAGCAATTAAAATTTGAATACTATGAATGCAAGGCGTGAGAAATTTTCAATGGAAAAATATCCAAGTATCAAAATAGTTTTACTAGTCAAAAAAATGGAATTCCAAAAGTCTACCAAGTGGGAGGATGTGCTATAAGGAACATGTGCACATAATATGGCCACCATTGTTCCGTGTTTCATAAATCGTGATTTTCCTCAACTTAAAAATGCTCTTCTGCTAAATTAAATAATTTTGGTGTAAAATAAATAAACATGATACTCAATAATTCTTTTTGTTATCCAAAAGTGGATTTGAAGCAGGATTTTTCATCAAAAATGAAGGTGTTTACAAAATTGACATTACAATTTAAGTTTTTATTTGTAAAAAAAGGTGAAATTCTTTTAGAATTTAAAAAAATTGTTAAAACAAATGACTTATCGCAATTGGAACAAATAAAAATGTCTTTATCCTAGGTTTGCATGGTGCACTGCACTTGATATGGCCACCTGAATGGCCATAGGAACAGGTCAGTTTTCAAGAAAATCGTTTGATTGTGAACAACTCGTAAAATATATACCATCAACGACAACACCAATTGATAGAGCATTAAAAACTGAACAAAGTTCGATGATATTCATAAAAAAAATATTTTAAAAACATGCATAAAAAAGGAGACTTACCAGATAAAAACAAGAAGAGATTACACCAAAAACATAAAATAGGAAAATTAACATTCAAATTCCACAACCTAACTGAATGGCAAGTGATCACGTGATACACTAGGAGGCTCCTTCATATTACGCTCATGCCATTTATCGAATTTTTTGGTTAGCTAACTCATAAAAAGGGGGGGGGGTAGCCATATCAGGAACATGACCATAACAGGTGCACTTACCTTACAACTAGAAGGGCAAAATGTTTACTTTTTCCTCTTTAGTCATTATAAAAAATGTTTTCTTAGTTGCTTGTTATCATTCCTCTGTTCACGTATAAAGAAACCATATAATTTAAAACAGCCTAGAGAGAGAAAGATACAGAAAAGAAAGAAAGAAAATGTGTATAAAGAATACCATTGGACAAAATAAATAACAAACGCCGTCAAATTGTCAGTTATTCACGCGTTTGTACCATTTTTTTTACTAAAACTGAAAGAAATTGCATACACCGGTTTCCAAAGTATGGGTCGCGACTTAGTAACGCGGGTCGCGGGGAATGTATCGGTGTGCCGGAGAATAATCACTCAGGTCTTTAAAAAATTGTTATTAATTTTGTCTGGTGTAAAAATACAACGAACACAATTACAATTTCAAAAGAAATATATATATACATACCTACACTGCAAAAAATAATTGTTGATTTTACAGTATAAAACTGGCATCCCAGTTGCCAGTATTATACCGTAAAATTAACAGTATTAAACAATAAAATAAGCAGTAATACGCTGCCGCGCAAGCAGTAATACGCTACCGCGCATGCGCGGTAGCGCATCACGCGATTTTTAAACCCTGTTGCGTTTTTTTTTTTTTTTTTTTTTTTTTTTTTTTTTTTTTTTTATCTATCCAGTTTTTAAATAAAAAATTTTAATTTTATTTTCTTAAAAATATTTTTTTTAAATAAAAAATATCGTGAAGTATTTTAAAATATTTTTAATAGTCAAGGTTTTGTTTATAAGTTACTAACAAAAACCAAAACAAAAGAAGCACTAAACGTCCTGTATTATGATTGATATCTTATGACTGACTTTTATTTCTTGTGATTGATCATCAACAACTGGTAATTTCGTGTAAAATCTAAAACTTAATCCCATATTAATCTAGGTTATAATTTTGCTCATAGTCATACTCTTAATTGATGAACTTGCACATTCTCTTGCATAATATTATGACTACTTACATAAATTAATTAAATAAAAATGTAACATCAGGATGCAGTGAAATTTTATACGGTTGTTCTACAAACCATTTGTTGTTTTGCTTAATCAGAATCAATCGGATATCTAGTGATTTGAATGGTGTTTTTTTCTGCCTTATATGTGTATAGTAGCCGAAACCTTGACCGGTTTTGCCATTATACCAGCTTCTAGAGCATGCAATAAAATGTCAAAACATTTAAGCAAGGTATCCATTGACTCTCTATTTCATGGTGGTTCGAATATTCACTGTTTAAACCGGAAGGCCTGAAGCCTTAATAGAAGTGTCATGAATGCCAAAACATATTAATAATGCATATTTTACACAAATACGAGAGTATTCAATTCATAATGAAACATTTCTTCCAATATACTTATAGTAACTAAGCATAAGCGCCAGCAAAACAAAATTTGAAAGATTTTGGAAACATATGTGCATGTAAGCTAGGCCAAAGCGGCGAATATAAACATGAAATAAGCTAAATTTAAACTTTTCTGCCATAACCCGACGTAATTAATATATATATATATATATCCACATAAAAAGCAGTAAAAATGAAGCAAACAAGAAACGTTAAAATCCAAAAGTCATGCGCAGTAGCGTATTACTGCTTATTTTACTGTTTATTACTGTTAATTTTACGGTATAATACTAGCAGCTGGGGTGCTAGTATTATACTGTAAAATCAACACTTTTTCTTTTTTTGCAGTGTACTCCATTAACTCTACAATGTTTTTTAAAGTAATGAAAATCTATATAGAGCCATTTTTACAAAATCATTTTTACGATCTTCAAACTAACCGTTTTGAATAAAGAAGCATAAAAAAGAGCATATATCTGTCGTGTATAGTGATAGCTGCACCCAGAAAAAAGTTTTGTTGAATCAACAAAAATTTGGTTGACCCAACAAAACTTTTTGTTTAAATATAGGTCAATGAAAATTTTGTTTGAATCAACAAAAAAAAATTTTTTTTGTAATTCCCAAAAAAAATTTTGTTTCGTCAGCAAAAAATGTTTTGTTAATTCAAGTAAAATGGTTTAATTTTACTTGAATTTTTCTAAAACAACCAAAATGTACTCAACAAAACATGTTTTGTAGTTTTAATCAATTCCTTTTTCTGGGTGTGAAATTCTCTTTATCATAGCTTTTGTTTGCAGATGAATGCAGTTTTGATGAAAATGTTACAAAAAAAAATAATAATGATAATAGGAGTGATTAAAGCAGTTTTTTATTTTCTGGCGCGTTAAAGATGTACTGCCCTCTTAGAGGAGTTAACCCTTAACATATTTTTTTTTTCATTTTATTGCAAATTATAAGCCACGCGGCTGTCAAAAACAATGTTATGTTTCTAAAAATTAAATAAATAATGCTATACAGAATAAGTTAAAGTAAAGAACAAAACAACGTGAACTTATAATAATACACGATAACACACACTTGATAACAGAAAGTTTACGCTCCACTTTATAGACATTTCTAGTGTACATTATTAATAATGTTTTTTCATTAATGCAGTTATAGGTAATTTTTTAAGAAAAGTGCTAAATCTGATTTCTGGTAATTTTTCGACTATCATCTTTATATTAGACGTTGTGTATGCCCTAAAAAAAAACCCTGTCCCAACAATATTTAATTTATGAGAATTTCATTGAGTAAATAAGACAGCGCATTCATATTGCAGCAAAATATTTCTAAATCATTACAGAATCTTCTTCTATCCCCACACGTTTCATAAAGAAAAGTACGTATCTTCAAACACGCATATCCAAAATTACAGCTCACTCAGCAAAGTAGTTTTTGAGTTATGCTTAAAAAACTACCCGCACTGCAATCTGTTTTGCAACGATTAAAAACGAATTTAACGATAGCAGTTCCAAGCTTTTAACCGCATAATTGCTAAACTACTTGATCGAATAATTTCCCATTTGGTATTCGAAATTTAAATGTACCGAAGAATCCCAAGATATGATGTAAAACATAAGTATTAGTATTGAAAGTTTTAGAGTTTTTTTTAATCTCTATACGTAAACGATCCCTTAAGCAAAATTTAAATATATCATTAATTAATGGATATTATTACTAATAGATTGGTACCAGTTTACATTTTTATACGATGACTTGTGACAGAGTTAGCAGAGGGTGATCAATCACTTTTTTTTTTCCCTTCCAGGATTGAACATTACATAAAACATACACACAAACATGTATAGTTTTAGAAGCTGAGCTTATGTTAAAATAACAATTGTTTCTGAATCAGTTAGAAATCACATGGAGAATTTTTAAATATGAATTTCTTATGCAGTATTTTCTTTAAAGGAAACTTTTTCCATTCAGAAAAAAACTTCTTTATTTCACAACATTATATGCACGTAAAAAAATGTTTGTTTCATGCCAGTCATGTCATAGTTTATAGTGCTTTAATGTGAAAATTGAAACATTCACCTTCCCTTTAATTCAAGCTAGCGTGTGTCTATCAAAATCATTAACGTAATAATAAGAGAAGTTGAAATAAAATAAAATAAATAATTTCTAAACAGGAAAAGAGAAGACTAACACTTTCGAAACTATAATAATGAGTTATTGTGAGTTATATACGAGGTGTTTTCGAAAAGTAAAGATACACCTCAGACAATAGGGAAGAAAAAGTTTTAATGATTGCGTTATCAACGCATAGTAGTATAACCTTGAAGATATGACTTTTCCCTCGCAGTCATTCGTCATTTGTACGGTGAGTCTGTTTCGTGTATCATCTGTTTATAATGGCTATGTCAATTCAGAATCTCACAAAATGCAAATATGAAAAATACGACGATGCTGACTTCTACGACGATGATGAGATCGAAATCGAAGTTGAAATGTGGTTTCGACAACAAGCGGTAAACTTCTATTTCTGTGGGATACAAAAGCTAGTACCCAGACTTAACAAATACAATACGTTCGGTCATACGTTTTCTTCATGTAAAAGGTGAACAGTAAAAGGCGTCCAGAAGATATTCACAAAGAAATTGTTTTCCGTCTATGGGAACATTATGAATTGACAAAATGTAACGAAATGGAGTTGTGCCATCTCTGGAGGTAGTACCAGTACCAATATTCATGAAGAACCCAGAACACCTAGTTGATCTGTGATCGCGGACCTTGCACCCAGCGATTACCACTTATTCCTTTACCTAAAGAAACATCTTGCAGCGCAAAACTTCTACGACGATGATGAGATCAAAATCGAAGTTGAAATGTGTTTCGACAACACACAGAAAAAAATAACACCCAATTTGGGTCGAAAGATTCTTAGGTATATGCCCAAATTGGGCCATGCCTGTTTTGGTTACCACTGTGTATCCATTTTGGGCACTGTTAAATACCCATTTTCAAAAAAAAAAAAAAAAGATTTGAAAATGGGTATTTAACAGTGCCCAAAATGGATACACAGTGGTAACCAAACCAGGCATGACCCAATTTGGGCACATACCTAAGAATCTTTCGACCCAAATTGGGTTTTATTTTTTTCTGTGGAGGTGGTAAACTTCTATTTCTGTGGGATACAAAAGCTAGTACCCACACTTAACAAATGCTTGGACAATGACGGCAACTATGTCGAAAAATAAGGCATATACCAGTCAGTAATTTGTAATGGACATTTTATCAATTAAAAGTTTTTTTGAATGAGTATGCGGCATTGTATCTTTACTTTTCGAAAACCCCTCGTACTTTCCTTTTTTATCGTAGAAAGTTCTTCCTGGGTTTTCCTTCGTTTTGCAAGTCCAAAAAAAGAAAATTTACAGTACATATTTTTATTTTTTTAGCACATATTAGAAGGTGATACTCAGCTATATATAATTCTACATTCGTGAAATCATTAAAAGCTTTTGTAGTGGTGACACTTTGTCAATTTCAACACTCTAAAAGTTCTTCTTCAAGATGGTCTGGTTATGATAGCTTTTTCATAGCTTATAGTGCTTTTTATTGTCAAGTATGTTCCTTAAAGAGATGGTTAAATTGCTATGCATAGTTTTTGTTCCTATGAAACCTTTTTAACGGAACTATTTTGACCCACTTCAACATTAAATAGCACTTAAAATAATTCTTCGATTTAAAAATAGTTACGTTGATCGAATAGTTACATCGAACATTTCTCTATAAAACTACCAGTTTTCATATACACATAAAGGAAATGCGTGTTTCATTCAGTCAAGTCATAGTTTATGTTAAAATGGAAATTGGAAATCATTATTTAAGCGTTCACGTTGGTGTGTGTCCATGAAAATCATTAACGTAATAATAAGAGAAATTTCAAATAATGAAATAATTTCTGAACAAGAAAAGAGAAGACATTTTGAAACTATAAAAATGAGTTATTATGGAATATACTTTCCTTTTTTATCGTAGAAAGTTTTTCCTGCGTCTTACCACTTTTCAGAGTTTAGAAAAGGAAAATTTATAGTACATATGTTTATTTTTTATAAAAGGCGATACCCAGCTATACATGATTCTACATCCGTGAAATCACAAAATGCTTTTGTAGTGGTGACACTTTGTCATTCTCAACACTCTAAGTTCTTCTTCAAGATGGTCGGATTATGATGACTTTTTTATAGATTATAGTTATAGTTTTGTATTGACAAGTATGTCCATGCAACAGATGGTTAAATTGCTATGCATAGTTTTTAGTCCTACGAAACTTTTTTTAACGGAACTGTTTTGACCGACTTCAAAATTAAATAGCTCTTAAATTAAATCTTCGATTTATAAATTTCCGGCTTCAGCGTGTTCATCGAACATTTCTCTATAAAGCTACGAGTTTTGATATGCACGTAGGAAATGCTTGTTTCATGCCAGTCAAGTCAGTTTATAGTGCTTTGTATTGCCAAGTATGTACCTGCAAATATGGTTAAATTGCTATGCATTGTTTTTGTTCCTACGAAACCTTTTCAACGTAACTATTTTGACAGCCTTCAACATTAAATAGCTCTAAAAATAATTCTCCTATTTAAAAACAATCTGCTTCAGTATGTTCATCGAACATTTCTTTATAAAACTACCAGTTTTCATATGCATGTAAGGAAATGAGTGTTTCATGCCAGTCAAGTCATAGTTTATAGTGCTTTAAAATGAAAATTGGAAATCCTTAATTTAAACGTTCAAGTTGGTGTGCGTCCATGAAAATCATTAACGTAATAATAGGAGAAGTTTCAAACAAATGGGTAAGTGTGATCGAAGATCGCACAAAGGGTTTTCTTTAATATTCCTTTCAAAACACTTTATCCCTTCTTTAATAAATCCAAATGAATTTCATTTTCCAAAGAAAGAAAAAAAAAGTCCTGTTATTTATAAAGTAAAAATTTACCGGTCTATTTTTCTTGTTTTTTCGAATATCTGAACCGGCCCGATAGCGGGCGAAGTCCGCTATTATACTCTGCTATAATAATATCCGTCATATGGACTAAATGCGATATTAAAAAAAAAGAAATCAATTTCAAAATTATACATGTTGTATAGAGACCTTCCAAATGTTAAAATATGCCAATATTTCCATAATCGGGTTTTTATCATGATTCAATACGTTCCTCAAACTTATATATTTACTATTCTCTATTACTTATACTGATACTCTCTTTGTATTATTCTCAAACGTTTGAAAAATCCGTTATGACGTCAGATTAATTTTCTTTTTAATTCTCTAATGACGTTATAATAACTTATTTCCTGTATTTACATATACTCATACTCCTTGTATTATTGAGAAATGTTTGAAAATTTTCGTTTTATTACCAATATGACGTCACATTAATCTTTTTTTTCCAATTCGTGAAACTTTTTATTTCATTTTCATTTTTCACGTGGAAATCTTTCAATAGAAAATTAATTATTGTATAAAGAAGTTTATTGTGGATTTTTAATTGTTGTCAACTGCTATAACGAAAAATGTTTCAATTTAATAGGAAAAGGCAGTTAGATTTTTGGTTTTTTATCTCTATATATTAAAATAATACGAATAATTTTTTTCAAATTTTAATATTTTTAGATTCATAGTAGGTATTTAGCTATAAGTACACACATTTTCCTGCCTGTAAGTTATATAGTTTCTGAGAACGGCTCTGTGACGGACAGACAACGGAGCGGGAGTAATAGGGTTTCGTGAGATGAACGAAAGCCTAAAAATGAAATAATTTCTAAACAAGAAACGATAAAACTGATATTTTTGAAACTATAAAAATGAGTTATTATGTAATATACTTTCCTTTTTTATCGTGGAAAGTTCTTCCTGGGTTTTCCCTCGTTTCGCAAGTCCAAAAAAGGAAAATTTATAGTACATATTTTTATTTTTTAGCACATATTAGAAGGCGATACCCAGCTATATATAATTCTACATCCGTGAAATCACTAAATGCTTTTGTAGTGGTGACACTTTGTCATTCTCAACACTCCAAGTTCTTCTTCTAGGTGGTCTGATTATGATAGTTTTTTTTTTATTTTAAAATCTTCGTCCAGAGATTGTAAATTGTAAAATTCTTTGCGTGGGTGGGCACTTCTTCAACAATACATATAACTTTTACCCAATGCATAAATCGTATTTTAAATGCTGTCAAAAAACTCCTCCCTCTTATAACAGGCGTAAATAAGGTTACGAAAGAATAGCCTCTGAACGTGGTATGTGAGGTTAGGTTAGAGACCTTCCAAACGAAAAATGTTATGGGTTACGAAAAATAATTCTACAAAACATTTTTTTTTTTTTTTTTTTTTTGTGGGATGCTCTTTTGTTATCGTGCTGATTTGTCAGGTACGAACACTTCCGACTTGTGTTTCACTGAGCAGATCCTAACTGCATTTTATGCA
This sequence comes from Maratus michaelseni, assembly GCA_963931845.1. Taxonomy (NCBI): domain Eukaryota; kingdom Metazoa; phylum Arthropoda; class Arachnida; order Araneae; family Salticidae; genus Maratus; species Maratus michaelseni. The sequence continues at coordinate 203,452,919 of OZ007592.1, forward strand.
AAGTGGTTATTACGAATGCTTAGTAATTCTTTAGCGTTCACGAATTTAACTTTCATGAGCGTTAACAATTGACTGATTTATAATGAGTTAAGATGCCCCTGTACGCTATAGCGATAGTCATGTTTTTCTTTAAAGTAAATAATGTATGCTTATTCATTTAAATATTTCCACATATCACAACAAATTTATGGAAATTTTTTTTGCACATCAGATAAATAAGAAATGTAAATAAATAACAGAATAGTAAATGAATCCGGAAGCTTTTTTCTGAGCGAAGAAATCCAATGATCATGGTATAAAGGTGTAAAAGCGTCTTTTAGTATAAATAATAAATGTTTAAACTATACTGAAAATTTTTTTTTTGATTTTACGATATAATACTGGCAGCGGGGATGCATGTATTAGTTGGACCGTAAAATCAACATTTTTTTTTTTTTTTTTTGGCAGTGTATATAAATAAAGTTTTTTAGTGTATAATTTGTCATAGTTCTTCAATAATTATCATTTCACGGAGCACAATATCTAAATTAAAAACTATTTTGCTGATTACGGCACTTTCTTATTTTAAACTTGTAAAAAGTAAATTTAGAAATTCGTACATTTTCAAGTGACCAGAAACATGAAGCAATCGATTTTTTCATTCGTTTCGTGAAAGAGTGTCGTTGTTATCGTCTGCAACACGAACCTTTGGGGAGGGAGGAAGGGTGCAATATATTTCAACTTTTGATGCATTCTTATAGGAAAATCATGTATGACTAGATAATCATTTTCAAAATAAAACAAGAATGAAAAATCATATATCAGGCATAGATTATGAAAAATTTTCCAGCTCTATCAGAATATTGCTAAGATCTTTTTTTTTTCATACAATGAAATGAGATATCTATATAAACAATTTATAAAAACACATAACACGGAACAAATCAATTTTTCAGCAATTCCTGTTCATAGCCGGTAGTTTGACACTAAAACACTAAATAACATCACTTAGTTTACACTAAAACTTAGTTAAGATTAAAAATGCATACCACAGTTAAAAATGAACTTCCAGCAATTATCGCTCATAGTCAGTCTTGCAACTGAATTTTTTGTGGTGTTTCTGCACACAAACAATAAATGCTGCGTACCCAATAATATATATTAAACATATTGCAGTGCACCTCAGTGATACATATCAATTTCATTATGTTTGAAGTAATGTAACATTAGTGAAATACTTTGCAAACAATTTTTTCCATTAAATCATAAATGTAATAAAGTTCTTTTGCTTCTGCTATTAATGCTACTTACTCTTTACTCTATAGAAAGAATGCTGTAGCCCACATCAGTGATGCATATCAATTTAATTACGTATGAAGTATCTTTACATCATTAAAATGCACATTACATCATTAAAATTTTATTGATGATTTCCGTGACACGTTTAACTTTTTTCTATTTCCACGAATTTTGCAAAAGAACGCGATTTTGCGAAAGTTATTTAAATTTCCTATATTTTATAATTTTTTGCCTATGAAAGGTGTTTTTAATATTTTCATGGAAACTGTAGTTTATCAAATGAACGTCCACAGTTTTCATGTATAGATTTGAAACAAAACAGGGAGCTTTTTGAGAGTAGGAGCCCGGGGCGCGCGCCCCGAATACCCTGCCACAACTCAGGTCCTGGATTCAGGTATATAGCACAAACTGCATTTTTCATTTGTCTGTACCTGAAAACTATGCATTTATTGCTAAAATTGGTTCTTGCACATTAAAGGTCCTCTCCTCTCACGTGAAAAGATCCGCTCGCTAATGTTAATCCTATGGGGCATTATTTTTCTAATATCTCGTTATTGCATTTCAATATTTTTAAACGATTTTTTTTTTGCATTGGATAGCTGAGATCAATCTCTATTTCCGTCGTTGATTACTTTTTTGATTTTCTTTGCGGATTTTTTTTTTTACGAAGATATATTCCATTTTTCCTTCGAAAGTATCATTATGTAAAATATTAGGTAAATTCTTAACTATAAATCTTCTCGAATCTTCTTGTTTGAATTCACAAATTTCCAAATAATCTTTAGAACTATTCTAATCAACTCCTTAAGTCGATGAGCGTGTTGCTTAGTATTTATATAAGTTTTATGGATAGATTTTAAAATTGATATACGTTGTTTCTGTTTTACAAAAATTTGTTAATAACTATTCGATGCTTTTGAAATGATTTCACATATGAAAGAAAAAGGATTCACTCTTTCGAAGTCCATTGCTTTTACTATGCATTTACTTTTAAAGGAGTTTGTAAATTACCAAATGTGTTTCTCATTAGTTAATTTTATTGTAACTGACATGTCGAAGTAAGTAATATGTTAATAATTATGTAAGTATAATATAGTAGTAATATAGTAGTAATATAGTATAATAATTATACTATATTATATAGTATAGTATATATTACGTATATGTAAGTAATATGATGTAAGTAATATGTTAAGCAATAAAATTTAAAAAATATATCTTTTGAGTTATTAAGACGAGTAAATCACAGAAAAAAATGTCTAATTTGTATTGCCAACGAATTTTTAGATAATCTATCTCATACAGAAATAAAATACCCAAATTGTTTTTGGTCTTGGATATAAAAAAAATTAATTATTTTCTAATCCATTTTATTTAAAAGAATTTTTTCGTGTATGAAAAGTCTGCTATTCGGGTGTGCACATTGTGGAGGTTTTATTATTATCGGGCAATTTGAAATTAATAAAACCTAAAAAAGTATTCAATAAAAATTCTATTACTTGCAAAATACAATCGTTTTTACTCATCACTACAAGTATCATCACTTTTGATCGTGGTGCTTGCTATCAATCTTTCTCGTGTGCACATAAAAGCGCTAATAAAAATTCAAGAACAAAGTTTCATTGCCTGCAACTTCAAGAGGAATGACATGCAAATGAACTTTGTTCTATCCAGTTGCATTAATAGAAGAAAAGAAATCGTGCATGGAAGAGCAAATAAGAAGCTGCGAGCATACAGAAATTTAACACACCTTTCATTATGTAAAGAGAAAGTGTTCTGGGGAGCACCCCATCACTCAACAGAACACGGAAGTTATGTGGTGCCCGTTACCCGAGAACAAAACGATGTTATACATGCGAGTGTGTAGTGGAGCAGACACCAGCCTTACGGAACGGGATTGCAGTTCATGCAAACAGGGGCGTGAAGTTGCTCCGGTCGTTCGCCCTTGTACTTTGGAAAGTATAGAATTTTAGTGTTTCATTTTTTATGACAAGTTTATTAAATTTCGTTCACCTTCACGCGATAACACGTGCTGGCAGCTCGGCTATCACTCTTCTCAAATGTACAATGTATCATCGGCCTTTTTCATGGATATTGAGCCAGACAATTACGTTTATTGTTTCTTTGATCTTGTAACAGTAATCCTTTATGTTAAAAAAAATTGTGATAGTTTGATGATGAATAAAATAAATCATGCAAACACCCTTCCTGGTTGATCAACATGCGTTAAAGAGCTTTTGAATATGATCTCGTTTTAATGTATATATATAGGTATATATAATAATAATACTATCTGTATTCATGAAACGAGTGTTTTCCAGTCTCTTGGAAGAATTTTGATTAAGGCTGTCATGCAATATTAAGCTTTTCTTATGTTTCGCCCGTCACTTATTTTTAACGGTAACTTGCATAATATCTTTTCATCTCACGAAGGGAAAAAATAAAACAGCCCCTGCGCCTCGGGTTACGATTTCAAAAATGGGAGTGAAGAGAAATGAGTGTTAGGTTGGTGTTGCATATATAACTTTTTTTTTTGTTATTATTAACGTACGCTTTTTATTCATTTCTCGTGAGTTATTTTTGTGACTGATTTATCATGTGTTATTTCTAACAAAATATATTAAAAAAAAATTAATTTAAAAATAAGAGTGCGCACGTTTCTACAAATTTATATTCATTCTAGGTATATTTTGTTAGAGGTATTTTACGAATATCTTTTTATTATTTACTTACTTTTTCAAACATTTCTTTCAATATCTTACAAATGAAAACTAATGAATAATGAAAAATATAAGTAATCTTATTAATTTAGGTAAAATACTTTTTGTTCAAATTCAACCCTTGAAATTCAGTCCTTGTACTTTATACCATCTTCAATACATATATGTGTGAATAAATTCAATACATTACATTTAACAAATCGCAATACTAAATTACTCAGTGGTTAGAAATCTTGAAAAATGTGAAAGCGTTAAAGCCGCGATCACTAAAACGAACATATAACTGCTTTCGCCATGAAAATTAAAAAAAAGAGAGAAAGAAAAGAAAACAATCGTTAAAAATCTGTTTAAAAAATGGAAAATCGTTAAAGCCGGGAGTGTTTTGCGCTTATGATAAAAAAAAATAAAGAAATAATAATAAAGAAAATCAATAGAAATAGCAATTTCTTTGTACAACAATCTCAAAAGTGTATTACAATCGTTAAATTCACAATGACTACCACATGTATGAGAGCTTCGCGTCCACAAAGACAACAACAAAAGAAAACATTACTCGATGCAGGTACCTTGTTGTATAGGAATTTCAAAAATGCATGAAATTCGTTAAAGCTACGATCACTAACGCAATATATAAGCACTTCGCGCCCATGAAAACAAATCACTGGATGCGGCAACCTCGTTGTGCAGCAATTCAAAAAAATGCATGAAATTCGTTAAAGCCGCGATCACCAACGCATATATGAGCGCTTCGTGCCAATCAAAAAATAATTACTGGATGCAGCAACCACTTGTTTCAATCTAAAAAATGAAATTCGTTAATGCCACGATCGTTAACGCATGTATAAGCGCTTCGCCCCACCCTTGAAAACTAAACAAAACAAAAAAAATCCCCTGATTTAGAAAAAACATGGTATAGAAATTTCTTAAAAATATGAAAATCGTTAAAGCCACGATTACTATAATGAGTGGCTTGCGCTCATTTAAACAAAGATAGGGGGAAAAAATCGTCAACGGATCCAGCTGCTTTTCACCATAGAAGAATCTTAAAAAAGGAAAAAAAAAAAGGAAGATATTTAAAAATGGGATCACTAAAAGTATGTTCGTTTACATAATTAAATAAATAAGTAATAATAAAAAAATATAAATAAATAATTCATTCATTCAACTAAAACGCACTAAAAATTGTAAAGAAAAGACACATTTTTTCAACAAGGGAGCAAAATTCAAAATTCCCTATACCATCAATAACTTCCATATATTTATACTTAACCATACATATCTATTACGAGGCTATGGCCCAGTTGGACCATGTTTTAATCAATCCCTGGATTCGAGTCTTTTTATCCTATAGAATGATGACACGACAACAACTGTTATAAGCACTCCATTCGTGACATTATTTTTTTTCACTTAAGATAAAACAAATATTATTTTGTATACCTGTTATAGTATGCCTGTTGCTAATACTTTTTTTTTCTTTGTTGCAAAGTAAATGTTAATTTCCGAAAGCAGACGAATTTGTTTCTGTTTTTAGAAAATTAGGGGAAAAAAATTACTTTTCTTCGAATTTTAGGGAAAATAGGACAATAATTAAAAAACTAGAGCAGTTTAGAACACTTTTAAAAAAAATTAGGAATTTTAGGAAAAATGCGAACAACCCTATCTTTGTAACTACTAAAACCGCTTCTCCATATATTTGAGTGAGAACGCGATGCCCTCTTAAATGTCTTCTCGCAAGTGAAAAATGTTTGACGAAATTTGAAAATACATAGCAAAAAGATTCAATAGCTTTTAAGGCACATATAAAACTTCTGTGTTGCGATCAGGTATGGATCTAGGCTTAGGTAAAAAGACACAACTTAGAGGCTTACCTCTATGGTTCCAATGAAGCATTCATTTTTTCCGATTATTTTTCTTAGGTAAAGGTAGGATACCATGTACCGTCTAGCCGGTGATGTTTACGATTAATATGGGCGCGTAAAACCTAGCGTTAAGAAAACCACAAATAATCAGAATAAATATGAAGGGGTCGGAGCAAGAGAGTGCCGAGCCACATTTTTGAACTTCTCAGATATTTCAATTTGAAAATTTGATCAAATACTCAAATCAAGATATATAACTTAGTCTTTTCGCCAATGTCTTAGTAACATTTGAGATATTCTGAGTAACAATATAGCATTACTTTAATGATATTACTATTATGTTTTTTGTAAATTAGCTATCTTCATTGGGGGCATAAACATCTAGGGCAAAAACGAAACCTACCACCAAGTGACATTAGAAATAAATTATATGTTGGATATTATAATTTACAATATTAAGCAACAGATTACAGTGTTAGACTTATTTCACCAAAAATGTGGCTTGGCACTTTCTTGCCCCGACCCCCTCATATACAAAGCATATGCAGCTTTTAATGGTTTTATAAAGAGCCCTTTTCTTTAGGCCCCTCCAGTGGCTGAGAGGTTCTGCTCTCAGGCTGGTATACGAGAGGTGCTGGGTTGAAACCCTTATCGCGCTCGTTGACCTAACCGTTCGGAGTTTTCCGTGGTTTTCTTCGAACCTCGCCGTAAATACGGGTTAGGATACTTTAGAAAGACCCCCAGGGAGGGCACTCGCCCCTAGGGCCTATATACCTCGTGTAGATAATTGGCCGTCATAAAATCAACCAACCAACCCTTTTCTTTAGTGCAAAGCGAGAAAAGAGAAAGTGCGAAATAACAGTAGCACACGTGTTTATTAAGCAAACAGCATATTTGTTTCGATTATTTTTGCTTTTCCTTACGTTATTTTTCCATGTCACACATTCATAGTTCACCTATCTTTACCCGTGTTTTGAGCTAAAGCGTAGTATTAAATTACTACTATTTGGTCTTATCTTTCTTGGAAGCCAGAAAGTAATTAATAATATGTAGGTTAATGTCACAGTTCTACTCGTGTCACTGAGAATTGCGTGGGAATTCAAGGTCAAGATCAAGCGAGTTAGAATGTATTAAGTTCACAAACTCATGTGGTTTGTGCATGAAAACAAACAAGCATGTTCTTTGTTAATTTATCAATACGCATAAATTATAAAATGTAAATTTATATAACTTTTCAATGCCTCATCTTTAAAAAAAAAAAAAAAAAAAAAAAAAAAAAAAAAAAAAAAAAATCAATTAAAGTATGTCAGCGGACTTTGACACAGATAATATTTCCGATGATTAATTGTCTTTGATGATTAGAAAGACAGGGACAGACATAACCTCATGTTAAATTTAATAAGATGCATGTAATACGCTCTATGATTTATTAGAAAATATGTAAATATGGTGAGGTTTTCTTAATACTATTAATGTGATGAAACACCATACAAAAAATAAGAGTAGAAGGCTTCTTTTTGTTATATTTCTTTTTATTAAAACTATAAGCGATAAACATTCTGCTAATCCTGCGACTAATATCCTATTCTGATTTGAATTATCACAGGGATCGTTATGGAGCATGTCAATAATTGTGTCACATTTCTTCCTGTCATTCATAAAACGAGTTTGTTTTATAAGAACCGAATCAGGTATTAAGTACTTTATTATTTTTTGTAAAATAAAGGAGTTACAGTAAAATTATTTTTCTTTTAGCAAAATACATTTTTTTTTATTTAAAGAACAACAATAAAATTATTATTATTATTATTATTATTATTTTGTAAACGAAATTTTTATTTAAAGTGCTACAGTAAAATTCTTTTATTATTATTATTATTATTTTTTTTTTAACGAATTTGTTATTTGAAAGCTAAAGAAAATTATTTTTTGTAAAAAAAAATTTAATTTAAGGAAACACGGTAATGTTTTTTTTTTTTTTTTTTTTTGTAAAATATTTTTTTTATTTAAGGAGACACAGTAAAATTTGTTTTTTGTAAACTAAATTTTTGTTTCAGGGGCTACAATAAAAGAATTTTTGTAAAAAAAAAATTTAGTTAAGGGAAAAAAGTCAAATTCTTAAGTAATTATAAAAATTTCGGTACTTTTCGGTTAGCCGGGCGCCAGTGATATATGTACATATATAAATACATATGTATATACATATATATGCATATATGTACATACATATATGTGTATTTATGGGTATGTATATATATGTATACGTAGACATGTGTATATGTGTGTGTGTTTGTGTGTGTGCGTGTGTATACATGTATATATATCACTGGCGCCCGGCTAACTGAAAAGTACCAAAATTTCTTTTGTAAAAGTAATTTTTATTTAAGGAACTACAGTAACATTCTTCTTTTGCAAAAGAAATTTTTATTTAGGTAGCTACAGTAAAATTATTATTATTATTATTTGTAAAAATAAATTTTTATTTAAGGAGTCACAGTAAAATATTTATTTTATTTTATTTTATTTTTTGTAACGTAAATTTTTATTTCAGGAGCTACTGTAAATAAATAAATAAATAAATATGCAAAAGATATTTACATTTAAGTGGCTATAGTAAAATTCTTCTTTTTAAAAAGAAATTTTTCTAAAGGGCTAGAGAATAACTCTTCTATTAAATAGATTTTTATTTAAGGCGTGCAGTAAAATACTTTTTTTTTCTTTTTGTAAAATACATTTTTATTTTAAGGGACTACAGTAAAGTTATTCTTTATAAAATAATTTTTCCTTTAAAGAGCCACAGTAAAATTATTTTTTTTTTTTGTAAAATAAATTCATATTTCAGGGGCTACAGTAAATGTACATATATATACATGAAGAAGAAATATTTATTTAAGGGACTACAGTAAAATTCTTCTTTTGTACAAGAAATTTTTATTTAAGTGGCTACGGTAAAATTCTTCTTTTGTAAAATATATTTTTTTAAGTGGCTGCAGTAAAATTCCTTTTTTATAAAAGAAACTTTTATTTAAGGAGCCAAAGTAAATTTATTTTTTTGTAAAAAAAAAATTCTCATATCAAGGGTTACAGTAAAAAAAAATATGCAAAAGAAATATTTATTTAACCCTTTCAGGGGCAGTGGTATGTTTAAGAAACCACTTAATTTTAATTCCCAAAGGCTACAATGGCACCAGAATTTTGCTGAAATCTTTTCCATTTAATATGTACGTGAAATATAGACTTTTTCTTATTTCCAAGTAATTTCTTTTGTAAATTCCGGTGCCAGTCATTTATTTCAACATTTTAGTACTGAAAGTACTTTGCCCCTGAAAGGGTTAAGGCGCTACAGTAAAATTCTTTTTTGTAAAAGAAAATTTATTTAAGGGACTACAGAAATATTCGTCTTTTATTAAAAAAAAATGTTTACTTAAGGGGCTACAGTAAAGTTTTTATTATTATTGATGTAAAATAAATCTATATATTTAAAATGTCAAGCGTTTTCTTTCTACAGTTCGTGAGAAAAAATTACTTCATCAAATTACATTATTCTTATTTTAAGGGGTCATAGGACTTTTAAACCTTCAAAACATTCAACCTTTGGGGGGGGGGGGGGGAATATATATATATTAAAGAGTAATCATTTCTGAGCACTTAAAAAAAAATGAATGGCACTCTTAATAGTTGTCAAATATGGAATATTTTCAAAGAGAGAACTTTGAAGTAAAGTCATTTTTCTCGAGTGATTTTTGGCACTGCGGGCAAGGTAATTAATAAACTTTCTGATATTTTTTCATGAAAGTTTGCGGATATATAGTGTATGGTAGGTTCTCTAAAATGAACCTAAATTTTCATCTTTTATTTGTTGAAAACATATTTTTTTCTAGGTGTTATATTGAAATTTTAGAAAATTTTATTTAAGCAAGATGCAGTTTTATTTTTAAAATATAGAACTGTTATAAATAATACTTTTTTTGTTCACTGTAAGCACAAGACTATTTGACATTTTATTAACATACATCTGACCTGTGTGCTTGGCATCAAGCGTCCGCTTATAAGTCATCATCAATATATACAGGGACCAGATAGCACACACAAGGAAAGAGCTCCACAAAGAGTGTGCAACGGAGCCAGCGGGATTCGAACCCGCTCCCACCTACACTCGCAAGCGATTAGCGGTGTGTGGCCTTGACCACTCAGCCACGGTGGACCCGCACAAGACTATCAAGTGTAATTATATATTAAACATTTTGTTTTAATTGCAACAATTCTTTTGTAATCATGCGCGCAACCAGTGATTCCAATTTTTCGCTCGAGAAGTTTAAAACCCCTATCACAACTACTTTTCGGCATTATGATATGAAAAAAGTATATATATGAAAGGAAAGAAAAAACATGTATCTTTTACCCTATTCAAAAATCGTGGTTTTGTAATGTATACTTTTAAGATATAAAATGACGAAAATGATCCCTTTTTTTTTTTTTTTTTTCACTTTTTGACATTTAAAAGTCCCATGACCCCTTAAATGAGAGATATTTGGCCACAGATTTGTTATCATGCATTCGTTTGTTCAACACTTTTATTAATTAGCAGAAATATTAATTTTAAACGTTTCTTTTTTTAACTTCTTCAAAATGGTGGCAATCAGATTACTTCTATTGTTGCGAGGAGAAAAAAAAACAATGAAAAATATTCAGACATGTGGCTTTTTGGCTGATTTTTGTAATTTGCAAGTTAAATTTCGGTAAAAATATTTATGCACGTGCAATTTATTTCTTATAAGCTAATGAAAAATCATATTCATTGTGACTTCACGGGAATATTGTCAATTGGATTTATTTTATGTTTATGCATTATAACTTTATTGATGTCATTTTTTCTTTCAATTAAATACAAAATATATTTTTATTTGTATAAATGGTGGTTAAGCATAAAAGTAACAATATATAAAGTATGTGTGAAAAGTTTGCGCTGGTGAAAATGATGTTACGCTTAGCTTGAAATGCATTTTTACATTGATAAAACTAAAGGGAAAAATTTATATGATTGTGTCAACATGACGTAATTTTAACTGATTTTTTAATTATTAATTATAAAGATTAGAATTGGAGTCTTTATTGATTGCTTCATCTTGATTGCATACCTTGACTACATGTTACCAATTACTTTTTTTTATTATTATTACAGGTTATACAGGATTTCAGTTTTTAATAAAAAAAATTCAGAAGGGTAAAGGATTTCAGGAAAATTAAAATTATTAAAAATAGTGTTACGGAAAAAAAAAAAAAAAAAAAAAAGCTTGAAATAATAATTTGATTGTTTTTTGAGTTAGAATAAACAATGTAAGACAATTTTATAGTAATTATTTTTGCAGGTTTATTATAAGTTTATTTAACAGTTGCTTATTAGAGACAAAGTCCTATTTCTTTCACTATGGATTTTTCTGTCGACGTCAAAAAATGGTAGTCTATTTTTGGACGCCAGCCAATACCCAGTGGCAGTTTTTAGAAATGTATAACGATTGTGACAACGGTTTCGCTTTTATCGCGCTTACATTACTTCTAAATACTGTACAGTTTCAATTTTTATATCATTAATTAGAAAAATGTTAACTTTCGAATGAAATTTATTTGATAATTTAACGACTTTTTATATAAATTTTCAAGCAGGAATTATTTTTCAAATCTATCTCAACAATGGCCATCAGTTTACGTCAATAATGTAAAAAATAGCCTCTGGGAAATTTGCCACAATTGGAAATCGATTTCCCTAACCAACATAAAAAGTGAAAAAAAAAAAAAAAAAAAAAAAAAAAAAAAACCTGATAAATCATAAGATTAGATTATTGATAAGGTAGAGCATTTTAGCGCGAAACTAAAATCTGTCAACAAAAAAAACAGATTTTCAGTTTACGTTGAACATATAAAATTGATATCATGTTGATTTCTTTTATGTATGTGTTGCATCAGAAAATGCTAGGAATTGTATTTTTTTTATTTTTTAAAAGATCCATTGGGTATTTCACTGTATCAGAGGGAAAAGATCTATGATTGGGAAAAAGGCATAATCATCTTGATTATGGAACGGAAGCGAAGAAACTATACAAATAAATTACATTTGAAAATATTAAAAATCTGCCTCATCTGCAAATTGTATATTATTATTGCAAAAAAAAATATCCATCTTTACATAAAAATTGATTAGCTTAAAACAATGGATGCTATTTAGAAGATATGAATTTGAAACGAACAATGATTAAAGAGGACGTTTAAAAAAATTTATTTAAATATTTTAAAACTTTTTTTTAGCGTCGAATTTCGACGGTGCCTTTGCAATGCATATGTGCACAGGAGCTCACTCGGTTGCAATATTACAAGGGGATGTGTGCTTTATTTACTATGTTCTTTTATTTACTGAATATGATATGGACGTAGAAATATATTATTTGTATGATACATCATAGGTCCATGAAATTTTCTTTCTTGGAGTGGTGAATATGGTGGTAATGTCGAACTGATTTGCATTACACAGTTGTTTACGGATTGTTTGTTTGGAATTTGCATCGAAAGTATAGTACCGTATTACTCGGGGGAAAAAACTTGTAAAATAATTTTTTTGAAACACTGTTTCATTCTTTCCCCCTCTTAAATATTAAACAAGCTTATTTTACTGATATTGTTAATAGTAATTTTTTTTCCGTCAAATTTTGACCGGTTACTTCTAGTTTTCATTTAAGAGGCTACCTTAAAGTTATATTTTTGTAAAAGAAATTTTTATTTAAGGAGCCACAGTAAAATTACTATTATTATTATTATTATTTGTAAAAGAATTTTTTATTTTAAGAGCTAAAGTAAAAAATTAGTTTTTATTTAAGGAGTTACAGAAAAATTCTTCTTTTGTAAAAGGAATTTTTATTTAAAGGCGTAAGTTTACAGTAAAATTCTTTTGTAAACGAAATTTTTATTTAAGAGGTTACAGAAAAATTGTTATTTTGTAAAATAAATTTTTATTTAATTGGCTACAGTAAAATTCCCTTTTATGTAAACGAAATTTTTATTTTAGGGGTGCAGTAATTTTTTTTACAAGAAATTTTTATTTAAAAGGATACAGCAAAACTGATTTTTATTTTCGATACACATACAGTGTAAGCAAAGTATTGTATTCATGATTAAAAACCCGATTATGGATATAATAGTATATTTTTACATTTTGAGGTTCCCTGAATCCGTTTTTCAAGTTTTACGATGTTGTCGTTGTCGCTATGTATGTATGCGTGTGAGTGAACACGATAGCGCCCAAACTATGCTTTAGATTGAACTACATTAATTAAATATGTTATTATCGCCAGAAATGTATTCTTTTTAAGAAGTTTGCCGACGGGTTTTGTATCTAAACATTTTTTCAACCAATTTTCCAACCATTCTGTAACGATAATTGTTAAACTTTATCTGTTATATCTGAATTATTATTATTATTATTATTATTATTATTATTATTATTATTATTATTATTTTGTTGCTCGCGTTCGTCTTATGTCGATGCAACGACTATGTTTCACCAGAAAACGTAACTTAATTCAGTTTTTTTTTTTTTTTTTTTTTTTTTTACTCACAGTAAAATGTTCTGACTTTGTTTTGTAACAAAAAAATATTTTAGTAAATAAAAACATATGGAAATTTATGTATTAATTTTGTTGAAGAAGAAAGAAAAAGCATCTACATTTAAAACAATCAAAGAAAATACTCTTGCCAAGTTATTCTAAAATATATTAAAATGGCCCCTTTTTCATGAAAAAGGGGTTTTAATTCTCATGCACTTGAAACTAATTGTTGCCAGGATTGGTCATGTTTGACGCCAACTTTGGTTTTGAATCCGATTACGGAAAATTAGCTCTATAGTTAAAGTATTTTAATAAACTAAGTTGCACATGTTACGTACGTATTTTTTCAGTTATTTTTGGATTACGGAGTATCTGAATACAAAGTATTCTATAAAATGTTCAGAAAGTCGAATGGAGCCACTCCAGATGTTTTGTAAAATAAATAGGGTCTACAACCAAAGGCTTTTTTTTTTTTTCTTAAAAAAAAGGAAAGCTTTATTTAGAGACTACTGTAATTTTTTGTAAAATAATTTTTTAAGGATCTACAGTACTTTTAAACATGCCAAAAATCGGTTTTCTATTCTTAACTTATTCCTATTATTTAATTATTGCGCAAAAAATTCGCATTATTACCGGTGTTATAGCTCTTTTAAGCGAAATCCTACAACTGAACCACATTTACTACTTAACATTCTATTATTATTATTTTTTTTTTTTTCAAAATGATTAGTCTTGAATTTGCACACATGGATACACTGAAACCAAAGTAAACTGAATATGAATTGATATAAAACTAAAATATTTGCAAAAAGTTTTGATTAAATTTAAAAATTAGCATACTAATTTCATATTTTTAAAATCCAGTTTTTTGTTTGTTTGTTCATTTGTTTGATTTCATATTCAGTTTACTTTGGTTTCAGTGTATCCATGTGTGTAAATTCAAAACTACATTTTGAAAAGAAATAATAATAGAGTGTTAAGTAGTAATTACTTAAAGTTAAGTAGTGTAATTCTTAACTTATTCCTATTATTTAATTATTGCGCAAAAAATTCGCATTATTACCGGTGTTATAGCTCTTTTAAGCGAAATCCTACAACTGAACCACATTTACTACTTAACACTCTATTATTATTATTTTTTTTTCAAAATGATTAGTCTTGAATTCGCATACATGGATACACTGAAACCAAAGTAAACTGAATATGAAATGAAACAAATGAACAAACAAACAAAAAATTGGATTTTAAAAATATGAAATTAGTATGCTAATTTTTAAATTTAATCAAAACTTTTTGCAAATATTTTAGTTTTATATCAATGTTAAAAGCCTTTATAAATTTATATTGATTAAAAATATTTTTATACGCATAATTATTAATTTTATAATGCGCACAACACTTATTTACTTTCATTTCACGCATTAACCATATAACTTTTAATATGTATCGATAGATTCAGAACCAATAGATTGTAGACCAAATAGAATATGAATAAGGTAATATTCCCACCTTTAAGGCTGCTCGTCAGTAATCGACCCCCCCCCTCCCCCCCCACACACACCACCACCACTACCCTAATGTTAATCCTATGGGCGTAGGATGTATTCGTATATTTAAAATATCTCCTCAGGAAATTAATATTTTAACTTCTGTTTTCTTTGTACTGTTCTTAAAGGATGTCTCTTTTTTTTTTTATTAGTTGTCAAAATTTTTTTTAAATATATACTTAATTTTACGTGAATAGGGTTTAAATAAAAATTTAAAATAAATTAATCAATGAATTTAAAAAAAAAGATAAAATTTAAATAAAGGAAAGGCGGATAATATAAAACTATATGTGATAAGGAAAAGGGGATAATTTAAAACCATATGTGAAAAAAAATGTACAAAAAAAAATGTTGTCGATTGGAAAACAGGATCTTGCTTTTCGGGGGAAAAATAAAAAATGTCCACAACATTAATGATCCTTCTGCCAATTAATATAGAAACTTAACTATTTCACCTGTTTCCTAATTATAATAAGAATCTTGCAAATCTGTGAAAATTGTTACTGAAAAGAGTAGATTTACTCAATTATTTTAGTGATTTTAGGCTATTAAAGCGATTATTTTTAGTATTAATTACAATTTTTTTTATGTAAAAAAAGTAAACGAAAACTTCGTTGAAAACACAATTAAAAACTCATTTAGTTTGTGTTACCAGTGGGCACAAATCATTTAAATACTATGAAAAAATGATCTTGGAAACACAATTAGTTTAAAACTCATTGCACCAATAATATTGTATAGCACGGCTTAAATTCATTAAAAAAAAAAAAAAAAAAAAAAAGAGAGTACGTGATAGGAAGGTAGTTTATATATATCATCAATCATTGTATTATAGATTTTTGAGAAAAAAAAATTTTTTTTTACTCCATCAAGATAGCAACAGATGGCAGCAGGTACAATCTAGACAGTTGATGTTTTTATTCTCTCCAATTTTCGCGTGAGGGAAATTCGTGAATAAATTATATATAAGAGTTGAGAATTCATTTGAAATTAACGATATTCTTTATAATTAAAAGGAGGAATCATCTCAAACGCTTTGGATTACATACATGTTATTTTATTTTTAATAATTGCTGGTTTGAGTTTGACTGCTCTCATACTGGCCGCCAGAGCCGTCCTTAGCGAAAGCGAGGCCGGGTGCCAGAACTTTTGCGAGGCCCTTCACTTCCGAGATAGTTAAACCCCTCAATCCTACTAATGTAACAAATTTAGCCGATTTTGTTTTATTTATCGACCAAAATTTTCAAATAGAAATTTTTGCTTTATTTAATGACAGACATTCCGTGATTAAATAAAATAGAGGTAACTATTGGCAAAATCTGGTAGATATTTTGAATTAAAAAAAAAAAAATCTGCTAAATTGGCAACTATTTTCCAAAATGCAATCACCTTTTGAAAAAGCAAGCATGCCATACATTATGGTACACCCAGGATTACGCTTTTTCTTTGAGGGGGAGGGGGGGGGGGTGTTAGTAGTAGTTTATACAGACTTCGGCCAATTTTATTTCATAATACTAGGACTGGACTCAGGCTATTCTTTTTTCTGCAAGTTTTATATTTTGGAATGACCTTTTTCTTTTTTTTTTTCTGTAAATTAGTGATTTTATACTGTACATGCGTTTAAAAAAGAGAGAGAGAGCATCCCTATACTTTTTTAAACGCCAAATCGCCGCAGAGAGATGCGAAAGGTACTGTTCGACTGGGAATTGTGTCTAATTTTCGAATTTGAATACAAATTTTGAAATATAGGTTGGTCATTTATATATTACAAATTGTATAGACTTTGAATTATCCAATGGTAAAACCTACTTTTGACAACATTTTTCGTTCCTCTGATTAAGGTAGCTCGGGAAAAAGAGCACCGATTGTATAATTTTCTTAAATCTTCGTAAGTTTGAGGATGTTAATATTAATTCACATAATAAACTTTTATTTATTATTTTCCCCAAAAAATCATCAGACTGATTTTTTAATGCGATACAATGCATAGATCGAAATATATTTCAGGCATTCTCTTTTAATTAACACACAAGATTTGAATTATAAAAAAATATATATATTAATAAATTCACATAAAAAAAATTATGAATTATGATCGACATTAATTTTCACAGAAGACGAACCACAATTCTGAAAAAACATGGGCATGTAAGTAGGGGATTACCGCCGGGGCAAAGTTCCACCTGTAAAAAGACTAGGTATGTTTTCTTATTCAAACTTTGTTGAATAAGGCATTTAAATATAACAAAATTTTATATTGTTTACTGGTGGAAGTTTTCCCCGCTGGTAATCAGGCCCTGTATATATGTGAGCAGTACAGATCATTCCAATAATTAGTTTTCGAAATATAGATAGATTTTAGTTTTTGATGCTCACTCTCTCTTTTTTTCCCCGTTTTTCTTGACAATTGCATATTTGTTAATGGGTTCTTTAGAAATTTATTTTAGCTTAATAAGTTAAAGAGAAATACTTTAAAAAAACTACCTTTTTTTCTTTATAGAGCTTCAAAATTATAACATTTTTAATAATCATTTTATTTTCTTCTAAATTATTTAATTGTAATGAGTGTTCATTGGAATATGATCATTAACATTGTAATTCCGTATACCATGGCTTTCAGTATAGCCTTCTCTGGCCAGGGCTGGACATAGGTCTGAAAATTTCGGCCCGTGCAGAATTCTAGTAAATTTACATGTAATTCTTGAGCAGGCGATCAGTCATCATCCGAGAGTCAATTAAAAGTATCTAAAATCAAGCAATTTTTAAGACAGTTTAGAGGAGAAAATTTTTAATTACTTTCTGATAGTTGAAATAGAAACATAAATCAAAGATAATGTTTAAAATATTTATGTATTTGGTTACGGCGGGACCTATACGTCCCACGGACCGATAGCAGGGCTGCCACTGTCGAATATTTTCATATTTTGTTTCGTACTACTCTTTACAAAAAAATTCTTTGTGATAGATTTATCTGAAAATTGTCATAGAGGTGTACGGCAAAGATTTTTTTTTTTTTATTTTTTTTTTAAATGCGACGAATAGAAAAAAAAAAATAGTCGTTAGTTGCAGCAATTTCTAATAAAGAAAAATTTCGTAGTCAAAGTTTAATCGATTAAATTACTCGATCAGACTACTTCATATTATGGCAGTAATGAATGTGATAAAGATTAAAAAATGTACCTGTAAACTTTATTCTTTCTTTAATTGCAACCTGATTAAAGTTTTTTATTTAATTAGCCAAACTAGCTGTTTAACCCGTTCTACTCACGGGAGCTCATGAATTTAATTCTAAAACCAAAATTAAAAATAAAAATCAGTACAGCCAAATTAAAGTTTATGAATATAAAATGTGTTATGTCTATTAAAAATCAGTATTTATACAACCAAAAGCTGATTTTTTTTTTATATCAAAAGCGCTCGCGTGCGTTGGCCCGGAGCCGAGTTTATCCGTTTACAGACAGACAGACACAGAAGTTTACCGACATTAATAATATAGACGTTTACCGACATTAATATTATGGAAGATTAAGTATGTGAATATTATTTTATTCATTAAGAAAACCAAAAAATAGGAAAAAATCTGATTAAAAATCAATATGTCTCAAAATTTTCTTTTTTTCTGAGAACCTTTAAAACCTTTCACATTTTTTGGAAACTTTAAATATTTTGTCTCGTAGTCCGGAGCTCCAAAAGATGAGAGCCAAGCCTTTAAAAGTTTTGCTGTTTTGTAATATCGCGTCCGGCAAGATTGGGGTTTCAGCTCTATTGCCTGTCAGCCGTGTTTATGCGACAGAACATATACGTATGCGTGTAGATGATTCGTTATTCATCAATATTCGTATAATAAAAAGAGAATCTTGATTACACAAGAGAGAAAACAAATCTGTATTGTTACATTACAAATGCATAGTTATTAAAATCCATTATTTCCAAACTAATGAATCCCTCTCCTTCATTGCAATCGCCTTTCAGTAAAACTCGCATAACCTATGTATGTGTAACAATTAATATTCAGTTCATGCACCCGGTTCTACCTAGGCTAAGTATAATAATGTCTATAGATTGAATATAAGCTGCAAACAGTCTATTCTCTTTTCGAGCGTCCACAACTTGCACCGAACATATTACTGATAACACATTTTACATCTTATAAATAAGCATGTTTACACACATAAATTTTTTTATGAAATAAATAACTCGCAACAAAATGAATAATAAATATTTAACTATTTCACATTAATTTTTTTTTTTTTCGGGAGCGAGGCCTTCCTAGGCGCGAGGCCCTGTGCGGCCGCACCTGTCGCACACCCCTAAGGACGGCTCTGCTGGCCGCCGTATTTGGTTTGGAGGCAGAGCTGATCTTTCCCAATACGTCTGTTCATTGATGAGCTCTGGAAATTACGTTTGTTGCCAAACTGTAGGCTAGAAATTCTGCCTTATTTCCGCGCCACGTAAGAGAAATACATATATAGATACGTCTGTTCATTGGTCTGAGCTCTGGAAATTACGTTTGTTGCCAAACTGTAAGCTATAAATTAAGCCTTATTTCCGCGTCACGTAAGAGAAATATATATATATATATATATATATATATATATATATTTTAATCAGTAATTACAGAAGCATTTATAATTTTTAAGATTTTCCTAAAAAATCAACAAGTCAATTGAAGTTTATAATTAATATAGGATCAATTAATAACAATACATGTTGCTGACGAAGCAAAGCAAGGAAAAAAAAATTCTGCGTTAATGTAAACAATCATGTATGTCACAATACGATAACTTATAACACCTTGTAATAATATATTTCTATGCTTAAAAGTGTAAATGAACAACATAATAAATACACAGTAAAATAACTTTTATTAAGTTGTTTGATATGTTTTGGCTCACTCCGAGCCATTTTCAAAAACAAATGAGAATATTCCATAATTGCTCGGTCTTTGAAGTTATTATTTAAAATGCTATCATTTAATTTACACGTACTTTTTAAAAAATTACGCACGTTATCTTTTATTTTTACTTGGTTGTTTATTTTCACATCTGTAAACATGGAGTAACTCGAGCCGCAATTTCGATAAGTTAAAAGACGCTGCATCGTTACATATTGTATTTTTGCGTGTTAGTATCTCTATGGTTTCTCTTATTATGGATGGATAGTACAGACTGGAGGGAAAAATTATTTTACTTTCATTGAAATTTATTTGGATGGTTACTTCTTGACAAGACACCCTGGCAAGATTATATCGAGAAGAAACCATCCAAATAAATTTTCAGTATTTTCATATTATATTCAATATTATATTTCATTTTAACATTTTATTTTATTTTATTTTATTTTATTTTATTTTATTTTATTTTTATTTATTTATTTATTTATTTATTTATTTGCATTGGGTAGCTAAGGTAAATCTCTATGCAGGCCTTTTTGTACTTTTTCGATTTTTCTCGACTACAAGTTTTTTTTTATTAAGATATTTTCACTTTCGGAACCGGTTTCGAAAGTTAATAAATAAATAAATAAATAAATAATAAAAAAAAACTGCAACGAAAATCGGAAAAGGAAAGTAAGGCCTGCATAGAGATTGATCTCAAAAATCCAATGGGGAAAAAATCATTTAAAAATATTGAAATGTGAACGAGATATGTTAAAATATTTCCCCCATAGGATTAACATTAGGGAGCGGCTGTTTTCACGTGAGTGAAGTAACCTCTTAAGGGTTCTCTCCCCTGACGCGAAAGTACTCGCTCGCTAATGTTAATCCTATGGAGCATTATTTTTCTAATATCTCGTTTGCATTTCAATATTTTTAAACGGAGAGACGAATTGAAATATTTTATTTTTTAATGTAGAAGTAATCGATCTGTCATGCCTGGTGACGTCAGAGCTTACGGCAACCTTTTTTTTCTACTCCTGAGCGAAAGAGACAGAGAAGGAGTGATTGGCGGGAGGCCAAAGATATAGGATGTGTGTGCGGTGGGCACTGAGATATGAGAAAAAAATATAGTTGTGAGTAAAAATATTAATATTGATACCTGTTGCTGCTACTGTGTCACCTTTATCTATATATATATGTGCTTAAATGTCGTATTGCTTTGTCCCGTAAAATAAACTTATTTTGTTTGTGAAAGAAGTTGCATTTTTGTGTGATAACAGAAGTATAAAAATAATATGAGATCGGTAAATCAAATAACTCTTTAAAATAAAGAGTACGAGCGAAGAGAAACCCGGAAGAGGGTAAAGGACATTACACGATCACATGATAAAACGTCAACAGGCGCAAAGCGAGAGGCACAAAAATGCATAAAAAGAGTTAGATAAATAATTCCACAGACGAAAATATTTTAATTATTTTGAAATTTGTTCATAAATTCTGGTTTCATTGAATTATTTTAACATTTTAGCAGTAGAAATACTTTGCCCTTGAAAGGTTTAAAGGAAGTAAAAACAGTACAAATGAGAGCAACTAGTAGATCGGGTCTTCTGTTATAATGCTTATGTGTATAAAGAACTAAAAGATACGAAATAGCAAAATGAATATACTTAGAGTATAATATTATAGCTGGTAAAAGTTATACGTTGGTAAAATGTGCAATAAATGCCCAATAAGAATATAAACGTTGGGATGTGTTTCTTAGTTTAAACTTAAGAAAGATATTAGATAATAGTTTAAACTTTTAGATAGTTTAAACTTTAGAAAGATATTAGAAAAATGTAGTAATTTGCCCTGAAAAATACAGTTATGAAATACTTAGACAGTTACATGGTACGATAGTTTTTATTTATTTATTTGTTCAAAAAGAAAGAAAAATAAAGATTTACCTGTGCCTGAGCTGTATTCACCAATGTATCGTTTAGTTAAATATCGGACAGTTACAGCTAAAAGAAAGAAAACAAAAATTTAGCGTTATTACAATGTAGCTATTGAACATGCATCTATGATAAATAAATAAAACAAGATATACATACTGACATAATTTATATTAAGAACTTTCTTAGTACACCATATAATACAATGAAATACGAGATGTTTTCTATCGAAAAAAAAAAAAGGTCCAGTCCTTCATGAAAAAAAAAAAAAATAATTAATTGCATAGATTATGAAACACTTTCTAACACTATCAAAGTATTGTTGACAAATTTCATTTTTTGATATGATGTAAAGAGATCACTAAACAAAACATGTCGACGCATCATACCTACTATTTACAAATACCTGGAAAACTACTTTTACAAAAACAATAGGGCATATGTAGAAAAGACCTTTTTAGAATTTTATATTAAAAATAAAATTTTATCATATTTAT
The DNA here is from genome assembly GCA_963931845.1 of Maratus michaelseni. NCBI lineage: Eukaryota > Metazoa > Arthropoda > Arachnida > Araneae > Salticidae > Maratus > Maratus michaelseni. The sequence continues at coordinate 203,475,231 of OZ007592.1, forward strand.
AAAGATATAAAATAGCTAAAATTGCATTTCAAGCAAAAATTGCTCATAGATATTTATGTATTGCAAACTCTAGCCGGTAGACCTGCGTAGGATCCACCATATGACATATTAAAATTTATTTTAGCTGTAAAATACACTTCAAGAAATAAAGCTTATAGACGGTAATTCATTCGAATTATTTTGAGCACCCTGTATATGATCTACTTTTTCTAAAGTACAAGACACAATATAGTATAATTTAATTCGGCCGAAAAAAACACAACATGACAGGAATTTCATTTCCGCAATTACTATCCATCAACGGAAATGTATACGAATTATTTTGCGTTGACAATTTATTTATATTCTAAACACACACACACATCACATTAAAATTTAGTTCAATTCATAAAAAAAAACATATATAACATTTGAAAATGTACTTTTAGCAATACATTCCCCCGCCCCCGCTTTTTTTGTGCGTGTACAAGCTCCCCATAATATACTGAAATATAGTTAAAAACACAAAGCACATAGCGCACTTTATGATATATGTACTAAGAAGAAAATCTGTTCCTTGCGATTCCGTATTACATAGAATATGAATCGGAAAACAGTACTAAAATTAACACTGACTTACTTAATCAAAAATCAACATACAATACAACTTACTAAAACTAAATTCAAATGGACCGGAAAAAGAATCCGTTTTAAACATGGTTTGCCATTGAAAGTATACCAAGTCTTATAATTGTATTGTAATCTGTTTTGCAATGGGACAGTGAAAATTTTCGGTTAAGTTAGGTTATTTTCTTAAAAATAATATACCTAGATCCTTGATACAATAGGAAATTTAAATATAGTGACCAGACACTTATATGCTTTTTAAGGGACCGACTAAAATTGCACAATTGAGAACAATATGTAGATGAGCAGCTCTTCCGTTATAATGTTTATGTGTATAAAGAATAAGAAGATGCAAAATAACAAAATGAGTACAGTTAGAGTAAAATATTATACTTGATAAAATTATATGTAGGTAAAAGAGTGCAATAAATACTTGATGAAAATATTAGGTTTGTCGAAAAATAATTGCAAATTTAAAGGTAAGAAATGAAAATCGGTATGCTTTATAGTAAACAACTTTCTTTCATTCGAAATAGGTCCCACTGGCATTGAAAAACTTTGCCAATGGCATGAACATAGAGTAGTAGCGCCCCAATCATGATAGTGTTAAGATTGGGTAGCGACTTTCGAACAAATAGGGCGGCCGGCGCAGGACAGTACTAAATTAACGCCACCAAACAACAAAGCAAAATTGGTTCCAACAAAGTTTTGTATTGTAATATAAATGAAGAAGCAGAAGTACTAGTAGAATTGTGCTACATAGGCTCCACCTTTTTCAAAAAATTTTCGAGGTCGATTTTCTGGCCTATTTCGTAAGATATCCTACTACTCTATGTTCATGGCCAATGAGTTACTAGTGCTTTAATATCAGTAAAGCTGCGATCACACGTACTATCCTATCATAGTCAATATCAGATATTTCCTCTTAAACGGGCCTTTCAGCAGGAAAACGTACCGTATGATAGTTTACTTCTCGTAAATTCGTCAATGACAAACTTGTCGCTACTTGCATCTCCTACGATAGATATCAGCTTGAATTCTACCATTCAGAGCACGCTGAAAAAAGTTGTTTTCAGTTCTTGGACTTTACACAACTTTACACACTCGCCAAATGTTCCTTGGGTTGCTTTCATTAACGGATTCCACTCAGTATTCAAAATAACCCTACTTTCAGATCGAAGGAAGTGAGAGACACATATATCAAATCGTATGATAGTACGTGTGATTGAAACTTTAGAAAGGAATTTGTCGTTTTTAGATACAATGAAATTTAAAATGCATTTTCTGCCTCTTCTCGATTTCTGAATGTTTTCTTCTTGAGATAACTGGTCAAGTGCATGAACACATGGAAATGCGTAGGGGATAAGTAAGATGAGTGGACTCCCAAAAGGATTAATGCAGGAGCAGAAAATTACTGCAAATTTCAAATCAAAGTTTTTTTTTTTTTTTTTTTTTTTTTTTTTTTTTTTTAATCTGGTATCCATATCCCATAAATCGAACTTTTTAGCTTTTTCCAACTGCAATATGTGTTCGGAAATAGTTAATAATGATACACCAAGCTGTTCGGCGGGTTCCCTAACTGTGAATCGAAGATTTGCTTCCACAGTTTTTTTTAAGACGTCATTAACAAGAGCGGAATGTCGCCCTCGGCCTGTCACATCTTCATTCTCGCCGGAACGAAATTTTACAAGTCACCGATTCCTGATACGTTGTGATGTTCTTTCTTTGCCCCATTCCTCGACTACATTTCAACGAGCTTGGCATGCATTTCGACACAAATTATATCAGTGCAGTAAAATCTCACTGAATTTATCAAATACTGTCGCTTATCCAACTATGTCGCATACTAAACACTTTGAGCGAACCTCTATACACACATATAATTAGTGCAGTAATTGATCTATCTACACACGTTGGAGGGTAATGAAATCGACTATCCGGCTATCCGGACTAATTGACTATCCGGCACTATCCAAAATTGGCCACTATTTTCTGAACAATATAAATGTTGAAAAGCTGTATATTTAGTTTAAACGAATTATATTAATAAAAAACAGTATTTTATCTTGAAAAATGCATAAAATATTTAGAAAGTTGCATAGTTGCATAAGTTGCATACAGGTTCTTTACAAGGAAAACATTTTGAATAGATAAAAAAATATCGCTAATGTAACATCATAATTATAGGAAAATATTAAAAAAAATTCAAACTTAGATGTTTAATATATATGTATGTGTCTGCATGTATCCATGACAACCATGCATACATACATATTAAAATGTGTAATTTTCTTTCTTAATGCGAAATTAATATTTTTTTAATCAAAATGCTCCTTCTTTGTAGAGAATCTGAGAAACTAAATAAAAAACTAAATAAATAGAGCAGAACGAGTTCAACCGAATCTATAATAATGGGATTTACCATCATAATTTTATATCCCGGATCAATCATTTCGAGAAGCTGTCAAGAACCGAAAAAAGCGAAAAAATAATTCTTTCGTAATATCGGACCCACCGTATCCTTTTAGGACAATATTAAATTCCGCACACGACACTTTTCATCAACCGTAAATCTCACAAAAAGATCTTTGGTATTTTGCTTTAATCGAAAGTGATTCTTCTTGACGACACGTGAACGTTGAGACACCACCACAGCCCTCTTCCCCTTTCCCACCCCGCTTGAGACTCACTTCCGAATTGTGAAGAACAGCTGGAAACAAAAGATGTGCTGATAGGATAAAGGAAAAAAAAAAAAGATCAGAAAAAACGGGTCATCTGTAGTTTGACATGTGGCCCGAATCTTCCAAAGGATTCGGTAATGACGCCTACGCCCCTAGATGGATGTAATTTCCGATGGACACCGAGGTTATCTTTTGGTGACAGCTAGTGGTGGGTTTGTCATCAAGATTGTTAGTTAACTCATTTTCACCTGTTTGTGTGAACCAGATTAACTCATTCCGTTTATCTGTATCTACTTATATTTTAGTACCTCTACATTCCACAGTTGTAACTCTAATTGTAATATCTGCGCAATTATCACTAAAGAGAGATGAAGGACAGAGAGATATATCGATATATAAATAGACAGGTAAGTGGAGAGATACATAGATATATAGATAAATAGACATAGATATATACACATATAGCTAGATAGAAAAAAAATAAAGTCGAATGTTATTTTTAAACATATAGCCATGAAATTGGAGAAATGCGTTTGAAGCAAATAGAACAATAAACACTCATTTCAGCAAAAAGATTGTGCAAATCAGCGAGAAACACACATTTCTGATTAATAGCTCTTTACAAGTGAATTATAAATTTAAAAAAGTTAGATGCTAGATGTGACTATATGGACTACGTTAGGTCTGGAAGAATGATTGGTAAACTGGAAAAGAAAAGAGCTTGACATATGTAGCCGAAAAGCTTGGTATCACTCTCAGTGCCATTTCATGGACATGAAAAATCTTCTAAAATGACGGTACAACTGATCAAATGATTGATGGTGGTCAAATAAGCAAATCAGCATCACAGGATGGCCTATATATGTTTTTTGTGGACGAAGAGAGTAAATAACAAACTGCATTGCTCAGTAGCTGTGTTGCTGTGTATGGCAACAAGAACATCAAATGACGTAGTTTACCTTGGCCAAAACCCTTTACAAAGTTTTATCCGTCTTCATCTGGTGTCTGGAATGTTGACCACAAAGGCAACCAACTATGGTAGCACCTCAGAGTAAAAATAGCATATTAGAAGTCTGTGGGTAGCATTATTTACAATGATGAAGGTACATAAGTAAGAATATAGTAGTTCTGAAGCAAAGGCGAAATGGAGGCTGTAAAACAACAACGAAATGGGGTGTTTAGCAATCATTTGGAAGCAAACTTTAAAGGAACAAATTTATTACTTTTTGTCCATTATTCTCCTATGGTTAATGCAAAAATAAACAAATAAATAAAAGTTTAATGCATCCTTTTTTTTTTCGTTTTCTATTTTCTGATCTTTATAAGAGAAAATGATAAAAAAGTTTTAAAATTATACTTCCTTTTCTTCTAAAAAATCATCTGCAAAGAGATTTTTAACATAGTTGTATGCGACAATTGCTAACAAAAAATTACTCCAATACCGGGAATAAATAACCAATAATGGCCCCCCTCGCTGCTTCCCCACAAAACTGTATGTTTAGGGTCTTGGTGGATCTTATTTTTTCTGTTTTCCCAAAAGTTTCCTATTAATTCCAGCGAACCTACATTCCTAGTTTAATTCTAATCACTAGGTCTAAAGTTGTTCTAAAAATAAACTTATTAGTTATTAACAACCAAAGTCTATATGCATTTTGGGGTCATCCTGTATTATTTTCTGCTGCTTACTTTACATATTTATTTTAAAGGCTTGATTCCATCATTTTTTTACTTTTTAACATGTAAAATAAAATAGCTAAATTAAAAATAGTTCGTTCTTCTTTTGGGTTTTTTTTTTCTTATTAAAAACGTATCCAATAACTTTATTTCTACTTTCAAAACATTGAAAAGAAAAATTTTGAGGTATTTTTTCATAACGGTTTCTAATTACTCATATGCAAAAAAAGAGCAGCACTCTCGAATCCACAACAATTAATCACTGTCCTTGTGAACATGAGAACAACTCTTTTCATGCGTGACTTTGCTAATGCTTTTTTAGGTTAGCATGAAAATGTATGCAAAAACGAAAATCCGGATTCGAATCATAAATTAAGAAATAGCCGGATATGTATCTTATTTTTCAGCCGATATCAAATGACAAGAATAAATTGTTGTTGCTAACAAAAGAGGGAGTCCGAATAGAAAATTTTATTGGCTAATGACTAAAGCCATAGAGCTGTACACTCATCAAAATTGGGGATTCAGAATATCGCCTTTCCATCTTTTGTGTATGCCATAGTAGGTTAATGGATTCCACCAAGTCTAATCACGATCTGCATTCTGTCAGTAGGTTTTAAGAGGTCCATCATTGTGTACTGTTTAATACGGAAGAATGTAAATTAATTGTTGAGTTATTGTGTGTTATATTCTTCTGTCTTAATGAACATCCTTAATTTTCTTAGCGATGAAATGGGAAAAAAAAAAAGAATTTGAAAACAAAAATTATTTTTTGTTCACCGGAAGCTACTAAATAATGTGAAATGCAACTAGAAGATAATATTTAATTTCTAGTTTAAGGCCATAAGGGTTACTAGGTTGAAGGCAGGATGAGCCTATGTAGCTGGGATGCGGACAAAAGGCCCAACGGACACCATCCCAAAAATCTGTGTGGCCTCTTTATAAACAATTTTAAGGATTGTGCATAAATACTTTGTTCAAAATTAACAATGTTATACGCCCCTTCACCCTTTCAGGGACAAAGGGCTTCCATTGCTAAAATGTTGAAATGAATGAATGACACCGGAATTTACGAACAAATTTATTTGGAAATAAGAAGAAGCTATATTTCACATACATAATAAATGAAAAAATTTATACCAAAATTCTGGTGCAATTGTGGCATTTGGGAATTAAAATTAAGTGGTTTCATAATTTACCACTTTCCTTGAAAGGGTTAAATTGAAAATATTTATAAGATTTGACAATTTATTTTGTTTACTTACATTAGATATTAATTATTAGATATTACATTATATATTAGATTAGGTATTACATTAGAAGATATGCATTCTTAATATAAAGGATTCGCTTACTTGCCAAAGAAATAAAGGAATCGACTAAAAGAAAAATGAGTAAAATGATATGTTTTATTTTGTCACCTCTACACAATGGCTGGAAATAAAGCTATACAAGTAGCAAAACTATAGTAGTCACTATTTTTTACAATAGTTTGTAGTGTATAGCGTGCTACATTTTGAACAATGTAATGTAGGGAGTAGAGAGATACAAAAAATCAGTAGTTTGTAGTTTGTAGCGAGCACTGACGCTACTTTTAACTCTACTTCACAGGAGAAAAAATTTCATTCTTCAAATGACGGGATCGTAACTTGGTTCTTTTGTGCAAAACGTGTTCTACTCAACAGTTTGATCGTCTCAGTTGCAGTGTTTAGTAACCCCTAAAATCTACACTGCAAAAAATAATTGTTGATTTTACAGTATAAAACTGGCATCCGCGCGGTAGCGTATTACTGCTTGCGCGGCAGCGTATTACTGCTTATTTTACTGTTTAATACTGTTAATTTTACGGTATAATACTGGCAGCTGGGATGCCAGTTTTATACTGTAAAATCAACAATTATTTTTTGCAGTGTAGGACCTAAGTAAAACCAAAGTGCTGGCCTACCAAATAAAGTAATTTTTGTTGCTGGCAACATTCGTCTACTTACTCGTTATTAGATCTTCATGTTTTAATTATATCACTTTTTCCAAACTAATAACGTATTCTGTAAGAAGAATATATGTTTTAGTATACGTATGATAGTACGAAGATTGGAAATGTAATAGTAAGAGATAGTCGCATCAAAATAATGCTTTGCGATTTAATTGCGCTAAAATTTCTCACATTTACATAAAAATAAAACAGAAAATTGTATGAATTAGTATTTATGTGAATAAGTTCTCACGTGCGTAAAAATAAATATTTCAGTGAAAATTATAAAAATATACTATTGTACTAGGACAAGGGGCAAAATGTTTATTTTGTAAATTTGTAAATAATGAGCTGGTATATAAGACACTAGTGCGTAGATAAATTTAATGCAACTTCTTGATTCATTTTTGTTCATTGATCCCTTTGTAATTATAGACTTTTACACTGCATTTTGTCCAAATTATATGTATTAGAAAAAACCTATTGGCATTTAGGACTCGTATATCAATTATAGATTATTGAAACAGTACAATTCCTGATGATTTAAAATTATCAAATTTATCTTAAAACAGGGGGAATCTTACAAGATAATCACTTCTTATCACGAGAAATATTTATAAAATAATTTGTCATACAGCATTATGGTATAAAAACGTGTTTGAAAACAGACATTTTTAATATTTTCATCTCCTAAAACTGTCTAATATTTTATATGCAGCATAAATGAATGAAATGAAGGGACAGTAAATAATAAAAGAGACAAATTTTTGAGATTTGTGTTTCTAGGTATTAAGTAAGAGAAGGTAAAAAAAGTAATAATGAGACATGCATAGCTGAAATTAAGGTCCCTGATCTGAAGATATATTAGTATATAAGTATAAGTTTGACCTAAAAATGTTACTTACATGCAAGCCTATTTCCACGCATTAATTTCAATTAACATATTGAGACATAAACTTTTCTCAACTTTAATTAGCTTTCTTGCAATTTGGACAATCCTATCTGAGTTTTCCAATAATAGGCCATTCTTTTCATTTTTAACATAAATAGTAGGCGATAAAATGACCTTAAAACCTATTAATTTTTACAGAACCACTAACTTTTCATTTGGAAATTCATAAATTTTGTTTGTTTCTATTTAAATTATGTTTTGTTACTCAACACTTTATAAAAATTAACCATTGTATTTGAAGCTGCATGTGTAGCTTCTCTTACGCGTGACCCTCACGTTACTACATGCAAAAAAGGTAGCAACTTATTTTACCCATGTTGTTTTTCAAGAGCAAGGTTAAAAGCAATAATATTACGCCACCAGACAATTAGGTGAAAGACATTTGTATGCACTTAACAGTTGGAGAAAAAAAAAAATGTTATCCGGGAAAACAATGCATTAAACCGCCAAGTTTATTAAGCGTCTGCCACAAGAACGTGAACTCTATAGCGTGACCTCTTTGAAATATGTTGATAACTCAACTTGAGTAATTGTTTGCCAAACGAATTATTATTATGAAAAGAAAATTGTTAAACAAATGTTAAACTAATGAATGCATATATATTTTTTTCTCCCTATCACTCTCACCATTCCCGGGTGATAATAAGGGACGTTGACGAAAGTTTGCAATGAGGTGCAGCTTGGTCAATTAAATGAGAGTTCGTCTGGAGTATGAATGTAATCACAATAATCACATGCCCGATAGCAAGTTCAACTTAAACAAGTTTTGTAGGAAGCGAATGTGCATTATTTAATTGATAGTAAATGAATCACAACCATTTACTCAGAATTTCAATGAAGGTTTGAGAGCGACAAAGGTACATAAAGAATTCGTCTTTAAAATAACATTTTTTTAAGTAAAATTTTTTTTGTAATTTAATCATAACTCACACAGCAAGGAATAGAAAAATAAACTACCCCTTTTGAAAAACATGAATTTATTCATTTAAAGAGCTTTATAATTTACAGAGAAAGCATCTGTCATCAAAGGTTAAATAAAGTAAATGTTTTTTTATGGATGACCGACAAAAATTAATTTCTACGCATACTATAGTGATGTTACTTGAACTTAAATACTGATATTGTGTAAATAGTTGCCTACAAAATGATTTTGCCGTCTCCTTTGGAATTAATTTTGTTTTCATTTGTTTTCATATTGTATTTTTCTTTTCACGATTTATTAATAAAAGCGTGAAGCACATCTTTAAAAGTTTTTTCAGCATTCATGTATAATTTGCTGCTCACAGAATCTTCTTTGTCTGAAATACAGTTAGTATTCTAATAACATATTAACTAAAATACATTGCACCGATTGTAAGTATTTTTACCCGATTAATTGGAAGTTTTTTTTTTTAATTGCATAATACTACGGTGAAAAAAGGCTTCCAACTGTAAATAAAATATTTAAATATATATTAATATAAACAATTGAAATTTAAAATTAAAACTGAAATTATAATTAACTTTTGCTATTTTTAAACTTGTGTAGTTTATCACGCTTTGTAGATTAGAGTTACAAGTTAAAATTCATTCAATGTAATTTCTATAAGCAAGAAAATTCAGAAAACTAGAATGAATTTCCTAATGGAACAATCAATTTTTTTTATGTTAATAAATTTATCCATGGAAGAAACATTTGACTGCACACAGACAAAAAAATCCCTAAAATAAAATAAAATTGTCTATAAGGATGGCGAGATGCGTGATATTCCATGCAGTTCAAGCATTAATAATACGTTCGCTATCGCTTTGCGTTTCATGCGTTAAAGGATAGTCAATCAGCTTTGGCATTAATCACCCCGTAAGTAAATCTAGATTCAAATCAGAACAAATAGAAACGAGATGCAAATATTTCATTTGAGTAAAAATTTTATTGCCCGTTTTGTAACAAATTACATTTACATAGGTTCCAATTTCATAACAATTATTCAAAGCTTTCTGTACTTATATAAAGCTTTTAATCTCTCCACAAACAAATAACGTTCCTTCATTCGTTCAGGACATGCAGCTTTCTGAACCTTTGAATGAAATTCACCAGTTTGAAAGAATGGTATTCAGAAAACCAATCACATATTACGTGAATTTCTTGATGGGAATTTAGTTCACTGTTGAACAAGATGCATAAATATGGGTCAAGAAGCAAACAAACGAATGGATATGTTAAGTGCAATACTTGCTTTTTCACATCATTGAATATAGTTAATAAAATTCTGCTTAAAATAATTTGAATATCTCGCCAACTTTTCATTTTCTCCAAGCACCTTGCAGAATTCCATCGAGCGCCATTTTGTGTAACACATTGTTTCATATGGGGTCGAGGTCGATTTCTATCATATTCTAAACGTAATACCACCATAAAATGTTTTTCGATTAATTTTGATCCCATTATTTTTTCCAAGCAAGTTTTTGAAGCCCTAGCTTGTTTGTTTCGGTCACGAGGTTTCGGTTTACCTGTCGGCTAAGTTTTGGCGGTTCGCTTTTTTTCTGGATCGTCAACGCGTTTATTCGGAACGAACTTTCAGAAAAAGAAAAAAAAATCACGAAAGAGAGGATTCATTCATCATTACAAGCAGGTGGTTGACGGACAGGGGAAGATGAAGACCAGATAGGTTGTGCAAAAGAATAGGGCTTCTTTAATAGGAACTTTTCATTTTCGGCCATGCAAAATATTTGTGAAGTTAAAGGTGTTGCCATCTACGGGTGTTGTCGTCTATGGGTGTTGTTCAATGTGTAAACTCGAGGAACTCTTTTCACACGTTTAAAAGAATATATAAATGATCGTAAGAATGAATGACGAGGAATGAATGATTCACCTTATGTGAAATAAAGCTATCTGATTCATTATGCATTACCTTCAGCAATAAGATGGTTTAGTCTAGCTACTGCCTAATAATTTCATTGAAATTGAGAAACTATATGAAAGCAAAAAAGTTTACTGTCTTTGATAAATCATTCCATTTTGTGATGTTTCATCTCCAGTTCATACAATTCGATATGTATAACTTTACATTCCAATTCTTTATAAACTTTTCAGATATATGCATAGCTATAGCTATAGTGGCGCAGAAGGACACACGCCTCTTCCTATCCTTGTTCAAAGAAAAATAAACTCTATATGCCATGTACGAAGATTAAAATAAAAATTAATAAACGTCAATAAACTCTGGTTAGATTTTCTAATAATCCACAAATACCTATTATTTTTAAATCTTATAGAGATGTTAATGGGTTTGTCTATTGATTTTGCACACTCTCCCTCAAAATAAAACTCTGGCAAAACTCATGATTAAAGATTATTTAGAAAATTCTGAATAATGATAAATAGTTTGTGACAGTATTCTTTGTACTTAAATTTTATTACATATATACATACACATCGGATCAATAACGGGATAAAACGAGCACCACAACCATATCATTTAAAGAAAAAATAAAAATGCTTTTAGGTATGTACTTTTAACAGCATTTATTAAATGTTACGAAATTGGGACAGATTGAAAATTTAATTTGTAAGACATAGGTAATAAAATTCCCAAATTTTATTTCATATGATATCGTTACCAATCAGTATGATCAAATTAAAATAATAAAGTAATAATTTATACTTTCCTTTGTCATTTCATTGATATTAATTTTCCTCTAAATCAACTAATTTTTTTTCTTCCAAAAATACATTATTTTTTTTATAATAATGATTATAGAAAATAACAATAAGAATATTTAATTGTTCTGAAACACATGTCAGAAATAATAAATTTTGTGGATCATATTAGTAAGAAAATGATCAACACTTATCTATTAATATTGCTACAGTTACCAACCGCAGTCGTGTCGGATGTCGGATTTAATATACAATGTATGAGTCGAACCCAAAATTTTCTTAGCCTTTTAAAAGATTGAACTTATACACCGCAAAATAAGGTGATTGTAATAGTTTTTCATAAAAGTAATTTGTTTTATTATGAATAATAATAAATTTGTCCATTTTACCGATTATGGATGAAAGACTATTCGAAAAATCGATACTTCACTCGGCCTCTTAACTTTCACCTGTCGATCGATCATCAATTTTTTCGAAACGTCCTTACATTAGAAAGTTATTGATGACAAGACTCCGGGAAACTTGTTTCAATTATAATGCGATAAGAGAATGGATATTTTATCCGCATATCTCATCTTCAATCATAGTATCATAGGTCGGATTTCACCTCGAACTCCCTTGAATCATTATCTTTGCGATCTGTGACAGTAACTTCCCTAAAAATTCTCATGCAGGGAATAAGCGACGTTATTTTACGGAAATTTTTCAACATTTTTCAGCATAAAAAAGTTGAAAAAAAAAAAAGATTCATATGCGGGGGATATCAGATTCAGTGATGAGATATGAGACGAAACCTGAGCGTATTTTCTTCATAGACACTGAGATATATTCGATATTTTCAATTTAAATACGAACGAAAAATCAAGCGTCAAGCACAGATTATGTAACACTTTTCAACACTTCGAAAATAATTAAAAAAATCTTTATTGTTTAATAAAGTAAACGATGATAACTAAGTAAACAAGGTTAAAGTCAAACTTTGGAAAACGCATAATATATTTAAAAAATTCTCCGAATTATTTTGCGCATCCCTGTATATGATCTGTGGATTCGTATATATATTACATAGAATGCTAAATTTTAGTTCAGTTAGAAAACGCGTAGCACAGTTTAAAATTCCCGGTCTGAAATTTCCGTCTATGGACGGAAATGTACTCGATTACTTTTGTGCTGCCCTGTATATGATCTATAATAGGAATTTATACATAGTTTAGAATTTACACAAGAAATTAGAAGTTACAGTTAAGAAGAACAAGTTAGAATTTATACATACCAAGTAATAGACAAAGAATGAGTTAAATTTAAAAACGCGTTCAGCAACTGAAAACGTACTTCAGGCAATTATTGTTAACAGACAGTACCGAATTATTTTGTGTGCCCCTGTAAATGAATTATGAATGTTATACACACAATATTCTATGGTAAGCTTCTTGTAATGCACCTTAGTGATATATATCAATTTCAATATGCTTGAAATAGTGAAACATTCTTAAAATAAGCTGCAAACGATTTTTCTCCATAGACCATAATGTAACGGAATTCTTTTGAGTGTCCCTGTCAAGGAACTATGAATGCTATGCACATAATATTCTATTGTAAGCCTCTTGTAGTGAACCCAAGTGATAAAGATCAATTTCAATATGTTTGAAGGTGTACATCACTAAAATAAGCGGCAAAGAATTTCCCCCATAGATCGTACTGTAACGGAATTCTTTTGAGTGTCCCTGTAAAAAAAAAAAAAAAAAAAAAAAAACTATAAGTGCTACACACTTCATTTTTAATACCGAACATACCATAGTAAACCTCAATAACATACAGTCAAACCTCGTTAACATGAACACGCTTAACGTGAATTACTTTTAACATGAATTATTTTCATAGTCCCCTATAAAAACGAGTACAAAGATTTGATACTGATAACATGAATTACTGTTAACATGAACAAAATTTTGATTCCCCTTGAGGTTCATGTTAACGAGGTTCGACTGTACATAAATTGCATGACAATCCGCGCATATTTACGTGAGTTAGAGCACGGACAGACAGACAGACAAACCGAATTCATAAACATTTTTCTACTATGTTGGAAAGTGTTAAAAAAAGAAGAAAACTCTTGTATTTATAAATGTTTAAAATCAAACTCTTTCGTCTGACTTTGATTAACGCCCAGGAGAAGAAAAGGCATAAAAGGGCACATATCGAGCTCTTCCCTCCCAATTTCGGTAAGAAACAAAATGTTAATTTTCCAAGAGTGACGTTTAAAAAATTTTTAACACTTTCCAACATAGTTGAAAAGTGTTTATGAATTCGGTTTGTCTGTCTGCCGTCTACCGTCTGTCCGTGCTCTAACTCGCGTAAATATACTCGGATTGCCATGTAATTGATAAATGATATTAATATCTACTATGGCTTGTTTGGTATTGAAAATTAAGTGTGTAGCATTTATAGTTTATTTACAGGGACACTCAAAATAATTCTGTTACATTAGTGTCAATGGGAAAAAAGTAGTTTATGGTGTATTTTAATGATGTTCGACTATGCCAAACATATTGAAAGTGATACATATTATTGAGGTGCACTACAAGATGTTTAGTATAGAATAGGATGCGCATAGCATTCAACGTACATTTACAGGATCACTCAAGGAATACTGTTACATTACGGTCAATGGGGAAAAATGGTTTGCGGTGTAATTTAATAATGTTACACTATTTCAAACATATTGATACATACGATTGAGGTGCAGTAGAAGACGCTTACTACAGAATAAGGTGTATTGTTCCTTTACAGGGACACACAAAAGAATTTGGCTACAGAACTATCTATCAATAATAATTGCTGGAAGTGTATTTTCAGTTGTGGTACGCATTTTTAAATTTAACTCATTTTTTTAAAAATATTACTGGGTGCATATAAATTCTAAAGATCCTATACAGGGCTATACAAAAGATCTCGAGTACATTTCCGTTTATTGTCGGAATTTGCTGTAGGGGAATTTTCAACTGTTCTTGGCGTTCCCTAACTGAAGTAAATTTTAGAATACAATACAGTGTATATGCAAATTTAATGATCCTATTCAGGACTGCACTAAATAATTTGATTTTTTTTCCGACTTTTGACGTTAATTCCTGACATTGTGTTTTCAAATGTGTCATGCGTTTTCCAAATTGTTTACTTAAACATCATCTTTCATCTTATATTAAAAAGGAATTTTTTTATGGTATTCTGGATGTATTGGAAAGTGTTTAATAATCTATGCTTGACGCATGATTTTTCTTTCTTGTTTACTAATGTTCGCAGCTTGTTTTTCATTTTGTTTTCGTTATAATCTCTAACTACATAAAACACTTCCTTCTCTTAAATTACAATGACACATTTTCAGTTACAATAACATCATTTGCCAGAAAAAAAAAATAATAATTTGTACAGTCATTTTACTAAAAACCATTTCACTTAACGATAATTTGGCGGGAAGAACACGATATGATATCTCGACAGCATGAAAGAGGTAGATTTAGCAAGATTTTTATAATTATATAATTTGTTCATAAATAGATATACAAATCTTTTTTTTTCTCTCATTTAAAAAAAAATATATTTTTTTTTAGCTTTATGTAGCACATAAAATATTTATTACATACGTAGTTTCATTTAAAAAACATTCTTAATTTTTATTTTTTTTTTTATATCTGACCAAAACGTTTTGACTATAGATCAGTTAGATACACTTTACTTTCTTTCTTTCTTTCTTTCTTTCTTTCTTTCTTTCTTTTTTTTTTTTTTTTTTTTTAATATTGCATATAATTTTTTGAAATTCTACATGAAGATAATAATGAAAGGAACAAATAACTACAATAAATATAGCATAAAGATAATTAGAGGCTTTTTAAAGGAAAACTTTTTTCAGTACAGAATAAAAAAGAGAGAGAGAATAAGAAGCATAACTACCCCTGCATAATTAGTTTGATGCCGTTGTTTTTCGCACTCTCTCTTTTACCTTTTTTATCACTGAAAATGAGTTTTATTTTTTAAAAAGTTTTGGACCATTTCTATGCTATATTTATATACTGTTTATTTGCGTTTTTTTTTAAATACTGATTTTTTATCGTCACATATTCAACGTAGCACAATGGTTTTTTATATGTACAGGGTGGTTATAATTAAAGTTGCCCGGTTTGGACCTACGTAGAATCCGCTCTGGTTGACAAATATCGATGAAACTTGGAATGTGAGTTATATGGACCATGGGGAAATGACATCTGCAATAAAAAAATTGGTTCAAATTTCGGCCAATATCCATCTACGAGAAAGGACTTTATGCAAATTTGGAGTGGTTTAAAAAGCCAGTAGTCGCTGTCGTAAAGTCGGGACCATCATATGCTGAGTAAATTTACTATTAATTTTTATTTTAAGGAGTTTATCTTATCCCCGTTAGTTATTTGGTTCAACTTTATTTAAATTTGGCTACTAGCAATGAATGCCATCCAGTTATGTTCCACAGTGCATTACGTTCCGGGGATGTGTGGTGACTGACCACAGGCTCCTCGGCAAACCATACTAGAAGCAACACCTAAAGTCATTTTGCACCATGCCGTTAGAGAAGAAGAAACGAGCGTTACTGGGGAAGTTGGTTTATCCGAACGGGAGTAATTTGTCAATTGTACTGCGAGAATATCGGCGCTTGAAAGGCTTACGAAAAGGATCAATGTCGAGGCAGGCTTTTAAAAAGATGATGTCTAAACTCGAAGAGACTGGGGAGCTGAGTGTGCTGCAAGGAAGAGAACGGAAACGGATTTCAAATGAAACTGCCGAAGAAGTCGCTCTTGCCGTGATCGAAAGAGCTTCCGGTTCCTAATATTCTTCGACAAGTGCTCGAGCGGTGTTACGTGATTTGTCTCTACCTTGGTCTACAGTACGAAAGGCTCTTCGATCCGTTATAAAGTGGTATCCATACAAGATTCACGTTGTGCAAGCGTTGAACCCTGCAGACACGGACACAAGAACTCAATTTGCGAGGATGTTTTTGGTCAGAGTAGCCGTTAACAATACATGGCCTTGGAACATTTTGTGGTCGGACGAGGCACTTTTTACCCTAGATGGAGCAGTGAATACTCAGAACTGTCACGTATGGGGTACTGCAACTGCAAGTCCTAATATTGTGCATGAACAGTCTTTGCACCCTGATTACATTACTGTAAAGTGTGGCTTTACGGCTGATTTCATTCTTGGTCCCCTTTTTTAGGAGAACACTTCTCAGAGTCCTAAAAGATGTTTCATTACGGGTACCAGTTACTGCGACCTCCTTCAGCAGCAGGTCATTCCATCCTTACAAGAGCAAGAGTGTTTAGAGACTACCGTATTCATGCAAGGTGGTGCACCGCCTCGCATAGCCCGAGCAGTGACGGCACTACTTCGTGCCCACTTTGGAGATGATCGGGTAATTTCGAGAAGTTTTCCGACAACCTGGCCTCCTCGTTCTCCGGACTTGAATCCCTGTGACTTCTGGTTGTGGGGATTTCATGAAAGATCGTGTGTATGGAGGAAGCATACGGACTCTGGCTGATTTGAAAGCAAGCATAACTCGTCATGTTGCTGCAATTGATCGAGAAACCCTTCGCACTACTGTTGAACACGCTATAATACGCTTTGAACATGTGCTTGATGCAAATGGACTGCACATTGAACATATGCTGTAAATAAAAAAAGTTTTGTGTTTCCAGTTTGAGATTTTCGGTCTTCACGAGCCTCTTTCTCACCTGGTGGTCGAAATTTGTACTTTTTTTTTTATTGCAGATTTCATTTCCCCATGGTCCATATAACTTATCTTCCAAGTTTCATCGATATCTGTCAACCAGAGCGGACTATACGTAGGTCTAAACAGGGTAACTTTAATTATAATCACCCTGTAAATATTAATTTGATGGTAGGTGGGAGGGATTTTAACACATCACTCTCTCCCTTCCTAGTTCCCTTCCTAGAATTCTCTATTTAACGAAAATTTCTCTGGAACCTTGATTTCAATCAACAATAACATAGGATAAGATCTCTATGCAATGAACTCGAATTTCTGTTGAAATAAATGTACCATAGACTCCCTCAAATCCGCATAGCTTGAAACCAGAGGTTGTGCGGATTTTAAAATTTTGCGGATTTCTGGTCACTGTTTTGTTTACATTTTTTAACAATAATTTGAATGTAATAATGCACTGTAAATTATAATGAATGCGTACAGTAAAGTAAAATATTAAAATAATTAAGTAAAGCAATAAAAATTAATAAAATTTTAAACATGATTAAAATTTTAAAGGTAATAGTCAAGTAAACATCAATAATGCATAACTAAATAGGCATAATAATGATAAGATTTTTTTATTATTATTTAATGAGACTTGCCTCATAAAGGTACACTAATAATTTACATAAAAATCATAAAATAAAAAAGTTTTATTTTAGGCTTAGCCAAACTTCATATCCAAAAATGCTTGATTAATACAGAAATGTATTTGATAAAAAGATCGCGATCGCCACTGAGATCAGCACTGTCTTGAATTTTTTCGGAAATAAAGTTATATTCCCTTGATGAGAAAACATGTGTTAAGCCATATTAAAAAGAATTACATATTAAAATGTGCATGGAATGATATAATAATTAAAAAAATCCTGAATTTTCCCCCTACATCTTAACTGTAAGTTTCATTGTTTACATCTGCAATAATGTGCGGATTTTAGGGTGCCGGATTTGAGGGAGTGTACTGTATATCCTAAAAGTGATTACAGTAAACATAAAGGCTTATAAACCTTTTAATAAACAGACCTACTAGTTTTGTACACACAAACGATGACATTTCCAAGTTCAATAATGATAAAATAAAAAACTATTTTCGAAAATAAATAAATAAATCTGTACTTGATTAACAGTCATCACGGGATATCAAGTATCACGAAAGCAGGTGACGAATAGAAAGTTTAAAAGGACGACGGAAGACTTATCGCAGATATCAAATACAGCAAGAAAACTACAGCTTTAGCCACACTACATAACATACAACTTTTACAGATTAATTTTAAAAATAGTAAAATAATTTATCCATCAAGATTTGTTTTCCCACCCATCATCAGCGAATTAATAGAAATCTATATGCCCAGAGAAAGCATATGAAAGGAACCATCCTCATTTGAGTGACCTAGAATTTGGCGCGAATACTTCATAAAATTAAAGATAAGATAAAATAATTCACATTTATACTGATGATCCTTTTTATTAAAGCTCCTGCTTTCGTGATACCTGATACCTCGTGATGTTTATTTATAAAGTACATATTTCAATTTTTTTGCGAAAATAGTTTATTTTATCATTACTGATCTTCAGAATGTCACCGTTTGTGTGTAACGAAACTTGTATGTCTGCTTATTGAAAGGTTCTTTAACTGTAATCACTTTTAAGTTAAATTTTTATTTTAATGATAATAAGGGATTTTTCTTATATAATTCTTACACGAATTTCTATTTAAAGAAATTTTGCAGGGCAAAATTTTAAATTTGTCATTGTTTTCAACATACCATGCAAGCCATCTTCGAAAAATTATTTCAGTTTATTTGTCAATCATATTATACACTGAAAAAAAAAAAAGAGGTTGATTTTACAGTATAATACTGGCATCCCAGCTGCCAGTATTATACCGTAAAATTAACAGTAATAAACAGTAATACGCTGCCGCGCATGCGCGGCAGTGTATTACTGCTTTTTTTTTACTGTTTATTATTGTTAATTTTACGGTATAATACTGGCAGCTGGTATGCCAGTATTATACTGTATAATCAACCTTTTTTTTTTTTTTTTTTTTTTTTTTTTTGCAGTGTACAATGAGCATTATATTATACAATGATACTTACGAGCATTCATAGATCTATTTCGCATTTTAAATGTATTTAGAGAAATTTTGAATGTTAAGAGCCATTCAAGCCGTTATGAAGATGTGGAAACAGATCCTGAAAATTCATTTCAGACAGAAATAACTAAGGGAAGATTATATATACTTCTTTGGCCTAAAATTCCCGGGATTTTTACGATTTTTTTTCCGGTTACAAAGAAAAGAAATATTGCCATCGGACTTTTTGCATTATATTTATTGATATTTCATTTATATATATAAATTTTTGTGTGAAAAAAATAATAATAATACGTCTAGTACAAAAAGGGAGTACCTGCAGATGCGCGCCGTGAATTTACAATCGGAAGACTGTGTTTTGCTGGTCACAAGAATCTCAAACAAATTTTGTCGCCAAATTCTAGAAGAGCATTAAATTCTCTGGAGCTTATTTACGTCAGGAAGTTATTACATTTAATTTAAGGAGGTGATTTTTGACGAAATGGTGGTCATTTAAATAAAAAAAGTTTTTTTTTTTTTTTTTTTTTTTTTTTTTACTTTTCGCAAAAAAAAAAAAAAAAAAAAAAAATAATAATAATAATAATAATAATAATAATAATAATAATAATCAATGACAATTGTACTTTTCGGTGATGTAAGTTCCAGCAAAAACGGCGACCTTTCTTCTTCTTTTTTTTTTTTTAAGAAAGAAGAAAATCTGTTGAATAGTTCTCGAGAAAAATTGTCTCCCAATTTGAAAACATGGTTTCGAGAGAGACGCATTTTCAATATGGTTTCAAAATGTTTTTTTTTTTTTTTTTTTTTTTTACTTTTTTTTTTTGACATGGTTTCGAGATGCAATAAACTTCGAGTATAAAGCCGTTTTTTGGCTGCTGCGGCGTTACGTTCGACAAGCAAAAAGGAATGTATTTTATTATTTATATATTTACTATCATTTACATTATTGTCATATAAATCTTTTATTTATATTTATTTATATTATATTATATTTATAAATTTTACAAATCATCTTACCAAACGTCAAAAAAAAAAAAAAAAAAAGCAAAAATCACATCAAAACATTTGTCAAAAAGAAAAAAAAAAAAAAAAAAAAAAAAAAACTCGGCAAAATATTCTGCACAGGATATGAGACTTTTTTTTTTTAATGGAAAACTTTATTCAAATACTTAAGAGATATAGAAGCCAGCCAAAAATACAACATTAAAATGTCGTAGTTTAAACAGAGTTAAGAGAAAGATACTATCTGATAGCATTTCTATATAATAAAATTTCTATATTACGATTTTTTTTTTTCCAGGGGAAGCATGAATTTCGTTAAAGAGTGTTCAACTGCACTTCATTTGTCACATCTCGGACAGGTAATTTGTTTCATAAATAGAGAATCATCTGTTCCCGGCAGCAATCGAACGAACGTGCTTGAGATTCCATGTACATCATCTGCATTTTACGCAGTCCGATATATAAAGTTACATTCATTTTGTTATTTATACTTTCCTTTACACTGTTTCAGGTAGCTTTCATTACAAAAAGTAAAAAGCTGCTTATTGTCCTATTGCAGTCGTTCGGAGGAAAACAATTCCGAAAAATGTCGGTACATTTTCACCGATCATGACCCCCAGACCCTAAAGTCACCCTTCGCTCAAATGTTGATTTATATATATATATATATATATATATATATATATCTGATGTATGACATACGATAACACTCGTATTTATAAACCGATTTGGATGTAGCTAAATGTGTGTATTAGTCTCACTACTAATATCTCGACCGAGCTCGTTGGCCAGCTTGGACCGCCATCTTGTTTCAAAAGGGTGGACACTAAAAGATTTAACACTAAAAAATATTTATAAAAAATTAGAAATTCAAAATTATTTTTTGCTTAAGTGCCTTGATACAAGGATTCCGGAGCATTTTTTGTTTTGCCTCTATATCTTAAAAGGTGGCTGAGATATAGCATTTTAAAATTCTAGGGTAGCTGAGATTTTGAAACAAGACAGCAGATAAAATATCTAGTAAAGTTTTTAATAATATTTCCATTGTTGTTGTTGTTGTTGTCGTGTCAGAGAAAGTGCCATGGCACTTCTCTGAAAAAAGAGGTGCCGGAGCCTCAAGAGAGGTTGGGCTTATAGAGCTGGTCTCCTAATTTTTGAACCCATTCCAGATGAGAGACATGCACCTGGATTTGCACCCCCAGAAGTATCGTTTTCCAACTTGGAGGACATTGGAGCCACTAACAGAATTTACGTGCACCAGCTCTCATTAACGTACACGTTCCCACAGCAACCGCTGTCGAGAGAGGTTGTCATCCTCCCAACCATTGACCATGGTCGATGCTGCTTCACTTTCGGTGATCTTGACGGGAACCGAGCTTAATCGTCTGCGCCACCATGGGACAATATTTCCATTGTTTCTAGTAACTGAGCATAGCTTACGTCTTTAATCTTCAAAAAAAATTATAATTTTAGTAGTAGCTATATCAATTCTTCTCGAAATTCCCATTACATTTCATTGTCGTTAGTAAAGAATTTAGTTTATATGAATGTGTGTTTAGTTTACATGAATATTAGTTTAGTTTACATGAATGTGAAAAAATCATTTTTTTTTCTATAAACTATAAATGGTAATTTGCATTAATTTATATTCTACAGAGAATGGACAATATGCCCTTTGGGGCCCCCTGAAAATGTGGACCCGGAGCGCATGCCCCTGTCATAATCAGGCCCTGCCCCCACTGGCTATGGTCTTCATGGTTTCTGTATTTGTACATAATTTTATCTTTATGGTGTGGGGGGGGGGGGGAGAGTTAACACCTAGTTCCCTTTCTTTCCTGATCCAGTGATCTCCAAAATATTTTATTTGTTACACCTCTGACAGGTAATTTGTTTCATAAATAGAGAATCATCTTTTCCCGACAGCAATCGAACTTGTCTGAGATTCCACGACCATCATCTGCATTTTACCCTGCCCGGAGCAAGGCTACCATCTGGTTCTCCCATCTCCCTTCTTCTCTCACCTTCATGAATATGAATGCATTCTTGGACTCTTATCTTGCTTTCGATATTTTGGAATGAAATTTATTTTGATAAACTTTCAGGAGGATCAATGACTCTACTCTAGAACAGGGTGTTCCATGACAAATACGACGGTGGATGTTTTTCCCACGAGCTTTATTTTCATTTTTGTTAACAATAGGGTATGAAAACGGATTCCCTTTTTTCCCTTACATTTAGTGCAAATCAAAACATATTTCTTTGTGTGTATAAAATATGCTAAGAGCGATTATCGTTCAAGTGGAATTATAGGCTTTTCGAAGATTTTGATGCATTGAGTGATATTTTTGAACTTCTGTCCGTTTCTCATTGTTTATGTTATACCAACAAATTATTCTTCGAATAAATATTCTGTGCTATGAATTTAATAAATATTTGAAAAAAAAATTAAAAAATAGATCGATAATATTCAATTTATAAATTTTCAATTTATAAATAGAAATATATCATTCTTGTAAGGTCCATTGTTATATTAAAACTGAAAATGCATTTCTTGCCATATCAGACATCAAAAGAGCCAACAGAACAAAATCCAGGGAGTGGCAACATTTTTGAGCAGATATGCATGTGGCCCTCGTATTTTAAAATGACGTGCAACTAATGTGCCCGTGGCCCAACTCTGGTCCGCGTATTTTAAAATGAATAACATAAACGTGAAATCAGCTAAACTGAGAGTTTTTTTGTCAAGATCTTTGTCCAATAAATTTCTAAAAATAAATAAATAAATAAATAAAATAAAATAAAAAGCAATATAAAAATTTATGAATTAGAAAATATTAAATATTGAAAATATATTACTATCATTATTTAAAAAAATGAAGAATTGAAGCAGCAATATCTTTTTTCGTCTCCCGGTTAGGATAAATTTTAAACACATTAACGTAATAAGGAAAACATAATTAAAAATTGATTTTCTCAGGAAGTTCGGGTGAAGGAAAGTGCAATTTCCCCTCGACGAAAAATTCTTAGTTCCTCTTTCTCATAATGCTTAATTATTTAAAGTAATCCGTTAAGAAAACAATTTTTTTTTTCAAAATCGTTAAAGCAAAAGAAAATTTGGTTCATTAAGTTTCAAAATCCAGGGAGACGCAGTGGCCCTCCCCTGTCAAGGTCAGACATGCTGAATATTAGAAAACAATAAGGTGTTTGTGGCTTTTCCCGAAAGCAACTTATTAAATCGATAAAAAAAATAACAGTTATAGCCTTACTTCTTACTTCAATAGTTGAAACAGTATTTTCATAATTTTCAGAACACGATTCTTAATACTCCATCAATAAAAATAATTCAGCTCAGTTTAGCACATTTTTCAACAGCAATACAAATTTATAATAAGTACCTGGAGCATGATAAATCTAATAAGAACAAATGTGGATTTTGCATTAAAATTTTCAAAATTCGAATTATATACGTAAACAGTCCTTCCAGACAAGAAACATTAACATTTAAAAAAAAAAAAAGTTTTATTCTGAATTTTTTACAACAATAGCATTAGCTGCCAACCTTTCGGGATTTTGTCGAGTCAAACAAACATAATTTGAAAGTGAAAAATTATACTAATTAAGTGTGATTTGAGTTTAAAAAAAAAAAAGGGGGGGGGGGTTGGAGGGCTATGCAATAGTTACTTCTTTTTTTTTCTTTCATTGTACCTATGAACTCAATTTGTATCAGTAAAATAAATAAAAGTCATTGAAACAATCAGAACAACAATAAAAAGAGGATCCTTCTATGAAGTATGCAATTAAAAAACGTTTACAACATCCTTCATATGTTTTGATATTTTTACATCACCGTTACCTCTTTTATAAGTGTGTTAAAATGTCCATGTTCAATATTTAGCAATCCATCCGCCTTCTGCTCTTGATTTAGTTTATAAAATTATTTTATTTCACTGTTGGAAAATAAATTTACCTATATTTAGCATTTTATGAAAATGTAAGTCAATACAAGCGGAGTTAAATTCGTAAAATCGGAATCATTTTTCAGTTGGTTTGTAATTTGAAACGCATGTGTAAACGCTTTTTGAACTTGTGACACATGATCAAAGAGCGGTTGATATTAAAAGACGTTGTTATGTCAGGTCTCATCCCTATTTATCATAAAAAAGATAC
Source organism: Maratus michaelseni (assembly GCA_963931845.1). Classification (NCBI taxonomy): domain Eukaryota; kingdom Metazoa; phylum Arthropoda; class Arachnida; order Araneae; family Salticidae; genus Maratus; species Maratus michaelseni. The sequence goes on from OZ007592.1 coordinate 203,499,811, forward strand.
AGCAAAACGAAGAACAAAAGCCGCGAGACCGACGTGTTCTACTTACGAAATAAAATGCCATATTTTCCTCAATTTTTTCTTTGTAAATCTTTAGATCAGAGGCTTCAATGTCAATTTGACATTTTAATTTCATCTCGCTTCACACAATGTCTAATAACCCTGAAATCCGCAATTAATAATGTTAGATTATTCGTATATTTCTAGAAATATAAGATTTTTCCAAAGATTCAGAAAATTAATTTTTAAGAATGTCAAATTAACCAGCTTTTATTTTCTTTTCTTTTTCTAATACGCTATTAAATTCAGTTGCTATCCCCATTCAATGAAATCAGAAAAAAGATATGCGCATTATTTCAAACGTTTGAAAATTAAAGAGAAAAATGTTATATATCTTTTTTAACAATGAACAAAATTCCATAAACAATTAAAGGGCCGAGAAAATTATTAACAAAAAATTCCAAACCAATTTCATTAATTTAAGACATCGCATAGCGAAAATTTAGCATCCATAAATGTAACATTTAAATCAACTATTCACATGTGCTATTATTTTCGTTTCAGTGAATGATAAAAATATGAAAATCGTCTGAATTACCATAGGAGTAAAAGTAAATATTCCATATTTTTCGAACGAATGAACGAAATTTAAGGGCCCTCTTCCTGATGCGAATAGACCCGCTCGCTAATGTTAATCCTATGGGCCATTACTTTTCAAATATCTCGTCTGCATTTCAATATTTATAAACAATTTGTTTTGCATTGGATAGCTGAAATCAATCTTTTTTCAAATAGCGATTGATCTCAGCTATCCAATGCAAAAAAAGAAAAAAATCGTTTACAAATATTGAAATGCAGACGAGCTATTAGAAAAATAATGCCCCATAGGATTAACATTACCGAGCGGGTCTTTTCGCGTGAGTGGAGAGGACCCTTAAATCAAAAATAATGAAGCTCTTAATAGTTGTTAAATATGGAATATTTTTAAAGGCAGAACTTTAAAGTAATTTTTATCAAAATGTAAGTTTGAGGCATTGCGCACAACGTAGTTAAAAAACGCTTCATATTTGTAATACGCTACTATTAATAATACTACTAGTAATAATGCTAGTAGTAATAATTAGTAATACAATGCCGCGCATGCGCGGTAGCGTATTACTCCTTGCGCGGCAGCGTATTATTGCTTATTTTACTGTTTATTACTGTTAATTTTACGGTATTATACTGGCAGCTGGGGTGCCAGTATTATACTGTAAAATCAACACTTTTTTTTTTTTTTTTTTTTTTTCTTTGCAGTGCATAGGTTAAAGAAGGATAGGCAGGAAGGTTGAGTAAAAGCATGTTATTTACATAAAATCTAAGACAGAACCATAATTTTTCAGAATTCAGAACATTTTCCTTGAAGAAAGGAATCAGGTTAAAAAGATTCACAGAACCCTTGATACGCCCCTCCAAAAATATTTCAGTGGTCCAAACATATATTTCACGCTCTTCCGATTTTGAAAAGGAAATTTTTTTAACAATTGTTGAGAGAGAAATGAATCCCGTTCCCTTTCCCTAAGAAGATGTATAATGACAGCATGCATGATGTATCCGAAAGAAAATTCTAGTAATTAGTAAGGGGACGATGGGCTTTTGAAAGAGCAGAAATACGAATGTTTCTTTTTTTTTTTCTTTGTGAAAATTTAAGCAAGAAAAGAAAATCATGCGTCAAGCATAGATTAAAACACTTTCCAACACATTCATAATACTGTAACCAAACTTCAACGTTTAATAAGGTGAAAGATGATGTCTAAATAAACAAGTTCAATAACTTATTTCAATTACCAATTTCAGCAAGTACCATCTGTAGTTGGAAAAATACCCGAATTCGTTTGTACAGCCCTGTATATGAGCTATAGAATTTATACACATCAAGCAAAACAAAAAAGTTACATTTAAAATCGCATACCACAATTGAAAGAGTAATTATCGCTCATAGGCAGTACTCTAACCGAATTCTTCTGTGTGTCCCTGTAAATGAACGATAAATGCTATGCACACCCTATTTTACAATAAGCATCTTGTAGTGCAACTTACTGATGTATATCAATTTCAATATGTTTGAAATAATGTAACATCATTAAAATACAGTGACCTCTCACTTATACGCGATACACGGTAAATATTTTTCGGCACCAGTTTCTTTGTAAAGTAATTTTTTCCTTATTTAATCGCAGAATTTATAAATCAAATTTTACTGTTTTAAAATAGTGGTACGATAAAGTAATTACTGAACATCGCGTATAAGTGAAAAGTCACTGTACATTGCAAACGATTTTCCCCCATACACCGTCACATGCGACGGAATTATTTGAGTGCCCCTGTACGCGAACTATAAATGCTACAGACTCCATTTTCAATAACGGGCATGCCATAGTAAACCCCAATAACATATATCAATTAAATAGCTATCCTAGTATACTTACGCGAGTTAGAGGACGGACAGACACTTCGAAGTCACACACACTTTTCAACTATGTTTGGAAAGTATTATAAATGGCTGAGATATAGTAAGTTTGAAACTCTAGGGTGGCTGACATTTTGTTTTGTCATGCGATAGCACTCATATTGATGAGCCGATTTGGATGTGTACAGGACTTACCAAGGTCTCGACTGAGTTCGTTTGCCAGCTTCATCCGCCATCTTGTTTCAAAATATTGGCCACTTAAAAATTAAAAAAGATTTACAAAAAAATTAGAAATTCAAAATTTTTTTTCATATAAGTGTTAGGTCTTGATCAAGGATATTGGAGCATTTTTTGTTTCGTCTCTATAGTGAAAAAAATCCCTGACGGCTCGGCCTACAGGCACAGGTAGATTTCGAAGGCGCGTAGAGTTACGTATAGGATGATTACGCGTAGGATGACGTATATCAATTTCAATATGTTTGAAATAATGTAACTTCATTAAAATACATTGCAAATGATTTTTACCCATGTACCGTCACCAGACGGAATTTTTTTAAAGTGCCCCTGTAAACGAGCTATAAATGCTACAGAGTCCATTTTCAATAACGAACATGTCATAGTAAACCTCAATAACATATATCAATTACATAGCTATCTTAGTGTACTTACGCGAGTTAGAGGACGGACAGACGGACAGACAAATCAAAGTCACACACACTTTTCAACTGTGTCGGAAATCGTTATAAATGGCTGAGATATAGCATTTTGAAACTGTATGGCTGACATTTTGTTTTGTCATGCGATAACATTCGTATCTATGAACCGATTTGGATGTGACTGAACATGCGTACAGGACTTACCAAGATCTCGACTGAGTTCGTTTACCAGCTTCATCTACCATCTTGTTTCAAAATGGCGGCCACTTAAAAATTTCAAATTTAAAAAGATTTACCAAAAAAAAAAAAAAAAAAAAATAGAAATTCAAAAGTTTTATCCTTGAAGTGTTCGACCTTAATACAAGGATGTCAGAGCATTTTTTGTTTCGTCTCTATAGTAAAAAAAATCCCTGACGGCTCGGCCTACAGGCACAGGTAGATTTCGAAGTTGCCGACGGTGGGGCGCCTGTTTGTTGGGAATTGCGGAAGAAATTATATTTTTGCCATGATGCCGCAGTTGGGTTCGATAAGGGACCGCCCACTTCGAAATCTAACTTGTTCGCAGGCGGAGCAGGCAGGGATTTTTTTGTTTTTAATTTTTTTTGCTATAAGGGTTGGTCCTATAAAAAACTTGTCAGTATAAAAGTTTCAGATAATATTAAGCGGATTTATAATACATTTAAGCGGATTTGATATCTTGTAAATTGACGAAGTTATGAATTTTTTTCTTCTAAAACCCCCCTTCCACCCCCTTGGGGTCATTTTTAATGATATCAAAAATGTGTTATACAAACATTGTCGGGCCTTTTCTTAGAAGTAATAATAACTTTAAACGGATTCGATACGTATCATAATTAAGACGTCATGGGTTTATTTCTGTTTTCACAAAAAGCCCCCCCCCATTTCCCCCCCCCCTGGTTCGATTTTGCCCATTAACGAACTTGACCGAGATTTTATGACCCTTAATTTTATGTATCAGTTTGGAAGAGATTTGTGAAGAATTATTCGAGTTATCGTGTCCATAAAAAAGTGACGTAGATAGATAGATAGATAGATAAAGTTTTGAACTGAGGGTGGTTTTGGGTTCTGGGAGTCATAATCGGCGTAGATCTGCAAAAATTTTCCAAAAATTCCAACTTAGGGGAGAAAGTAATAGGTAGTATTTCTTACGAAATCTATCTAAAAGTGGCTGAGATATAGCAGTTAAGAAGTTCGATAGGGTGGCTGATTTTTCCATAATCAGATTTCATTTATCGGCCTTAGAATACATGGTTTCTCGCAAATTTACAAACTAAAATGATGAAGTAATAAAACATGTTGTAAAAATCGTAGTGTTATTATTAAGTAATTTGAGACAAAAATTATATTTTAGCTATTTAATGAGGCGTTAAGAAGTCGATTTTTAATATCATTATTAACGTACTGAAATGAATATTTTATTCAACTTTACTTACAAATGGTCTCGCTAACAAGTCCACTTTCAATAGCATTGTTAACATACTCAAATCCCGATTCGACTTTTGATTCGATTATTTTTTATGAAATTTATTTAAAATAAAAAGGATAAATACCGATATATACGTAGAAATTGTTTCACTTTTTACAAAAATAATTAAAATATTTCTTTGTCACTTTGATTATGTCACATGTTTTAAAATCACTATCCTCTAGCTTAATTGGCTGAACTCTGCTTCATTCCTTTCCCTTTTCCTTTTTGTACAAATGCAATTAAAAGAAAATAGAAATAAAACTATATCTATTTTTTTTTTTTTATATTTGACAAAATAAAAATTCTTAAGGGCATTTGTTTTCGTAAAAGTAGAATAAAAACTACATCACATACTGTAGTACTTTACATTTATCAACTTAAAATGTGCCCCTCTCTTTTTTACGACATCTGTTTATAAAAAAAATTAGCTTCAAAGTTTGAACCCTTCAAATGATTTGAGTGTCGTCACTATCTATTACAATTTATTTTAAGGTATCCACACTCCTTTGAAACGTCATTTTCGATAAAAAATATTGATTTTTCATTTTTGCAATAATATTAAAATCCGATCTTTTATCTATCCAATTCTGCTTTAATTGTGTCTGTATCTTAATTAGAACCCGGGTTACAGCCGTTTAAAGTTACATCCGAATAATTTTACAACCAGAAGTAAGCTGAAATGTATGTTTGCATTCTTCTTTTCCGAGATTTAGCATTTAAATTGGATTATATGTGCAAGAAATACATTGAGTATGGAGTATATAATTAAACCTTTAAAGAATAATAGTTATTTTTATAGCAAGAAAAAAAAAGTTATTAAGTTTAAAAGTTATTTTTAGCTTTTTCTCAAAATGAAGTTTTCAGATTCTTACTGTACGCAAAACATCTCATAACAAAAAATTACGCATGAAATGTCTTGAAATTTTTTGTACTTATTTTACAAATCTTTATTGAGGTAATAGACTACAATCAGGATAATATATTAATTAGTTTTATATTTACACTGGTATAAGTTAAAAAGTTGCAAGAAATTTTACGAATTTTTCATTACATTAGTACTTCAAGTGCCATAGCATCTGCGATAGAGATGCTATTATAATGTGGATTGTCTATGTCTTAGAGAAACTTATTCTCTTTATTATGCAATTTACAAAATATGAATTCATTGATTTGATATTGAGTCATCATATTTTGTACAAATATCATTTTTTCACATAATTTTGACTATTTTTCACTTAAAAAAATCATTTCTGTGTAATTTCTAAAATGTTTCTATATTTTTCAAAGTTTTAACTTAAATGTCATTAGGAAAAAAATGGTATAAAGAGAAAATTTCATAAATTTCAAAAAATCACCTCCGAAGGTGTGTGGATACTTTAAAATATTGGATTTTAATCGGTTATGGTTTATGGAATAAACTAAAATTGTTCAATGAGAGTTGGTAGAAATCAGTCTCAAAATTTGAATGCGCAAAGATTATTTAAATGCGATTTGTCACAATTTATATAAACTATTACATTATCTTTTTTAAAATGGGTTAATATGCAATGTTTAAAAAATGGCTCAATAGCAAGAAACGAAAATCGGTTTCAAGATTAGACGAAACATTTGCAAGTAATTAGAAAATTATTAATTAGCACATGTCCACAAAATTAGCACAAACTTTCCAATGTATGAATTTTCATTATATATATGGGGTTCTCAAGTGTGGTTTATCATTTTTTATGAAGAAACAAAAAATTGGGTTATTGAGGACATACTTTGCGAAAAATATGGTTACAGGTTTAACTTAATGTTCCTTTTTGGTCTGAAGGGGATGACACATAACTCAGAAAAGGAATACGATTTTTAAAAATATTTGTCTATTTATCAATAAATTATATTGTTCTATCAAACATATATGAATTTATGCAAATTCTAAACTACAAACATTCTTCATAAATGGGTTAACATCCTTACCATCTCATTTAGACAAACATCGCAAATTGATGTTCAATTTTTTCAAGAAAAATAGTTATTTTCGAACATCGTTTCGAAATAAAACAGTTATATTTCAAAATAACATGAATACATAAGTTATTAAAGATCGAAATAGGACGCATCTTAACCCATAAAAACTAATGGAAACTTTTACAATGCGAGATTTTTTCCCCCCAATCTTAAATCAAGAATAAGCGATCACGTTTTTCATATCTTAAAAAATTTGTTTTATTCATGAGTATCTTGCACATTTCTAAAGACTGTGACTTTTGCCTGATATATGGAATGTCCGTTCACGAATTCTAATAGCAACTTGGGTATGACCTTTACAAACGTGCCTGAAGATCTGGATGTGCTCTCTTCTGTTTGTCTGTTATAATGTGATGAAGGCAAAGGGGTGATAGCCTCGTCAGGTGGCAGACAATGTTGCCATCAGAAAAGCCTAACTGGCGCCTGAGTATAGATTGCCTAACTTTTTCTGAATTAAGATGCTGCGAGAGAAATGTTTATTGGCTTTCAAGTGACTGTTAAAGAAAATCATGGAAGAAGCATTTAACTGGGATAATAAATACAAAGGGAAAAGGTAGCGGATTTTTATTTACAGAGGCAGGTAATATTTCTTTACTTAAGTACAGGAATACGTGAGAATAATTTAAAATTCAAAGAGTACAGTTTACTTTCAGTTATTTTAAAAGATTTTTGATATGGATAACATCCCTAGGTATGGAATTTCGTGATGTTAGGCGCATACTACTAATGGTATTGTGAGGCAACTGTTGATGAGGCGTGTAATTTGTTACTCTTACAATAAGATGACGTGTCGACGTAAATTGTTTTAATTTGAAGAAAATGTTGTTATAGCGATTTACTATTATTATTAATATTATTTAAAGGTGATTATTTTATAACTTTCTTGGAATTTGTTCTTTTTTGTGTTTGCCGCTTTTTTTCGATCTGCGCGAAATACAGAGAGAAAATTTTGAAATGCAGAAATTGATAAAAAAAAAAAAATGCTAACACGCCTCCACTTTTCAAGGAAAAGTGGGGGCGACTTGCTGTTAATAAAATTACTCAGATTATGCTCTAAAATGTCGTAAATATTCTTAAGTAGTAGATATACACAATACCCAATCACACATATAATACGCCGTTGTTCTCCATAACAAGCATTCTCAGGCCTGCTATTTAATAAAATAAAGAGAATTGCAAAATGCCTTGCCCCGACCGTTCCCATAACACACTTAACCGTCAAATTCAGAATCATTTTAATTTTTAGCTAAAGTGTGATGTATGCCAAATAAATTTACTCTCCCTCGTCGCCAATTATAAATGTAACATGTGATTGTTCTAACGGTTCTGGTAACCTATTCAAAAATTCAGGCATCTACACTCGAAAACGCAATCATTTGGCGAGAATCGTAACGTGTGCTTATCCATCATCTTTCAACATTCTGTCTCTCACCACCGGTCTGTCCACACCTAAGTAAAATGCCATGGCCCCCTGCGCCACCCTTTGGAATATTTCAAATTCATCTCTATATAGTCAAAATGCTATCTGTTCTCACTTTCCATCTCTGATAAAGTTTTTGAATGTCACCCTTCGGTGGTTATCAATATATTGCACGATGTGGAATATCGTGTGTTTGTGAAATTCGTACTGCTGTGGAAGATTTTTGAGAATGTGACAATTTCTTCAATTTAAAAAAAAAACTCTTCTGACTTTTCTTCTCGACTTCCTTTTTTTTCGAATAAAAACATCCAGTTCTAACTCCAGGACTACGAACTGTTGGTTTTTGCGGGAACGACTATATGTGCCACTAAATTCCTCTTCACGTCCCTATTTCATCGAGACTGATTTATTCCATAAATTCTCAATGAAAACTTTTTTACTAATTCTACAAACTTTAACAACAGTTTCTTCCATTTTCAACGCCCGGAATTTCAACGACATACATCTTTTTGCAAGTTTACCTTTTTTCTGGCTATCAACATCAACATGAACTATATATTTTTATTTTTTCCATTTTTAAGTACTCTATTAGAAGAATGGAGCTTCAGGCTCCTTGTTACCAAATTATGCTCTCCGTCCAAGTCATTGAACGAAAGGCTTCGATGGTGAAAGGGATGTTGCCGTTTAGCAGAATACGTGCAGTTTTTATCCTTCATACCAAACATTTATTGACAATTTATATAAAAACGTAATTTTCATTTATTTTGTATGTGCTGACATTAAGTTGCGTAAAGTTGGCAGAATATTAAAATTATTAAAATAAAATTATATTTGTTAAAATTATATCAAATTAATTGATAATCTACACTAAATAAAAGCATTCCTAGACGCACATGCCATAACATACATTTTTTTATCTTTTCTTTTGTAATTATTCAAATTTTTACAGTAATTAATTTTAATTTGAATATACACATGTGCACTCGCACCCGTGCATTTTGGGCCACAAAATTTTATTAATGAAGGAAAATTCAATAAATTATTGCGGTGAATTTTCTTTTCGTTTTCACTATTCTTTTCATTTTACTATGATATTTATAATATATCGTTTTATTCTACTATGATATTTATAATATATCCTTCCATTCGACTATGATAATTATAATATATCTTTCAATTCTATATAATACTTCTATTTTTTTAATATAATTTCTATTGCGCCAGTCGAGCACACATCTGAAACATATTTTAAAATCTGTATAAGTTAATAAAATGATAGAATTGGACATAATCGGTAAACGGAATATTTTGTTAAATTTGCCTTAGCGTTTTCAGAGAAATTTTCAAATGGAAGATTTTTTTTTCTTTTCGTTAAATTCGCTATTATATTTTGACTTTTATTTAGCATGTAAAAGTACAGAAAAATAATTCTTTTATACTTTAAAGAACGCAAGTTTTTCTTTTCCTTTAATTTTTTTTTTTTTAAGTTCGTAATGAATTAAAAAAAATCGGTCAAGTGCGGTCAACTCGTGCTCAAAGGGTTCCGTACATTAAATTTATTAATTACTATTTATTAGTTAATAGACTCCTACTACCCTTACTTTGTTCATAATTTTAGTTTCGGTAGATTCGGAAATAGGAGTTGGGGAGGGGGGAGAGAGCATATTTTTCCAGTAAGTTGTCGGCGATATCTGTGAAAATATAATACATAAAATTAAAACAAATATATTTTTAAGTTCGATGTTACGAGATCTTTCGAACGATACCCTACACGAGATATAAAAAGAATTTTTTTCAAGTAACCTAATTAATATCTTGTCTAATTACAGACAATTTTTGTCGAAAACCATTATCAAATATCCTTGGATGATTCTGCGTCGATAGATACCTCAGGCGCCCATCAACTCCCCCACTAACCTCCCGAAAAGTAAAGTTTGTGTGTAACGGTAAAATGCGTTTTTCTTAAAAACTATGTTACCTAAGAAAATCGGTATAGTTTTCTTGCAAGGTTTCAATAAACTCCTACTACCCTTAATTTTTCATAAATTGAGTTTCAGTAGATTCGGAAATAGAGGGGGGAGGGGGGGACATATTTTTGCATTGCATTTTCCATGATATCATTGAAAATATAATGTACCTAAAATTAAAACAAATATATTTTTGAGTTCAGTATTACGAGATCTTTTGAAAATAATGTGTGTGTGTGAGTATATATATACACTGCAAAAAAATTGTTGATTTTACAGTATAATACTGGCACTCCAGCTGCTAGTATTATACCGTAAAATTAACAGTAATAAACAGTAAAATAAGCAGCAATACGCTGCCGCGCATGCACGGTAGCGTATTACTGCTTATTTTACTGTTTATTACTTTACTTTTACGGTATAATACTGGCAGCTGTGATGCCAGTATTATACTGTAAAATAAACAATTTATTTTTTGCGGTGTATATAATCAAAATGCATCTATAAGAAAAAAATTTGCTATTCGAGCACCGAATACAAAGCTGAATTCGGCCAAATCATTATTCGTTACATTTCTAAATAAAACTTTTGTTTGGATATCATGAAAGGGAAAATAAAACAACAATCGTTTCACGCTGAAAAATAACACCACCTTTCTTTATATTTGTACAAAGATACGTTGCGACAGCTTGTGCGACACGATCGTCATTCATTTTCTTTTTTATGATATCGTGACAAAGATATTATTACTTACCGAAGAATCGCATATTAATTCGGTTCACTACAACGTAATTGAATAATCTCGACTCATTTGCAGTAAAAGGTCAATAATGGCAGAGGACAATTAACTCTAGGAAGGTCCCGGTAACACATACTATGTGGGGGATGACATATAATTACTTGGGGGTTGACATATAATTGGGGGATGACATATAAACAATATTGTGATGCAAAATCCATACCATACGAACATTATATTGGGCGCGGTCATGAGCGGTCATTTTGATCGATACCAAATTAATATATTTCGCTTTGAACTAGAAATTTTTTTCATAAAATAAGTAAAATGTAAACTACATTAGAAATAAGTTCAATAAATAAGTAAAATAGTTTGAAATAAAAATTCTGGTGTAAAATATTTTTATAAAATCCGAATAAAATTTTAGGTCGTTCTAGTGTTAAATAACAATGACTAAATTTTACCATAATTTGAAAAAAGAAAAAGAAAACAATTGAAATCCAATTGAAGTTGGGGAACGAAAACATACATCTGCAAAATATCATCTATGAAATAAAGCCACTTGCTATAATGAATCCGACCTCATGATTCAAATTTCATCTTTTGGCACAACAACAACAACAACAAAAAAAAAAAGATATAATAAAATAAATCGCGGATATGAACAGCATGTATATAAAATTGTCTTAATGCTGCGGTAACATCCTTTTTTACAATGTGTAAAAGTCAAGGAAAAGACTTTTATTTTCAATGCAAACAAAGAAACGTAAAAACCTGAGAGGTTATGGAGCATAAGTAAGTCTTTATGTCTATATGCCAAAGTGGGGTCTTCCACAATGATGTACCACAGGTAGATTGCTCTTCCTTCTTATCCCTCGGCGTGGGCCGAAATAGATCAACGACCAGCAAGTCGCGGACAAAAGGGTCGTCTGCAAATAGCTTCGGTCACTGGGTCACTCTCTCTCTCTCTGCCTTTCTCTTTCTAACTTTTTTTTTTTTCTCCTTGAAGTATTTTATTGAAGGTTCGCGATTATCATTTTTATACTGCATAAAGATGTGATAAAAAGTGAGAGTCATCTTTCCTTATCTCTTTTGTAAACAGTAGAAATTTTGTAAGCAACGGGATGTAATTCCATATACCTTTATGAGATATTAAAGTACATGGTATCTAATACTCACATAATCTCATTTCTATTCTTCATCAAGCATTAGGCAACTTTAGCCTGTTGTACTACTAATGAAAATCCCTGCAAAAGTGCTTGAATTTTTTTTTTTTAACCAATCGTTTCATTTTTTTCATTTTTTTTTTTTAAATTCATAATTGCGTGTACGTAACAGTTGAATGATCTATTGCGTTTATTTCAATAAATATCCCACACACTCTCCTTTTGTCTTTCTTCGTGCGTTTATTTTTTTTTTTTTTTCCCTGAAATTTCTTTTTCTCCTTGAAGTGTTTTATCTAAGGTTCGCTATTATCATTTTTATATTGTATAAAGAAACGATAAAAGGTGTGGATCATCTTTCCTTTTGTAAAGCATAGAAAATTTGCAACCAATCGGGTGTAATTCTATATCCTTTGATAAGGTAGGATGATGTTAACTTACAAATGTATCTCATTTGCATTTTTTCACTAGTTTTACGCAACATGCTGTTCTACTAGTAATAAAAAATTCTGAATAAGCATTTTTAATTAAAAAAATATTTATTTTATTTAATTATTTAAATAAGCATTTTTAATTAAAAAAAATATTTATTTAATTTAATTATTTAAACCAGTTTTTTTTTCATTAAATTTATTATTGAACATTATTTTTTTTTTATTCCTATAGATATCAGATAATTTCTTAGAGTACTGTAAGACGTATAGTTTTATTATTATTATTATTATTATTATTATTATTATTATTATTATTATTATTTTCAGATTTATACAGGTGGATTAGGTGCTTGGCGTCTAACACAGATAGCTATTTTGTTTTATTACTTAACAGAAGTTCATCATTATTGTTTATCCGTATTTTGGAATTTATCAGTGATTTTGTTTTATGATTTCATGTTTTAAATCATTAATTTTGCCTGTATACTTAACTAGTAATTTGGTACAGCTGTCAATATTTTACTTTGTTCTAAAAAAATCAACAATTAAGATGATGGAAAATGCTTTCAGAGATCGTTTAGAAAAATGTACACCTAGTCGCTTGTTAAAAAAAACTGTTTAAGGGAAATATAGCGTGCGCGATAAGGGAATGAAGTAAGAAATTTGAACTAATGTTTCATCAGTAATACCTTCTCTCAATACAGTAAGGCGAAATATATTACGCCAATCTAACTGAACATTTATATTTATTTTCAAGCAAAGTATGTTACATTCTAATCAAAATATATAACAAAAATGTAATATATAACAACAATTTATTGTTTAACCAAAAAACGTTAGTTCGGTAATTTTTACAAAACATTTAAGTTATGTAACAGTATGTAAATTAAAAATGTTATAAATAAAAAGGTTCTGAATCTATTATTTTATTCATTTCTAGTAATATCTTTTAATAAATAAATAAATAAATAAAAATGAATAGCAAAAAATGTGCATTTAAAAAAAGAAAAGAAAAGAAAAGCCAAATATTTCTTCAATACTTATTATGGGAGAGAAACAAAACTGAAAGTAGGTATTGTATGTTCTATGAAGTATTTTTAACCTCCACACACCATTTTGTGGTAAAACATTCATTCAGTTTTTAAGAAAATATACCAAAGTAACATTTCTCAAGAAAACAATGTATCTTTTTGAATCGCTATTATACACTTTAACTACATTGCTAAAGGATATAATTAGCTGGAAAATAAATATAAATGCATAAATGACAAAATATAATCTGCTTATGATTCATTTTGCCTTTGGCTTTAAAAGTCTCTCCCAAAACTCTTGTGAAGTTTATGAGCTCTGCAAATAATTTACATATGGAAAATAGCTGTCACTGCTAACGCAATCAAAGCATCAAGCACAGTTCATAAGAATATTTCATGGTTTAATATACTTGTTACCCATAAAATATTTTGTGGAATCTACATGATTATCTTTATTAGACTTTCTAGTATTGAAAAATATGTAATATCATCATTGTATTCCAAAATGAGAATAAAAATTATTTCGGAACAATAATTGTTTTCAGAAGGAGCCTTCAAGAGTCACTTATGCAACATAGTAAAATTTATTTGAATAAAAAAAAAATTAAATATAATGCCATCAAACTTACTTAAAATAATAATAGCTTTTAGAGACTAATCCCTGCAAAATATTTTATTTTAAAAGGATAACCTACAGCAAACATTTCAGCTTTTGTAAAAAGATAGACAAATTCACGAACAGACGTACTCACTGAAAACCATGCTAGGGACAAAAAAGTTTGCAACTACAAATATTGAAAAATGTTTAAAACAAATAATTCTTACATTCTTACAGAACTGTTCGGAATCCATTTCATATAAAACTTTTTTTTTTTCAAATTATATTAGAGGAAAAGGCATCTTCGTGGAAAAAGAAGGCGGATGTCTTATATTAAGTAAACAGAATTGAATTATTTTTAAAAACGCTTTTCAGAACTTCAATTAGACCGTACATTTCGTATGTTCGTTTACCGTTTCTTCTTCATCGGAAATGAAAACCAATTTTATAAAACCATCTTATATTTTTAAAATTGTAGAAAAATCATTTTCATTTCTTTAAAAAAAGAAATAAAAATAAAAGCCTCCCAATTTGCATGCTAAATGCTTTTTAATCAAAGACAAATGTCAACAGTTTTCTATAAAACCCATTACAAGTTTCATAACCTCTTGAAAAGAATAAGGTAGTGTTTTATGTTTTATCTAATCTCCAACAATCAAGGAAGAAGCATTCGAAGCAACAGTAATATAACTTTAATTGCATGAGTCACCCCCCCCCCTCTCCCCTCCCTGTATGATAGCATTCCCTGAAGACACATCTGTGGAAGCTGCGGAAGCTGAAACTGCCTCTTCTGCATTTCATCCTAAATCACTGGCGATTTATGAATCCGATTTTCCCTGTCGACTCAACGACGTCTTTACAGGATCTTAAAGCATCGTAAATTCCATTCCGTACTTTATATTACTCCCATGATTTCACTTAAAGACTTTTAATTTAATACGGCCGTTTCTCTGGCTTTTTTTGCTTTTCCTTTTCATTGTTAGTCTAGATTACAGTTGTCGGGTAACCCGATTTTACCCGAACCCGCTTCGACCCGAGGTTCGGCTTGGATCAGGTTGATTCTATTTTTTTTTTTTTTTTTTTTTTTGCGGGATGACCCGATTTTTTCTAAAGAAAGCCCTGAATATTTTTCAAATGAAAGAAACTATTTGAATATTAATGCGTGTATATGCGTTCCTTTTTATACAAAGAAGATAAAATTGATATTAGAGATATAATTGTAGACTATTTTTCGGTAAATGTATTAAAATATGGATTTTTTAGGTTCAGGACAGATTTCGGGTTGGCTTTAAGCAGAGATTTCGGGTTGGGCAGGACGACCCGTGATACACGGCCTGGACCCTTGCAGTACTCTAACCTGAATAGTCTTTTCGGTAAGGGGTTTTTTCCCCTTTTTTTTTCTTTTTTAATAAGCACTGAACTTAAAAACTGAATTCTTTATAGAACAGCAGCCCAATTATATCGAGCCTCATTCAGATATTTCGCTTATCCAGATATATCGCTCGTTCCCCGTGTCTCCCAAAAAAATTTCGAATTACGGATTCCTGAAAATTAACAAAAACAATGTGTTTATATCTTTGATAATCCATCGAACTTTGAACCGTTTTCTGATGCCGAAATTATTTCAGATGTGAGATTGAATGAATTTATTAATGATGCATGCAATGATGATAAAAATTAAGAACATTCACGCCATGTTGTTATAATAAAAGATGTTGAAGAAACACTACACACCATAATAACAATTAAAGTAATATCATAACACATAACTCAATTGCAACAAGTTAAATTACGATAATTACTTTCAAGTGGATACTAAGCTTTGAGTAATAAGATAGCAAATCCATTTGAATTTTTCTTTCACCCAAAATTTTCACCCAAAAATTACTTTTCTGGATTTTTAAAAGCAAATACCAGACAGTCATAATTAAAATAGAGATGTTTAGATTAATGAACTCTACTGTAAAAAAAGTACACTAAGTTAAAGGCAACAAAATTTGGGGTAACTATTATTTACACCATGAAAATTGATTTTACAAGGAAATAAATATAATTTTCAGATTTTCGCCCCCGGAGTAAAAACTTATAACTGGAAAATATAGTAATTAAAGATTCCATAAAATGTAAGACAATCACGTGAAAAGTTCCCTTTTCAATTCCTATCGCCATAAAACAGGCCTAGAAACTGAAATATGATAAAACGTTTCTTTCTTTCTTTCTTTTTTAAAAAAAAATTATATGCCTATTTTACCACCCCAAATTGGTCTAAAGTGCCACTTTTGCTTCCACGCGGCGAAAATCCGAGCTAAGCTTTTTCTATTATTATATTTTTTTGAAAATTTCAGTTAAAAATATTAGTATGTGCAAAAAGTATCTTGCTGCAATTTTTAAAACAAGCACATTTTGGGAAAAAATCTTTTAAAGTATTCATTTAATAATTGCTTATAGAGAACACCTGGTATGTCATAAGTAACGTAATTATAAAATATATAATATGCATTGTTTTTAATACTCAGAAAATATTGCACTTTCAATAATTTTATTTTCAAAAATTGTATCTTTTGAAGATTTGACAATTCTACGGCCTCACTACCGTAAAGCTTAGTAGTTCCAAATAAACAACAATTATCTATTTTTTTCTTCATATTCTAATCAGTGTAATTGTTAAATATTGAATAGAAAGCTTTTAAATATTGAATGTTTTTCCTTATTCCGCTTTTATGCGTCTGCATTATTACTTGTTAGTTTTCCGACGTTAATTAAAACAAATCATTGTTTGAGAAAACTTCTTTTAAAGTATTCATTTAATCATTGCTTATAGAGAACACCTGGTATGTCATAAGTAACGTAATTATAAAAAAAAAAATTATGCATTGTTTTTAATGCTCAGAAAATATTACTCTTTCAATAATTTAATTTTCAAAAAATTGAATCTTAAGATTTGACAATTCTACGGCCTCTAATACTACCTTAAAGCTTAGTAGCTCCAAATAAACAACAATTATCTATATTTTTCTTCATATTCTATTCATTGTAATTGTTAAATATAGAATAGAAAGCTTTTAAATATTGAATGTTTTTCCTTATTCCGCTTTTATGAGTCTCCAATATTACTGCTAGTTTTCCGACGTTAATTAAAACAAATCATTGTTTTTGAGAAAAATTCTTTTAAAGTATTCATTTAATCATTGCTTATAGAGAACACCTGGTATGTCATAAGTACACTCTAAAAAAAATCCGTGAAAATACAAGAGATTTTCCGTGAAAATACAAGAGATTTTCCGTGAAATTTCACGGAGAAGTTTCATTTTTCCAAAACAACAGTATAATTTCCGTAAATGACATTAGTTCCGTAAAGAAGATTTCAAATCCTTAAATATGCAGAAAGTTTTCCGTAAATTTAATGGATTTTGTCCGTATTTCTTTCAAAACAGTACAATGTCCGTATTTCTTCCAAAACAGTGCAATTTCCGTAAATAACTATTAGAAGTTTGCGTACAGAAATCGCCTTGTTTGAAATGGGAATTAAAATTGTTGTATTTACTAGAGTTCTTCAAAGATCCAGGCCTGACCCGGCTTGACATGCTGGCCTATTCTAACCGGGGCCGTGTCTGGACAGTAATTTTTTGTGAAAATAATAGCAATATTTATGTTTTTTTTTTAATGAAATAGTTAGAAATTGATTTTGTTTTTATAATTTTTATAATTTTTTTTTATCTGTTTTTTTTTTTTTTTTTTTTTTTTTTTTTTTTTTTATTGATAGTGCTTAAATTAGAACTTTTTTTTTTCACTAATTTTTTAAAATTTTATTTTAACTTTTCTAACGTGAGGCAATATTGGGTTATTTAAAGGTTTCATAACACAATATCTCTGCAAGTTATCGCTACGTAAATTGTATTAAACTAAACTGATTTGGCTTATAAATTTATGAATTAAACTAAAATTTATTATTCTATAAATTATAATTTTACAGCGTTAATTTTTTTTTCCCTTAAATTATAAAAATAGTTAATATTTTTCTTTACTTTTATAAAAATGAAGTTTATAATTTTATTAACTTTATAATTTATTTCTTTAGCTTTAATTATTTTATTTATTTATTATATTATTTATTATTATTTTATTTATTTTTAATTATTTATTTATTTTATAAATTAAACTAAATTAATTTAAACTAAATCAAAAGCAAGTCCAAATTTAAATCTTACCTATCACAAGATCATTAATTTTGAAATTGTCTTTAAGAATCAATTTTTTGTTTTAATATTATTAAAAATATTTAGTTTGCAGAACCGTACACAAAAGTTCTCAGCATAGCTCAAATATAATAATTTAATTTATTATAATTTTTTTTATTTACGTATGTTTTTTAAAATAAGAGATAACGAGAAGTTATTTTAATAGCATGTAATAAATACGTCTCCTTCAGGTAATTATTATTTTTAATGGAATTGATAAATAGATCATCAGACAAATAATTAAAAAAAGTATATGTTCAAAAAAAGAAAATGTTGTACCATTACAAAAGGATGCAATCATACAATGACTCTTAATACAATGTTTTACGCATATGATACATAATAAGTTAAAATTTATCTGTTATAAAGCATCAAATAATAAACAAAATACTGAAAAATATGAAAAGAAAATATTGAAAAATATGAATAGAAAATATTAAAAACTTTGGAACTGAAAGAAATCCATGGAACCTTCAAATTTTTGCATCATAAAAAGTGGCTGCAATAAGTAGCAACTCTTGAATAAGTCGAACATCTAATCATGGCGTAGGGGTTGGGACCTCCGGTTCAGTAAGAGAAAGATTGCGGGTTCGATTCATATGGAGGGAAGGGTTGGTTATTTACACAAAACTCACTCAGAAATGAGAAAAAAAAATCAGTACATCTGTATAAAGTTGTTCTTGTGAAGAGACATTTTTTTTTTTTGTCCTATAATGTTTATTTTAACATTATAAAAATTTCTAAAAAATACGGAAGATATCTGTTATAAAACGGAAATTTAAAAACGGATATTTCAGAAATCACGGAAAATTTCATGGAATTTACGGATTTTTTTTTCCGTTAAAAAACGGAAATAGTACTGGCGTCTCGATTGCCAGTACAATTTCCGTTTTTTTCAGGAATTTTTTTTTACAGTGTAATGCAATTATAGAATTTTTTATGCATTGTTTTTAATGCTCAGAAAATATTGCTCTTTCAATTATTTTATTTTAAAAAATTGAATCTTTTGAAGATTTGACAATTCTACGGCCTCTCCTAACTTAGAGCTTAGTAAATAAAAATAAACAACAATTTTCTATATCTTTCTTCGTATTCTATTTATTGCAATTGTTAAATTTAAGATAGGAAGCTTTTAAATATTGTATGTTTTTCCTCATTCCGTTTTTATGAGTCTTCATTATTACTGCTGGTTTTCCGAAGTTAATTAAAAGAAATCGTGTTTTGAAAACAAAACTTTGGCGAAACTGTTTGAAGATATCTACAAATCAATCTTTTTATCGTGTTCTTCATAATATATATATATATATATATATATATATATACATAACCAGCGCTTGACAAATGCGGTCGCTAGGTCGCCACTAGCGACCAACTTTTTTATCTGGCGACTAAATTTTTTAATCTGCCTTTTTTTGTTATTTATTTATTTATTTATTTATTTTATAAAAATTTAACTAAAAAATGAGCACAAACAACATTTTATGTCTCCAACCCATCCTCTCGTGCGGCAGCAAGCGCCCCCTCTTCTCTCATACTTTTAATAGAAAAGCCAAGTTTAAAAAGCATTTTCCATTTCATGAACATAAAACGCCATTCTTTTCCGCTCTAGTCGGCTAGCATGTCACGTAATTAGAATGTGGGGAGAGAAGGAAAGTTTCAATAAGAAATACTGTCAATCCAACCTATGTGGCATCTATAAATTTGATGCAATGATAAAAAAAGTGCTTACGCTTTTTTGTAACTTTCAAATCAGATTTTTGTGTTCAGAATTAAAACTGATTAATCTATCGCAATCATTTTAAAGAATACATATAAGTGATTATAAGTAATTCATTCAAAGTAAATCTGTAAAACTTAGTTAAAATTTAAAGAATAATTAATTTTAATAAAAATAATATGCATTTTTTAAAGATTTTTTCCCATTTAAAATGCTTGGCGCCTAGCGCTTGTCTGCACCACACACGTTGGTCAATAGTTTGGCGTCACTCTGTTTTGGAGACTAGTGTCTGGTACTGAGTTGTTACTCAAGAATATTTTATAATTACATTGCTTGGATTATTATCTGCAGTAAATAGAAATTTAAAAAAAATCATTGTTTGCATTTCAGAAGGATAACATATATTTTTTCTTTATTATTTATTCTTAAATTCTTATTGTAGATCGTTGGATCAAAATAAACCTCAGCCGACTGCTGATTCCGATTATGTAATGCCAGCGTGGGAAAATATTTTTTTTCTTTTCTTTTTAGCAATGCATATTACGTAATAACTCTCGAGTTATTTTGCGAACGTCATAATGTTTAATTAAATTTTTTGTAAAAAGTTCCATTATAGATGCTGTAAAGTTACGAAATATTAAGAAATATACTTCAAATTATATTCAAACAAAAAAAAATTATACTTTTATTTTTAATTTGGCAAAACTAAGAGAGTTTATTAAATGCAAATTTTGAAATAATAAAATCAGAATTATTTGACTGAATTCGATAAGCTAAATAGGCAAAAAATCGTTTTCCAGCTTCACTATTTTATCTATGTCCTTTCATCAAATATAGATTTTGTAGCACTCAACTATTCGGACATTTGAAGCATTCGGCAATCAGCATTTCCGGAACATGTCGGTTAATTCAGAGTTTATTTTTATAAAACGCTTCCTTTCCCCCCCCCCCCCCCCTCCCAAGAGAGATATAATTTTGATAAATTTGCTTACCAAACTTAGTTTTATTATCTTTTTTAAAACACGTACCTGTTTGAACAATATCCATAAATATTTAGAGAAAAAAACAATGAATAGAATTTAAAACAAAGAAGATAATATATACTGGAGAGGAATGAAAAGAAAATTTAAAAAAAAAAACTGAACGATGAAACACAAATCTTTAATGAAATGTATCCAAAATTAACAATTAAAGAAAAAAGTTAAATTTTGAAATAGATGAAAATGAAATTATTGTGGAACCATGGCAGAATTGTCAAGCCCAATATGTATACATAAACAAATATTTATACACTGCATAAAATAATTGTTGATTTTACATTATAATACTGGCATCCCAGCTGCTAGTATTATACCGTAAAATTAACAGTATTAAACAGTAAAATAAGCAGTAATACGCTGCCGGGCATGCGCGGTAGCGTATTACTGCTTATTTTACTGTTTAATACTGTTAATTTTACGGTATACTACTAGCAGCTGGGATGCCAGTATTATACTGTAAAATCAACAATTATTTTTTGCAGTGTACAGTACATAAAGCTAACAGCAAAATGTGATACAACAACAAAATATGACAAAATCTCATCATTTTAATTATTCTTCTACTCTTCGAGAATGAAAGGGATAATGGATGTAACGAAAATGAAAATTCTTTTTCATTTAAAGGTTTCCTTTTCATTTTGCTATTTTGTTTGATCGACCCTTGAGTTGTTTTTTCTGTACACATTTCGTTTTCTTTTCGCATTTGTCACTTCTTCCTTTCTCTTTTGCCGGATCGATGAGTTACTTCCCGGTAGATTTGTCACATTTTGAAAGCAGCGTCTTTTGGTTTGACAGCAAAAATGGTCATTGAAATAACCACCGCCATGTGGAGTAATTTGATAACCTGATTCATTAAAATTATTAACATCTGAAAGTTCTACTTATTTTAGTTACATGTTAGGTTCTAATTCATAATGCTGCTATGGCTGTTATTAAAAAAAAACACTATAAATTTAAAATACTACCAATAAATAGTGTATAATATTTCTGGTAATAATGTTTAAGAGGCTACTTCACTCAGGCGAAAACACCCATTCGCTAATGTTAATCCTATGGGGGAAATAATTTACGATATCGAATTCGCATTTCAATATTTTTAAATAATTTTTTTTTTCATTGGATAACTGAGGTCAAAACCTATGCACGCTCCTTTCTGCTTTTTTTTATTACAAGTTTTTTTTTTTTTTTTTTTTTTTATTAAGATACTTTCACTTTCTGAACCGGTTTCGAAAGTGAAAGTATATTAAAAAAAAAAAAAAAAACTGCAACTAAAATCGAAAAAGTACAACGGAGCGTGCATAGAGATTGACTTCAGTTATCCAATTAAAAAAAAAAAATCATTGAAAAATATTGAAATGAGAACGCGATATCGTAAATTATTTCCCCCGTAGGATTAACATTAGCGAGGGTGTTTTCGCCTGAGTGAAGTAGCCTTTTAATGGTATTTTTTAATATTTCTGGTCACCGTTTCTCAATACCTGATTTTGAAATCAGTCTCATATATATATATATATATATATATATATATATATATATATATATATATATATATATATATATATATATATATATATATATATATATAGGATTCTGTATAATTATTGTGAGTAATATATTTTATCTACACTTTACGCGTTCATATTTCCAATTTTATTATTTCAAAACTGTTATCTCGTGGTAATTTAGTGAGGTGTTAATTACAGTTTTTTGGATAATCGATGTGAGTGAAATATATTGTATTTTCTTAATGGTTTTTTATTTCCTATTTAAATATTTCCAAATTTTAATATTTCCAATTGTTGTCTGGTAATAATTCAGTGTACCTGGATGATTCTACTGATCTTAGCATTATGCCAGTAGAATTATGAAACACTGAATTATTATTTAAAACACATGTGGGTGCATCCAGGCTGATGAGTACATGTGCATGTGTTTTTCCATGTCCAATTCATATTTAATTCTCATGTGGTCCAATTTTCCATTGTGTATGGTTCATATTTAATTTGTTAATCCATTTGTGTTTACTTAATTGCAACTCCAATTTATAATTTTTTTTTTTCCCCTTTCTCTCTATTTCTTTTTTCAATATTCTTTTGGTATGAGTAAAATTTGGCCAATTACCATTGAAGCATCAGCTATGGTAATATTATGTTTGCACATGTTAATTATTAGCTATGTGGTATTCTGTATACACAGTATCATTGATTATCTCTTTGGAGATTTAAGTAGAATAGAACTTGATATGTTTTTTGAAATTCATAGATATTATAATTATTTAACATTCTATAAAATTATGCTGCATTGCGCAAATTGGTATGGAATGGTTTTTACATATTCTTTTCAATATTCTTTTCAACAATTAGCTAGTTAAAATATTGATTTTTATATGATACCATAATTTAGCCTAATTGGCTCACAAATCACTTTGATTAACTTCTGTTTGAAATACATAGTTATTATAGCTGCATTGCGCTTTTAATGGTGTATTTAATAATAATTTAATAATAATAATATTTTAGTATTACTATTATTTCCTGGTATCATTTGTTTATCTATTGAATTTTCAAGGGCATCTTTATAAAATCTTATTCAGGTTCTAATGATTTTTTTTTTTTTTTTTTTTTTTTACCAACATTAATTTTGTACTGACTTATGACTGCTAGGGGTTTTTATATTGTTGTCTTTTGATGTTAGTTTGCTTAATGGGACTTTATGTATATATGTAAATAGTTTTATTATATAGCTTTATTATATTTAATCAAGTATTAAACAGTCAATCTTAATATTTTTTTTTATTTTATTTTTTTTTATTTTATTTTATTTTTTTTTTTTATTTTTTTTTATTTTTTTTTTATGGATATTCAAGTAATATTAAGATTGATTCATAACAATTTTTTTTTTTTTAAATATGTTATAGATATATTTAATATGTATTTCTTGCAATTTTTATTGCTATCAAACAAATATGGCAGTTATTAGTAAAATGTTAGATACTGGCAATTTAGGCCTTGGTGGATCCAGGACTAATGCTCGGTACAGGAAGATTATTAGGGATCTTCCTTGATCGTTATCAGATAACCTATTCTATTGTCCCAAGCCTGTACTATGTTTTCGAGAGTGTGAATCTAAGCGTTGTCTTACATGTCCATTAGCTGATAAGTCACAGTTTTCAAATAATAACAATCTTAATTTGGTAAAATTTTGCAAAGCATACAATGTAATCTATTCATTGAAATGCAATTCGTGTAACATGGAATATATTGGACAGTCTTGTCAAAAATTACATAAGCGGCTAAATTTACATCGTTCTCATATTGATAAATATAAAAATTCTAAATTTCAAACAACTCATAATATTGAATATACTCATTTCAAAAATCATGATTTTAAAAATATTACTATTAAAATACTTAAAATACAAAAAAATTTTACTGAACGACTTTTTCTAGAATCTAAATATATAAGACATTTTAATACTACATATCCTTATGGATTAAATCAATTAGTATACAAAAAATCACATCCTGTATTTTCAGATTTAACTAAATATGAAAATTATAAAAATCTTTATTCCGGATTAAATTTTTCAAACTTAAAAAAAACTTCTAGATCTGGTAGAGGTAAACATAATAACAAAAAATTCACTGATGATATTGTGATTCAACAGGAGCTTGATAATCTTGAGGCACAATTTTGTAATGATTATTGTTGGCTTGCTATAAAAAAACATGTTTTTAGTATAAAAAAGAAATATATAAACCAATATTTCAAGGTATTTAAAAAGAATCAATATTCTCCACATTTTTGTGATATCTTTTATGATATTCTACATTATAGAGCAAACCTATTAAATACAAGTCTTTCTAATAAACCTAAATATAAAACTAATAATACACAATTAATTATAAATTTTTCCAATCATGTATTTAATAATATAAATTTACACAATATAATAAACAACATTAATAATAATTTTCCAATAAAAAATTTTACCATTCACAAGACATATAAATATAATCGCACACTTGGACGTAAAATTTTTAATTACAATTCTTTTGCAAAAAATTTGGTCTCTTCAAAGAATTACCCATGTTATTGTAATGACCCAAAATATCAAAAGTATATAAATACAACACATGGTCATATCATTACTGGTGATCTTAATATTGTAGAACAACCTATTTTACAAAACTTAATGCATAATGGCACAAAATTTCGTCTTCCATATAAGTGTAATATCAAATCCATAATATTGCAGTTTATTCAAGATATTGATTTGTTTATATATAAAATTGCTGTTGATTACAATAAACCAATCGAATATTTCAGTGAATGGAGATTTTCTGTAATTGATAAATTAAAAAATGAAATTATAAAAAATTGTCATCATATTACACATGCAGCTTTTAAAAACATAAATAAACATATATCAGAATTACAAAACAAATTTATAATTACTTATGTAGATAAATCTCCAAATAATTATGCTATCATTTGTAAAGAATACTATAAAGTGTTAATTCACAATGCAATCAACACAAGTAATATTTTTAATAAAACTAAATTAAATATTGAAATAAATAACAGAAAATTATTAAATTATCACAAATTACTAAAAATCAAATGTAATAATTTTAATTATCCTTATCTTGTTATAATTCCAAAATTTCATAAAAATCCTATTAAATTTCGCACTGTTACCATCGGTTGTAACACATATAATAAAAATGCAAGCAATTTACTACTTAATATTTTAAAGCAGATATATGATATAACGCTAAAACATAATAACCAACATTGCCTAAAAAATAGTTTTCAACTCATTAATAAAATACATAATATCAATCCGGTAAAATTCATAAAAACATTGGATTTTAATGATTTATTTAATAACATTGATATAAAAGACTTACATAAAACAATGTGTATATTATTTAAAGAATTTAAATCTCAATTAAAATTAAAAGAACATATTTCAGTAAATTTTTTTAAAACTTTACTAAATTTTACATTGCATAATAATTACATTATATATGACAATATTATCTATAAACAATGCCAGGGAATTCCGCAGGGCGGAACCGCATCTAGTATTCTCTCTGACCTTTACTTATATTATTATGAAAGAAATATAAGTCCGAACAATGATTATGTATTTTATCGCTATATTGATGACATTATCATATTTTATTTCAATGAAAAAAATTGCACATCACCACTCAATTTTTATCCTACTCAGCTTAAATTAAGCGAAAATGATTTAATTAATAATAATATAAACTTTCTTGACTTAAAAATTAATATTACTAATAATTATAAATTAATTTTTGATATTTATGATAAGAGATTTGATTTCCCATTTAAAGTAAATATTTTTACCAATTATGCTTCATGTTTACATAAATCTGTTTATAAAAATATAATTATCAATTATCTACATCGTATAAAATACTTATGCTCAGATATAAATAAAAACAAAAATATTAGATATATTCGAGATCAAGCAAAAATATATGGATATCCTATTTTTATGATAAATTCAATCATCAACTCTTTTAAATAACATTTATTATATAATTTAAATATAAACATGGTATGTAATAAATTATTGTTTTAGTGTGCGATAACATATAACAAAAGATATAGAAAATAATAATTATATCATACATTATTACAATTATAACATATTAGGAAATTTAATATTTAATATTTGTTTGAACATTATATACACTTTATGTAGAAAATTACAAATATAACATACATAATTACAATTATAACATATTAGGAAATTTAATATTCGATTGAACATTATTTATACTTTGTATAGTTGTGATTGTGCGTTGCCGATCACCTCTGTTTAAGGTATTATTGATGTGCAGTTTTCATACATTTATAAATTAACTTATACAATAACAAATTAAATTATACAATGATAACATTGGTGATTATAACTCATATATATATATCTATTTGCAATATATATAAAAATAAATATATATAGTTTTTATTTTTGTCTATGAATAATTAAAATTAACAAGTATTTTAATTACTGCATTGCATTAATTTGATTGAAAAACAGTAGTAATACTATTAATTATCAACATTATAAATTTTGAGATATTTTGAATTGTTTATGAATTATTTAATTAGATATTTAAATTAATCTATAAATATAAAATATATTTACAATGTAGTATAAATTAAACATTAATTATTTAAAAACAAGTCTAATATATATTTAAGTAGTAGTAAAAATAAAACATTAATTATTTAATAAATGTCTATAATATCAGTGGATTAACACAGCTGGCAGCAAAAATAATTTGAATTAAAATAATATCTCTTTTACATAATATATTCTTGTAAAGAATATCTGAAATGCTGTGCAAGTTGAATTAATTCTGTGTAGATTTATTCATATAGTAGTATTATATTTTATTTGAATTTTAAGTAAAACTACAAGTTAGTATTGTTTTTTAAAGTTTATTTATATAAATAAATCTAATGAAGGGAGTATGTAACTAATAAAGTGGATATTTAACTAAATATTAATTATGAACTATTATAATACCAATAGATGGCGACACTTTACCTTTCAGGTAGTTGTAGATAATATTGTTAATATTATATTTAATTTAACTATAGAGGGAGCTATTGATTGTATATTAATTTTACTTTCAGGAATTAAAATTGGATGGAGTAATATATATTCACGGATATAAATTTGTTATAAGTGTATTAAAACCAGAATTATTTTGAGTGTTTTTGAATCATTTTGTGATTGGGTGTCATTTATGGGGTTGTGTTTTAAAAAAAGTGTGCTCTCAACTTGTCTTACAAATCATTTCTCTCAACTCGACTTAGTTAACATGTATGATGCATTGCCATGTGGATGTGAATATTATGTAGACGTTGTGACATTTTAAGGATTCTGTATAATTATTGTGAGTAATATATTTTATCTACACTTTACGCGTTCATATTTCCAATTTTATTATTTCAAAACTGTTATCTCGTGGTAATTTAGTGAGGTGTTAATTACAGTTTTTTGGATAATCGATGTGAGTGAAATATATTGTATTTTCTTAATGGTTTTTTATTTCCTATTTAAATATTTCCAAATTTTAATATTTCCAATTGTTGTCTGGTAATAATTCAGTGTACCTGGATGATTCTACTGATCTTAGCATTATGCCAGTAGAATTATGAAACACTGAATTATTATTTAAAACACATGTGGGTGCATCCAGGCTGATGAGTACATGTGCATGTGTTTTTCCATGTCCAATTCATATTTAATTCTCATGTGGTCCAATTTTCCATTGTGTATGGTTCATATTTAATTTGTTAATCCATTTGTGTTTACTTAATTGCAACTCCAATTTATAATTTTTTTTTTCCCCTTTCTCTCTATTTCTTTTTTCAATATTCTTTTGGTATGAGTAAAATTTGGCCAATTACCATTGAAGCATCAGCTATGGTAATATTATGTTTGCACATGTTAATTATTAGCTATGTGGTATTCTGTATACACAGTATCATTGATTATCTCTTTGGAGATTTAAGTAGAATAGAACTTGATATGTTTTTTGAAATTCATAGATATTATAATTATATATATATATATATATATATGCAATGCACACAGATAATACAAGCTCGGATACAAGTATCGGATAACTCGAAAATTTTAAAATCCCCTGAGAATCGCAACATTTTTCCTTGTTTTTTAACCCATGGAATACTGCAGAACCTGAATATCGCATATAACGCAGTATTGCATCAAAAATGTATTTAAAAAAAATCATTGGAAATGTATCTGCAAATATATCGGGAAATTAGTTGTATCCGGCATGTAACGAATCCTAATAAATAATTTGAACTGGATGTTTATTTTGGTAAAATCTAAAATGTAATAGTACCAGAAGAGAAAATTACAAAATTTCATGTTAATTATCCTTGCAATTTTTTTTCAGAATGAAAGGAATAATGGCTAAACTAAAAACAAAAGGTACCTTTAATTTCTACACTTCACTTTTATTTTACCACTAGAAGATAGCAGCCCGCCAGAATGGCGTGTTTGAATTTTTAAAAGAATGATATAGCATTGCATTATAAATAGAATTATGAAGTAATAAATTTAATCTTATCTGATTAATAGGATCACGTGGGGTAAAATAGTTATAAAAACAGCCCATTCTTTCAAGCATTCTTTTTTTATATTTATAAGAAATTGGAGGTTATAGATTTTTTAAATGCCTGTGTGCAGAGGAATGTAATAAAATATTTAATATCGATAACGTTGCTGCGTATGATTACACTTTACCGACAACATATGGTGCCACATGGAAGCACCTTCACTTGCTTTAAACTGGCATTTTAACAGAAAGTTGCATGGAGTTCGTTTAATTATTGCATCCATGGTCTATATTTTACTGAATCTCAAAGGAATGATTCACATATTGTTTACTATCGTTATCACTGATGGCTGGATGAAACGATTTTCAACTCAAGATATATCGAAAGACATGTATATTTCGATGTAGCTCATCACTCAAGATGTTTTTGTTTTTTTCACAATCTTTCTAAAAAGGTCAATCTTATGCAGCTTTATTGAAAAAATTAAATCTCTGAAAATAAAAATAAAATGGCTGATTTTAATGAATCGGGATCCGAATGAGCTCACTCCGGAAGTTTCATACGCATAAGCTCTATTATATATATTATTCTGTTTTTGATTGACCCTTGTGTTGTTTCTATTGCACTCATTCGTTTACTTTACGCATTTGAGCGGAGATAGCTATTTGAGTCACTTCTTCCTTTCGCTTTTACGAGGATCGATGAGTTACTTCCCGGTAGATTTGTCACATTTTGAAAGCAACGTCTTTTGTTTTGACAGTAAAAATAATCATTGAAATAATCACCGCCATGTTTAGTAATTTGATAGCCTGATTCCTTAAAATTAACGTCTTTAAATCGCTGTGATTTTACATGCATCCTTGTTTGTAATTCATCATATTGGAACAATTGTTATTCGCAATCATACAACAGAATTCGAAATTTAAAATGCGAGGAATGAATAATGGATTAAAAGAATGTTTCCGGTTACCGTTATCGTAAATTTTGATTCGTCATTGCACGTAGATTTACATAAATTACCTTTAAAAAGTTGACTAATTTTATCCAATTTCTCAGCTGAAAAAAATAATTTTTCGAAGCAGTTTTCACATTATGCTTTCTTAATTGTGGAAAAAGCCTTATATAATCCAGGCAATAGGGGATTTTACCTGACAAAATTAATGGTAGTTCTGGAAATCGACTTACTTTATGTTTTTTGGGTCGCTGAATCCGAATTTGTAACTTCCCACCAAAATTTTCTTCGGCAACCCCCCAAATTTTCAGTTTCTTTTTAAGATATGGCAACAGGAAAGAAGCATTTTTATAGTATTGCAAATGTTCCATTATTATAGCAAATAAATATGTGTTGTTGAGTCATGAGGTAATAGATTTTTCAAAAAATTACATCTTTTCTCAGTTTCTGTTCAACATACGACAGCAGGAAAGAAAATAAAAGTGTCATTTAAACTATGTTTTCCATTGTTTTCTCAACATATAATCATAATTTAATTAATATTAATCTATTAATTGATAATTAAGTTATGAAAATCGGAAAATATTGTATTGTCATCGCGAATACACAACTAACTGTACACAATTTCTAGAACTCTAGCACATAAGGAAGTGGGTGAAATCTAAATTACAAAATTCAATCCTTACATACATGAACCAAGTTAAGTTAAATAAAAGTGTGTAATATACTATAAATGTGATTAAAATTCCAATTTACTTACAGTATTTCTACATGTGCAGCGCCTCAAGCTTTTATGACTTTTGTTTTGATATTCATATTCTTAATTTAAAAATTATTTTCTACTTTTAATTACAGGGTGGTTATAATTAAAGTTTCACTTTCAAAATGCTGTAAAAAGGGAGCCACTGCTCAGAATGACTTCAAATTTGAACTGAATATACTGGAATAAGGAGGGAACGGTATGGCATAAGATAAAAGTTCCAAAGTGTATCAATAGAGGGCGCTGTTAGCGGCATACTATGTAAATTAAAAGACACTCATGCGCAATTAAAAACTGAATCACTATATGCTTTTTATGCGGTTTTTCGCCCAAGCACAATTAAAAACCGATTTTTCCCATCCAATGTGGTACGACCTTGCCGTGGTGGATAGGCTTTCCACTAACAGTACCACAACTGTTGACTGATTTGAAAGTCATTTTTTCTGTCAAACAACCAAAACACTCATGCACATTGAACAGTACGGTTGGTTTACTGTGCAACTCATGCCAAAGCCATCGTATTTCGATTAAAAATGTCAATTGTAGCCAAATCCACTTTCGTTATGCCGCTTACAGCGCAATCTATTCATACACTTTGAAACTTATTTCTTATGTCATACCATTTCCCCCTTCTTCCAATATATTCAGTTCAAATTTGAAGTCATTCTGACCAATCGTTCCTTTTTTACAGAATTTTGAAAGTGGGACTTTAATTATAATCACCCTGTATTTCAAGGGTAAAGTGTTGAATTAATTGACTGCCACCAGAATTTGCAAATGAATTTATTAGAAAATAAATATGTGCTTTTAATCGTACATTATAAAACCAAAAATTTGTTTAAAAATTTCTGGTGCAACTTTGGCAATTGGGGATTAAGATTAAGTGGTCGCCCCTTGAAACCGCCGCGCAGGCCTAATGGAGGGTATGCGATGGTATACGATGTAAATCTTGGTTGTCAAAATGGAATTTATAGATACCAATAAATTTCATTTAACCATATAATTGAATCACTATTGACACAACCAATTTAATGTTTTCTTGAATATATATATATATATATATATATATATATATATATTATAATTTCAAATTTTTATTGATTAGTTAAATTTTTCTTTAACCCCTTCGCGACGAGCGTCCTTTACGGAATTTTTAATCTTTTACCACCGGTTTTTTAAAACAGAAATTTTCGCCTTATTGAATCGCAGAAATGCTACCATTAAATAAGGCAAGCTTACACTAAAAAATAGCTGATGGGAATAATCGAGGATTCGGAGCATCTTATGCGTCACGTATTACGTGTCGCTCATCCCCAAGGGGTTAAATAACTGATATAGTTACTACATTCTGAATAACAAATGACTGACGACTGCTAATACTGCTGATTTCCATATATCCCGGGCAAGGGAGGGGCAATGATTCACTGCCCCCCCCTCTTAATAGATATATTTAGGCTACACTACTCTCTATAGCACATTATCACCATTTTTTTATTTTTTTTTTTTTTTTTTTTACGATTACAGAACTGCTAATAAAAGCGCACTTTAAAAAAATGAAACCATATGAAACCATAAACATTTATGAAACCATAATTATGAAACTACAATATACGTTTTTACTTGAAGCCACGAGAGAAAATCAGCACGAATTCGTGCGGGTTAATTATCGTTTTGTAAAGTGATAAAAATCAAAACAATACATACCAAGATCATTAGAAGATAGTGAAAGTATTTTGAGTTTTTAACCATTGTTGTCACGTAACCTCTCTACTTTCATAATATACGGGTGGTTACTAGCGTTGTCTTAAATAACACGAGGTTTCATTAATCTAAGAAAAATTATATCGGATGTAATTAAAGGTTTGGTGATTAAAACGGTTTGAGATTTTTTTTTCTGTGTTGAAGGGAGTTTTGATAAAGATTTTAAAAGACTATTAAGATTAAAAATCCATTAAGTTTTTTTTTTTTTTTTTTTTTTTTTTTTTTTTTTTTGTATATACAGAAATAATTAATTGGATTTCAGCTAACCAGAAAATATACTTCACATGCGTTAAAATCACAAAGAAAAGAACTGTATTGAAAAAGAGTTCATACACAGACTTGAGAAGAAAAAAGTCCAAGGAGTACAAGAATTTTAAAGGACTTAACCGTATTTTTTCATGTCTGTCGTTCTCTCGTTAAACACGCACACACACCCGACTTTTTAATACTTCATTCAAAAGAGAAAATAGATTTTATTCTATTAAAATATAATAGCTAGTTCTAAAATTACAAAGTATTCATAATGCATTGCTTGCTGGTTTCGTAAATTTGAATACAAAATTGCCAGCGAACTATTTTATGCAATGACCAATGACCATATATACAGAGGCCAGTCAAATCCCAAATACTCGTCAGGTATCACATGCACCTTAGATAAGTGAAAAACCACGTGGCATATATATTAAAAAAAACGGTACTTCTCTATTATCCCGTCGACCACTTTTCATAACAAAAAACTATCGCCCAACTGTAACGCCAAATAAATGGGAGAAAGTTACCATTGGAATATCAAAATAAATAAATAAATAAAATATCAGAATTTAAGGACACAATTGTTATTTTAATGAATGAAATAACTAATAAATCAGTAAATCATAATGAAAAATACACGCAAATGTCGAATTAAAAACCATTTGATGACATAACTAACAAACACGTATAATGCTTCTGACATCAAGTAAATGGGACTGCATTTTTGGCGTTTAATCTTACAGTTTGGCGATAGTTTTTTGTTATGAAAAGTGGTCGACGGGATAATAGAGAAGTACAAAAACAAAATACCGTAACTTAACTTTATTGTGTTTTTTCTTTTTTAGCTCACAGGCTATCAAAGCCTGAGAGTTAATATGCCCGCAGATTCTGTATGTTACGTATATGTATGTGCGTAACGCGATAACTCTTGATAGAAATATCAGATTTGCTTCAAATTTTGTATATAGGTTCCTTCTGATAAGGCACTTCCCTGATTAGTTTTGGGGGTTCATTGATATAAAGGGAGGAACGGGGGCTAATCCCCCGCTTAATTTATTGTTTATTTCTTAATTTTTCGAGGGGAATTATTCTTTGAAATAAGAGTATAATATACAATTAGTTTGAATAGCCCGTGAGCTCAATGCCATCAATTTAAGTGGGCATTTTTCTTTTTTTTTAGAATGGCAGTAACCACTTGAACTTTACCTTTGTAAACATGAGCAGGTTTTTATTTTAGTTCCTTTAAAGGCTAATCTCTTTTAAGCCATATATGCTTAAGTAGTATTATTCATCGTGTGATATATAAGCTTCCATTTTTTACTCTTGTATATTCCCAATTTAATCATTGTACAATGCCAGATTATAATTCACGATACTTTAAGGAGTTTTTAATGAGTATTTTGTTTATTTAAGGAGTTCTAAGTACTTCTTGAAAACTTTTTCATTTCTAAGGAGTTTCTAAGGAGTCTAAGGAATCTGTATGAACCCTGATTGAAATTACGCTTAAAAACGTCCAAATATAACCAATTTAATCTTTTCTTGAATTTTTTTTTTAAAGTTCATTTTTTTTTTTTGTTAAACTTTTCTTTAAATAACAGGCATTCATTAAATAAAAGCTATTCTCCTCGAAAACTATTTCCTCGAATTTATCAATGTCCACTCTAATCTTACAACTGCAGGTGACACGAAACAGGTCTGTCCAACACTGCAAAGAAAAAAAAAATGTTGATTTTACGGTATAATATTGCCATCCCAGCTGCCAGTATTATACGGTAAAATTAAGAGTAATAACAGTATAAAGAGTATAAACAGTAAGAGTATAAACAATAAGAGTATAAATAGTAAAAAATGCAGTAATACACTACCGTGCATGCGTGGCAGTGTATTACTGTTTATTACTGTTAATTTTACGGTATAATACTGGCAGCTGGGATGCCAATATTATACCGTAAAATCAACATTTTTATTTTTTTTATTTATTTTTTTTTTTTTTTAAGTAGTCAGGAGCGCACTTTGGCTAATGACAAACAACAAAAGGCGTCATTATTCTCATAAATGGAAACATTGAACAGTATTATCTAATTATAGTAATGGTAGTGATACACTGCAAAAAAAAAAAAAAAAAAAAAAAAAAAAAAAACTAGTCGGATGTGTCAATCCCAAAACTTTCTTCTATCTCACACAGGTTTCGCATACACTAAAAAGAATAAGCACCAATTTATATCAAGGTCTAACTGAATCTATAGTTTTATTAAATTCCGTGCGATATTTCTTGAGATAGGACTATCGCTAAAATCGTGTAAATCATGCAAAATGCTGCATAGCAGCGGCACCTGCTGGGCGATTTTTACCAAAAACTAATCAGCACCAATTTATATCAGAGACTAACTGAATATAAAGTTTTATTAAATTCCGAGCATTACTTCTTGAGATAGAGCTATTACGGAAATCGTGAAAAATGCTGCATAGCAGCACCACCTGCCGGACGATTTTTACCAAAAACTAATCAGCACCCATTTATATCAGGGACTAACTGAATCTAAAATTGTATTAAATTCCGAGCATTAGTTCTTGAGATAGAGGGCCTCAAAATTTTTGTCACATACAGACAGAGTCACAGACAGACATTTTCTAAAAATAGTCAAATCGTGTTCAGGACCTTCTAAAACATATAAATCCGTCGAAAACCGTAAGTCGAAAATTTTCATGAATCCAATACTTTCTTGTAAAGATAGAAGAAAGTAAAAAAAAAAAAAAGTGTTGATTTTACAGTTTAATACTGACATTCCAGCTGCCAGTATTATACCGTAAAATTAACAGTAATAAACAGCAAAATAAGCAGTAATACACTACGTTATAATACTGGCAGCTGGGATGCCAATATTATACTGTAAAATCAACATTTTTTATTTATTTATTTATTTATTTATTTATTATTATTATTTTTTTTTTTTTTTGCAGTGTGCATTTTAATCGAATAGCTACAAATCCATTTTTAGCCTAACAGAAACTTCATCACACCTACGAATTAACTTTTCTTTATTTATCGCAGGTAGAACTTCAACCGAATCCTGTATTCAGCAACTGCTGCCTTTCTTGAATAAAGTTTTTTTCAAAAATCAATTTATGTCAACGTTATCGATTAATGTCGATACACTATCAAAAGCTTTTATTTCCTACCTTATTTACCTCTTCATTTTCGTTTTTTGAAGCACTTGCCTCAATTCAAAATAAGTTTTAATTGATCTAAAAACATTACACGGAAATAGGTTTGGTTACAAATTCTGCTAGGAGAAAAATGTAATTATTTTTCTTTATTTAAATTCCGGTAATATCACGATGTTTTTCTACTCATCTTGGCAATATGCCAAAAGATTTTTTTATATAGTTTTATAGCAATTAATTTCAAATTTAAAGTATTAATAGAACTATACTAAAAGTAATTATAACAATTAGTTTAAAGATTTAAACATGAATATAACTGTACATAAAAGAACATTTTTTGTACTTCTGATAATTATAATAATTATAATTATTATTTGTTTTAGTCCATTATATATACAATGGGAATATTTTTTCTGCCTCGCAAACTGATTCAAACTAATATCCAGAAGAAAAAAAATCTAAACTGAAATTGTTAAATTAATTTTTATTATCAAGATTCGTTCAAGAAATCACAACTCATTATTAAAATAATTACGTGGACTCTCGTTAATGCGTCTCTGCTTAAGATGTACCTCCAGTTAATGAGGACAATTTCCTTTTCCCTATCATTTCCTATTTGCAATTATTGGTAAAGACATCGCATAAAGCGTACTTACCCATCGGATAATGAGGACAATTTTTTTCGCAAACTGACCAAGCACAATCGAAATTACTCTTGTATAGGCAACTTTTATGTAAATTTGGTTACTGAGAGATGAAGAAATTGTCAATGACAATAATGAAGAGAATTAGAAGAGATTTCTACACTGGGAAAAAAAAAAAAATCGATTTTACGGTATAATACTGGCATTCCAGCTGCCAGTATTATTTACTGTTTATTTACAGCTTATTTTACTGTTTATTACTGTTAATTTTACGGTATAATACTGGGAGCTGGGATGCCACTGGCACACAAGTGTGTGTGCCGCAAATCGATGATTTGTTCGATTTATGTGAGGCTTATATCTCCACTTTATGTGCTGAGAATACAACGAAACTTCACGCGTAGCGTCCTGAATATGGTAGTACACTGCAAAAAAAATTGTTGATTTGCGCGGTAGCGTATTACTGCTTATTTTACTGTTTATTACTGTTTTACTTGCAGCTGGGATGCCAGTATTATACTGTAAAATCAAGTTTTTATTATTATTATTATTTTTTTTTTTTGCATTGTACATTGTCGTTCAATTTTGGTTTCAAATATCTAAGAGGGGGTGCCAAATAATAATAATAATAATAATAACGTATTTTAGAATCGATGTAATTTCTTGTACTATTTAAATCACTTAATTTGTTTGATTTATATAGAACACCATGTTGAGAAAGCCACAGCATACCAGTTTTAATTAATTTTTATAATGTTTGAACCTTTAAGAATGCCGTACGGTTGGTCCTATAAGAAATTTTTTTAAATTACGGTCGTACTAGCCGTAAACTTTGAGCAGCGCAGACAGGCGATACCTTCGAAGTTAGAGGTCTGTACGGCCCGGCAAAATGAAGACAAACTTTCGAACGCACCGGGCCGGGCCGGCAGAATTTAGACAAATTTTCTAACGGGTCGAGCCGGGCCGATAAAAAAATTACATGGGCCCGCCGGACCGATAAAAAAAATAGGTAGGACGACCGGCCCGATATAACAAATTTAAAAGAGGCGGAGAAAGCCCACAAAATATGAACAATTAATTGTCAATGGACCTGAATGGGCCGATAATTTATAAATGTGCTTAACGAGCCAATGCCAGTTTGACAACATCAGTACAGAAATTTAACCTGTTAAGAGTAAAGATCTGCATCGGACTGTTAAATCGTGTCTAAGTCCGGCTTATTTTTTTCAGCAGATTTGGATCGGACACAGTTTTATATTTTATTCTACATGCTAGGAGTCCGGGCCAGTTCTGGACTTCAATTTTTCTCAGAACGTGTAGGGCAGGCAATTTTATTTATAAAAATAACAGTGATCATAAACTTTTGCTAACGCAATATTTAAAAATATGGTTCCGGTTTCAACCGGTTCCGAAAGTAAAAGTATCTTTGTAAAAAAAATCCGCAAA
Source organism: Maratus michaelseni (assembly GCA_963931845.1). Taxonomy (NCBI): domain Eukaryota; kingdom Metazoa; phylum Arthropoda; class Arachnida; order Araneae; family Salticidae; genus Maratus; species Maratus michaelseni. The sequence continues at coordinate 203,537,878 of OZ007592.1, forward strand.
GAAAATCGAAAAAGTTCAACGGCGGAAATAGAGATTGATCTCAGCTATCCAATGAAAAAAAAAAAAAAAAAAAAAAAAAAAAAAAAAATCGTTTAAAAATATTGAAGTGCAGACAATAAATTAACAAAATAATACCCCATAGAATTAACGTTAGTGAGCGGGTCTTTTCGAGAGAGGGAGTAAACGAGTAAACTTCCCCATTCCCCTCGCTAATGTTAATCCTATGAGTGTGTGATACATCCGTATACTATTTAAAATATCTCCTTAGGAAGTTAATATTTTAAACTTTTGTTTTCTCTGTACTGTTCTAAAAAGATGTCTCCTTTTTTTCTTAGTTATCAAAATTTTTCTAAGATATATACTTAATTTTATGTGAAGTGTTAAAATCTTATTCAATTTCGCTAAGATTTTAACACATAAAATTATAAGTTAAGCACATACTTTAGAAAAAATTCGATAACTAAGAAAAAAAGAGACATCCTTTAAGAACAGTACAAAGAAAACAGAAGTTAAAAATATTAATTTCCTGAGGAGATATTTAAAATATATGAATGCATCCTACGTCCATAGGATTAATATTAGCGAGGGGAATCGGGGAGCTTACTGACGAGCAGTCTTAACTCCATGAACGTAAAATAAAAACAAAACTAAAATGTTGTCTTTGATGGGGAGGGGGGCGGGGATCACGAAAAATCTTTGTTTTTTGTCCTCCTTGTTATTTAATTTAAATTCCTCAGATTTTTTTTTTCTTTTCAAAATCATTTTAGTTAAAAGAAATTTAGTTAAGGGAATTTCAAAATCCAGCGAGGGGCAATGTCATATCCACCTCCCTCTCACTCCGTTGTCTGTATTATAACAATATACAGTGGAACTTACCTTTAACGAAGTCCCTATTTAACGAAGTTTTCTACTTAACGAAACTTTTTGCAGTACTTTGACTTTGAACACTATTAACATGTAAATTAATCTCCATATTACGAAAAAGATATTCTACATAACGAAGTTTATTCCAGTTTTGTACGTATGCAGAATTCAAACGAAGAGGTTGCTGTTGTGATAGATATGCGAATTTATTTCAGCAAATTGTATGAAAATGAACACATTTAAATACTAATTTCCATTCTGATTGGTGCTAAAGAAAACGAATTTTTTTCGCACTTGTAAAAACTCTTGCTGTTATCCACTCTCCCACACCAAGACTCCAGCACTGACAGTTGGGGGAAGTCAAAATCCCCTTTTTACAATCAATAATATAGAAGGTGTATTGACGCAACGGCGCCAGATGCATTGGACCAAATAATATCAATTAGAGTCGTACCTTTAGCATTAATACAAAATCTTGAAATACATTATCGAAAAAGACAGAAAAAAAAAAAAAACAATGTAGTGAAAACATTAGTTTGAGAATCTGTGTATCAGAGCTGATGAAAGCTTGGGAATAAGACGTGATTTCATCGACTGTACACAACTGTTTTTTAAAAGACGGCTTCAAAATTGAAACTGAATCAAATACTTCTGAATCCAACACCTGTTTGTCATATCTGAAGGAAAAATTTCATGAATTTAAGTTGATTTCTATTTAACGAATTTTCTTCATAACGAAGTTTCTAAGTGTAACGATGAGACTTCGTTAAATGGAAGTTTCACTGTAATTCGAATTCGAATGGACTACAACGTTTGCATCGCCCGACTGTAAGCCCCTCGACCGGCCCCCACTCTTAAAAGGGAAAGTGGGTCGAAATATTTACTTTTAACCGCTCCCCACCGTGAAGTTAGAAAAAGATGAAGTATTTGCTTCTGAAACACTCCATAAAATAGGAACTAATAACCTATGCGACAACTTAATCCGGTGAACAAGGAAGCTGTAGGGTAGAGGTCTTCTATACACACAATCTATTTAATTATACATAAAACACCAACCGCGCCCTCATTGTTAAGTCCTAGATCGAAATCTCACGAATGTTTGTAAAAACCACTTATCTCAGCACCATCAGACGGTACCACCTTATTAAGGGTATTAGGATCCTCATCAGTCAAAGAGGCTCCTTATGGTACGAAAGGAGGAAAATATAGCCACCTATTTCGAGATATTTTCTGCATAGAGCGTGAAAAAAGAAAATTGGCAATTATGTATGCGTAGGCCAGTTAACCTAATTTAATACTGACGTAGAAAATTGAGGGTTTTTTTTTTTATATTATTATTTGTTGTTCAATTACTCTGGTTGGATAATATTACAAAATTATGGTTAAGCTTTCTTTATTTTCTTTTATTTTCTTTTCTTCCTGTAGTAAATGATTGTAGAAGAGAGTGCAACTGATAACAATCATAGATTTGGTTTGCTTGTTATACACATGAATCTGAAAACAGGGTCGTTGTCAAAAAGGGAAATTAAACAGCTTTCTAGTCTTTTGTGAAGATGCTTTTAAACTAGATTTATTGAAGAGAATTTAACCGTTTATTTTTTCCCCATAAATATATCATATTACAGATGTAGTCCATTTTTCATTAGATATGGGCCAAAAATTTGCATGAATTATTATCAGATACAAGTAAATTCTCCAACGGAATAATTGTTTATACCTAACAAGTTAGTTACTTTCATAATATTCTACGTCGTAAATACTCATACTTTTAAATGAAACTCTATTAGAGATTTTAATTTGTTTTCCTTCTATTTTTTAATCAATTTCGACGTGCTCTGAGCGTGTGTTATATATCTGCTGTTTCTTCTGTATCTTTTTCTTTAATTTTACATTGAAGAAGGTGTTTATTTTATGAAGCTTTGAAGTAACTGTATGCTTGAATAATTTTTTTTGTTTATGCTTTATTTTCGTTAGTTTTAAATACGTTACGCATTAAAACCGGCCTCAACATTAAAAGCTCCTGTGTGCAAGAAACATTTTTGTAACTTTACATTTTTTAAAGTAAAGAAGAGGTGTTTCATTTTCATTGGGGCTTCCATATAAGCGCGCGAAATAGGGTGCTTTTTTTTTTTTCTAGAACACTAATTTGTTTTTCAAACGGTAAAGAAAATTAGTATGTTGTGACCACTATACAAACTTTCTTCTATAAAAATCAAATCGTCTGCAACTAAAATTAAATGGCAATCAATTCGTTCTTGAAATATAGCTATCGCGGAAATCTTGAAAAGCAGAGCATAGCAGCGTCAGCTGTTGGGCGATATACACTCAAACCTAATAAGGATCTAATTATGTCTAGGTCTAACAGAATATGAAGTTTGGTGAAATTTCGTACATTAATTCTTCAGATATAATTATCGTGGAAATCGTAAAAAATACAGCATAACAGCGTCACCTATTGGGCGATGTACACCAAAACCTAATCAACGTCTTTTCATGTTAAAGTCTAACACAATATGAAGTTTGGTGAAATTCTGTGTATTAGTTTTTAAGATATAGCTATCGCAAAAATGCAACTTAGGAGCACCACCTGTTGTAAGATTTACACCAAAACTTAATCAGCACCAATTTATGTGAAGTTCTAACTGAATCTGTAGTTTGATGAAATTCCGTGCATTAGTTCTTGAGATAGAGCGTCCACAAAATTTGTGTAATATACAGACAGACACAGAGAAAGACATTTTCTAAAACCAGTCAAATAGTGTTCAGAATCTTCTAAAGCGTATAAATCCGTCTAAAACCGGAAGTCGAAATTTTTCATGAATCCAATACTTTCTTCTTGTAAAGATAGAAGAAAGTAAAAACAATAAATAGCATACTTGTTCACCTCTCGTAAATAACCTACGTCAAATAAACATGTCTTGAACCAGAAAATTTCCTTAATAAAATGTTTCTTGAGTCCAACTGGTATATAACTCTCGTATTTATGAATCGATTTTTGCATTTGACTGAGCATGTGTACAGTACATATCATGGTCTCGACAGAGTTCGTTGACTAGCTTCATCCACCATCTTGTTTCAGAATGGCGGACACTTAAAAATTTCAAGTTCAAAAAGATGTACAAAACTAGTCGTTGGGGGCCACCGTAATACTTACCCATCATGGATATGCATAAAGTAAAATATTAAAATAAAAATGTGTAAACTACTTATAAAATGCATTGCAATTCAAATAAAATCGTGGCTTGATGACGTCACAAACTTTAAAGGCTCGATTACTGAATTGCTTGAAAGAGGTTTTTCCTTATAACTCCAAAAATAATAATCCTATTAACTAGCGGTTTATTGCATCTGATTAAGCGTCAAATTTCCAATTAAAATATATCTTTGAAGTGAAATTTAGATGAAATACAGGGTCATGAAAAATCGAAGAGTGTGGAAAATAGGATTCCAAATATCTCGGCAACTAATTATTCGATCAACTTCATGCTTTATTCAAAATTTATGTTTTTTTATTGTCTTTTATATTCATTTCTTAAAATAAACAATTTCGAAAATTTTTATGTACCTTTCATCAGAACGAATATTTCGAGAGTCCGAAAAAAATTGTTCCGGTTAATCAAGGTTATTGAAATGAAATAGGTTTCTTCCCATTATTACATACTAAGTACATACCAAATTACAAGTCTCTATCTCAATTTTTTCGGGAGATAGAGCGTTTACAGACACACACACACACAGACACACAGACACACAGGCGGACGGCAAACTTTTTTTTTCTAAAAATATGTTTTTCGGAATCTTTAGTGTCTGAAACGTGTAAATCCGTCAAAAAAAATTTTTCGATTTTCAAAACGATTACAAGACTTACCCTATACTACGTATGATGGGTAAGTAAAACAACAGAAATTCAAACAGATTTCTTTTTAGGTGTTCGGCGTAGAAACAAGCATTCCGGAGCATTTTATGTTTTGCCTCTATCCTAAAAAATTGCTGAAATATAGCAATTTGAAGTTCAAAATTAAATCGCCAACTATTCTTAAATGAAGCCAACTTGTATATAGCTGACTAATTTGGCAAAATTCTCATTTATATTCAGTACTGATGATTGATGAAAACTGGGATGGAATCTTTTATAATCGAGTTCCACGCATTTTAGCTTTACGTGTTTGAATAAAATTAGCTGATTTTTTAAAAATAAAGAATAAGGAAATTATCTTTTCCTGTCGGTACAGGCCGGATGGACTTTTTAGTGTTTGAGGAGCAGCAATCATTTAAATAAATTTTTGTACTGTTTTAGAATTCAACCTCTAAAAAAATAAATAACCCTATAATTTTAATTTTAATTTATTCCATTTACTTTTTGAGATGATTGGTGAAACATAAAGTTACCCTTCAATGCTAAATTTAAATGGCGTGGACTAAACAATCTTTGGCAGTTCTATTAGTTATTTATTCACATAATTTGCCGAGAATATCTTAATATTTTTAATGATAACTCAAATCTATCTAGACTAATGTGTAAGAAATTTTAACTTGTATTTTTTTCCGAAATGTCTATTATATATCACATAAAAATAAATTCAATAAACTGTAATACAAATGGATATCTCTTCTTTCATGATCTATCTATCTGTCTTTATGGTTATAAAGAAAGACATGTTGTTTCGGAGTTCTCATCCCGGAAATAATTTAATCATAATATGGCTTTCTGTCACGTAAAAAAATAAAGGTTTCTTTGCTTATAGCTTTTATAATAAAAAAAAAGGGGGAAGTAAAAATCTATAGGCGAATGATTTTTCTTCGGTTAAAAATACAATAGACTCAAACATGTACATCATGAAAAAATAAAAACAAATGTTCTTCAGCTTTTTGTTGACTTTTATACAACTTTCTCCTTTCCCAACCAAATACGGCATTCTTTTTGTAACCTGTCATATTTGAAAACAGAATTTTTGCTCCGGTAATGTTTGCTCTTTCTCTTCCCTTCCTCCTTCGGCCTTTTTTTTTTTTTTTTAACATCTACACTGGACTGCTTAAAACGTATCCAAATCATAGTTGTTACAGATGTTATTTTTCTATTATTGATATCAAATATTATTTTCTCGAATTATCCTATATACTATACACATGCTATACGTTGTGTATTCTTTTTAAGAACGGCATTTAACTACCCTTAATAAAATTACATAATAAAATTATAACATAATAACATAATAAAATTAGGTACTCCAGCCTTGTGCGCTCGTTATACGGGTCGGGTCGTGTTGTACCCGCCTCGAACCCGAAAATTCTGCTTAAAGTCAAGTCGAATCTGACAAAAAAAAATTTCGTCAGCCAGAAACTCGACCCGAACCCGAAGATTCTGCTTAAAGTCAAGTCGAATCCGACAAAAAAAAAATCGCCAGCCAGAAACCCGACCCGAACCCGAAGCGAGAGAAAATTAATTCATATTTTAATATAATTATGGAAAAAATAGTTTACAATTATATTTGAATATCAATTTAATCTTTTTGTATAAAAATGAACACATATACAATACACTCATTAATATTTAAATATGCAGGTTTTTCATTTGAAAAATATTCAGTACTTTTTTGAAAAATCAAAAAATCTGGTCAACCCGACTCCGACCCGTCCGAACCGCGGGTCGAGTTGGGTTCGATTAAAATCGGATCATCGGACCAGGTCCAGGACTCTAGTCATTCTTTTCTTGAACATTCTTTTAAAAGGGCAAAAAGAAAAACAAGAAGATTATTAAAAAAAAAAAAAAAAAAACGGGACAGATTTTTTGTCAATTGGGACAATATATATGCAGGAAGTGTAATACTGTTCTTTTATCACATTAAATTTGCACATGAAACAATCCCCCCCAAAAAAACACAATTTGAAATTAGTAATCTAAACATTGTTATCCTTTGGAATGATAGACAATACGGACAAGTCAATCAATATTTACCAGTGAAATTCATGTCATACTACTTTAAAAGACATCGCTATGGTAGCAGTAATTCAGTAATAATCAAATTATTACTTTCTTCTATCTATAATAGAAGAAAGTATTGTAATCGAAATTTTTTTCGACTTCCGGTTTTCGACGGATTTACACGTTTTAGGGGTCAGAGATTCCGAAAAACACGTTTTTACAAAATGTCTGTCTGTCCGTCTGTCCGTCTGTCCGTCTGTCCGTCCGTCCGTCTGTCCGTCTGTCCGTCTGTGTGTCTTCATTGTATCACCGAAAAGTGTATGAAGTTATGCTTCAAATTGAACCTAATTTTTTTTCTATGTTTTTGGCTATGGCAAGCAGGTTCTATTAGAATTTGGGGATATTTCGACGAAAGGGGGCGCTGTGATCGATATTTTTATTCCATTTTCACTATTGTACCATCTAAAAGTGTATGAAGTTATGCTTCAAATTGAACCAAATTTTTTTTCTATGTTTTTGGCTATGGTAAGCAGATTCTATCAGAATTTGGGGATATTTTGAAGAAAGGGGGCGCTGTGATCGATATTTTTGTTCCATTTTCACTATTGTACCATCGAAAAGTGTATGAAGTTATGCTTCAAACTAAACCTAATTTTTTTTCTATGTTTTTGGCTATAGCAAGCAGATTCTGTCAGAATTTGGGGATATTTCGACGAAAGGGGGCGCTGTGATCGATATTTTTGTTCCATTTTCACTATTGTATCATCGAAAAGTGTATGAAGTTATGCAGATAATTGAACCAATTTTTTTTTTCTATGTTTTTGACCATAGCCTGCAGGTCCAGGTTGAATTCGGGGATATTTCAACGAAAGGGGGCGCTGCCATCGCGATTTTTGTTCGATTTTCACTATTGTATCATCGAAAAGTGTATGATGTTATGCAGATAATTAAACCAAAAATTTTTAACATGTTTTTGGCTGTAGCCAGCAGGTCCTACTAGAATGTGGGATATTCCGCCGGAAGGGGGTGCTGTGATAGCCATTTAAAGATTTCAAATTCAAAAAGATGTATAAAAAAATTAGAAATCCTAAAAGTTTTTTCCGTTAAATGTTCGGCCTTGATCCGGAGAATCCGAAGCAGTTTTTGTTTTGTCTCTATATTAAAAAATGGCGGAGATATAGCGGTTTGAAATTTTAGGGTGGTTGACATTTTCAAACAACACAGCAGAATTCATCCATAAACGGGTTTAATTTATGAGTTTTAGTTAACAGGGTTTCAGCAAATTTTCTTTCATTGTTGTAACAATTGTTCCTATTCTTAAGTGCTTAACACTATATATTTATATTCGCCAACGTCAAATCCTCGCTAAGCTTGGCGGCAATCGACGAAGTATCGCCAAATTTGGCGACAAAAATAGGTTGCCACAAATGAAGCCAACTTGGCTGTAGAAGACTAATTTGGCGATATTCTCATTCAAATTCAATGTTGACGAGAACTGGGAATGAATCTTCTTTAATTGGGTTCCACGCATTTTAGCTTCGTGTTTTCCAGTAAAATTAGCTAAATTCGTAAAACCAAGGAATAGGGAGGCTATCTGTTCCGATCGGTACAGGCCAAAAGAACTTTTCGTAGTTTAGTATACATCAGTTGATTGCATCCCGGTAACCCGATGATTCGCAAGCAGCTGACGTACAACAGAATGACGAAAAATATGGATTTTATTGGCGATGTGAGGACGAAATTAGAAGTATTAACATGATTGAGATAGAAGAAAGTTTTGGGATTGGCACATCCGACTAGTTTATTTAAATATCGGCGAAATATTCAATTAATCTTTTCAGGGGATAAAGTAATACTGTCGCTAAAATGTTGAAATAGTTGAATATTACAAAATTTACGAACAAATTGATTTGAAATTAAATAAATTATTTTCTTCGCGTACATTATGAAAGTAAAATTTTCAAAAATTCTTGGTAGCTGGCAATTAAATTAAACTGTATAAATAATATATCATCGCCCTTCAAAGTGTTAATTAAAAGCATTTATTATTATTAAAAAAAAAAAAACCTTATTAAAAAAATGTAATCTTGGTTGTTGCAATTTTACTAAATGATAAAACTGCAAGAATGAATTTTACTTAATGATTTATATTTATGTTTGCTTTGAAAATACATTCTTAATCAATAATCTGTCATAAAAATTTCACACTAAAATTTAGGCAGAGTGTAATCTTTAGAAATAAAAGATTCTTACATATATTTTTTAGGATTTATATTTCATTGAAGAATGGAGATTTGGAGAATTTAAAACGCAGAAAAATATAATAGCATGGAGCAGGTGAAATTTAATTAATTTGTACATTATAAAAAATCAACACATTTCGCGTCCCGCATCGTTATTCCGCGGGACGGGTCTTTTTTACCCCTGAAAATCTGGATACCTGGCAACATTAGCTCAATGTCAGTGCCCCCTCTGAAAATTGAAATTTAACAATAGCTCTAATTTCTTATTCTGTTAATAGCGATTTACTTAAAACTTACCTTTTCTAAAATCCAATGGGCATCTAATACATTGGCATACATATTATAAATTATACGTATTACTATTTTTTTTTTAAATAGTAAAATATACAATTCAAAAAATGATTTTTTTTTTCAATAAACGCTTCCAATTTTGAAAAGACAATGATAACCATAAATTAATTATCAATTTTAGAATCCAAGCTTAATAAAAAATATATAATTTTTCTGTCTAATGTGAACTTAGGTTATATCTGTTTATTGGGTGAATTGTATATTGTAGAGCTTTAATTGAAGCTCCAGATGAGATGTGATAAATGACAGAATCGCTGTAGTTTGGTCATTTTTTAAAGATAAGTAAATGTATGACCGTTTGTATTTGCTGAAATTTATACCTGAAATTCATTTTTAGTGAATTTTGTAAACTTGCGAATGAGTGATAGGATAAAGACTATAGTATGATAAAAATTTTAATACTGTCTTTCTCAAATGGATTTTAATAAAAGCAATTTATTTCTCGCTATTAAATTGTTTAAAAAAATCATTGTTATTGTTTACATTTTCAGACAGTTTTTTTTTTCAATTATATAAAAGTAAAATGTTAAAGAAAATCGAAATATTCTCAGTATTTATTTACTTATTTGAAAAACTCTCGAGCATTGACCATGCCATTGACCTCTCTGAAATACCATAGATATTTCGCTAGCATTGTAGATAATGACTAGTGGCTCGGTCAAAAACTAGACTTTTGTATTATTAAAATGCAATATTATTTAAAGTTTTCTGGTTCGATTTTTTTTTTCTATTTTTGGTAGAAAATACTTTTACGTTAATAAAATTAAAAGTATTTATTCAAATCATAAACGTTAGGGTTTATTGAAATCTAACGAATAATTTTCATACTATACATACGATAATAGGCTAATGGAAGAATTTTTGGAAGACGATTGGAAAATGTCCTATAACAACAGGATTAAAAAGATATAACAAATTTCTATAATTTTTTCTGTTTTAACATAAATTACTCGTTTATAAAGGTAGCCCCTATTTTAAATGTAAAGAGTGAAACTTGTGTTTGAAATGAAAGAATCGTCGACTGTATAAAGAGAATTAAACAAACTTATATTATTACTTTTTTATTACAAAATGCTGAAACATGAATGTTATCACCTTTATGTTTGTTTGTTGTGCATCTATATGTGCTTCTGAACTATGCTTCTTGTTATAATTTTATCATCATTTACTTCCAAATATCCCACACGTACATGATAGTTAAGATTAAATAAAATATCTGCAATGAATATCTAAAATCATATTTTTTTGTCAATGTTTTGGTATAATTTCAAATACTTATACCTTAAAATACCATTTTTTATTCAAAAAGTAAAACTCAATTAGGCGAAATAATTTCGAACAATTTATTAATTTTTTTTCTTTTTTTTTTTTTTTTTTTTTTTTTTTAAGTATGATGTTAAAAAGTTTTAGATTTGTCTATGCTTTTGTTTTACAACAAAAGATAATATTACATAGATGACTGTTTCGATTAAAATAGGAATATTTCTCTTTGAATCATTTTGTTTTTCTTTTCGAATAAGTTATGAAACCTTATTACGTTATTAAGCGAATTTATTTTAAATAATAAATGTTTAAGCTTGAGCAATTTTATTAGATCCTTAAGAACCCGAGGTTCTAAGTTTTAGTATGTAAATATCTTATGCGTAAATTAAAACAAAACTATTATTCCTTGCTTTAGATATTAATACAGTTACAGGGAAAACTATTTATAGCGAAGCTGAAGAGAATGTGAAAATTATACGTTATAACATTTTTTTTTCATTAATAATAACATTTAAAATTTTCAAATACATCTTTATTACCGGATGCTAATTTAGAATAATATACAGGAGGTCCCCTCTTACCGTTGTCCAATGGCAAATACCTAAATTGTTAGCTTTTGAAGGTGTAGTTCCAATTACAAAAGTATTTCAAATGTTCTTCTTCATCATATTAAAATTCATTTACCGTCAAAATATTTTTTTAAGATGCGAAATTAATAATTTTATAGTCCTTGGATTCTACAAGTTATGTTTAGAAAAATTCGATGCTCTAAAAAGTATAATAGTAAAAAATTCATTTTTGTAAGATCAAAATTTGTCATTGTAATATGCTTCGAATTTTATAAATTTCTAACGTTTTCTGGCACTAAAAATTGAAAATTGGTCGCTTCAGAAAACGTGGGGAATTCATAACGTTCATAGTATCATAGCTCCGTATGTTTTGGAAGTACAAAAAAAGGAATTTTTACTATTTTATTTATTAAAAAAATTTTCGAACAATTTTGGGTGTATCAGTGATGACTTATGATAATTTTGTTCTGGGTGCTTGTTTTTACAAGCATCCAGAAGCTTTGGGAACGAAAAGTCAAATTTTCATGATGTAAAATTGAACTATGCATTTTCAAGAGAAATTTTGATTTTTGATCTTACTATCCTTCTTAATATATAAACGAAAGTACACTGCAAAAACAAATTGTTGATTTTACGGTATAATACTAGCACCCCAGCTGCCAGTTTTATGCCATAAAATTAACAGTAATAAACAGTAAAATAAGCAGTAATACGCTACCATGCATGCACGGCAGTGTATTACTGCTTATTTAACTGTTTATTACTGTTAATTTTACGGTATAATACTGGCAGTTGGGGTACCAGTATTATACCGTAAAATCAACAATTTTTTTTACAGTGTATATCTAAGATCCCCTTACTACTTTTTAAGAATTGCACGGAAAATACGCCGCCCCTATAATAAATTATATTAACATACATACAGACTTCTGGAAATTATTTTCTGCAGATGGCACATTTAAGTCAGAGAAAGAATGATGTTTCATTAACCTTTAGAGTGTTCTCTCTAATACAAAAGTAACTTATACAAAAGGACATAGAGTATGATACGAAATCAATAAAAATCAGGTCATCTGCTTCTGACAGGGTTTACAAGTGGAACGGTAAATTCTTAAGTAATTTGTCAGCAGGAGACACTGTAACAGTATATACCTTTAAGCTTACTAAGGTCAACACTTGATATTGAACGAAAAAAAGTTCAATGAAATCGCTTTCGCCTTCGCACTACTTGATCATCCTTTAAGTTTTCTTATTTTAACTTCCAGGATTTAATGCTTCAAAATAGTGACGTAGCAATTCAAAAATCATGTGGGAGACCCTTACCGAGTCATCTTCAAATAAATTGAATAATTAAGAGTATCAATGATTAATAAAATATTTATTAAAGTAATTAATCGTACATACTAATCATTAATATTATTGCTCCGACATCAACATTTAATTTATTTACATAGAAGATTTAAGATAATTAATTCTAGAGAGTTACAATTATAAACAAATTATTTATTCTCTCTCTCTCTCTCTAAGATATTCATAGTTTTCCAATTTTGCTTTTTCATCGTTTTAAGTATAATTCCTTCAGTGTCCATTCCATTGCTTTTTATGGTGTTTTATCCTTCGTTCTTCATATGTGTATTAATTTTTAAATATATGTATATACATATATATATATATATATAACCGTTATAAGACAACATAGAAGCAATATACACAGTTGGGGGAATAAAAATCATAAATTGAAATATGAACACATACCTATTTGAATAATATTCAGAAAAACAAGAAGAAATAATGAAATATGTGACCAAGAAAAGATAAATGGAAATGGAAAAAATAATGAAATATTTGTGGATCTGTGGAAGAATCGCCAGACCCAAGTTACCACAGATTCCACAAAAATGTACGATTTCATCTTTGTACAAGCTATAATAAGCTAAAACAACATATATATATATATAGAGAGAGAGAGAGAGAAAGAGAGAGAGAGAGAGAGAGAGATTTAATACACTAATTTTTCAGTTTAACTTAAATGAGATGAATAATTTTACTTTATTTTATAATTCATTAGTTAAAATAAATAAATATATTGTAATTTGAGTTTGTTATGCTTAGAGTGTTAAACAATAATATTTTATTTAAATGTTTAATGTGATGGTTGCGCATTTAAAATATTTCAAGTTTTACTGATATAAAATTATGTTTGATGTGTTTCCGGTTAATGCAATATGCTGTTTAACAGAATAATTTGTTCTTATCAAAACTTTAAAAAATAGTTTGAATTTATAAAAATAGTATTTCCTATATTTGTGCATATGAATAACTTTTAAAATGCTTCAGTATATGAACAAATTTTCCGATGCGCATGGAATATATTCAGGAAGTAAAGATGCTTACCTATTTTCATTTTCAGGCTAAACCTAGAGAAATATTTGTAATTGGATTGCACTTTCTCTAGAAATCCCTCAACTCCCACCGCGAAGAAAATATAGGTTAACCAATTCATTTCCCTCATTTTGGGAAAAAGGGGGAATTGGACGGATCTGCGTTTGATGCAAACGAAATCTCCATCCAGAAAGCCCGGTGCCATTCTGTAATGACTTAATATTCTCTAGAAGGAAACCACCCAAAGCAATCAAACGAAGTAAAAAGAGCTTAATTATTTGACCTCTTTCTCTCACAATGAGAATCTAAAAAGGTCGCGTGGGTTAATAAAGAGAAAATCGACACGATTTAACTGTCCAGAAGCGATTCGCTTATTTAGTAATAGGTAAATAAAAGCAGCCACAGGGGGATAAATAAAAATAATGCAGTGGATTCAAGATAATTCGACTGTTCATAAAATCTCGAAAGCCTTGCATTAGAGCGAATGTTAAAATTAGTTCGTTAGTTCGAACTTATTTTTATAACATCTGTTGATTAGAACTAAAAAATCTAATATATATATATATATATATATATAACCGTAATAAGACAACACAGAAACATCATATATGGGGTAATAAAATGGGGCTAGTAAAAATCAAAAATTTAAATATGAACACACACCTGTTTGAATAATATCCAGAAAAAGAAGAAGAAGAAATATTATAAATTACCAAGGAAAAATAAATAAAATCGGAAAAAGTAAATTAATGAAATATTTGTGGAACTGTAGCAGAATCGTCATGCCCAAATTGGTACAGATTCTACAAAAAATGTACGATTTCTTCCTTGTACAAGCATATAATAAGCTAAAATAATACAAGATTTGGACAATCGTACATTAATAGACTAGAAAATTGATGAAAATGTTTGAAGTGAGGAAGATTTCCTCATAAAAGTCCTGTGTTAAACCTAGTCCAATGTTAAAATTAGTTCAATCGTTCGAACTGATTTTTGTAGCATTGGTTAATTAGAATTTAAAAATTTTAATATTTAAAAATATTTCTTTTAAAGATGGTATATTAATAGACAATAGTATGTAAACCATAGATAATAATTTCAATTTAATAATTTCTAAGAAATTAAGTAATGAGGAAATTATTAGAATTATCACAGGCAAAGAGCCAAGGAGGTAACTGATTCGGGAGATGACTATGGGTCAAAGGATTACCAAAGGGTTACCCGTGATAATCAGAACTCTGTTAATTCGAACTAATCATAAAATCTCGAAAACTTTGCATTAGAGCCAATGTTAAAATTAGTTCGTTAGCTCGAACTTATTTTTATAACATCGGTTAATCAGAATAAAAAAATCTAATATTTAAAAAAATATTTTTAAAGATGATATATTAATAGCGAATAGTTATAGTACGTAATCGTAGATAATGATTTTGATTCAATGTTCTCTGGGAAGTTAAGTGACAAGGAAATTATTTAAAGTATCACAGGCAAAGAGCCAAAAATGGTAGCTTATTCGGGAGATGACTATGAGTCAAAAAATCGGACTCCCACCAACCTCAAGTGTCAATGTAGATTCAGTAATGGATGCAATTAATATTTCGAAAACTTTTGTCCGAAAAAGGAACCTTGAGCAAGCAAAGAAGTGAACTATTTATTCCAAATTTAAAGATTGGTTAAAAAAAGTAGGAATAACAAACTACAACAATTTTTTGAGATTTTTTTTTTTTTCAGAAACGTAATTTTATGTCATCAAACTTTTTAGTTTGTAATGTATTTCAATTTTTTCTGCTTTGTTTCTGTTATTATAAAACTAACACATATAATCAACATACAGTTTATTTTAATAAGAAAATTAAGTTAAGTATGCTCAATGTGCACACCACCGAAACACGTGCGTGGCCGATAGTGGACATATTGAGTGTACTTATATTGATTTTCATACATGTAATATTTTTATTACTAAATATATGCCACCCTTTTTTCGTGGGATTATAAAATCCCACACTTCAGCATGCAATTATGGGCGTTTTTAAGCTGGTAATTGGATATAAATAATTTACATTTTTGGGCTTCTAATGAAGTTATTTTTTCATGTAAAATGTCAATTCGTACTAAATTGAGGAAGCTCTACAACAATATAATTGACTTTTTTTCTTGTATCTTGCACTGTTTTCGAGATAGGAACGCTAATTCCACAATTTGCGACTGGTAGCACTATAAGTGGTCTCATAGCATAGCGTATAGCCACTTTATTATATCACTCCACGTTCGTGGTTATAGTTATCTCCTTTCTGGAGTTAATTTTGGATGGACAGGAGTTTAGTAAACATCCTGTATATATTTCCCGTAAATGCACTACTATTGCCGTAAAATTAGTTTTAATGACATTTGGGAATAATGGTTGTAATATATTGGTCGGTATGGAAGTGACATTAGTGATGAATATGAATTATAAAGGAGTATCGCTATATCTCAGTCAGAGTTACCACAAGCGACTATTTTTTTCACAGTGCATGTCAATAGTTTAAGCGCAATAATAATTTTACAATAAAACTTTAAGTATTCACTTTATTTCAATATCTGCCTTGTATATGTTAATAATAGCTGTTTTTACACCACATTCAATAAAATTATCTTTTAAATTTTATTTCAAACCATGGAGTTTAAGAATAGAACAAAAATAACCATGTCAAAAGTTTAAGCACAATACCGTTTTTATGCAAATTTTACAAACTGATGTAAGTGGTTGCGCACGCAAACGATTTCTAGGTGTATAAAAAACAGTCAGTTGTTGTTTTTAAGTTAGTACAAAATGACTAAGTCGAAAAAATTTTCAGAGGAGGAGGTGATAAATATCTGGAGTATGAGAACAAAACATAAGTCTGTTTCTGAAATTGAAAGTGCATTAAAAAAATCAAAACGAGGCATTAATCAAGTTTTGGTTCGTGGTAATGATTTCAAACGAAAATTCCGTTCGGGAAGGCCACGAGTGACTACTTTGCGCGAAGACCGCCACATCAGAAACTTGGCTTCAACTGGTAACTACTTTCTTTCGGAAATAAAACATGCAGTTGGAGGACAAATATCGAAAAAAACTGTTCAAACTGTGAAATCGGAATACATCAAAAATCGTAAAATGGCTCGGTTACCATGTCTGAAACGACACCATAAAGAAGCTAGCTTATAGTGGGCCAAAGAGCATTTGGTGATAAGTGTCTGAATGTCATATTCAGTGATGAAAAAAAATGGAACCTTGATGGCCCTGATGGGTTTAAGTACTATTGGCACGATCTCCGCGAAAAACCTAGGAGTATATTTAGCCGATAACATAGTGGTGATTGTGTAATGATATGGAGGGCTATTTCTTTCAATGTTCAGACATCTTTAGCATTCATCAGCGGTCGTGAAAATTCTGAAAGCTATCAAGAGACACTTGCCAATCATTTGCTCCCTCTTGCCGAGGTTTTAGGGGGGTAGGAGAAAAATAGTTATTTCAACATGATAATGCTTCGATCCATACCTCAAACTCAACTTCAACGTGGCTTAAGTCGAATACATTATCTGTTTTGAAATGGCCGCAATTAGCCCTGATTTAAACCCTATAGAAAATATGTGGAGTATTCTCCCTCATACAGTTAATCCAAATGGAAAGCATTATTCTTCAGTTAAAGATTTGAAAGATGCCATTGAGAACGCGTGGTTTAAAATTGAACCAGAAACAATACAGAACATCATTTTATCGATGGAAGACCGTATATTTAAAGTAATTCAGCAGAATGAAGCAATAATCAAGATTTTTTTAATTATTATTCTTATTGTACTAAAGACCAAAGAACTACTGTGCTTAAACTTTTGACACACTCATTTTTGTTCTCTTGATAAATTCTATTATTTGAGATAAATTTTAAAGCATAAATCTGTTAAATATCTTTTTAAAACTACAATTTGCAGGTAATATAAAAAGGAAAGCAACTTTCAGTCAATAATAAAATTTTATTTTGAAATTTTATGTTGTGCTTAAACTTTTGATACGTACTGCATTCTATTTAAGAATTCGTACACATTTTCTAAACTAAGATTTTTGCCTTATATTTCTACAATTCAAGAGAAATCTACCTCAATGAATATGTTTTTAAAATAGTGGTACGACAAGAAGATAAAAATAGCCGCCTGTGTTAGGTCATCCTGCTCAATAGTTCTCAACTGTGTGCCACGCGTAGATCTCCGATGTATCACGTAAAATTTTCAGTCAGGCTCTACCAAGATTTTACGAATTAAAAGAAGTATCGTTGCTTTAACGCACAATATATTCCGTATTATAAGTTTTACTCTGTAAAAAAGTTTGAAAAGAGGTTTGAAAAGAGGTTTCTTAAGAGGTTTATTTACATTTATTGTATTCTCTTTAAAACATTATAAAGGAAAATCACGAAAACAGCCTCAAATACTGAATTCAGTTCATACATTTTTTTTTGCAGTGTACTTTAAGAGAAAAATTATTCGTTTTGGAAGAAGAAGACTTATAATATAAAATGCAGTAGAAATGCATGAGATGATGTGTATCACTAGTGATGTGAAATAATCTTAGATAAAAATCGCACTAACAAATTTTACAAACTTTATATTTATATTACAGGAATTTTGAAAAGGGCATCGACCCACAAACTTTTGACGTAATTTCTCTGGATTAAGAGAGAATTGCCTTTGTTTTTAAGTGCGTGCGTATGTACGTCAAAAATTTTAAATGTTATTGAAGGGGGAGGATAAAGAAACTAAGAAACCGAAAAGGACTGCTGTGAAAAATTTCGAGACGTACAATGTTAAAATCAAAAATAAATCTTGACTAGAGTCTTTGAAAATGATTAAAAAGTATCCCTAGACCATTTTCCAATCTTGAAAAACAAATGTTTTTTATTAAAAAAGAACAGTTTAGTTCAGATATGTCATCAAACGTTAAGGTATAAGGTTTGAGCAAGAAGGTATAGGGTTACTAAAGTTTTAAATTAATTATTCCAAAATTAATTATTTCTAATACTCATTTCTAATTTTTACAGGTAACTCAATGATTATTAAGTCGTAATTCCACATTATATTTACGTTTGCTCTTTGTTAAAAAAAAAAAAAAAACTATTTGCAAAACGTGTTATCCAAATCTCGGAAACATTTGCTGGAAGAGGTAACGCAACGACCGTTCACCATTTTCAAAATGAACAAAAACAATGTAATATTATAAACTTTGAATTACCCGTAAAAGAGAGAAATCAGTATTAGATATAATTATTTTGCTAATAATTAAATTAGAACTTCAGTATCCTTACTTACTTTTTGTTCAGACGCTTTGATATCCTGATTTCTCTCTGATTCTTGCAGCAGTTTTTCTTTTTTTTTCTTTATTTATTTTTAACACTTTCCAACCTAGTTGAAAAGTGTTTGACTTCGGTTTGTCTGGCCGTATGTCCGTATGGACGTCTGCCGTCTGTCCGTGCTCTAACTCCCGTAAATATGCTCGGATTGCTCTACAATTTTTATATGTTATTGTCGGTCGTTATCTATAGCATGCTCCCTATTTCAACTGAAGTGTGTAGCACTTATAGTTTTTTTACAGGGACACTCAAAAGAGTTCCGTTACATTACGGTCTATGGGGAAAAATCATTTGCGGTTCATTTTAATGATGTTACACAATTTCCAACACATCGTAATTGATATATATCACTAAGGTGCATTACAAGAAGCTTAATATGGAATAGGGTGTGCATAGCACTTATAGTTACGTTACAGGGACAGTCAAAAGAATTCCGTTACATTACGTCTATGGAGAAAAATCGTCTGCGGTTTATTTAAATAATGTTTCACTATTTTAAACGCATTGAATATTATATATATCCCTAAGGTGCATTAAAAGAAGCTGACTACAGAATGTTGTGTGTATAGCAGTCATCATTCATTTACAGGGACACACAAAAGAATTCTCTACTGTCTGTTAACAATAATTCCTGGAAGTGCGTTTTAAGTTACTAAACGCGATTTTAAATTTAACTCACTTTTTGTTCATTACGTTGTGTGTATAAATTCTGTAAATCATATACAGGGAAGCACAAAAGTTCGCAAACACATTTCCGTTTATTGACAGAAACTTCAGAAGGAGAATTTTAAACTGTGCTACGCGTTTCTTAACTGAACTCAAATTTAGCATCCTATGTAGTATATATACAAATTTATAGATCATATACAGGGCTGAATAAAAGTATTCAGATATTTTTCCGAATATTGTATATGTTAGAAATAAATGTTGGAAATTCCTGAAATTACGTTTTTAGATATGTTATGCGTTTTCCAAATTGTTTACTTCGATGTTATCTTTCAGCTTATTAAACGGTAATGATTTGTAAAATTATTTTGGAAGCGTTGGAAAGTGTTACATAATCTATGCTTGACGCATAATTTTTTGTTCTTGTTTAAACTAAACGTCCAATTCTCAGTCTGTTTTCTTTTTAATATACATTAAATCTATAATCTTTTACATTAATTTCAGTCTTTTTAGCAGCCGTGCACAGGTGGAAATAGCAGGGTTTTTCTTGAATAGATTCTCTACTTTGCGAATGATTTCTGGGGTAGATTTAGATGGTGTACTACGACCTTCAAGCTTTTTGAATTCCGCTGTTTTATTTTTTCACATATCTTAAATATTTGATAATACGCTACTTTTCTATTCCCTTCATTTTAAAAATCGTTAATGGTCGTTGTTTTTTCTCTTTTAGCAATGTTCTCCCATAGTTGGACAATACTTTTTTGCAAATGCCTCATTCTCTTTTCGGCTGATGTTTTAAAAGAAAGAATAAACACAAGAACAATGTTCTATTACGATTAACAAATAGTTGAATTACTTGTAAATAAGAATAATAAGTATTATATATAAATAATTTCGTAACATTAAAATTGAAACTTTGTCAACCCTACTTCTTGTTCAAACCTTATCACAGAGAAAAATGGAAATTAGCTTTGACCAATTTTTTCAATCTTTTAATCACAAATTCTAATAAACTGTTCGGCTGTTTCTTTGACTCTAAGCAAGCTCTTTGTTTGTGTGGGCAAATAAACAAAATATTGTATATATTTCTTTCATGTGTGTTTTCATCATCGAAATTTTAGTGTCCTCCGTATGATGTCAATTATCATATACATGTATTATTTATTTTTCATTTATTTCATTTTAATTCTCAAAATTTCCCCTAAAAATAATTCCCCCTTTAAATTTATTTTATTTTATCAAGAATAGCACGTATGGTTCTGTAACGCTATTTCAGATATGTAAATTTTGATAAGTAAAAGACAATTTAGAAAATGAAAAATTAAATAAAAATAGAATTTGAGAATGAAATTAAATCTATAAGATAAATCAGAATTTACAGCTCCAAAATATCTTCACAGGACATGATCGTACAGCTTATCCTAATATGGCAATCAATATCTAAAAAAGAATATTAATTAAGTTTAATGCTTTAAAAATGGGCCAAAAATATTATTAAAATACTTAATATAGATTTAAATAAATGATTTATAATAGAAATAGTATAAATATATTTATTACCAAAAATTAGAATTGCTAGAAGTAAGTAATAAATCAAAGAAAGAGACTCACCCCAGTGTAGAACTTGTGAAAATAAGTGGTCAGAAATAAGGAAACATAAAATTTTATTCACTGTAATATTATATAAGATATATTGTGCAGTTGGCCAACCAAATTAGACAGTGTAGATTAGAGAGTAATATAATATTATAAATTTATAATTACGCGCATTTTTTTTTTTATCCCAAAAACAAAATTTTGAGTAATTTTTATTTTTTATTATTTGATCCATTAAATTTTTTGGTTGTTGACACGTCATAGTCATGTAAAATATATATATTTGGAACAATCTCGCACACGGTTGTTAAGAGATTCGCCGTTACTGGCCTATCTTAACATTTATTTTCTCTAAAAAAAATTTTTTAAAACTTTGTTTATTTATGGTATTACCTCTTCTTCTCAATAACTGCTCCAATAATTAACGTGCTAGTCTAAACAAATGAAAAAAGAAAAGATCAGGTTCTGTGTAACATTCTAAGAAAATCCTGGGAAAATTTTAAGTTCATGCCCTCATCCGTCCAAGTTTACTGAAAGGTTAATAACACCTATCTGAAAGTAAATTATTGTTTTAATCCTTTCTGTATTGTATGCCACCAGTTATACGACGGAAGCGGAAGATGGCATATCAACGTTCCCCCTCAATCCTAACTGCAAGGTGTTAATTTTGAAATACATAATTACATCTGCCTTTGAAAAACTCATGAAAAGGGCATTAAAGTGAAAAACTGACGTGGAATTTATGTGAACGTGGATCAGAATACCTTAGTTGGAATTTTGCTGGAAGCCTTTTTGACATTACACAGAACAGCAAGTCACATTACGGCTAAAACAAATATTAAGCAAACTTAGCTGTGAAAAATTGTAGCAACAAATGTATTATTTTCTCATGTAATACTTGATATTTCTCAATCGATGTTCAGGATTTGAAAGTGAAATTGCTCATGAAAGATTCTATCATCTTTTCAAATTTTAAGCATGTTAAAACATGTGTTTTATTTAAATGATTCAAGTATTTATTATTCAAATATTTAACAAATATGAACCTTATGCACCTGAAAAGCTCAAGTGCAAATAAATACTTGTTTTTTAATCTCAATATTTTCATGTATTTTAATAACGTGGACTTTAATAGTGCCGCCTATAGGTAAAAATTTGTAGCAATAGTAACTTAAATTAATTTCATGTCTTCAATTCAATTAACACACTAAGTAATTAACAAGACGAACATTTATTATCACGAAGTACACATTTAAACAAAAGCAAAAATTACGACATTCTAAACCGACGAACTTAGAGTATTGAGAAAAAGTCCTGTAGCGTATATATAACTACGCATACAATTATTTACCTGTTTTGTGGTGCTGACAACTGTTATTTTAAACACTAAGCATCACCATTTGAACTACTTTTTATTTTGGCACAAAAAATCTCCCTCTTTGAAAACTCTTACGGTACAAACTACAATCTGAGCCGATAATTTCTGAAATTTTCACGATTTTTTAAAATGAGAACGGATTTATGCGGGGCATCCGATATTTGCTTGCAATAAGAGCTATTCCCACCTTAGTTTCTTTGAAGTTTGAGCATTAGTTGTTTAGCATTGTTAGTTTGAGCATTGACTTTTTACGATGCCTTGTGTTCATCTTATTATACTGCGCCTTTTTAGCTCACAGGCTATCAAAGCCTGAGAGCTTATGTGCCCGCCGGTTCTGTATGTATGTATGTACGTACGTATGTATGTACGTAAAGCGATAACTCTTCATAGAAATATCCGTTTTCCTTCAAATTTTGTTTATAGGTACACTGTGTTAAGGCGCTTCCCTGATTAGTTTTCGGGATTGATTAGTTAAGTATAAAGGGGGGGGGGGGACAAGGGGCTAATTCCCCCCACCCCCCTTAATTTATATAAATGGGTTTTTCATGCAGAATTATTCCGTTTTCCTTCAAATATTGTTTATAGGTTCACTGTGTTAGGGCGCTTCCCTGATTAGTTTTTGGGATTGATTGGTTAAGTATAAAGAAAGGGGGGGGGGGTCTAATCCCCCCCCTTAATTTATATAAATGGGTTTTTCATTCAGAATTATTCCGCTTTCCTTCAAATTTTGTTTATAGGTTCACTGTGTTAAGGCGCTTCCCTGATTAGTTTTCGGGATTGATTGGTTAAGTATAAAGCGGGGGGACGGGGGGATAATCCCCCCTTAATTTATATAAATGGGTTTTTCATGCAGAATTATTCCGTTTTCCTTCAAATTTTGTTTATAGGTTCACTGTGTTAAGGCGCTTCCCTGATTAGTTTTCGGGATTGATTGGTTAAGTATAAAGGGGGGGAACGGGGAGGCTAATCCCCCCCCCCCCTTAATTTATATAAATGGGTTTTTCATGCAGAATTATTCCGTTTTCCTTCAAATATTGTTTATAGGTTCACTGTGTTAAGGCGCTTCCCTGATTAGATTTTGGGATTGATTGGTTAAGTATAAAGGGGGAACGGGGGGCTAATCCCCCCCCTTAATTTATATAAATGGGTTTTTCATGCAGAATTATCCCATTTGCTTCAAAATTTGTTTATAGGTTCACTGGGTTAAGAGGCTTCCCTGATTAGTTTTCGTGATTGATTGGTTAAGTATAAAGGGGGGAACGTGGGGGCTAATCCCTCCCTTAATTTATATAAATGGGTTTTTTATGCAGAATTATCCCATTTGCTTCAAATTTTGTTTATAGGTTCATTGGGTTAAGACGCTTCCCTGATTAGTTTTCGGGATTGATTGGTTAAGTATAAAGGGGGGGAACGGGGGGCTAATCCCCCATTAATTTATATAAATGGGTTTTTCAAGCAGAATTATCCGATTTTCTTCAATCTTTGTATATAGGTTCATTGTGATAATGCGCTTCTCTGAGTAGTTTTGGGGGTTCATTGGTTAAGTATAAAGGGTGAAGGGGGGGCTAATCCCCCCTTAATTTAGATAAATGGGTTTTTCATGCAGCATTATCCGATTTTCTTCAAATTTTGTATGTATATATTCATTGTAATAAGAGGCTTCCCTGATTAGTTTAAGGAGTACATTAGTTAACTCTGAGGGGATAACGGGGGGATGACCCCCCCTTAATATATTGTCGATTTCTTTATTTTTCGTGGGGCTTATTTCAAATTCTTTGAAATACGAGTATAATATACAATTAGTGAGAATAGCCTGTGAGCTCAATGCCCTCAGTTTAACCGGGCAGTTTTCTTTTTTTCTTTCATGTTGTGATAAAAATTGTTATTAATGTGTACTGACGCAAGGATATTTGAAGAATAAAACGTGTTCGTCGATTTAGGACTTCGTATTAAGTTGCAAATCTCATTTTTCCGTACTGAGAAACAAATTCGTAACATTATTGTACTGTAAGTTAAAAAGTTAGATTCATATTTGCATAAAATTTGCAGTTATTCTTATTCAGATTAAAAGAAAGGCATTGTTTATTTTCCTGTGAAAGAAAAGCATTCTATGTAAAATACTGTCAAAGAACTGGACTATTGAAGTGAAATAGCTGACTGATTGTTGACACATCACAATCACGAAAATGTCATAAAGTTAGAGACTATAACTAAAGGTCAATGAGTAAATAAAGAACATTTTATATATTTTAGAAATTGAATTAGATTACGGGAAATTTCTACGCATGTAGCAATGAAAATGAGCTTGTAAATACGTCAGTGACGTTCACGTTGTTGAGCAGGAAAAATTGAAATTATATTATATATATATATATATATATATATATATATATATATATATATATATATATATATATATATATATATATATATATAACCATAAATGAAACATTACCATAATATATATTTGTGGTATTTAGGCATTTGGGACTTGAAAGTTCTGTCTAAATTCCACAAATTTCATTTTTTCAATTTTTAATTTAATTTCTTCTTCTTTTTCTTCTTCTTTTAAATATGGTATCTATATTCGGAGTGTTGGGGAACACTATCGTTGTCAATTAATAATTACATACTAATTCATAATTACATAGTTTTTGTTGGTGTTAGGGTAATGTTTCATTAATGGTTACACATATATATACGGTATATGCTATTATATGGTCAGTATATACTATTATATATATATTAGTATATACTGACAGAAAAGGTTATATTTACATTGGAGGTTTTATTCGCTGAACTTTTACTCATAAAAAAAAAACGAAAGTAACAAGTATTTTAAATGATTGTAGTTTCTATGCTGCCTTTAAATGCTATTTATCTACTAAAATCACATTAAACACTTTTATTTTGTAGCTTCATTGAAATTCATATGAAGTATTTGCAATATGTGGGTCATTCGAATGGTGCCACAAGCTTTTAACGCAATCGTAAACAATAAGTGGCACAATATTTGCAGCATCAGTAAAGAAATGATACATTTTACCTCTCTCTTAATTCTGCAGCGCACGCACATAATAGAGTTAAGAGTGAAATAAAAAAAATTAGTTCACTTTCTAAACCTCATGACAGTTATTAAGTTTTGAGACATAAATTTAGAAGATGTTTTCAGGGAAGAAAGAAAACCTTTATAAAGACTATATTTTTTTTAATCAATTTTTTTTTTAAAGAAGATAAATCATTGTTGTAATAAATAAATAAATAAAATGTAAAGAGGGCTGTTCCTCTTGAAAATTATACTACAGTTAGTTTTAAACAGGTGAATATAAAAATTCATCTATTTAAAATTAGTTTTATTATATTCAATGGTTGCAGTATCATAGTTGATATTTTTCCCAACAGAGCGAAAGTATACCGGGACCAGGACACGAACCTGGGTACTTTGGTTTGCCGTACCAACGCTCGACCTACTGAACTATCCCGACGATATCCTGGCCGGCATATTTCACTCTTATTACTTGTGCAATAAGGCTGCGAACTGCAGCGCTAATTTCATTCATCCGAGCTATAACTATAGCATTTACATGATGAATCTGAAATAGCACGGAAACTCCTGTATACCATGTAATTAGGTCATAATGAACCTAGGAAAGTTATTCAACTAGGTAAAGCATATTCAATGGTTGGAGTATCATAGTTAAGATTTTTCCCAACAGAGCGAAAATATGCCGGGACCAGGACTCGAACCTGGGTACTTTGGTTTATTTTTTTTAGTTAACACATTTGCGACAGCATATTTACGTCTTTTCAACAATAAGCTCCGCCGATATTCAATACTCATGCATGTTGTAATTTTTAACAAAAGTATATTTTGGCATTCACGTTTATATTACAAATAAATATGTGTAATCATTATATTGCTTCTAATCAATATATTTATATGCATAGTACACGATTGTATAAATACGAACATTGTGTGTATTTTTGAAAAATAATGCAACATATAAAATGTAAAAGTAACATACGTTAGAGGAGTTACACATATTCAAAAGACGTAAATTCATGTCAGCGCTCGCGAATATGTTAAAAAAAAAAACAGATTGTGATGTGGTGTTGTGTTTTATTAGTCATTCCCAAATTTTTCCTATGGAATTTAAATTTGCCTGAAACATTTTTTTAAGCAAATTTACTTCAAAGGATAATAAAAAAAATATATTGTAACCCGGACAAACAAGGTCATAACAAATACACGATATGCCTAAGATGATTAGTTTCTTAGGTGTATAAATTATGTTCATATTACATCTACAAACAAGCTTGTAAAACTTTAAAACATAATAGATAAGATATGATAATTTTTAAAGCGGTGCTGAACGAGTAATGCGAGTAATGTATTTTTTTTTTAATTCAAATATCACACTTTAACAAAGTGTTTTCATTATAGTATTTATTTTCTTATTAACATAATAATTTACCCATGTTGCCCGAGCCTGTCAAAAAATCGCACAAAACGCGAAAAAACTCTAAAAATTGCTGCACGAATTCAAATAAACTTTATTTTAAAAAGAACAAAATTTATTATATTGGGCTAGAAGATTGAAACGGGATTGCTTTTATGAATGTGGCAAAATCCCCACGAAATTCAGGAAAACCTACTGAAAATCGCATCAAAAAAGAAAAAAAAATCGCAGATGACAAAATTTACTGGGCTAAACTATTGTAACCGGAATTCCTTCAGGAATGTAAAAAAATTGCTGCAGGACGAAAAAAAAAACCCCCACTAAAAATTCCATTGAAAACGACATTAAAAATCGCTAAAAAGTCAGAAATTGCAGAAGAAAAAATTTACTATGTTGTTGAAACCGAATTTTTTTTGTTTTGTTTTGTTTTATGAGTGCCAAAAAATCGCCGCAAAACGCAAAAGAAATATTTTTAAAAAATCCGCACAAAAATCGCGAAAAATTAAAAAAAATGCGGTACGATTTCTGCTTACATCGGATAGATTGAAGTAATTTTTGAAACTTTAATCTTTTTCATCTACCTATGCTGTCCATACATTATTTTTTTTCCATATCATATCGTTATCCAAACATTTCGTTATTGAAAATTTAATGTTGTAATGCCAAAGGATTTGTTTTTCTTTAACTATCTTATTTTGATAAAATAAAAAATAAATCACAGTTTTAAATATCTTTAAATTTTTTGTATCTCTTAAAATGCAATATGCTACAGGGTGTTTCAAAAATGACCGGTATATTTTAAAAATCAATAAAAACTAAACGGGCAGCGATAGAAATACACCGTTTGTTGCAATATGCTTGGGACAACAGTAAATTTTCAGGCAGACAAACTTTCGAAATTAGTTACAATTTTCAACAACAGATGGCGCTGCAGTCTGGAAAAATCTAAACCACGATATTTTCCACATATCCACCATGCACAGCAATAATATGGCGTAGTCTCTGAACGAAATTACCAGAAACCTTTATAACATGGAGATAGAAATAAGATTTTTAAATATCCCATTTTAATTACAATTGATATTCTGTACGTACTTTGCTTCAAATCGCATGTGTTGTCACTTGTCATCTGCCAATCTCATAAGATAAACGACTAGTTAATAGCTGACAAAATTAAATACTGAAGTTTGTTTCATTTATTTGTTTCTGTGAAGAATAACTACCGTAAAATAATATAAAATATAAATAATCGCACATTAATAGTAAAAAAAAAAAAAAAAAAAAAAAAAAAAAACAGCGGCACTCCGGGAGTGCCGACAGAAGTAAAAACTTGAACAATTACGCGTGTATTTTTTTTTTAACATAATATAATATTTGGGGTATAATATGGAATAATATATTATTGTACTATGATATATAATGTATTTATATATTTATAATTAATAGATACATTTCTAATAATATGTAATAATACATATATATATTATTTAATATGATAAATTATATATGATATATATTATGTATATATATATATATATATATATAGTTAATATATAAATATTATATATATATTAAAATATATATGTATATATATACTATGTATATACAAATATATATACCAAGATAATTTGTAATATTTTATAAAATTAGTTGGAATTATATAATTTAAATAATTAATATACTTAGGATTATATACTATATGTATTAATATAATAATTATATTATTTAAATAATTAATATAATTAAAATTTTAAATTTTTACAAAAATATTTAACTTAAATTTATCTAAATTTAAAATATAATTGTCCAAATACTATAATATATTATATATATTATAATGAATATATATACATACTTATATACAGAGGTGTCGGTTACAGTAACAGTGTGGCGAGTTCAATGGTTTTTTCCCATCTCAAAAAAATGCCAAACGCGCTTAAAGAAATTTTCACTTAAAAAAAAAAACTTTATTTTTAAGATACACCAAATTTGATACTTAATAAGTCTCTCATATTTAATATAACGTTCATTTAGGAAAAAAATCTAGTAATTTCGTAAAAAATTTAAATACCTTAGGATTTTGAAGGAAAACAAGTAAATTTTACACTGTTAATAATTATAAACTTTTGAACTCTACCAACTGAGAATAATTGTGGCAAAATTAATCTAGTGTACCACGTTTCCAGCGTTTACTGGAGGTCCCATTACCTGTGATTTATTTTGTTGTGCTGATTCAGATATCAGACCAGATGCTATGGTCATTAAGATTAACTGGGTGAATTAGTTCAACCATATTCGTCCGGGATTGCTCAGTGGGTAGAGCATTGTCAGCTTCAGCCATGGGATCCCGGGTTCGAATCCTGGTCCGGACTTTTTTGCCCAGTTGGGAAGATTACATCTCATACGTTTATTATTATTATTATTATTTGTTTTCAAGTATTGAAATTTCGTAAAATATTTTTTGTCTATAAAAACTATTCGGAGATAGTTGAAGTTATATTCGATTTTCGGTTTTTAAACAATATCGGGATGTTGTATTGTCTCAAATGTAAATAGTATTCCCTAACACCCGAAGTTCCTCTACATCTTTATCTTTTGCTATGGTTCTGCGTCAATTCGTCGCGCACAATTCATCGCGGAACAATTCATCGTGCACAATTCATCGCAGCGTCAATTCGCCGCGGCGACAACTCATCGCAGCGTCAATTCGTCGTGATATCAATTCGTCGCAACGAAAATGATTTTGAAGGCTATGATGATAAATTAAGGACAATTTAGTAAAAATGTTTAATGATAATTAGTTTTTTAGATATAGAGAATTACAACTAACAATTTACTTGCGATTATATCTAAAAAACAAATTATCATTAAAAAAAAATTCTAAATTATCTTTATTTTATCATCATAGCATTCAAAAACATTTTCATTGCGACGAATTTACGTCGCGACGAATTGACGCTGCGATGAGTTGTCACCTCCACGAATTGTCGCTGCGACGAATTGACGCTGCCATGAATTGTGCGCGATGAATTGTTCCGCGATGAATTGTGCGCGACGAATTGACGCGACACCTTTTGCTATCATGATGTAATATGTCCTGATCATTTGCACTCACACACGGAATGATAGACGGAATCTTATAATAACAACAACAACAAAAATGGTATTTTAAAAATTTGTGAAGAAATGCAAATGGAGCTTATTGATGTCATTCAGTATGTTGTTTCTGACTGAAAAAAAAATTGAACACGAACAACACCGCCAGCAACGAAATTTTCGATAGTATCTGGTAATTCTTCATAGAAATGACAACCTCAAAAGAGAATAGATTTGTTTTCATTTTTTTTTTCAGAAGCAGGTTATGATTGTTTGTTTTTATTTTCTAAGATGGCAATCTGTTTTAACTGACATTTTCTCCAAACAACAGCATTAAGAAAACTGACTTACATAAAAATTCTCTAAGCCTATGCACTTTCGAAGAATCTCTTTGCCTTGACGTGTCACTAATTTTCTTTTCGATGCCAAAGCCAGTTTTAATAATCCTCACAATCATATGATGAATGATTAGATTTTATGAAATGCATGCTTTCGCATCTGCAATTTAGGCGTTCCAAATACTTGGGTGGTATTTAGCACCTTAGATTCATATCAAAGGTTTAATCCAATTTTTGACGGGGCATTTTCGTTTTTATAAATGTTTCTTATGCAGGATCTTGTAAGGTCTTTGGGGTCAACAAGCAGCAATATTTGAAAGAAGAAGACGATAAGTCGAGTTTGTTTGTTTATTTGTTTTTTGGCAGACAAACAAACCTGTGGGAAAATAGAAACAGAGATGCTTTCTGAGATAGAATCCTACATTATATGAGAGGTAAGTTTTTACACGATTTTCCGCATGTCAGTTTTTATATAATCGTCCGTTTCTAGGGTTTTTTTTTTTTGTAATTTACATTTGTAATTTGATCTTAGATGTTTTCTGCTTAAAAGATTATGAATGCACTGAAGGACTTATTATTATTATCTACTTTATAAGCTTTTAATTTTTCAAGAAATGTGTTCATTTTTAAAAGAAAATACATTTGTAAAAGTTATGCTGAATGAAATCTGTAACTAAAGTTTTTTTTGTTTGATATGGAAGATTCAATAATTTATTTAGATTTATCTAGAATTATGTAAACAAAATAAAGCAATAACTCTCTTTTACTAACAAAAGGGATGAACTTAAGTTCCTGGTAAGTCATTTCTCA
Source organism: Maratus michaelseni (assembly GCA_963931845.1). NCBI lineage: Eukaryota > Metazoa > Arthropoda > Arachnida > Araneae > Salticidae > Maratus > Maratus michaelseni. The sequence continues at coordinate 203,569,177 of OZ007592.1, forward strand.
ATCCACGTGACCAAAAACTTTAACCTTTATAACCATATAATATAAAAGTTTTGCATACACGATACAATTGAAAGATTATACAGGGTGGTTCATAAGTAAGTATACAACTTCAAGATGCTTTAAAACAGGATCATTTTAAGTCACGTTTCCCAAATGCAAGCCATAAGGTAGGTATGCTCATAAAGTTTTTTCCCGCTGCTGTGCGAAGTGACATAGGCGATAGCTTAGCGTGTCACGCGAATATCAGTAGAAATGGCGTCTGCAGTGTGCAGTCGAGAAGACATTTTGTGTTCTTGAATTGAGCTAAACGAAATATATCACCATTGTGCAACGGATTTTTCGAACACGATTTAGAAAAGAACTTCTAACCAGAAAATCCATTTATGATTGGTTTAAAAGATCTATATGTGCATTCTCAGTCACATGACACACACATAACCGGTAATCTATTTCAGTCCACTTTCCACAAACAGCCCGTAGTTTCAAAATTAAACTAATCAAGTTTGCAAGTGTTTACAAAAGTTGAAAATAAAGATTTTTTTCTTTTAATTTTTCAATTGAAAACAATAATAATAATAATAAAAACGCTTAATCTGTAGATTTTATTTATGTATCAGAGTGCAAAATATGTCTTTAAAACTATTCATTTATCTTAGTCACATGGTAGTCTAAGTCTACCATGCCGCATAAATAAGATCTGCCAATAAAACAGTGTTTTCTTTTTGGCGGTTTCTTTTTTTTATTGTATTTGTTTCTAGTTATTTCTTTAATTTTACTTTTTTCTGTAAATAAAACCTTATTCAAAGTGAAATCTTTCAAAAACTTACTCATTATCTCGATAGTGACCATCCTAACAATAAAAAACTTTTTGATTTATATATTTTGTTATTTGTTTAGATCTGAACAAGACATTATCCTGATAGCCATTAGTAAACTTATTATTACAGTCAAGTGCAAAAGATACGATAAAAAAAATTACACTTTTATCTTTGTTAGAGAACGAACATTCCACAGCTAGAAAATAGCTTAAAGGTTAAGATGAAAATGATGATGTGAATTCCCACATAGTCATGCTTTGATGAAATTAAGCGTAATTTGCATCATAAACAATTGGGTGCGGTTCATACCTAATATTAATAATGTATGAAGAAACTATTGTAATACAAAGAACGTCAGCTATATCCTTTCACAATTTTATTTTCCATAATTAAGTACCATCTAAGAATAAACAAGAATGTTTAATATACAGTCTTTATCTATTATTAAGTCACCACAGTATTAAATGGAAGTCTTTGAAATATTTAATTTTCAATAACGTAAATTTGCAACCATCTTTTATGCGACAGCGACAAATTAACTTTTCATCATTCTTCTGGAATTAAGTTATGCAACTTTTGTGCAAGAATGTAAATATCGTTTGCGACAATGGCATAATGATGTTGCATGTTTGTTAAAGTCTAACGGGAAGTTGAATACTTACCAAACAATGATTAAGGATAGAAGGCTAATTATAGTCTGACAATGTTTATTCTTGCAGGATAGAATCGAACATCTACTAAATTATCATCATTAGCAAGTTAATGATAATAATTTTTGGTAGACCTGCTTTCGAAAAATGCCATCAGTGAATTCAATAACGCTAAACAATGATATATAAGAAGCTACAACATGGTAAAATAGTATTTAAGGCATTCTTATAAACAGTTCACTCTTGTAGTTCTAAACTTATCGAGTTTTAACGAACGGTACACCATGAAAAACTACAGAAACGTATAAAAGAAATAATTATGTGACACATTATAGCTTCTATTTGCAGTAAAAGAAAAATCTCGTAGCATGGGCACTGGCAGAACAAAATCACACAAAGGAGTAAAATTTAGCAACAGATGTCTTTGGTCAACGAACGGAACTTTTTCAGGTTATTTGCCATTCCACCTTAGCATGTTTTACTGTAATTTCAAAATATTACTACCAGAAGCAATACATAGATAGAACAGAAGTTTTAATTTCTTCTCTGTTAGTTTAAATTACATTTAGATCTTCTCAGAAATACTGTTTAAAGACTCTCTTTTTCAAACTGTCCTTAAAAAGAGATGAAAGAAAAGAACCGAAATTTGGATTTTTCACTAGTAAATTTAAATTATATGCTGATCTTCCCTCTAATTTTGTTTAATGGCTTGCTTTTTCTTATATAATATGAATTTTATTTAAATTATATTTTTAATTAAAATTCTATTTTTTGCATTCATTTCTTTTTATGGCCAGCGCTTAAACGGACATTATAAAAATATTTCGCTTCAAAGGATGTCAGGATAAAAATATTACCCTTTATTTACTGTAATAATTTTGAGAATTTTTATTCCAAAAACATATAATATCTTTCAAGATTTCGTTTATAGTAAGATTCCAGCAGTAGTTTAATAGCTTTTTTTTTTTCTTTTAAATAATGAATAAAAGCATTTTATTATTTTTTGTTCTTTATTTTTTTTTAAATTATGAACAACAGGTTGTGGTTTGGGAAACAGGTTCGGAAATAACAGAAAATTTCGCCGCTTTCTGAAAAAACTACTTTAAACTGCCAATTTAATAGCTGAAATAAATAAATGAAAACGATAAATTACCTGAAAAGTAGAATCAAGACAGAATATATTCCATATTTGACTTTGAAAATAAGGTTACATCAACCATCAAATGATAGATGTTTTATTTTATTTTTATCGAATAATGCCATGAAAAAAGAATATAGTAATCAGTAATCAGTAAAATATTCTGATATAACATTTTGTTTATTAATGTTTATTAATGGAAGATGCAGTATTCCATGAAAGAAAGAAAAAGAAAAGAGTATTTCTGTGATTTTTAACACAAGTTAAATTCAGTGTCTGTTCTTGAATCGGTACACCTTTTTTTTATTATTATTGTTGATATTAAAGTCGCGCTGTCACAGTATGATAACATGTACATGAAAAAAAGAATCTGCTTTTCTAGCGCACAAATTTTTAAATAATGAACTTTGCTAAACTACTAAAATATAGATAAAATGCTTAAGTGATACAAATAGAAACAACAAAAGACTTATAAAAACCTTTTAATGATTGACATATGTTTCAGCGCTCATACGCCGCCATTTTAAAGATATATAACGATAAACAAAAATAGTCTCGTAAATTTTTGAAAATAAACTTGAAAACATAAATCACGAGATCATATATGTAAAAAAAAGCAGGTACTTTGAAGTAGTCAACTATAAATGTGAAAATTAATATTTCCTTATTGCTTTTTTAAAACTGAAAAGTACCTAGTGCCAAAGTTTAGGTAATTCAAATGAGGCGGATTCATTGCAAATGTTCACGTTACGCATATAGATTTCTATATTGATTCACGGGTAATAGATGGGAAATAAAGCCTTGATGGATAAATAATTTTACTATTTTTAAAATTAACTTTTAATGTCTCGGTTGTATGTAGTCTTGCCAGTGCTCTAGTACTTCTGTCATAATGATATCTGCCATATGCTCTTTTAATCTTGTTTTAAACTTTTTAGTGGTCATTCCTATATAATATTGTAACGTTCCATCTGCTCTGGTGAACGGGATTTCATAAACACCTGATAGTTGATATGGCTCTATTGGGTCTATTTTCTTACAAACTACGCTTTTTAATTTTATGGATGGTTTTGCCATAAGACATATATTTCAGTTTATATTTCAATCGTTCAAAGAACCCAAGGAAATATTGTAAAGTAGATAACTTTGAATTTTGTTTGTTGAAGTTTTTCTTCTCCTTCTTCTCCATTCTCGTAATTACTTTATTAATAGTGCTTTTTTTTATATCCGTTGTCTCTTGCTATTTCATGTATTTTATTTATTTCACTGGTTAACTGATCTGGAGTTATGTGATTATGAAACTACTATACTAAAACTATTTTACTAAAAAATACAACACTTTAAAGATTGGTGAACAAAACTAGATGTATGTATGTATATTGTTTACAAAAGACAAATGCTATTTTTTAATAGTAACAATAGACAACTGCATAGTATCATACAAATTAAAAGATAAAGAACTGTATCCGGAAATACTGAGGACTATACAATACGAAGTCTTTAACCCTATCACTATGTCCTGGGGTCCACGGGGACCCCAAGCACTTTCAACAGGTTGTCAAAAAATCTATCACTCACTGAGTAGTTTCAGCCGGTGACATCTCATATCATAATGTTTGTAGCACACGGTAAGAATTAAACTGTACGAATATAAATGGTACTTTTTTTTTTTTTTTTGAAAAATAGATAGCATATTTGCCCTGTGCAACAACAGGGCATGTTTCGATAGGACATAGTGATAGGGTTAAATTTCTAAAAATTCAACAAAAGGACTTTTAACTTTCCGCCCGATTAAGCAGTATTTGAATTTAGTTAAGACAGTTGGTAGTTATAAAACATCTAAATACGTTTGAAAAATTGCATTTTGGAAAGTAACTTCCTCACGTTAGTCTAAAAAATTAAAAACATTTTTTTCTTTACTTTTTTTCAAAGTTAAATGAAATAAACAAACGTTTTTCAAAAGAACATTAATCACGTTTTCAAAACTAAAATGCTTATGATATTTGAAATTACGTTTTTCCAACATATTATACCTGAAATAAGATTATCAAAAATATTCTCTAATACATTAATGCTCGAGGAAATCGGTGAAAATGGTTATTTAAAATTTATCCCCACAAATTGTTCCATTTTTTAAAATTGATAAATATTCATTAATGCTGCAGTAAGGTCTGATTAAACAGCCTGTTAATTAAGTTAAGACAGTTTATAGTTGGGAAACATCATGTAAATACTTTTGAATAATTATATTTGAGAAACAAACTTATATAACTTCCTCACATTAGTCTAAACAATTAAAAACTTTTTGTCTTCTTTAATTTTTTCAAAGTTAAATGAAATAAATAAACGTTTTTTCAAAAGAACATTATTAATCAAATTTCAAAACTAGAACGTGATGGTTTAAATACTATTTTTGAAACAAATTGTACCCATAAAAAGCGAATAACTGATATAAAATTATCAAATATATTCTCTAATGCATTAATGCTCGGGGAAATCGGTAAAAAGAGTATTTTAAATTAATCACCGTAAACTGTTCCATTTTTTTCAAGTTAATAAATATTCATTAATGCTGCATTTTGTCCAGTTTTGAGAAGCTCTTAGAATAATTGGAATCACGTTAGCCTGAATACCATAGTAGGATAGATCAGAAATTGAACGATCACCGACTGCATTTATAGACGTTAGAAACGGAAAGCAATAACGATCATCCATAAAATAACAACTTCCTTCTAACTGAATAAAAAACATGAGTTTACGGCGTAGAAATTTAAAAATAAATGTTATTGTATTATTGTAAGGAGGCAGGCGTTCTTGAAGTGGACTTGAACCTACTTTTCATATCTGTTATTTTTCCTTCGATTTATAAATATTAAAACTATTGACATTTCTTTAGTATACTACTGAGCAGTGTATCTTAACCATTTCTAGAGCTGCAACCTTCCGGAATTTAGAGCACCACTATTTTCGAATAGAAAAATTCACTTTATTTACTGCAGAAATTCTGTGATTAAATAAGACAAAGCATGGGCTCCTGCAAGGGGGGAGACAATTGTCCCTCACTGGATTTTCGAATTAAATTATTTTTTTTTTCTGTTATGATTTTGGAAAAGATAATAAAATTTATTTAAATAATTTAAAATAACTAAACATTAAGATTAGGATTTTTCATCACCGCCCTCCTGACCTCCCGCTCCTCCCCGTGAATAACAATTTTCATTTCTGTTCCTTTTTTACATTCAGGAATTAAAAATTATTTTAAACGGGGGGTTCGGACAGACCAACTTGGTAGATCTTTTTAATAAAAAACGCGATAAATTGGCAACACTGCGAGTAAAAATGCAATGGAAATAGTGTAAAAAAGATCTACTACTGCTATTTTTAAAGAGTGTTTTTGAACTTGGGTTTTCCCTGAATTTCGTTTTCGTCTTTTTTGAAAAAGGAAAACACTAAACTAGCCACTAAATATATTTACTTCTGTTTTCAGTTTGTGGTTGTTACACACACACATATATATATATACAGCATTCAAATTTATAAAACCATCTTTTTACCCTTTTTTTAAGTCGGTTAAAGTGTACATAGGGTGATATTCTATAGAAACTTAAAAAATAAAATAATAATAATAAAATAAAATCATACTATAAAAATACAAAATGCCTCGTGAGCAGAGAAATGAGATTGAATTAAAGAATTAATTTTTGAACAGTAGAAAATTTTATGTGCAAATTTTATGTCTTGTAAGCACGGCCCTTTCTAACTATTTTGGCCATTTCTACATCTCACCTGTGATATAGAAGGATATTTTTTAAAAGCTTAAAAGCCTTCCCAGACTATCCGAAAATATTCTGTTTTTGGCCATGAAAGATCCTGATAGTCTAAAAACTGATTTTGCATACAGATACATAGTCAGATATGACATACGATATATATAAAAAAGTAATATATGTATTTTTTTTTAGTTTATTAGAAATCTTTCGTGATTTATATATTACGTCTCAAAATTGTTTAAATTCACAAATATTTACAAAAAAAATAGGTTGCAAAACAGGTAATTGAAATATTCAATTGAAACATGCTTTTTATGTACTTAAAAAAATAAAAAATAAAAATGAAATAAAATAAATCAGTTTAATGTTATTTTTGTTATTTGTTCTTGTCAAAATGAATATTTACGAAATACATGAAATCCTTAGAATACCGAAATGTTCTGGAAACAATTCGCTATCAAAATTCTGATCAGGAAGTTTACTGGTAAATCTGAAGGCCAAATACTTGAATTTATGACTCACAAAGGTATTTATATATGTTTATACGTATTTCTTCATGTCACAAGTTCAAATGTCAAAGTACTAAGAAGAAAAAAATATTTGATGCTAGCATATATTTAACGAGTCCCATTACTAAAAATCCCGTTGTTAAATTATTGCTCATATTGTTATTCAAATTTTATTCATTTTTTCCCTCTGCAGCATCACATTCTATCAAGACCTTGAATCAATAAAGTCATATCAAATTAAAATAAGTTTTATATATTATGTAACCTTATTATAGTTTACCTTTTACAAAATAACAGTTAGGGAGAAGTAGGGTAAAACCTCATGCCTTTTTATTAGTAGTCTTTTGAAAGCAAAATTTAATGTAACATTGCGTACATACTCTGAACTTGTTCTTAAACTATAAGGTTACTTTAAATACACTGCAAAAAAAAAATTGTTGATTTTACAGTATAATACTGACATTCCAGCTGCTAGCATTATACCGTAAAATTAACAGTAATAAACAGTAAAATAAGCAGCAATACACTGCCGCGCATGCGCGGTAGCGCACTGCTTATTTTACTGCTAGTCAGAATCTTTCTAGATTTTTATACGTAACTAGCCGATCTTCGCCCGCCTAGCCGGTCACTTCCGAGTAGGGCCCAGAAAGTGCATTTTACATGCAAAGAGAAAAATGTAAATAAAATACTTTAACTATACGAAAATAACTAATATATAAGTATAAAAAAGCACATAAATAAATATTTCGCGACATTAATAATAATTTTTTTCATGAGCCCCCTGACAAAGTACTTCTGGGCCCTTCCCGTGATTATCTAGTGTGTGTGTGTGGGGGGGGGGGGGGGGCACGCCTATAAACTGATTATACGGCAATCACTATAAGGAACCCTTGTGCATACCCGATCCCATAAATATGGCGATCAATATTTAAATCGCAAATCTTTACTTCAAAAATGTGTCTTTTGAAAAGAGGGCGAAATGTATTATATTTTGTATAAAAACTTCAATCCGATCGCTAAAAGACGAAAAACGCAGAAACAATTTATAAAATTGTAACTTGATTATTCTAACTGGATCGGAAGCGCTGATACAGATTGCTAAAGATTGCAGAAATCGCGAACGGCGGACGAAAAATAAACTTTTTTGAAATGTTAACATTAATATTTTTTCCAACCAATGGCGGCGTTCAAAAGAGCAAAGATTTTTAATTTGGTGTAAACGGTTTCTCCGTATTTCTTTTAGTTTGCCGGATGCAAAGTTCGAAGTTTTGTAATTATTATTATTATTATTATTATTATTATCATTATTATTATTATTCGAAAAAGTTAAATTTGATATATTTTTTAACCGACTGCGACATTTGAAACGTAAAAGTACTATATTTCAGACTATGTGAACAGTTTTTACGTATATAAAATGGTTCGGACGTGCCAATTTAAGAAAAACGGAAAATAAAACTGCTGATCTCGCAGTATGCTCCTTCTCTGGCTCGCGGCTGCAGAAAAAGAGCACATGATCATGCGCGTACGCCAAAATTGACAACAGCCAGGAGAAAAAAAAAAAAAAAAAAAAAAAAAAAAGAGCTTTTTTAATTGAGGTTTTTAATTAATATCTACGCTAATTACGGATTTTTAATCAAAATGCCCCGGATTTACCGGATTTTTCCGCTTTAATTGGTACTTTCAGCGGCAATCATTTCCACCGCTGCGCAGAGCCTTTCCCGGTAAAACATGAAATAACGCTAAAAATCGCACAAAAAATGAAATAAAAATAAATCTACTTAAGAGTTACAAAATCGAGCTTCGTGGTGCAAAAGTACGTTCACAGAGGTACCTTCGTACCAAGTTTTGTAGGTATGCGTGCAGCGACCTCTTCAGACACAGTCGTCAGACACACACACACACACAAAAGTCTATCTTTATTATATTTATAGATAGATAGCCATCTGATGGCTGAAGCATAAAAATTATCCTTCGGAAGCAAAAAATTAAATTATTAATCGAAATATAAATCTATTACGCTTTAATGAACAATTTTTAAGACATTGAATTCGGATGATTGTTTTCTTTTTATAATTCAGAAATTACGTCTCAATCCGTTTTAATAAAGGTCTATTAATGTTATCATAAGAAGTACAGATGTGGCACTGCGTTGGCGATGAATCATTTTTAGCTCAATTTTCTGTGAAAAATAAAACATTGCAATAGATCGCATATCAGCGTACAGGGTTCGAGTTCGCTCGCAATAAAAATGAGTCATCGGGAAGAGAAATAAAAAAACAGAAATGGGGCAACTTTAAGAAAAAAAAATAATAAAATAAAATCAGTGATTTTTTATGGTCATTTCATTGAAGCGTTTTTCTCAATTTGGAAATCTTTCCGTATGAATTTTCAAACAATGCAAAATATATCTATAAGATTGTCACTTTTTTTTTTTTAGACGGAGCTTGTTGATATTAAAGATGAGTTAGACCTACGTTGATAATCTGAAACGAAGGCCTAGGATAAAGAAGACAATGAAAGTGTCCTTGGCCTTGGGGAGAGCCACTGTCTCTTCTGACATTTTAAAAATTTAATTAATTAAATTTTCCTTTTCTCTCATGATTTCGGGGAAAAAATAAAACTTATTCTTCTCAAATAATTTACGATGATTAAATACTAACAGAAAAAAGGAACAAGGATTTTTCGCGATTCCCACCTTCCCACCTAGAGGAATACAATTCTTACGCTGCAAAAAAAAAAAATTTTGATTTTACAGTATAATACTAGCACCCCAGCTGCCAGTATTACTGCTTATTTTACTGTTTATTACTGTTAATTTTACGGCATAATACTGGCAGCTGGGATGCCAGTATTATACTGTAAAATCAACATTTTTTTTTATTTCAGTGTAGTTATGTTTTTTTTTTCTTTTTACTTTCATGTATTTAAAAATTATCTTAAACGGGAGATTCGGGAGGGCATAGTCCATTAGCGAAAACAATAATGACTGTCTCAATTCTCTATTTAGGAAAAAGCCGATAGAAGCTTACGTAAGGATTTTTAATATATGTATTTTTAACATTTCTGTATTACTATATACTACTTTGGATCTGTTTAAAAATTGTCTGGCACGTGGGGTCCTGACAAACAGTTTAGTTTATTTCATGTTTATATTCTCCATTAAAAAAAGAGGCCGTGGCAGCAGATTACAGGCACATCTGCTCCAAACCTTTGACCCTCTTTGGATTTTGTTCTGCGGAGGTGCATTAAAGTGTAAGGGTAAAAATAAAAGGTTATTTATTAAAACTTTTTAAATTGTTCATTTTATCTATTCAATATTACATAATATTTAGGATCACTGCAATTGTTAAACAAATATTTTTTGGTGGTAAAACTTCGCTAATTTATATATATATATATATATATAAGTATGTTTCTGTAATAGCAATAAAAAAATGTATATATATATATCCGTAGTGTCCATAAACAAATTATTTTACTATAGTATCAATTTATATTATGTCACTTTTATTACCTACTGCATGTTATTTACTTAGCCTTTTTAAAATAATTTTTGACTGCATCTTGTTAGTTAATAATTGTTTTATGTCATACTTTTAAATTTAGACGAATGTCGCAGGAGGCAAGCTCATAATATTATCGACCTTAGTCCTTTCTTTGGCTCAATATATAGTATGATTTCTTATTGGATTATTTATTTATTTATTTAATAATTTTCATAGCAGAACACAACTTAATGGTGCAATGTGTAAAGAAAAATATAGTCTACTTTTAAACATGAAGCTCAGTTCATTTCAGTGCTAATTTTTTAATATATCAAATGAAATAACCAAGTTTGATACAGAAAATAATCGTTGTTAGTTTAACCTGGGATCTAAATTCAAAGATTTAAGGGTCCTCTCCTCTCATGCGAAAAGACCCACTCGCTAAGGTTAATCCTATGGGGCATTATTTTTCTAATAGCTCGTTTGCAAACAGGTTCCGAAAGTGAAAGTATCTTCGTAAAAAAAAATCCACAAAGAAAATCGAAAAAGTAATTAACCATGGAAATATATATTAATCTCAGCTATCCATTGCAAAAAAAAAAAAAAAAAAAAAAAAAAAAAAAAAAATCGTTTAAAAATATCGAAATGCAAACGAGATATTAGAAAAATAATGCCCCATAGGATTAACATTAGCGAGCGGGTCTTTTAGCGTGAGGGGAGAGGAACCTTAATGCATTAAATAATATTCTTTGAAACTTAAATGATGACAATAACTGTGTATTAATGATGACAATAACTGTTAAAATACAATAAATAGAGTGCTAGAAATTTAGAAGTATTAGCAGAATTCGCAAGCAACAACTTGCAAACAGGATTGACTTGAAAAATGACTGGCTTACCCAACGTTGATGCCCATATTCTGTTTATAGCTTGATGAAATTGTGGTAAAAAAAAAGCCATAATGTTAATAACCATAATTACCAATTCACAAATTCACGTTGTTTTACAATTTTCGACATCTTCTTTTTATTAGTTAATCGACGACTTTAATATCTTTACATTTACAGATGATGAGATGATATGAAGTCAATTTAGAATCTAAATTGAAGAATTTGGAACTTAAAAAGCATAAACGCTTTTAAAAATGTCTAAGATTACCGCCAAAATGATATTTTGTGCCGGTACACCCACAGCGCATTTCATTAGCATATCATTGCCTGTAAAACAAGTTTCCCCGCAGTAAGAGTAGCGACGCAGAGAAACAATTTTGAACATTTCATAACAACACAATGAAACTGTAGTTATCCAAACTAACGTGTTCTGGACGCATTCCGAATATTCAGAAATACAGATCATTGCGGCAATCATAAAAAAGAAAGAATATGTTGCGAAATATATATTTTTTAATTGATTTTATTTAATAAATGGTAGGTGTTAATAATTTAATAATAGGTAGGCTATATGTTGAAAATATATGCCTCCAATAACTGACACAAATTGAACCAGTGACTGACACTTTCTTTTAAAAGATTAAAATGCTTTAAAAAAAACTTTATTCTTTATTATAAAAACAAAATACATTAATAATTTTTATAAAAATTGGGATTTAGTAAGCTGTACTGCATTATTAGTAATGCAGAGTATATAATAAAAGTATATAGCAGTAATATTTAGTACTACATTATTAGTAATGAAGATATCCAATAACTGACATTTATGAGCCAGTAACTGACATCTGGTGTCAGAAACTGGTAAAACAATTTAAATTTTAATGGTGTTTACAACAAGATAAATTTAATTTACTATTATGCATTTTTAAACAGTTCAAATAATAGATTTCAACTTTCTTGTTAATCAATAATTAACACCTCTAAAATCAAATTCTAGGAGCCGTAACTGGCACCCCCCCCCCCTTTAGGCTAAATTAAATAACTATAAACCCTAAATCGTTGTCCTAATATATTATATGCATCTTTAAACTAATTTCTACTAGTATAACTTTAAGAAAAAAGTTTAGGATGTTTACATTACAAATAGATTAGAAAAACACTTCCTTAATTTTAGAAATAAGATGGTTGCTTCAAAATGGCATTTCTTGTATTCTCAAAAGTTTCTTCCTCATAGAATATGTTCTTGGCCCTCTCGTGGTGAATAAATTGACTCCAAAACAAAAATAAGTGTCTAATTTACCACTAGATGACATTACTTTGCAGAATTTTACAACAAAATGCTTATTTGAGTTAGATTTTTACTCAAGTGTCAGTTATTGGTTAGGTGTCAATAACAAGGAGTTTCATTCTAAATGGCAGTTTATTTATTCATTGAAGCGATTCACACAATGAGGATTAAAAGCTTCATATGCCCTCTTTCTTTTGTTTCGATTGACTTCTGTTCAGAATCTGTACAGAATAAACAAATTGTTATTTTGAGGAAATGGATAGAAATAAGCCTGTAAATTTTTATTTATTTATTTATTTATTTGAGAGGGAAAATCCATGAATACTTTTTTTACAATTTAAATTAAATGGCAGTTTATTTATTCATTGAAGCAATTCACACAATGAGGATTAAAAGCTTCATATGCCTTCTTTGTTTTGTTTCGATTGAGTGTTCAAAATCTCTACAGAATAAACAAATTGTTATTCTGAAGAAATGGATAGAAATAAATCTGTAAATTCTTTTTTTTTTTTTTTTTTTTTTTTTTTTTGGGGGGGGGGGGGGAATCTATGAATATATATATATATATATATATATATATATATATATATTTACAATTTAAATTAAATGACAGTTTATTTATTCATTGAAGCGATTCATACAACGAGGATTAAAAACTCCACGTGCCTTCTTTGTTTTGTTTCGATTGACTTCTGTTCAGAATCTGTACAGAATAAACAAATTGTTATTTTGAGGAAATGGATAGAAATAAGCCTGTAAATTTTTATTTATTTATTTATTTATTTGAGAGGGAAAATCCATGAATACTTTTTTTACAATTTAAATTAAATGGCAGTTTATTTATTCATTGAAGCAATTCACACAATGAGGATTAAAAGCTTCATATGCCTTCTTTGTTTTGTTTCGATTGAGTGTTCAAAATCTCTACAGAATAAACAAATTGTTATTCTGAAGAAATGGATAGAAATAAATCTGTAAATTCTTTTTTTTTTTTTTTTTTTTTTTTTTTGGGGGAGGGGGGGAATCTATGAATATATATATATATATATATATATATATATATATTTACAATTTAAATTAAATGACAGTTTATTTATTCATTGAAGCGATTCATACAACGAGGATTAAAAACTCCACGTGCCTTCTTTGTTTTGTTTCGATTGACTTCTGTTCAGAATCTGTACAGAATAAACAAATTGTTATTTTGAGGAAATTGATAGAAATAAGTCTGTAAATTTTTATTTATCTATTTATTTATTTGAGGGGGAAAATCCATGAATACTTTTTTTACAATTTAAATTAATTGGCAGTTTATTTATTCATTGAAGCAATTCACACAACGAGGATTAAAAGCTTCATATGCCTTCTTTGTTTTGTTTCGATTGAGTGTTCAGAATCCCTACAGAATAAACAAATTGTTATTCTGAAGAAATGGATAGAAATAAATCTGCAAATTCTCATTTTTTTTTTTTTTTGAGAAAAAAGGAGGCTACGAAAACTTTTTTTAGAATTTATATTAAATGACAGTTATTTATTCATTGAAGTGGTTCGCACGAAGACTGCTAAAAGTTTAACAAGCCTTCTTTGTTTTGTTTCGATTGACTCGTGTTCAACGATTCTTTTTAACGATTTTTAAAGAAATGAAAACTAATTATTTAAAAAAAAAAAATGTGCAAGAGGATTTCTGAGAAAATGGTCATGAGTACTATTGTTTTTTTTAAGTTAAAACTACATTAGTTAAACTACTTAAGTTAAAACTATGTTGTGCTATTCATTGAGAAGGTTCAAATCAACTCCGTGAAAAGCTTTATTTATATTTTTCGCTTTCTTCAGGAGACTTCTGTTTTGTTGTTTTGTATGACTTTATTCAAAAATGTAGAACTTTTATTCACTAATTCAATTCAACCTTTAAAATTACATTGGTTCTCTTAATATATCGCATAAAATTATGAAATGTCTCTAAATTTAATTTATTTTATTCAATTTTGTGTTTAAAAATTTCCTAAGATTCTCGCTTTATGTATATATATATATATATATATATATATATATAATATCCTAGATATATTAAAACGAATTTCAGTATAAAATTTTCAGAATATAATTTGTATAGAAATTGCGTTATTAAATTGTTATTTTTGCAATAGTTTCCTTTTTTTTTTTTTTTTTTTTTTTTTTTTTTTTTTAGTTATATAATAAATAGATTTTTTTTTTCTTTTATTCTTTGTTTAATATTTTTTTATAATATACCCATCCCCCTCAAAAAAAAAAAAAAGGAAATAAGCACATTTGACCGATTGATACACCATCGAATCACAGTAAAAGCAACATTGTTCGGCAGCGAATCCTTTTAATTCAGGTTAAAGATTTGTGTTACTTGATTTTCAGGCTAAAGATTCATCTTCTGTGCTACACGCACAGAAGATGGCTATCTATATAAGTCTATATATTTATTTTTCGAAATTCCGAAAGTATAAAATAACAGCAATACATTAAAACCCATTTATAATAAGCTCATATTTTCAGTGAGATTTTGGATTTAACAAGGAAAATCCCTCATATTGTTCGATATAACATTAAGTGCATCGTAAATGATCGCTATAAGCGAACAACTTTTTAATTTATTTTCAACATGTTGGATGTAACGAAGAACGTACACTTAAGAAAGGCAACTGTTGAAATTAAATTGATATTATATATCTTACCATAGTGCATATATCATATATACATCATTCCTAAACTAATGAACTTTTAGGAAAAGACGTCAAATAACCGCTTATGAAACGACTTGGTGACAAGATAAACAAAACGAAACGAAACCGGCAGCAGCACGTGGTAAAACATCTGATCGAAATCGAATAAAGGAATCTTTGTAAGGCTTGGGAAAAACTTTTAGTTTTGATTATACCGTGTGACTTTAAGTTTAGGGTATCGCATTTTGTAAAATCTCTTTATAAAACCTCTTTAAGCTTTTTGTAAGCTCTAAGCCCTTTATTTATTTATTTTTTAAATCACCTAGCTAGATCTTTAATTTTGAGTTTTTAAAAGCTTTCTTAATATTTTAACGTGTTTTAGGTTAAACGACATAATTAGTATATGTTTTGTAATTAACACATGAGTACATTACAGAATACATGACATCAATTAATCTATTATATTTCAAACAAAATTATACTTTTCTACTTTTTCGAAAAAAAAAATGAAATGTTAAAACGGTTAATACTTCAGAAAATTATTAAAAGTTTAGCACAAATAAGGAGTAAAAAAGCCTACAAAAATAAAAGTCTATAAAAATTTAATATTTTCTCAAACCTTTATTTTTAGTCCGATGTACTGCGCCTAAAAAGCATATAATGTATTACATTACATCCCTGTATTTTTATTCTTCTTATTACGATGTATTTACATGTATTTATTTACTATTGCATGTATCCCTCGAGCTACACCTATGGATTTCTTTAAACATATTATGGTCATATTATGATATAGTGCAGTATATATAATTCATAAATTGTGAATTTAACATCAAGCAACTAATACACGAACTAGCACAACTACAAAAGAAAGAAGCACCAAATAATTAAAAAAGTAATAGCAGCTTCGAATGGCCACTAATAAAAATAAAAACAGATATACTAAAAACGACATTTCGGACCGAAAATGATTTAATTTTTGGTCTGTTAACAAAAACATGAGGATTAGACGCTGTGCAGAACCATCAATGCAGATTTAAGAAAATGGGGAAAACGTATAAACATTTTCAATCAGCTACCTCACGCAAATGCGATTGGAAAGCTTGTTAGAAGTTTTGTGCATATTTGTAGTAGTGATGAACATAGCGATTATTTTGATTATTCGAATGAATGATTCGGATATGCGCAGAAGCATATCTGTCAAACTTCAAAAAAAAAAAATTTTAATTCAATTACTACCAGAAATTTTGAAAAAAGAAAAAAAAAAGTTTCTGATTTTAATTAGAATTAGATTAGATGCCAGATAAAATTGAAAAATGTGTTTCGTAAACGAGTTACAGAGAATATTTGGAGATTTATCACCTGTAAGGTGTCTAACGGAAAAATTCCTTAAAATTAAATTATTAATTTGTAATGAAGTTTTTTGAATATTAAAATGTTCATCGTTAAACACACCTGTGAACGTAACTTTTATAGTTCTTGCATATCAGGAAGTGGACTAAAAATCGGTTATAAAATTCCCTCTTTATATTACAAAAACTAGGCTGAGGTAAATAAATGAGTGTAAAAAATCTATTTTTCAATTAAAAATCACTTTAACTTATGTCCCGGAAGCCGGGGTTAGACAACAAAATGACATATTCTCTAAAGCGTCTCATCATGGAAATGACCATGTAATTTAATTTATTTACGGGTCTCTCTCAAACGAGATGATTAGAGCTCATCTGATGAGCATTTTACGAAAAGGCAACGAGTAACCGTTTATCAAACGACTGGTGACAAGATGTAAACAAAACAAACCGAAACCGGCAGCATCTTATGGGATGAAACAGAAGAGAGGATAGAATCTTTCCCTACCTGACTTGCCCACTCCTCGAGATCCCAGGACGAGCACTCTGAGTCGAGAGCCGTTCAGGTTCGTCATCTTTGCACGTTCTGTTCGTCCAAGCCGGCGAAACTTCGCATGCAACAGGTGAGCCCGCTGCGAGACCCGTTTTTGAATTCTCACCCCCTTGAGTTACACTTCTTCCCCCCTTCCATTTTTTTTTTTTTTTTTTAGCCGACTAAAAAGAACGGCCGTCGGTGAATCTAGAAAGAACCCGTTCGTGAAAGATCATCGCTTCTCGGTGTTTGTTGGTTTCGTAATACGTGTTATTAAACGCTACTTACGCCGATGATTGATACTGATTTATATGTGCTTTGAAATCGGTAACACATCCATGCAAATAACTATAAGCATTGGAAATCTCAAAAATAAGTGAAAAATTTTAGTTGGCAATTTTAAAACCGATTACTGATTTTTAGTTGAAAATTCATCTTCTTTTAATTTTATAATGATAAATGTTGTCTGTCAAATGTCTTTTGTCTTAACTGCTTAAAATTATGTACATATGAAAATTTTGGTAGAATCTCTATATTTCATTTGTTAAAAATTGATGAAAATTTCGATATTTGGTAGTAAATTTTCATTATATTTTAACAAGCGTAATACAGATATTTTACTGATTTTTTTTTTTTCTGTAAACAAGTACACCCACGGGAGAAGAATGTTACATTTTATTATTATTATTATTACTTTGAATATGCACTTATGGAGACCTTCCTTGTCAGAGCCTTATCAATGTCGTTTATTCCGATTCTGAAGACAAGGCCTCCGTGTCAAAAATTATTCAGTAGTTATTTAATATCGATTTTTTTTTTTAATTATTATTTTTTTTTATGGACATTCAACAATCTGAAATAACAACATTAAACCACTGAGTAAGAGAAGTCAGTGAAAATGATCCGTTGTAAAAATTTCAGAATAGAATCCTGACTGACTACTCATTATTGTATTCCTTTTTTTTTTAAATCTTTATTATTATTATTATTATTATTATTATTATTTAAATTTGATAAAGAAACTAGTCGGATATGCCAATCCTATAACTTTCTTATACATGTTAATACTTCAAAATTCACTATTACACCGCCAAAAAAATCAATATTTTTCGTCATTTTGTTGTACGTCAACTGCTTGCGAATCGTCGGGTTACCGGGATGCGAGCAGCTGATGTATTATTCTAAGCTATGAAAGGTCCTTCTGTCTGGTCTGTACCGGCAGGAAAAGATAGCCTTCCTATTGCTTGGTTTTAAGATTTTAGCTAATTTTACTGTAAAACACGAAGCTAAAATGCGTGGAGCCTGATTACAGAAGAGTCATTCTCAGTTCTCGTCAATATTGAATTTGAATAAAAATATCGCCAAATTAGACTGACATAGCCAAGTTTGCTACATATATGGCAACGTATTTTTGTCGCCAAATTTGGCGATATTTCATCAATTGTCGCCAAGCTTGGCGAGAATTTTATGTTGGCGAATATAAATATATTGTGTTAAGCATATAGGAGTTCAAGCGATGGTTAAAACAATGAAAGAAAATTTGGCGAAATCGTGTTCCTAAAGCTCATAAATTAAACCCGTTTATGGAGGAATCGTGCTGTATTGTTTCAAAATGTCAGCCACCCTAAAATTTCAAACCGCTATATCTCAGCCATTTTTTAAGATACGGGCAAAATAAAAAATGCTCTTTAATTCTTGGATCAAGGTCACACATTTAACGCAAAGAAAATTCGGCTTTCTAATTTTTTTGTACGTCTTTTTAAATCTGAAATCTTTAAATGGCTATCATCGCGCCCCCTCCAGGCGTAATATCTCCAAATTCAACTGGGACCTGTAAGCCATAATCAAAAACATATAAAAAAATTTGGTTCAATTATCTGCATAACTTCATACACTTTTCGATGATACAATAGTGAAAATGAAACAAAAATCGCTATCACAGCGCTCCCTTTCGTCGGTATATCCCCAAATTCAAGTGGAACCTGCTGGCCATAACCAAAAACATATAAATGAAATTTGGTTCAATTTGAAGCATAACTTCATATACTTTTCGATGGTACAAAGAGGACATACACATGGACAGACAGACATTTTGTAAAAACATGTTTTTCGGAATCTCTGACACCTAAAACGTGTAAATCCGTCGAAAAAAAAATTTCGATTACAATACTTTCTTCTATTATAGGTAGAAGAAAGTAAAAAGTTTTATAAAAAGAAGAATATAGGAATTGAAGATCAGGATATTTTAAGAATTATGAAAGAGATTTTCGTATATGATATTTAAGAAATTTGTACATTATATCAAGTGCTACATGTAAATAGAAAAAAAATATTTTTAACACATTTCATAAGAATATTTTTAAAACTTTCCCTTACAGCGCCTTCCCATTATAACGGCATTTCATTGCTGGCCTAAGGATATCGTTGTGATGAACGTCGATTATTGTAATATAATGTATTATATCGTCCTTTGAAGCCCAAGCCCAAGGTTTAAGCTGTAATTTAATCTAGCATATGTAAATCAGACCCTACCCTTAATAACTGCGATCAGAAAAGCGACATATTATTTACAACTTACTATAAATACTACATATTATTTTAATAAATAAACTCTATAAACACGACTTTTGCATTATTTGTTTCAAAGTTTTGTGGGAAAAAAAAAAAGCTGAATAGAGAATTATTTATCATTGTCTCAATCACTATTAGGGACTTTTCTAGAACATATCTTTACATTGCTTACTATAAATTACATTCATGAATTTCATAGAAGTAGAAATTATATCTTAAAGATAACTTTTGATTTGGAATGCAGCAAATTTACAAAACAGCTGAGCACCACAGAAATTTTGCACGAAAACTATCTTATTTGACATTCTTTAACTGATCAAACGAGGAGAAAAATATTAATTACGGAATAAAAATGAACATAGGGAAAGGAGGGGTTGTGAAGGTTTAAGCCCACTCCATTCAAATGAAGAAAATGCTTTCAGTCACATGAATTCCAAACACTGTTATTTTCAATGTCTTCAATTCTTGATAATTCATCTCTGAAAAAACAACTCGCTATATTAGGGGTTCACAACCTTTATAAGAGGAGTGCCACTGGCAAAAATGACTGCGGTGTCGAAGGCCAATATCCGTAGCGTGGAAAAATTTTGTTTAGGGGAAGGAGTGGGGGGAAAATCGGTGTCCAATAAGCTTATAAAAATGCTAATTTTGAAAGGGGCAGGGGTTAGCCTTCATCGCGCCCGATCGACGAAATTCACGATTTTTACGCGCTTAACCGGCGAAATTTACGATTTTCCGTGCCGATCGACGAAATTCGCGAGGTTTATGCACCCGAAAGGCGAAATTCGCAATTTTTTACACGCCCAACCTGCAACATTCGTGATTTTTATTCACCTGACCGGCGAAATTCATCATTTTAACGCGCCCGACAGGTAAAATTCGTGATTTTTACGCGCCCGAACGGCGAAATTCACAATTTTTACGCCCTCGACTGGCGAAATTTGCGAATTTTACGTGTCTGACTGGCGAAACTCTTGATTTTTATGCGACCGAGCGCCGAAATTCGCGATTTCTACGCACTCGATCCACGAAAATTGCAATTTTTCCCTAGACTAATTAGCGAAATTCACAATTTCTGGAGATGCCTAGATGCATCTAGAGTTTCCGCGGGCCACAGGTTGTGCATCCCTTCTCTATATAAAAAAAAGTATACTTATAAACAGTGATTATATTTTTAAGTAGTATATCTGCAGATCAGAAGCCTGAACGTCAGCTCTGCAAGTCGCATTTTTATTTTGATCTCATTTTATTTAATAGTTGAAATTCTCAACATGCAGTTTCATTTCTTTCATATTAGTATTATTAAGCAGTTTCAGAGAATTTAACTCTTTGGAATTATAACACGAAATACTATTACATGCACTGATATTCCAGGACTGTCTTTTATTTTCCTGTTATTATTATATTTTATTATTATACCAAATACTTTTTTTATTTGAGGGAAGGGGGGCGGAGCCCTTCGCCCTTAACCCCCAGTTATCTCGTTAATTTTATAACAGCAATAGAATTGAGTATCTGAAATTGTCTGTTTAAAATAATTGGGGTAATGGCATCAATTATTAATTTTAACGATTAATTATTCTTACAATTATTCATTAATTATGAATAATTCCCCCAAAATTTTTTGAATTTTTTCGCCACTGTCTATATACAAGGAAAAATTCGGCTTTATATGAATTTGTTCCGAATTTTTTTTTATTTATTTATTTAATGGATCGTTAAGAATCACTTGGCAACATATACAAACGACCAAGATTTCTTTCGTTATACAGGGTGATTCATAAAAGATGGGCAGAACTTTAAGGGGTTATAGTACACTTAAAGACAAATAATATTAAATAGGAGACTAAGGGTCCCAGACGTATTCCCAAGGAGATAGGGGGCATTAAAGTTTAGGGTCCGAAATTTCAAATGATTATAAAACATGGAAAAATTGGTCGATTCGTTTGCGGTTTTTGCAAAAAATTTTCTTTATGCCAGTATTTTCTTGAAATAAAATTTTAAAGTTCAATTTCAAAAAATGCCGATAGGGGGCGCTTTAGACTTTGGAGTAACAAACAACTATTTTTTAACGTTATTTTTTGTATTTCTTTAAATGATTTCGAAAGCTTAGACTTAAACTTAAATTTTGATCTAAAAATCTGAGTCCTAACGAGTAGTTAAGTAGCGTAAACTGAAATTTGAAATTTGAAACCCTTCTCCCCCCAGAACAAAAATCAGTTATTCCCGATCTTTGTGTCGTAGATTAGGCTCTAACTACTGCCGCGTTTTGCTAAAATTATTCTTTATGTCAGTATTTTCTTGAAAATAAATTTTAAAGAAAATTTTCAAAAAATTCCGATAGAGGGCGCTTTAGACTTTGGAGTAACGAACAACTATTTTATACCGTTATTTTTTGTGTCTCATTAAATGCTTTCTAAAGCTTAGACTTAAATTTTCAGCCCAAAATCTGAATCGTTAGACGTGGTTAAGTTTCTGGGGAGAGGGGTTTGAAATTTCTACTCCTGAGCACAGTTCAGTTTACCATGTCCACACATTGTGTGCTGTGATACGAGGTAAAAAGACACAAATTAGGATTATGTTACCAAAGCATATTTATTAACATGTAATCACAATAAATGTTCAAAATTGTGACCACCAGAGGTTATGCACGCAGAACAACAGCGACGAATGGAACGGCGAACATTCGCGAAAACATCAGGCTTTTCGAGCACTTCCCCTACAGCGGCGGAAAGTCTGGCGACCAGTTCCTCGGGGGATTCAATGGGTGTCTCATACATAAGAGCCTTCAATCGTCCCCAAAAAAAGAAATCGAGGGGTGAAAGATCTGGCGAGCGAGCAGGCCAAGCAACAGGACCACCTCGACCAATCCATCTGTTCGGAAATGTGATGTCCAGATAGTTGCGGACGTCTCGTACGTAATGGGCTGGCGCTCCATCGTGCTGGAACCACATGACCCGCCGGATGCGTGGAGGAACAACGTTTAACAGGTCTGGCAGCACATGTTGCAGAAATGTGAGGTATGTTTTACCGTTGAGGCGTTCAGGAAGAAGGTACGGTCCGATTAGGTGGTCTCCGAGGATTCCTGCCCAAACATTGATGGAAAAGCGTCTCTGATGAGCATGTGGATACGTAGCATGTGGATTGACATCCGCCCATACATGTGAATTGTGTGTGTTAAATGTACCTTCACGTGTGAAGGTACATTCATCGGTGAAAAGCACAGTTCGTCCAAAATGTGGATTTAGCGCGTTCTGCTGCAGAAACCAGCGGGCGAATTCAATACGATTTGGATAATCCCCTGGAGACAGTTTCTGGACTCGTTGCACATGAAACGGGAGCAAATGTTCATCCTTCAGTACCCTCCAAGTCGTGGACTGTGAGGTATCCACCTGGCTAGCCACTGTTCGTGTACTTGTACTTGGCTGCGCCGCTACTACATCCAGAATGGCTTCTGCAACAACTACTGATTCGTCCTTTTTTGCACGACCTGCATTCGACCGGGAAGCGAGAAATGATCCCGTCTCACACAACTGTCTGTGCAAGCGCTCGAAAGTTTTGCGGTTAGGCAACCGCCTGTTAGGAAATCGCTCTCCGTACATTCGTTGTGCCTCTGCACCATTTCCATCTGCCGCTCCGTAAATTAAATGCATCTCAGCCTTTTCCTTATTCGTGAAGGGCACCATCTTCCGATTCATTACTACAGCGACTTACACTTGACTCACCGTTCAGTGGTTTTTATGCCTGAATCGTGTCGAAATTTTGCATACGTGTTCTTCTTCTTCCCCATTTGACATTTGCATACTTTCTGTTTCCTTCTTCACCTGGTGACTAGCGTCAGGAATGGAGCTTTAACGTTTGCATGAGCGACGTTTCCAACTGTGCCAGTGCCTTTATGAGTGAATTCCGACTATGCAGTCCTTGACGAAAGTTGTATTTTTGCCTCGTATCACAGCACAGAATCGTTGGGCATGGTTAAGTAGTGCAAACTGAACTATGTTCAGAAGTTGAAATTTGAACCCCCTCCCCTCGCTACTGAACCACGCTCAGCGATTCAGATTTTGAGCTGAAAATTTAAGTTTAAGTCTAAGCTTTAGAAAGCATTTAATGAGACACAAAAAATAACGGTATAAAATAGTTGTTCGTTACTCCAAAGTCTAAAGCGCCCTCTATCGGAATTTTTTGAAAATTTTCTTTAAAATTTATTTTCAAGAAAATACTGACATAAAGAATAATTTTAGCAAAACGCGGCAGTAGTTAGAGCCTAATCTACGACACAAAGATCGGGAATAACTGATTTTTGTTCTGGGGGGAGAAGGGTTTCAAATTTCAAATTTCAGTTTACGCTACTTAACTACTCGTTAGGACTCAGATTTTTAGATCAAAATTTAAGTTTAAGTCTAAGCTTTCGAAATCATTTAAAGAAATACAAAAAATAACGTTAAAAAATAGTTGTTTGTTACTCCAAAGTCTAAAGCGCCCCCTATCGGCATTTTTTGAAATTGAACTTTAAAATTTTATTTCAAGAAAATACTGGCATAAAGAAAATTTTTTGCAAAAACCGCAAACGAATCGACCAATTTTTCCATGTTTTATAATCATTTGAAATTTCGGACCCTAAACTTTAATGCCCCCTATCTCCTTGGGAATACGTCTGGGACCCTTAGTCTCCTATTTAATATTATTTGTCTTTAAGTGTACTATAACCCCTTAAAGTTCTGCCCATCTTTTATGAATCACCCTGTATATTTTTTAAAGCTTTTCAACATCTCTCTGCTTTCCAAAAAAATAAATAAATAAATAAAAATTTATTTATTTATTTATTTATTAAGTTGCAAATTTGTGAGTATTTTTTCCAGTTAAAAAAAAAAAAAAAAAAAAAGCATTTTATCGAATTGCCTTATAATTTTACAAGATCTTTTGTTGGGTTTAGATGTAACTGGCAAACATATATGAAAGTAAATGCTTTGGGTTAACTTAATTATTAGATTTTTCTTTTGAAAAAAAAAAAACTTTTAATTCAAAATCGTAAAAAAATAAGTGTTTCTTTGTGCTTTCGTACAACTTTAAAACAGCAAGTGAATCATAAATATTTTTCTCAAAGGAACAACGTAAAAAAGTTATATTTCAATGTTTTTTCTGTTTTTTTGGATGATGAAGATCACTTTCAAACACATGTCTAAAATCCCAGGTCAAACTATACTCGAATGACCCTAAAGCGCAAGCAGACGACAAAAAAAAAAAAAAAAAAAAAAAAAAAAAAGAAAGGAAAGAGAAAGAAAAGATAAGAAAAAGAAAAATATGGTAAATTGAAAAAGGGATAAAAAGTAAATAATGATGAACAATACACTAATATTACAGAAGCAGACGTTTCGTGATTCGAATAATAACATTTTTCTTAGAGTTATTTAACAAAAATTCCTCTTCTCTGAAAATCTGGTGGAAAAATTTGTTTTTTCTCAACTCTTCTGTTTCCATGCACAAGTTAATCTTCAAGTTTTAGTTTCATTTTTTATTTTATTTTCACTTATTCTGGTGAATACGGCCTGACAAACAACAAAAAGGTCGTCTTTGCTTAAAACTTCATAAGAAATCCTGAAAAGTTCATAATAATATGTTTTTCATAGTAATTTGCTAACCTTTTCAAGGCATAAAAAACTGTTAAGGTAAACAAAAAAATTAATGTGCTACGATGAATTCATGATGTCTAATAACCAATGTAAAGAAAAGGCCCAAACAGCCTAAATAAATTTAGTAGAAAGATTACTTTGAGCTACTTTATTAAAATAATTCATTTCTTCAGGGTAAGAAGAAGAAGCAAAAAAAGAAAAAGTTAAGAAAAAAAGTAACATAATATATACTTCATTAATTAAACACAAGCTGGAACTTTTTCACTCAGTTAGAAAATTACAACACCTATGATTTATTTACTAAGCGAATAACTGTGTTGAATTAATGAGGAAAATTACAACTCCTATGATTTATTCACTAAGCGAATAATTGTGTTGAATTAATGAAGAAAATTACAACTCGTATGATTTATTTACCAAGCAAATAATTGTGTTGAATTAATGAGGAAAATCACAACTCCCATGATTTATTTACTAAGCGTTGTGCTGAATTAATGAGGAAAATTACAACTCCTATGATTTATTTACTAAGCGAATAATTGTGTTGAATTAATGAAGAAAATT
Organism: Maratus michaelseni; assembly: GCA_963931845.1. Taxonomy (NCBI): domain Eukaryota; kingdom Metazoa; phylum Arthropoda; class Arachnida; order Araneae; family Salticidae; genus Maratus; species Maratus michaelseni. The sequence goes on from OZ007592.1 coordinate 203,595,067, forward strand.
ACAGCTCGTTTGATTTATTTACTAAGCGAATAACTGTGTTAAATTAATGAGGAAAATTACAACTCGTATGATTTATTTACTAAGCGAATAATTGTGTTGAATTAATGAAGAAAATTACAACTCGTTTGATTTATTTACCAAGCGAATAATTGTGTTGAATTAATGAGGAAAGTTACAACTCGTATGATTTATTTACAAAGTGAATAATTGTTTTGAATTAATGAAGTGTAATTACGTATTCAACATTTTCTTGGGGTACCATTACCAGCGATTTATTCTGTTGTGCTGTTTCAAATAACAGCCCAGATGTCATTATCAAAAAGGTTGACTGAGTGAATTGTGTTCGCTAGACTTGACCAGAATAGCTCAGTTGGCAGAGCATGGTTCAAATCCTTGGCTGGACACTTTTTCATTAGGTAGTAAAATTACAACTCGTATAACATATACTTACATTCGCCCTCTTTTTATTTTCACCTTTCATTTCAGAAAGTTCTTCTTTTATGAGGCTGTTTGCGTATTTCTATATTCGTATTGCTTAGATTTGTACGTATCCAATACTTAATAAGTACTTCTTTTATGCATTTATAAAACTAAGTAAGAATTTATTCATATGTTGTTCTCTTTTTACTTACCCATCATACGTAGTACAGGGTAAGTCTTGTAATCGTTTTAAAAATCGAAAAAAAATTGACGGATTTACACGTTTCAGACACTGGAGATTCCGAAAAACATATTTTTAGAAAAAGAAAAAAAAATGCCGTCCGTCTGTCTGTGTGTGTGTCTCTGTGTCTCTGTGTCTGTGTGTCTGTAAACGCTCTATCTCCCGAACAAATTGAGATAGAGACTTGAAATTTGGTATGTACTTAGTATGTAATAATGAGAAGAAGCTTATTGAATTTCAGTAACCTCGATTATCCGGAACTATTTTTTTTTCGAATTCTCGAAATATTCGTTCTGATAAAAGGTATATAAAAATTTTCGAAATTGTTTATTTTAAGAATAGAAAAGACAATTAAAAAAAAAAACCATAAATTTTGCATAAAGAATGAAGTTGATCGGGTAATGAGTTGCCGAGATATTTGTAATCCTATTTACCACACTCTTCGATTTTTCATGACCCTGTATTTCATTCAAATTTCAATTCAAAGATATATTTGAATTGGAAACGAGACGCTTAATCCGACGCAATAAACCGTTAGTTAACAGGATTATCAATTTTGGAGTTATAAGGATGTTTCTTTTACGCAATTCAGTAATATAGCATTTAAAGTTTATGACGTCATCAAGCCAGGATTTTATTCGAATTGCAATGCATTTTATAAATAGTTTATACATGTTTTATTTTCCTATTTTATATTATTCATATCCATGATGGGTAAGTATTACGGTGGCCCCCCAACGACTAGTTTTGTTTGAGAGTAATGGTTTTAGACCAACGTTGCGGCTGCGCTAACAAGCATTAGCTTTTGTTGACAGAGATTATGCGCAAATGATGGATAAATTATCTCATTATACTGACTCTTAAGGATGGTTTAAGAAATTAATTGAGTAAAATATTAATTACGTATAAAAACTAAATAAGTAAATCAGTACTCAAAGCGGTTAACAGTTACTCTCCTCATACTCGATAAACGGGTTCGGTTTCAGCACTTCGGATAACTCCTTTCGATCATTTTGGTCGTTAGCACCCTAGCTGGAAGGCATATTCCGACTAATTAAATCACATCCAATTTAATTTAGAAAAGAGGCACGTCTCATTAGCATCGATATTAAAAAATATATAAATCAAATTAAGCTCCAATCACTTCACACGTCAATCACTGTAAAAAACGAAAGCAATTAATAAAAAACAATAGTAATTAGTCACGTAATGAATTCAAAGTAAAGGGGGGAGGGGGTTGTGTGTGAAATTTGTAGAGAATGTTGAATTAGGGAGTGAGTTGTTTAGAATAATATAGTTTATATATTTTTACAGGCAGACAAACTGAATTCCTAAACACTTTTCAGTTTTGTTGTAAAAACATAATTTATTAAAGAAAAATGTGTTTATAATTATATACATAAAGCTTTTTTTTTTTTTTTAAAGATATTTACTTCAAGTTACGTATCCTATCTTAAATAAGTTTGGCACAATGAATCACAAAACATTGGATATTTGTATCTTCCGTGGATATATAAGTCTGTTACAATATTATTAAAGAAATTAACCCCCTGCATCTTTATATAAAATAAATTAACCAACATATAATGAAAAGATTATACGACCATCTATAAATCTGAAGCGGAATAAAAGATGCACTATGGCTATTAATATAAAAGTTTTTGATTTAAAGTTTTTGATTGCAATTTTTACGCTCAAAGTGTAACGTTTAAAGTAGAATGACACAGCTTACCAGACGTTCACATTTACATGGGTCCATTTGTACACAGACGTCTGCCAGACACTTTGGTATCCAAACTGGGAACGATATAGGGTTTTAGACAGAACCTTTTAAAATTAATTTGCATTAAAGAAACCAAGTAATCCAACCCGGGATATATACGGGTTAAGGCATAGATATAATAATATAATTATGGATTAAAGATACTTCAATATCTACACTGCAAAAAAAAATTTTAATTTTACGGTATAATACTAGCATCCCAGCTGCTAGTATTATACCGTAAAATTAGCAGTAATAAACAGTAAAATAAGCAGTAATACACTGCCGTGCATGCGCAGTAGGGTAATACACTGCCTCGCGTGCCCAGTAGCGTATTACGGCTTATTTTACTGTTTATTACTGCTAATTTTACGGTATAATACTAGCACCTGGGATGCCAGTATTATACCGTAAAATCAACATTTTTTCCCCTTTTTTTTGGCAGTGTATTAGTTTTATTGCTACTAATGGGTTGTTTTTATATATCTATATGGTTTAATGATGCTTAATAACTGCCCGCCGTACAGAACGTAGATAAAAATCGTTTTTTAACTGAAAATTCTAATATTTTTTTTTACATTTAGTATATATATTTTTGTATATTCCCATCAACTACACAAAAAAGCATTTTTGGCCAATCCGTATTAGCCGCATGCCAGCGGGCAATCTGGAAACATTTCATTATTTATAGCAAACTTTGTGATTCTAATTATTTCAGTGTTTAAGCGCATAGTTCCGTTACATATCTGTTGAATTCCTGTTTTACTTATTCATTTTTTTATTTGTGAAGTTTTAATTTTGTTTGTCAATTTATTATAGAATATTATATATGCTGAATTATTTACATTGCTTTATGCGCAAACGAGTTAATCTTCCGTAATTGGATTATATAGAAATTTTAAAATATTCATGATTGATTTTTTTTTCATAAAAAATCAGTAAATTAAGATACAGTTTTCAAATAAATTGCATTTGAAAAAACATTTTTTTTCTAATGAACGGTGTAAAAACTGCGATTGTGCGATGTTTCAGAAGTTTCAAAAATTTCAGTAATAACGAAATTTAATGGCCAAGTTATTACCACCGCCAATGTGGCGTCAGCATTACTCACGGACATGTTTTAATATAGATTAATAGATAGATTCACATGCACAGAATTGTCGATTTCGCAATAAAATATAATAGTTACAAGCTTTATAAAAATAATATGCAATTTGAGTTAATCCAACAAAAAAGAACATCAGTCGTTTCGGTCATGTATACTTTAGCTATACAGTGGCGTAGCAGTAGAGGGAGAATGACAGTTCAACCTCAGCAACGCAGGCGGAGGCGGAGGTGCAGAGGAAATTTTTTTCTCCCCCTGCCTCCCCCCTACCCCCTACCTCCCCCCTACCCCTACCTCCCCATCACCCCCCCTACCCCCCCCTTTTCACAGATTTCATTTACAACCATTTTTCTAACAAATTTTTGCTCATCATCGCTAGACAATCTGAAGGTTCCCTGCCCATTGAATTCTCTCTGATTTTCCACCTGTTTACACACTGAATTTTGCTTATCCATATTTCCTAACTTTAATAATTCATAAAAAGCTGGTGTTATAAGGGGCGGAGAATTTAGTTTTCTCACAACTGCAACCACCACATTTTTTTCAACATACTCTTTTTCACCTTCCATCAAAGCAACCGGCACTGACACCAAATCCGCTTTTTGTCTATTTCCGAGGGCCGGTATAAGAAAGACATTTCCCACTTTCTTAGCACTCCACGGAATGTCATTAGCATCAAAAACCGCAATTTGCGCACCTGTGTCCTTAATCGCTTTTACTTTCTTACCATTCACGCATAAATCAACCATAGGTAATTCGGTTTCCACACCTTCCCTATTATTTTCACTTTTCCCATCACTAGTAATGATCCAAGCTATGCTTTTATCCTCATAATTAGTTTTACTTTTTAACAATTCCGGACAATTTGGACGGATGTGGCCCACTGCCAAACAATTATAACATTGGACTTGTCTTTGCTTTTCGAAAGCATTGTCCCTCTTAAATTGGTCAGTTTTCCCACTCTCTTTCGTATTCTCAAATTCCGATTTTGATTTAATTTCCTTTCTACTTTTAGAATTAAAGCTGTCTTTTTGCTTATCCTGAAAAGATTTATTTTCCCACGGTTTTCTATCCGACCTGTTAAATTCTCTTCTTATACTCTCAAATTTATCCGATTTTTCCGCGAGTTTAGAAGCAATCTTTATTTCCTCCCAATCATCCATAAATTTTTCTTTTATCTCAAAAGGGACACATTTTTTCAATTGTTCCGTGAGCATTAGTTCTTTTAAGGATTCAAAATCTCTCACTTCTAATGACTCTAACCAATTATCCAGATAACCCCTTAACTCATAAATCAGATCTACCCATAATTCACCAGATTTTCTTTGATGAGTTTCAAATTTCTGTTTTAAGGCGCCTGTACTTAGCCTAAACCTATCTAACAAAACTTTCTTTATATGTTGAAAATCATCACATTTGTCTGACGGTTGTTTAACTATAATTTCGGCAATGTCAGAAGGTAATAAAGGAATTAATTGACTGACCAAATCTTCCTGAGAAATTTTAGCTTTCTCGGCTTGCCTTTCAAAAATCATAAAGAAAAGAGTTATATCAATTAATTTAGAATCAAAGCGCGGAACTAAATCCTTTAAATTTACTTTAGGAGTTCTATGAAAATCTACATTTGATTCATTAGATGAAACACTAACAACATCCGCAGAATTTTGAATACGCAATTTTTCTAATTCAAATTGCTGTTGTTTCTCAAGTTTTTGTAATTCAAGTTGTTTTTCAAGTTGTTTTTCGAGTTTATCTGCCTCAAGTTGTTTCTCAAGTTTATCTAATTCAAGTTGTTTTTCGAGTTTATCTGCCTCAAGTTGTTTCTCAAGTTTATCTACCTCAAGTTGTTTTTCAAGTTTATCTAACTCAAATTTCCTAAGTTTATCTTTTTCCTCTTGTGCAATCCTATCTAATTCAATTTGCCTCTCTCTTTCTTTACGATCTTTTTCAATTTGTTTTTCCTGTTCTTTCCGCTCTGCCTCCTGTTCAAGAATATATTGCAAGCGAAGTTTTGCGTAACTTTCTTTATAATCCTCAGCATTAACTATAGCCTGAATTATAGCTTGATTTTTACATGTTTTTGACACACTGGTCTCAAATTCCTCTGTTAATAATAGCAAGACGCTTTTATTATATTTTACTAAATAGTCTGCCATATTTTTCCCCAAAATATAATAAATTTCAAAATAACAGATATAATCAATTTACAATAATACAATGAATACAGAAATAGAATTTTCTTCACTATACGTATAATAATGTATTTAAAAACGACACAATTTTAATATAGCAAATTCTCATGCAACAGTGACGTCTTTCAAACTGAGTATATCCCCCAAAATAAATTTTATACCCAACCGTACAGTATAACATCAATTTATTTTGAAACATTAATCATAATCATCCACAGTATACCCATAAAATTAGGCTATAACTTTATTACTGTAATAAGTAAAATGTATATAAACAAAACTCTTATTTCCAAAAGTTTTATACAAAATTATGATTAAAATACCCTGATTAATAATCTCAATTAATCAATAACAATTTACTATACCCCAAGTAAATTTTAACATATACATAAGTATATAATTTTCTTAACCCAATATTATACCTAACAGATACCAGAAAATCAACAAACATAAAAATTCTAACTAAAAATTTAAGTACCAAATTAATAGCTTCCCTAGAATTCTCAAATTTCACATAGAGTTCCGTTCCCCAAAATCAAAATTTATACACAAAATTCAATTTAAAACAGACCTCTATAGAAGATTTCATAAAAGAGCTTACCTCCAGATGCAGATATTTCCTCCACACTGATACCAGTCTTCCAAGCACTTTTAAAGATGACACGCACACAGATTTTTGAAGATTTGAAGACACTCAATTTATTGATGAGGCACTAATTGCACCTTAGATCCGTATGTAGACAACTTAGATGGTACACCGCATATCTTCATTCCACTGATATAATTTGAAGCACACACAAATAGCACCAAGTCTATAGTTGACTGTTCATACACCTCACAGCTTTAGTCGATAACGTTCTTTTACCAGTTCTGTACTTGCTAGAACTCCAAGAAAAATCCACGACTCCAATTAAGCTTCAAGACTCCACAATTCTGCCCGTCCGTTTTTCACTGGCTCTTCATCTGTTTAATCAGGTTAACATAGATCCGTAATCTAATTTACTCTAGATTACATATCCCATTTGCTGCCACCAATTAATTATATATACTATTGCTGTGGTAGCGTGAGACGTTGTATATATAATTAATAAATTCCATTTATCGTTTGAAACGAAAAAACTTTATTTTAAATTAACACATTAAAAAAAGAAAACAAAAGTAAAAATGAAAAATTATGATAAGCATCCATGCTGTAAATTTACATGGTCAGCCAAACTCTGATTCTGACGTCCGCTCAAAGTCGAACCTCACTCTCCAGTATTCCAAATCCAACTGATTCAACATTCAACTCCTTCCACCTTCAACTGCCGTCAGCAATTTCACTTCCCAGGGGCTTTCCTTGCATTTCAGGAATTTCCCAGAAAACATTGCATTTCGTAGGGGCCCAGTTCTTTGTATCCACAAGAACAATACTTTACAATTCTTATCTACTCATTCAGATAACATACCATTCAATACAAAGCATGTATTGCAGCTTGGCTTATCTCAAAGTGAAAATGAAATTCACACTATTGATAGAATTTTTGTCAATAGAGATCAATCTGTCAGATTATTTTCATTCCAGAGAGATTATCCTTTTTCCACAAATAAGGGAGGAGTTGAAACATGTCAACTCATCACAATAGTTAAAAAGTGTTTATGACTCTGGTTTGTCTGTCTATTCGTCTCCCCGTGCTCTAACTACCGTAAGTAGTACACTCGGATTGACATTTAATTGATATCTGTTATTGAGGTTTACGGTACCGTGAAGTAAATAAGTAAAGTAGATTTTGTCAAGCTCTATATTAGAAAGCTGAATTGTATAATAATACAAAACGTATGAAATGCTTTCATGATGGAAAAGTAGCCTTGCTGTTGCTATTGGTTTGTCCTGATTTGGTGGAGGATATATCAACTAAATTGATGTGAGAAAATATGATGAAGAAAAGCATAGTGTACATTAAAGAGGGACCAAATTGGTAACCACAGGAGGATTAACTAAAATTACAACATTTTATCTCCAAAAAAGCATTTTTGGGGGGGGAGGCGGGGGGGGCAGTGATTTTGGCATGCGAAATAGATTTGGATATATTAAGATAAGAGTTCTTTTTTAAAATGCTCTATTAATAACCACCAAAACTGTTTTTTTCCAAACAAAAAGTATAAAAATGTTGGATTTCTAAATTAGATATATATCTCGTAAGAAGAAATTACATTTTTATATCTATTTTTTTACATGAGATTTTATCAACTTTTGGAACAAATGCCGATGTTTTATATTTAACAGACATGTCCGTATTTTATTAGCTTAGGATAAACTCTCCTGTACAACGCTTATGGTAACAAAATACACTTTAAAACGCACTCGTAGATATACAAGAAACTTGAAATACTACAATTATTGGCAATCGCAAACTTAAATTCAATGAGACAACGGGTATTACCTTGCAGCCTCCTGAAGATGTACATTTTTATTCTAAAGAATTCTAAGAATAAGCAGTTAGAAGAGCATAATTGCATGGAATCATGTTTAATTGTACAGTTCTTAAAAACTTGATTTTCTTGATCTTTTGGGAATATTATAATACTTAAGAAATAATGCAAATAATCTAATATTATTAAATTGTGGATTTCATAATGTTAGATATTTTGTGAAGTGAGACGAAAGGGAGAGTCTCTTGGGGATCAAGCCTTCCCATACAAATGGAAGATTTTTAAAATCACATAAATTGTCCAAAAAACTGTCATCTTCTGTCTTCAATGTTTGATAATACATCTAAAAGAAGAAAAAAAAACTCTCTGTAAGCTCTTGATAAATATTGATTATATTTCTAACGCGTAAATCTGCAGATCAGGGGCCTTTGCGTTAGTTCTAAGTGTCTATTTTTTATTTTGAGCAGCTTTTATTTAATGTTTAATACTACCAATCCACAGTTTTATTTCTTTCATATTAGTATTACTACGAGCAAGATTTCAAATGCATTCAAAATATTTAAGTTTTATGAATTGTAACTTGAAATAAGATGACATTCATTTTTTGATTTTTTTAAAATTATATAATTTTTTTTTTCAGTGAGTAGAGCACCCTGGACCTCTGCCCCACTGTTTCATTAACTTGATGGTTATAATTATTTGGAATTCAGTATTTTATAACTCTTATATAAAGTAATTAAAATATTGATTTCGTAATAATGACATTAATAACTAATTTGGGGAATAAATTATTCTCATAAATGTTTTCTTGGACATTCTAAGTGTTTGATTCATTTGAAAATGTCTATTTGAGCCTCTCTCCTAATTTTTGAATTGCTACGAGTAGAGGGAGAATGACAGTTCAACCTCAGCAACGCAGGCGGAGGCGGAGGTGCGGAGGAAATTTTTTTCTCCGTCTGCCTCGCCCCTACCCCCTACCTCCCCCCTACCCCTACCTCCCCATCACCCCCCCCCCTACCTCCCTAACCCCCCCCCCCCACCCCCCCTTTTTTTTAATTAAAATTTTTTTTTAAATGTTTTATAGTACGAGCTATCGGTGATGGTAGAGTATGACCACTATCCCTGGTGTCGCCCTCTATCGGTAAGTATGAAAATTATGGAATTTAAAATGACTGCTTCTGAATTTTAAGTTATAGCATAGTATAAAATAAAATATTCTAAAGTATCTCATCATACTGCTTATAATGGAAATTTAAGTTATAGCATGGTGTAAAATAAAGTAACTTACCACTGCTTACAATGGAAATATATAGTTATAGCATAGCACTTAATAAATAATTTTAAAATGTGTTACCATAGTGCTTGCAAAGGAATATGAAATAGAAATTTAAGTTCTATCATAAAGCTAAATAATAAATAATTTTAAAGTTTCTTAGCAAACTGCTTACAATGAAAATATTTAGTTAAAGCATAGCACTTAATAAAATATTTTAAAGTTTCTTACCAAACTGCTTACAATGGAAATATTTAGTTATAGCGTAGCACTTAACAAAAATTTTAAAGTGACACATGTAAATAATTATAGTTATAAACCGACATATAGGCAGATAGGCAGGCACACAGACAAGCAGGCAGGCAGGTAGGCAGACAGACAGACACACAGTGAACTATTTGTTACGTACACAAGCATGCATATACGAAGTGAACTAATTGTAATAAAATACAAGACGTGCATACGTTTTAAAACATTTTTTTTTCTTCACAGAAATTAAGAAAATATTAAATTTCGACTACAACTTTCACTTTGAAATAGCGTACTCCCTTGTTAAAAATTATTAGCTTTTAACAAACATGTAAATGAAGCGGGGTTCGAAACCCGAACTTGACAAAATGATCTCATGATGTGTTGATTTGCAGTAGGTTTAAACGAACACACCATGAGACCATGTTTATTAGACGCGATTTAAGATATATAAGAAAAGGTGTCACGTGACTGAACATATTGGATTATTACTATACAGTACTAATGATATTATAAATTTTGTAAAATAATTTAAGCTTTACGATACACTTTAATGTTTAAACTTATAAACACATTGGAATGTATTTATAACATATAAAATAACCTTGTAAAAGGTTGGTTGGTTTGTTGGTTTTATAAACGTGCAAAGCAAAGCGTATCTTACCAATTTGCATACAAGAGATTTTGTAACATAAATTATATAATACAGCAAATTTTAACTTACCAAGTGAGGTTTAAGGATACTGTAATAGAATTTTTAATTGTATACTTTAAAAAAGAAAGTTTAACTTACCATTATGTTTATGCTCGGATTCGAACTGTCAACCTTTTGGCTAGCTTTCCAATGCGCTCCCAATTACGCTACGATGGCTCCGTACAATTAATATAAATAATGAAACCTAACACAATGTTACTTTTTTTTCCTAAGATTTTCAAGTTAATAAAACAGGATATGACGACATTTATAGAATAACATCCTGTTTTACAACGATAAGAATAGCAATATAAGAAGCTTGTACACCATAATGAATTTACTGTTTAAAGTTTTGACTTAAACGATTATTCTTCTAATTACTTAAAACCTTGCTGTATATTTGCTTGATCACCTATCTGTTTACCCTGCTTTTTGGATACTTCTAAACCTGAAAATGTCTACTTCGCTTAACACATCTTACTATGAAATTTCAGAAATCAGCGAATTTAGTAGAATATTTCAGTATTTTGACGTTTTTACCCCATACCATTGGGACTTAGGGGAGGATACGATTGTCGAAGTGCAAATGAATAAGGACTGTGAGTTAAACGTTCACATTCAAAAATATAAAGAATTTGAGAATAGTGCTAAAATGTACCCTACAAATGAAGGAATTACAATATCGTGCGCAACCTTTGATAAATTTGAAACGAGAATGACAAAATTTAATTTTGACTCTGCAGAAAAAGAAACATTCGTATCTAACAACGACTTACTAACGATTTATGTGGATAAGGAATCATGCATACTGCAAAAACTATTGAAACCTGATTGTTTACTACTTACAAAAGAACAATTTCTCAAACTAGAGAAAAACTGTATTGAAATTAGCGAATGTCTTATTCAAACTTTTTTAACAAAACTTTTACCTGTTTATGTTTTGAAAAACGTAAAAATATGTAAATGTTCTCACTTTACAGAGGAAGAGGCGATGGACTATTTTTTAGAATGCTTCGATCATGAATTAGAGAGATCAGTATATCGCACGTTTGACTGTTATTTATGTTCAATCGGCCAACCAGTAGAAATGGATCATGAATGTATGAGATATAATTTAAGAAAACAGTTTAACTGGTGCGCAGACAGTGCTTTGTTAAATTTCAACATTAAGGAATTTGTGGAAAACCTACTAGAGAAATGTACATGTAATTATACTTATTTATTTTTTGAATCTATGAATGTAGACTTTTATAATAAGCATTTGAGCAATGTATTTATAAATTAACGTAGAAATGTTTTATATTTAATAAATATTTGTTTAGTTTTTCATCATGTGTCTGTTTTTTATTTATGTATAAGGAATAAATAAGTTTAGTTTTACAATTTTTATTCAGAAAATGTAGAAACTTGTTTTATTTTTCTACAAAAATTAAGGATTTTATACTATTTCATTAAACATGTGTACCATTATTATAATATAACTTACATATTGTATACAAAATACTACCCTTTACTTGATAAATTATTTAAGATTTTAAACCAAAACTGAGCGAATATTATAAAGATTATCGAGTTTGAAAATAGATCTGTTGTCTACCAGAGCAAAAACAGGAAACTACTTATTTGCGGATAACATCCCTGTTTTCTTACTGATAACGATACTTCTTGTATAGTTTAAAGTATAAAAATTCTTTCACTAAATTGAATATTATGTTTTTTTTTTCGTGACATGTAACTTAATTAGCAATACCATATGACAGAGGCCGCGACTGCCGAAGGCAGCCGCGCATCATACGCCGATTCCAGGCTCATGAAGAACCCATACGAGTTCACGACCATGGAGGATCCGGTTTACCCGGGGACCCCCTAGGTGGTGCTCTTCGGCCGGAGAGCGAAGCGGGGGCGTACGCCTACCTGCACTTCATGCTCTCTTTCCCAAGTGAGATTGATGACATTTAGGTCGAAGCAACATTAGTGGAGCCTTCCCTCTAAGGCCCACTCTTTTTCACTTGGGCGGATAGCGAGAGTGAACCCCAGCCTCGTTGCCGAAATCCCATAAGGGAAAACGGGTCCTCAGCCTAATGGTGAACACTCCCACTTCCCATTAATTTACCGCCCCTTCCGAATATCGAGTCCTAGGGAAGGAGGAAACGACTAGTTCATTTGGAGCGGCTAGCAGGAGATGCTTCTCGCCAACCCGGAACCTCGAAGAAACTCGGTCCCTAGCGCATAGACACGCCTGGCTGGGTTGTCACCGCCGAATGGCGAACCATTCTGCGGGTCATGCACATATAATATCACTACAAAAGAGCGGGAGGTTCTTCTCGCCAACCCGAGACCTCGAAGAAAACTGGTCTCAACGCATAGACACGTCTGGCTGGGCTGTCCCTCCATGGAGCACCCGCGAGGCATCGAGATCCAAGCGACCCGGTACTCCTGGAGATCACGCACATATAATGCACTAATAACGGAAGAATGGAAGGACCACTACCGGACTCTGAGAGACGTGGAAAATCCTCTCAAGTGCGCCAAAGAGACGGACCCGGTTGGAGGTTAGTAACGAGAAGGTATTGTTAGAAGAGGTCTGCTAGTCCCAACCTTGTCAGGCGCAGAAAGTTCTGACTACGCATAGACGCGCTGGACTGGTTTCGGCCCCAGGTTCGAAGGGAGGTTCGGTCGCTGTCAAAGACAAGCCTCCGGCCCGGTTCCTCGCAGTCGATCAGTTCCGAGAGCGCTTTAGACCCCTCCCAGAGAAGGCGCTTGGGTCATGTTGGGCATGGGGCACCTCGACGACCGCCCGCGCTCTTGATACGAACGGGCAATCTCTTTCCTGAACGACCCTGAGGGCGGCACACAACTACTCCAGCTACAAGGGGAGACGCAGTGGGTGTATGGGGATCGAAGGGCCTACAGACCCGACGCCAGTGCGTGCGAGTCTCTTCGAGCCCGCCACCTACGTTCCGCCGCCTGCACGGAACCGAGGGATGCTGCATGCCGCCTCGCGCTCCGACAAGCGTCACTACGAAACCACCTGCGTTCCCTTGTCATACAGAGTCCGACTTCTCCTCCTTCTTGCCCTAGACAATGGTGGTGACTGTCCTATCTCCGTTCGCTAGCCTTTGCTCTCACATCACCATCCAAGTCGGCAACACACAGTCAACCAACTAGGTGCGAGAATTCAGCCTATGTGGTGGTTTTTTGCCGCCCGAAGACCTGATCCCCTGCAGCCGAGAACCGGCCCAAAGGGGGAACAACCCAGGTTCTGTGAGCCGCCAGCCGACTCACCACCCAGCGAAGTTGGCTACTCCACCACCACGCTACCACCCGCTCACCAACGTTGAGGTGGAGATTCGTCAGTCACCGGCTCCCGTCGTGTCGACGCTACTGCGCGCAATGCCGAGCTCCGGGTCTTCTCCCCTACCAAAAGGGTCGATTCCAGAACACTCGGAGGAGCGAGCGGGTAGCAATACCATATAATGAACGAGTATTTTCACACATTTAAATTTGCATTTTAAGCTATGATGAATACATAATAAAACATTACTTGTTTACTTTTACATAAAATATGGAAAATAAATTTGTACTTAACTTATTAAATCACCCACTGTATAATAAAAGATACTTTACCTAATTACTTATGTTAACATACAGACTAATTTCTGTATAAGATATATATCACGTGACGCTATTTTTAATTATTTTAAGCATGCGCGCCCTCTACAATTAAATAAATATTCATGAAAAGTTTTATTTGAAATAATATTCATACTGTTTCTGTGCCGTTAAGACGTTCTAATTTTTTCTCCGTTTAAGTGATCTGCGATTTTAATTGATTTAAATTAAATAAGTACAATGCAAGACATGGTGTTAGACGAACCAACCAAGATAAGAAAAGCCTTGACATCGGAGTTTAAGGAGCAAATAGACTGTACTATTTTAATGAAACCTGTTTTGAATAAGGAACCGATGGCCTCTTCATCAGATCAAGTCGATCAAAAGTTACCTTTTACATGTGATACATGTAAAAAAGTATTTACTAAAAAATATATGTTATTAAGACATATGAACTTACATTTAGAAAAAAACCCCTCTAAGTGTGATAATCTGTTTACTACAAAGAGCGCTTTACAGGATGATATGCTAATTAATCCCAAGACATCTGCCACATATAAATGTGAGAAATGCAGTAAGACTTTCTCACGAAAAAATGTGTTAGTTAGACACATGAAATTTCACTTAGAAAAGAAACCTTTTAATTGTAAAATGTGTTCGAAATCATTTGTGCAGAAAAGCGACTTACAAAAGCATAACTTAGTACATTCTAAACAAGGCGTTATGCATAAATGTAATGAATGTGATAAAAAGTTTTTACGGGAAAAAAATTTAATAAATCATACTATGATTCATAACACCCCTCAGCAAAAGAAAAGGAATATTGAACCGTTTACCAGACACTATAAATGTGTCGATTGTTCTGAAATATTTAATCACAGATTTGACTTAGTGAAGCATAGAAAAATTCATCTCTCGCCCAAAGAACATATATCTGAACAGCGTACTGAACTTTTAAACCATTTACAGAATTTATTACTACGTATAGACACTTTACAAAATGCTATAAAAAATGAAACTATTCCTTTTTGAAATATTGACTTTACCAATTTATTTGAACTATACAACTTCTTGTATATACTAATGTATGTGTTTAAATAATTAAATAAATAATAGATAAGTGAAAAAGCTTTTATGTTTTATTTTTCAATATGATTATATCACTATTATGTGAATGAATGGACTTGTAAATTTAAACCCTATGTATAAAAATAAATTTCTTGCTTTTTTACAAGAAGTAAAAATTTAATACAAATATATTTCAGATTTTTTAAATATATTATTGATTCACATATGATAGTTAAATTAATATGCTATTAAACATATAATTTTGTATAATCTATATTATTAATTTTCTTTAACACATATTACTTTTTTACAATAAATCGATTTAACTAATTATACATTTGTGTAATTAAACAAACTTATTTTACTAAATATACGTATCGATAATTAATTTTTATTATTTACATACACATGATTATACTTTTTATCGTACGCGATTAACTATTTATACATTTAATAAGCGTTGCCATACCCGCTTTTATAAATAATTAGATATTATAAAGCATACGGATTTCACATAAACAAGCAATATTCATTAAATGAACAATTTGAATCTTTAAGCTATAACGTCATATTTACTTTTAAACTTGCTTTTAACTGTAACCATCACTCTTTTTTAACCTATGTTAGTAACTGTTTAGATATAATATAATCAGTTTACTGTTGACTTTTGTCGTGACTGAACCTTTTACTGTTTGTTATTTAAAAAATGGCTTGTGAATTAGATGGGATTAAACGGTCGTGTGAAGAAATGGCTTCTTCAACAAAGTTTCAACGTTTAGATAAACCTATGGAAAATTCTGATTTTTATAAAAATGAATTTTTACCCAAATCTAATATACAGGAGAACTATGAAACACTATCACCTACCATGGACTTGTATGCAGCAGAGCCTAAGATTACCAAGGATTCTACAACACCAATATTTACTAACTGTGATAATGACGAAACGTCTTTCCCCGACACTTGTTGTGAGTCTACCTCTGCTAAAAGCTTTTTGGATACAATGTTTAAGGATCTCGATTTTAAAAATTTGGAAACATATCTTACCTCACAGCCTACAAGTGGTTTAATTTCTTCAAATGAACCATCAACTAGCATTACACATAGTAGTGAACAATTATATAACATATCCCCTCCCATCGCATGTGTGAATAACATTTCCAAAACCAAACATGGTAAATCTCGCATTTTTGTCATGTTTCGGATTAAACTTGCTGATTTTATATTTTTAACTTTAAAACGACATTATAAACAGTTTTATGTACATATTGAAGAGATCAAACACAATGCATTTACAAATGAAGAAATTTCATCAACAAATAGAATTTTCATGGATATTTCAACATGGTATGAATTCCAATATAAAATTTTTGGATTTAATTTAAAATATAAAAGTTCATCGTTTATTGCTAACAATACAGTATTAGTGTTAAATTATAATAATTCTATTATGCAAATAAAAAATTTAAAGAATTATACACATTGTGTTTTAAACGATTTTCAGTTAGAAAATTTAAAAGAAAAAGCTATTGATTTTAATAGCAATCTTATTAAACACTTGTATACAGTTCATCTACCGCAGTTAATTAAGCAAAAATGCACACTCGTTAATTTACCTTCCGAAATCGAGCGTGTTTTACTAACGAAACTTATCTCTTCTATTGAGGATAATGTACTGACAATATTAAAACAAATTTATGAATGTGTAGGATGTATATTTAGACACCAATCCCAAAGTCTACATACATGTTTCACCTTTAATAAACGTGAAAGATTTAATCACTTAGGGGATATGATTTTAATGCTTGTAAATTTTGATTATGTTATTTCAAGGTTTTTAAACGGAGTTGAATGTATCAGTGAAAACTTTTTACGTAACATTAATGTGGAATTTATTCGAAATGTATTATTTAAGTCCTGAAAATAAAATATTTTGCTTTAAATCTGTGTGTTTATTAATATTGTTTAACTTGCAATACAACTTGTAAATACATAGTATATTTATATACCAAATCCATAAGTATACATATATACATAAATAACATGTAAGTATACATATACTTATAGATACTTATAGTATAAAAATATACTATGTATTTACAAGTTATATTATATATAACTTAAAAATTTTGTAAACATGATATATTAATGAAGAAATATTATTTTCCGCTTGTGTAAGAAAATTAAGTTACTTCTAAAAGCAATAGCCAGTTGAATAAATAATGTTTATGCTAAAATAAAACCCAATAGTAAGATTTTAAATGTATTACATCATCTTATTGTCGATAGAATTACAAAATAAAAGGCTTTTAAAACAATAATTTAGTGCTTTTACCTTACGCTTGCAATATAAACGTTATTTAAATTAGATCTTCTTAATAAATTGTAAAATAAAGTGTAAAATAAAGAATACAGGACATTATAACTTACCAAACAAGCCTCTTCTATAGCAGAAGTGAAAATGTCAAACACGTTGTGTTTAATTCTTATCTTCATGATCATGTGACTTTAAAGGAAATTACGTGGTACGACAGAAACATCCTGTTGCTAGGATAGTAACAAGCATAATGTCTGAAGTAACTATGTAAGATGGACGTGCTATTATAAGTGGGTTATATTTGTAAGTATAAATTAATCTATTTCTTTAATTTAAAGCTAATTGTTATTAATTATCAGAATATAGGGTTTCTAATGACAAAGTTTGAGAATTTCGATTACTTAACTAAAGTTCCACATGTATATAGGTACATATATATATATATATATATGTATACATAGACACAATTTATTAAAATTAAGTATTTTAAAAATTTATAAAATAATTTTGATAACTTTTCATTTTTGTTAATTTATTTTAATTAAAAAAATAATTATTTTGTTTACTTATAATTTTTTAATTTAATTAAGTTAGTTTGTAATTTTTTTAAAAACTATTACAATAATATAATATGTTTAAATTATTTTTATAAGTATATGTAGTAACATAACAACTATATAGTATGTTACCATTATATAATATTAACATACAAGACGAATCAACATTGATAAAGTATGAAATACTTTTATTAAGTTTTAAATTTAAAATTGTAAATTTGTAAAACTTTTTTAACTGAAAAATAATTTTGTTATCTTGTAAAATTTTAAAAACTTTTATAATAGTTCAAAAATACATTTACTAACATGTATAGTATGTTACTAACATTTAGTATACATACTATGTTATCATGTTTCTGTTATAAACATATAAGAGAAATTATTAATCTTAAATTGCAAGTTAAACAATATTAATAAACACACAGATTTAAAGCAAAATATTTTATTTTCAGGACTTAAATAATACATTTCGAATAAATTCCACATTAATGTTACGTAAAAAGTTTTCACTGATACATTCAACTCCGTTTAAAAACCTTGAAATAACATAATCAAAATTTACAAGCATTAAAATCATATCCCCTAAGTGATTAAATCTTTCACGTTTATTAAAGGTGAAACATGTATGTAGACTTTGGGATTGGTGTCTAAATATACATCCTACACATTCATAAATTTGTTTTAATATTGTCAGTACATTATCCTCAATAGAAGAGATAAGTTTCGTTAGTAAAACACGCTCGATTTCGGAAGGTAAATTAACGAGTGTGCATTTTTGCTTAATTAACTGCGGTAGATGAACTGTATACAAGTGTTTAATAAGATTGCTATTAAAATCAATAGCTTTTTCTTTTAAATTTTCTAACTGAAAATCGTTTAAAACACAATGTGTATAATTCTTTAAATTTTTTATTTGCATAATAGAATTATTATAATTTAACACTAATACTGTATTGTTAGCAATAAACGATGAACTTTTATATTTTAAATTAAATCCAAAAATTTTATATTGGAATTCATACCATGTTGAAATATCCATGAAAATTCTATTTGTTGATGAAATTTCTTCATTTGTAAATGCATTGTGTTTGATCTCTTCAATATGTACATAAAACTGTTTATAATGTCGTTTTAAAGTTAAAAATATAAAATCAGCAAGTTTAATCCGAAACATGACAAAAATGCGAGATTTACCATGTTTGGTTTTGGAAATGTTATTCACACATGCGATGGGAGGGGATATGTTATATAATTGTTCACTACTATGTGTAATGCTAGTTGATGGTTCATTTGAAGAAATTAAACCACTTGTAGGCTGTGAGGTAAGATATGTTTCCAAATTTTTAAAATCGAGATCCTTAAACATTGTATCCAAAAAGCTTTTAGCAGAGGTAGACTCACAACAAGTGTCGGGGAAAGACGTTTCGTCATTATCACAGTTAGTAAATATTGGTGTTGTAGAATCCTTGGTAATCTTAGGCTCTGCTGCATACAAGTCCATGGTAGGTGATAGTGTTTCATAGTTCTCCTGTATATTAGATTTGGGTAAAAATTCATTTTTATAAAAATCAGAATTTTCCATAGGTTTATCTAAACGTTGAAACTTTGTTGAAGAAGCCATTTCTTCACACGACCGTTTAATCCCATCTAATTCACAAGCCATTTTTTAAATAACAAACAGTAAAAGGTTCAGTCACGACAAAAGTCAACAGTAAACTGATTATATTATATCTAAACAGTTACTAACATAGGTTAAAAAAGAGTGATGGTTACAGTTAAAAGCAAGTTTAAAAGTAAATATGACGTTATAGCTTAAAGATTCAAATTGTTCATTTAATGAATATTGCTTGTTTATGTGAAATCCGTATGCTTTATAATATCTAATTATTTATAAAAGCGGGTATGGCAACGCTTATTAAATGTATAAATAGTTAATCGCGTACGATAAAAAGTATAATCATGTGTATGTAAATAATAAAAATTAATTATCGATACGTATATTTAGTAAAATAAGTTTGTTTAATTACACAAATGTATAATTAGTTAAATCGATTTATTGTAAAAAAGTAATATGTGTTAAAGAAAATTAATAATATAGATTATACAAAATTATATGTTTAATAGCATATTAATTTAACTATCATATGTGAATCAATAATATATTTAAAAAATCTGAAATATATTTGTATTAAATTTTTACTTCTTGTAAAAAAGCAAGAAATTTATTTTTATACATAGGGTTTAAATTTACAAGTCCATTCATTCACATAATAGTGATATAATCATATTGAAAAATAAAACATAAAAGCTTTTTCACTTATCTATTATTTATTTAATTATTTAAACACATACATTAGTATATACAAGAAGTTGTATAGTTCAAATAAATTGGTAAAGTCAATATTTCAAAAAGGAATAGTTTCATTTTTTATAGCATTTTGTAAAGTGTCTATACGTAGTAATAAATTCTGTAAATGGTTTAAAAGTTCAGTACGCTGTTCAGATATATGTTCTTTGGGCGAGAGATGAATTTTTCTATGCTTCACTAAGTCAAATCTGTGATTAAATATTTCAGAACTATCGACACATTTATAGTGTCTGGTAAACGGTTCAATATTCCTTTTCTTTTGCTGAGGGGTGTTATGAATCATAGTATGATTTATTAAATTTTTTTCCCGTAAAAACTTTTTATCACATTCATTACATTTATGCATAACGCCTTGTTTAGAATGTACTAAGTTATGCTTTTGTAAGTCGCTTTTCTGCACAAATGATTTCGAACACATTTTACAATTAAAAGGTTTCTTTTCTAAGTGAAATTTCATGTGTCTAACTAACACATTTTTTCGTGAGAAAGTCTTACTGCATTTCTCACATTTATATGTGGCAGATGTCTTGGGATTAATTAGCATATCATCCTGTAAAGCGCTCTTTGTAGTAAACAGATTATCACACTTAGAGGGTTTTTTTTCTAAATGTAAGTTCATATGTCTTAATAACATATATTTTTTAGTAAATACTTTTTTACATGTATCACATGTAAAAGGTAACTTTTGATCGACTTGATCTGATGAAGAGACCATCGGTTCCTTATTCAAAACAGGTTTCATTAAAATAGTACAGTCTATTTGCTCCTTAAACTCCGATGTCAAGGCTTTTCTTATCTTGGTTGGTTCGTCTAACACCATGTCTTGCATTGTACTTATTTAATTTAAATCAATTAAAATCGCAGATCACTTAAACGGAGAAAAAATTAGAACGTCTTAACGGCACAGAAACAGTATGAATATTATTTCAAATAAAACTTTTCATGAATATTTATTTAATTGTAGAGGGCGCGCATGCTTAAAATAATTAAAAATAGCGTCACGTGATATATATCTTATACAGAAATTAGTCTGTATGTTAACATAAGTAATTAGGTAAAGTATCTTTTATTATACAGTGGGTGATTTAATAAGTTAAGTACAAATTTATTTTCCATATTTTATGTAAAAGTAAACAAGTAATGTTTTATTATGTATTCATCATAGCTTAAAATGCAAATTTAAATGTGTGAAAATACTCGTTCATTATATGGTATTGCTAATTAAGTTACATGTCACGAAAAAAAAAAACACAATATTCAATTTAGTGAAAGAATTTTTATACTTTAAACTATACAAGAAGTATCGTTATCAGTAAGAAAACAGGGATGTTATCCGCAAATAAGTAGTTTCCTGTTTTTGCTCTGGTAGATAACACATCTATTTTCAAACTCGATAATCTTTATAATATTCGCTCAGTTTTGGTTTAAAATCTTAAATAATTTATCAAGTAAAGGGTAGTATTTTGTATACAATATGTAAGTTATATTATAATAATGGTACACATGTTTAATGAAATAGTATAAAATCCTTAATTTTTGTAGAAAAATAAAACAAGTGTCTACATTTTCTGAATAAAAATTGTAAAACTAAACTTATTTATTCCTTATACATAAATAAAAAACAGACACATGATGAAAAACTAAACAAATATTTATTAAATATAAAACATTTCTACGTTAATTTATAAATACATTGCTCAAATGCTTATTATAAAAGTCTACATTCATAGATTCAAAAAATAAATAAGTATAATTACATGTACATTTCTCTAGTAGGTTTTTCACAAATTCCTTAATGTTGAAATTTAACAAAGCACTGTCTGCGCACCAGTTAAACTGTTTTCTTAAATTATATCTCATACATTCATGATCCATTTCTACTGGTTGGCCGATTGAACATAAATAACAGTCAAACGTGCGATATACTGATCTCTCTAATTCATGATCGAAGCATTCTAAAAAATAGTCCATCGCCTCTTCCTCTGTAAAGTGAGAACATTTACATATTTTTACGTTTTTTAAAACATAAACAGGTAAAAGTTTTGTTAAAAAAGTTTGAATAAGACATTCGCTAATTTCAATACAGTTTTTCTCTAGTTTGAGAAATTGTTCTTTTGTAAGTAGTAAACAATCAGGTTTCAATAGTTTTTGCAGTATGCATGATTCCTTATCCACATAAATCGTTAGTAAGTCGTTGTTAGATACGAATGTTTCTTTTTCTGCAGAGTCAAAATTAAATTTTGTCATTCTCGTTTCAAATTTATCAAAGGTTGCGCACGATATTGTAATTCCTTCATTTGTAGGGTACATTTTAGCACTATTCTCAAATTCTTTATATTTTTGAATGTGAACGTTTAACTCACAGTCCTTATTCATTTGCACTTGGACAATCGTATCCTCCCCTAAGTCCCAATGGTATGGGGTAAAAACGTCAAAATACTGAAATATTCTACTAAATTCGCTGATTTCTGAAATTTCATAGTAAGATGTGTTAAGCGAAGTAGTCATTTTCAGGTTTAGAAGTATCCAAAAAGCAGGGTAAACAGATAGGTGATCAAGCAAATATACAGCAAGGTTTTAAGTAATTAGAAGAATAATCGTTTAAGTCAAAACTTTAAACAGTAAATTCATTATGGTGTACAAGCTTCTTATATTGCTATTCTTATCGTTGTAAAACAGGATGTTATTCTATAAATGTCGTCATATCCTGTTTTATTAACTTGAAAATCTTAGGAAAAAAAAGTAACATTGTGTTAGGTTTCATTATTTATATTAATTGTACGGAGCCATCGTAGCGTAATTGGGAGCGCATTGGAAAGCTAGCCAAAAGGTTGATAGTTCGAATCCGAGCATAAACATAATGGTAAGTTAAACTTTCTTTTTTAAAGTATACAATTAAAAATTCTATTACAGTATCCTTAAACCTCACTTGGTAAGTTAAAATTTGCTGTATTATATAATTTATGTTACAAAATCTCTTGTATGCAAATTGGTAAGATACGCTTTGCTTTGCACGTTTATAAAACCAACAAACCAACCAACCTTTTATAAGGTTATTTTATGTGTTATAAATACATTCCAATGTGTTTGTAAGTTTAAACATTAAAGTTTATCGTAAAGCTTAAATTATTTTACAAAATTTATAATATCATTAGTACTGTATAGTAATAATCCAATATGTTCAGTCACGTGACACCTTTTCTTATATATCTTAAATCGCGTCTAATAAACATGGTCTCATGGTGTGTTCGTTTAAACCTACTGCAAATCAACACATCATGAGATCATTTTGTCAAGTTCGAGGTTCGAACCCCGCTTCATTTACATGTTTGTTAAAAGCTAATAATTTTTAACAAGAGAGTACGCTATTTCAAAGTGAAAGTTGTAGTCGAAATTTAATATTTTCTTAATTTCTGTGAAGAAAAAAAAATGTTTTAAAACGTATGCACGTCTTGTATTTTATTACAATTAGTTCACTTCGTATATGCATGCTTGTGTACGTAACAAATAGTTCACTGTGTGTCTGTCTGTCTGCCTACCTGCCTGCCTGCTTGTCTGTGTGCCTGCCTATCTGCCTATATGTCGGTTTATAACTATAATTATTTACATGTGTCACTTTAAAATTTTTGTTAAGTGCTACGCTATAACTAAATATTTCCATTGTAAGCAGTTTGGTAAGAAACTTTAAAATATTTTATTAAGTGCTATGCTTTAACTAAATATTTTCATTGTAAGCAGTTTGCTAAGAAACTTTAAAATTATTTATTATTTAGTTTTATGATAGAACTTAAATTTCTATTTCATATTCCTTTGCAAGCACTATGGTAACACATTTTAAAATTATTTATTAAGTGCTATGCTATAACTATATATTTCCATTGTAAGCAGTGGTAAGTTACTTTATTTTACACCATGCTATAACTTAAATTTCCATTATAAGCAGTATGATGAGATACTTTAGAATATTTTATTTTATACTATGCTATAACTTAAAATTCAGAAGCAGTCATTTTAAATTCCATAATTTTCATACTTACCGATAGAGGGCGACACCAGGGATAGTGGTCATACTCTACCATCACCGATAGCTCGTACTATAA
The DNA here is from genome assembly GCA_963931845.1 of Maratus michaelseni. NCBI lineage: Eukaryota > Metazoa > Arthropoda > Arachnida > Araneae > Salticidae > Maratus > Maratus michaelseni. The sequence continues at coordinate 203,619,437 of OZ007592.1, forward strand.
AACATTTAAAAAAAAATTTTAATTAAAAAAAAGGGGGGGTGGGGGGGTTAGGGGGGTAGGGGGGGGGGTGATGGGGAGGTAGGGGTAGGGGGGAGGTAGGGGGTAGGGGCGAGGCAGACGGAGAAAAAAATTTCCTCCGCACCTCCGCCTCCGCCTGCGTTGCTGAGGTTGAACTGTCATTCTCCCTCTACTCGTAGCAATTCAAAAATTAGGAGAGAGGCTCAAATAGACATTTTCAAATGAATCAAACACTTAGAATGTCCAAGAAAACATTTATGAGAATAATTTATTCCCCAAATTAGTTATTAATGTCATTATTACGAAATCAATATTTTAATTACTTTATATAAGAGTTATAAAATACTGAATTCCAAATAATTATAACCATCAAGTTAATGAAACAGTGGGGCAGAGGTCCAGGGTGCTCTACTCACTGAAAAAAAAAATTATATAATTTTAAAAAAATCAAAAAATGAATGTCATCTTATTTCAAGTTACAGTTCATAAAACTTAAATATTTTGAATGCATTTGAAATCTTGCTCGTAGTAATACTAATATGAAAGAAATAAAACTGTGGATTGGTAGTATTAAACATTAAATAAAAGCTGCTCAAAATAAAAAATAGACACTTAGAGCTAACGCAAAGGCCCCTAATCTGCAGATTTACGCGTTAGAAATATAATCAATATTTATCAAGAGCTTACAGAGAGTTTTTTTTCTTCTTTTAGATGTATTATCAAACATTGAAGACAGAAGATGACAGTTTTTTGGACAATTTATGTGATTTAAAAAATCTTCCATTTGTATGGGAAGGCTTGATCCCCAAGAGACTCTCCCTTTCGTCTCACTTCACAAAATATCTAACATTATGAAATCCACAATTTAATAATATTAGATTATTTGCATTATTTCTTAAGTATTATAATATTCCCAAAAGATCAAGAAAATCAAGTTTTTAAGAACTGTACAATTAAACATGATTCCATGCAATTATGCTCTTCTAACTGCTTATTCTTAGAATTCTTTAGAATAAAAATGTACATCTTCAGGAGGCTGCAAGGTAATACCGGTTGTCTCATTGAATTTAAGTTTGCGATTGCCAATAATTGTAGTATTTCAAGTTTCTTGTATATCTACGAGTGCGTTTTAAAGTGTATTTTGTTACCATAAGCGTTGTACAGGAGAGTTTATCCTAAGCTAATAAAATACGGACATGTCTGTTAAATATAAAACATCGGCATTTGTTCCAAAAGTTGATAAAATCTCATGTAAAAAAATAGATATAAAAATGTAATTTCTTCTTACGAGATATATATCTAATTTAGAAATCCAACATTTTTATACTTTTTGTTTGGAAAAAACAGTTTTGGTGGTTATTAATAGAGCATTTTAAAAAAGAACTCTTATCTTAATATATCCAAATCTATTTCGCATGCCAAAATCACTCCCCCCCCCCGCCTCCCCCCCCAAAAAAATGCTTTTTTGGAGATAAAATGTTGTAATTTTAGTTAATCCTCCTGTGGTTACCAATTTGGTCCCTCCTTAATGTACACTATGCTTTTCTTCATCATATTTTCTCACATCAATTTAGTTGATATATCCTCCACCAAATCAGGACAAACCAATAGCAACAGCAAGGCTACTTTTCCATCATGAAAGCATTTCATACGTTTTGTATTATTATACAATTCAGCTTTCTAATATAGAGCTTGACAAAATCTACTTTACTTATTTACTTCACGGTACCGTAAACCTCAATAACAGATATCAATTAAATGTCAATCCGAGTGTACTACTTACGGTAGTTAGAGCACGGGGAGACGAATAGACAGACAAACCAGAGTCATAAACACTTTTTAACTATTGTGATGAGTTGACATGTTTCAACTCCTCCCTTATTTGTGGAAAAAGGATAATCTCTCTGGAATGAAAATAATCTGACAGATTGATCTCTATTGACAAAAATTCTATCAATAGTGTGAATTTCATTTTCACTTTGAGATAAGCCAAGCTGCAATACATGCTTTGTATTGAATGGTATGTTATCTGAATGAGTAGATAAGAATTGTAAAGTATTGTTCTTGTGGATACAAAGAACTGGGCCCCTACGAAATGCAATGTTTTCTGGGAAATTCCTGAAATGCAAGGAAAGCCCCTGGGAAGTGAAATTGCTGACGGCAGTTGAAGGTGGAAGGAGTTGAATGTTGAATCAGTTGGATTTGGAATACTGGAGAGTGAGGTTCGACTTTGAGCGGACGTCAGAATCAGAGTTTGGCTGACCATGTAAATTTACAGCATGGATGCTTATCATAATTTTTCATTTTTACTTTTGTTTTCTTTTTTTAATGTGTTAATTTAAAATAAAGTTTTTTCGTTTCAAACGATAAATGGAATTTATTAATTATATATACAACGTCTCACGCTACCACAGCAATAGTATATATAATTAATTGGTGGCAGCAAATGGGATATGTAATCTAGAGTAAATTAGATTACGGATCTATGTTAACCTGATTAAACAGATGAAGAGCCAGTGAAAAACGGACGGGCAGAATTGTGGAGTCTTGAAGCTTAATTGGAGTCGTGGATTTTTCTTGGAGTTCTAGCAAGTACAGAACTGGTAAAAGAACGTTATCGACTAAAGCTGTGAGGTGTATGAACAGTCAACTATAGACTTGGTGCTATTTGTGTGTGCTTCAAATTATATCAGTGGAATGAAGATATGCGGTGTACCATCTAAGTTGTCTACATACGGATCTAAGGTGCAATTAGTGCCTCATCAATAAATTGAGTGTCTTCAAATCTTCAAAAATCTGTGTGCGTGTCATCTTTAAAAGTGCTTGGAAGACTGGTATCAGTGTGGAGGAAATATCTGCATCTGGAGGTAAGCTCTTTTATGAAATCTTCTATAGAGGTCTGTTTTAAATTGAATTTTGTGTATAAATTTTGATTTTGGGGAACGGAACTCTATGTGAAATTTGAGAATTCTAGGGAAGCTATTAATTTGGTACTTAAATTTTTAGTTAGAATTTTTATGTTTGTTGATTTTCTGGTATCTGTTAGGTATAATATTGGGTTAAGAAAATTATATACTTATGTATATGTTAAAATTTACTTGGGGTATAGTAAATTGTTATTGATTAATTGAGATTATTAATCAGGGTATTTTAATCATAATTTTGTATAAAACTTTTGGAAATAAGAGTTTTGTTTATATACATTTTATTTATTACAGTAATAAAGTTATAGCCTAATTTTATGGGTATACTGTGGATGATTATGATTAATGTTTCAAAATAAATTGATGTTATACTGTACGGTTGGGTATAAAATTTATTTTGGGGGATATACTCAGTTTGAAAGACGTCACTGTTGCATGAGAATTTGCTATATTAAAATTGTGTCGTTTTTAAATACATTATTATACGTATAGTGAAGAAAATTCTATTTCTGTATTCATTGTATTATTGTAAATTGAATATATCTGTTATTTTGAAATTTATTATATTTTGGGGAAAAATATGGCAGACTATTTAGTAAAATATAATAAAAGCGTCTTGCTATTATTAGCAGAGGAATTTGAGACCAGTGTGTCAAAAACATGTAAAAATCAAGCTATAATTCAGGCTATAGTTAATGCTGAGGATTATAAAGAAAGTTACGCAAAACTTCGCTTGCAATATATTCTTGAACAGGAGGCAGAGCGGAAAGAACAGGAAAAACAAATTGAAAAAGATCGTAAAGAAAGAGAGAGGCAAATTGAATTAGATAGGATTGCACAAGAGGAAAAAGATAAACTTAGGAAATTTGAGTTAGATAAACTTGAAAAACAACTTGAGGTAGATAAACTTGAGAAACAACTTGAGGCAGATAAACTCGAAAAACAACTTGAATTAGATAAACTTGAGAAACAACTTGAGGCAGATAAACTCGAAAAACAACTTGAAAAACAACTTGAATTACAAAAACTTGAGAAACAACAGCAATTTGAATTAGAAAAATTGCGTATTCAAAATTCTGCGGATGTTGTTAGTGTTTCATCTAATGAATCAAATGTAGATTTTCATAGAACTCCTAAAGTAAATTTAAAGGATTTAGTTCCGCGCTTTGATTCTAAATTAATTGATATAACTCTTTTCTTTATGATTTTTGAAAGGCAAGCCGAGAAAGCTAAAATTTCTCAGGAAGATTTGGTCAGTCAATTAATTCCTTTATTACCTTCTGACATTGCCGAAATTATAGTTAAACAACCGTCAGACAAATGTGATGATTTTCAACATATAAAGAAAGTTTTGTTAGATAGGTTTAGGCTAAGTACAGGCGCCTTAAAACAGAAATTTGAAACTCATCAAAGAAAATCTGGTGAATTATGGGTAGATCTGATTTATGAGTTAAGGGGTTATCTGGATAATTGGTTAGAGTCATTAGAAGTGAGAGATTTTGAATCCTTAAAAGAACTAATGCTCACGGAACAATTGAAAAAACGTGTCCCTTTTGAGATAAAAGAAAAATTTATGGATGATTGGGAGGAAATAAAGATTGCTTCTAAACTCGCGGAAAAATCGGATAAATTTGAGAGTATAAGAAGAGAATTTAACAGGTCGGATAGAAAACCATGGGAAAATAAATCTTTTCAGGATAAGCAAAAAGACAGCTTTAATTCTAAAAGTAGAAAGGAAATTAAATCAAAATCGGAATTTGAGAATATGAAAGAGAGTGGGAAAACTGACCAATTTAAGAGGGACAATGCTTTCGAAAAGCAAAGACAAGTCCAATGTTATAATTGTTTGGCAGTGGGCCACATCCGTCCAAATTGTCCGGAATTGTTAAAAAGTAAAACTAATTATGAGGATAAAAGCATAGCTTGGATCATTACTAGTGATGGGAAAAGTGAAAATAATAGGGAAGGTGTGGAAACCGAATTACCTATGGTTGATTTATGCGTGAATGGTAAGAAAGTAAAAGCGATTAAGGACACAGGTGCGCAAATTGCGGTTTTTGATGCTAATGACATTCCGTGGAGTGCTAAGAAAGTGGGAAATGTCTTTCTTATACCGGCCCTCGGAAATAGACAAAAAGCGGATTTGGTGTCAGTGCCGGTTGCTTTGATGGAAGGTGAAAAAGAGTATGTTGAAAAAAATGTGGTGGTTGCAGTTGTGAGAAAACTAAATTCTCCGCCCCTTATAACACCAGCTTTTTATGAATTATTAAAGTTAGGAAATATGGATAAGCAAAATTCAGTGTGTAAACAGGTGGAAAATCAGAGAGAATTCAATGGGCAGGGAACCTTCAGATTGTCTAGCGATGATGAGCAAAAATTTGTTAGAAAAATGGTTGTAAATGAAATCTGTGAAAAGGATAATCAGTCTGTTAATGAGATAGAGATAAATTCATCGGGAGACGGGACTGATAGGAATTTGGAAAAAGGGTCTAAATTGTTCGATCCAAAAGATGATGCATCTCGAACGGATAGTGATAAAAGGTCAGGTAAAGGAGGTCAATTTCGGGAAAAGAATTCTGAGCATGATGTAAATATACCCAGGTATTTTGTTGGTAGTATGGGATTTATACATGTTAGAAATAGAATTAGAAAGAAATTGAGTTCACCTATGACTGTGGCCAGAAAAATTTACTCTGGGATGAAAGATAATAATAGAGTAAATTGTGGGGCTAAATGCCAAGAAAGTGGATATGGAGATTCAAAGTTGAAAAGAATGGAGCATTCTGCTTTTAAAACGGATCATAAAGAAAGATTTATTAAAATCAAACAAGTTTTTGAAAAGAAAAATTGTGATCATGAAGTTGTAAAGCGAAATTTATTGTCGAAAAGATTTTCTGATAGAATTAATTTAGATATTGGTTTTTGGGAGAATTCTCTAAATTAAGTTTATTCTAAATTTGGGAGTACTCATTATTGTAATATCTGTATTGTGTTTATTTATCATTTAATGCTTAATATTATTTTCGTAATGGTAAAACTTCATTAATTTAATAATTGCATAATTTAGTAAGCTTTCTTTTTGTTTGTTAGGAGTGTCTAAAATTTAGGCTTTTAAGCAAGTTTTTAAGAGAATTGTTTTAGGCATTGTGTTGTATATAGATTTATTCTTTCCTCTTATTATTATTTTTTTTTGTTAGAATCATGTAAGGGGTAATCTGTTTTTGGTATTATATGTATGTGAAATATTTCAAAATTGTTTCTTAGGTCATCAATAGTATAAATTATTCCTGGAATTATACTTTGGTATTGTAGGTATGGGATCATAATAAATCCTGTTGACAGTGTGGTCTATCAAATACTGAGTATGGGAATGTGTTTGTTTTCTATAGGGATTTTTCATATGTTATTCAAATTCCTTTGTGCATTGATGACCTCTTTAGAAATTGATTGAAGGAGCTTATTCTATTAATATATATGCCAAATTTCTTCTAGAAATTTTTTCTTAGGGGGAGGTGTTGTGATGAGTTGACATGTTTCAACTCCTCCCTTATTTGTGGAAAAAGGATAATCTCTCTGGAATGAAACTAATCTGACAGATTGATCTCTATTGACAAAAATTCTATCAATAGTGTGAATTTCATTTTCACTTTGAGATAAGCCAAGCTGCAATACATGCTTTGTATTGAATGGTATGTTATCTGAATGAGTAGATAAGAATTGTAAAGTATTGTTCTTGTGGATACAAAGAACTGGGCCCCTACGAAATGCAATGTTTTCTGGGAAATTCCTGAAATGCAAGGAAAGCCCCTGGGAAGTGAAATTGCTGACGGCAGTTGAAGGTGGAAGGAGTTGAATGTTGAATCAGTTGGATTTGGAATACTGGAGACTGAGGTTCGACTTTGAGCGGACGTCAGAATCAGAGTTTGGCTGACCATGTAAATTTACAGCATGGATGCTTATCATAATTTTTCATTTTTACTTTTGTTTTCTTTTTTTAATGTGTTAATTTAAAATAAAGTTTTTTCGTTTCAAACGATAAATGGAATTTATTAATTATATATACAACGTCTCACGCTACCACACTATGTTGGAAAGACGAAATAAATCTGTAGTGTAAATATATTTTTTTGAATTATACTGTTTGACAAAATAATTATTTGGGCATTTTAAATATGACGTAATTTTTCCCCATTTACTGCTTTTAACACGTAATAATTTAATTACTATTTTAAAGTTTTCTTTCTCTTTTTAATATTCACGTGTAAAGTACATTTTTATGACGTAATTTTTCCCATTTCCTGCTTTTAGCATGAGATCATTTAATTATTATTTTAAAGTTTATTTTCTGTTTTTAATAGCCACATGTAAATACATTTTTTTAGTTGAAAGTAAATATTATTATTTGCGCTATTTTACAATTTGACAACAATAATAACAAAAAAAAATTACCTTTTCTAAATATGAAATAAATCTCTATTAAAATAATGAAAATTGAGTAAAAAATTGAAAATAAACCACACAAATTAGTCAAATTTAGAAAAAAAAAATTGCACAGTGCGCACTTTAAACTTGTCAAATATGTCCCTGCAAAAGATGGTTAAATTTCTATGCATAGTTTTTGTTCCGGTAAAAAAAATTTTAAACGAACTATTTTGACTATACTTTCAACATTAAATATCTCTTAAAATATTTCGTCGATTTAAAAACTGTCTACTTCAGCGTGTTTATCGAACATTTCTCTGTAAAACTACCAATTTTCATATTTTTATATGCAATAGTTTTCTTAATATTAGACGATAAAGAATTCCGGTCACACATAATTCATTTATGGTGGCAGTGTCGACAGCGTTAGTTACTTTTTTTTTTTTTTTTTTTAGAATAGAATGATTTTATTACATACTATAATTAATTATATTGAATATTTTTCGTTTTGATGAAGCATTTTGTTTGTGTTAATACTTTCGACTTTTTCAATCATCCTAATCCAAGTAGTGCGCTACGAAAATTCCACTTTGGTCTCATATGTGCAGCGACAGTTCCACTATGTGTTCGAGTATGCCACGAGATAAAAAAAAAGATTGAAAAACATCGAGATAGACAGACAAGCAATAGAAAAAGTGTTAAAAGAAACAAAGAAATAGCCTGCAGTGATAGATTTTTACATTATCAAACGTTTGAAATTCAATTGCACTTTAAGTAAAGGGTAGGTATCTATCAGAAACCGCATCACTGCAAGATAGTAGTAACTGCTGCAATGAATTTTATGATAAGGTGGATTAATTTACAGGGATGGGCTCAGAGGTATGTATTAAGAGGGTGGGGGTAAAAGAAAATTAATCGTCCGGGGTGAAACAGGATGGGATATCAAGGTGTTAGGTGCTTTTTGTTTTTGTATTAATGGTGCGCTGCAAAAGAATGTTATCATCAGAACGGGTACGACACTGTGTTGTAAGCAGGTCAAACTGGCGCCAAAATATGAAGATGATAAATGGTTCTGTAATTTTCTAGGTGAAGGACACAAATTTTACAATCGGAAATACCATCTGGGGAGACAGTAACAGATGGAACAGATTGTGTTTGGTTTAGCCGGTTCGGGATGTTTTATTAGTACATAAAAACGGCTCTTCTGCTTATTGACATTTTGCTTCCTGAAGATAAATCTTTTATTTTATTTCAATTATATAGCAAGATAAGGTGACTCCCTCCCAATATCAAATTTGCCAACACGCAGCGGCGCGTTTTCTCGAATTTTTGGTCAAACGTGAAACATCATCTGCTTTTCTGATTCTTTTTCGAAAATAAGCTGTCATAATGGAGAATTGCGTCACTAAGCAAATGTGGTTCTATGCGTTTGATAAATGTATATGTGAAGAGATACCTTTATAAGTGTAATTTTATTAATCTAAGCGGAAAACTTAAGCAGTTCCGTTCATTGGGTGAAATAATTAATGCCAACATACACTGACACGTTTTCTCGAAATCTTGGACAAAACTCGAATCATTATCTGATTTTCTGAGTATTTTTCGAAAATAAGCTAATTGTCACACAGGATAGACAGTTGCTTCACTAAACAGATGATGTTCAATCTATACTAATATTATAAAGGAGTAAAGATTGTTTTTTTGTTTGTTTGTAGGGGGTAATCTCTGGAACTATACTGAAGCGATTTCAAAAGTGATGATGACAAATTGATGGTAACAGTCACTGCTCCAACATAGGCTATATTTTATGTCGGTGCCACTACCCCAGGGAGGTGCAGAAGCGAAAAACGTTCTAAAATTTCGATTTTTTTTATACTCAAGGTGTTAGAAACATGAAATTTGACATGGTAGTTACTTATAAGATGTAAATGCTCTCTAAGAACACATTCTAAAAAAAATCGAAATTTAAAAGGCGTGAGATGAGCAAAAAGCGTTCTAAAAACATTCTAAATTACAATTTCTATGAAATCTCTGGAACTACTGAACCGTTTTCAAAAGTGATGATGACAAATTAATGGTGTCAGTCCCTGCTCCAACATAGGCTATATTTTATGTCGGTGACACTACACCCAGGGGGGTGCAGAAGCGAAAAACGTTCTAAAATTTCGATTTTTTTAATACTCAAGGTGTTAGAAACGTGAAATTTAGCATGGTAGTTACTTATAAGATGTAAATGCTCTCTAAGAACACATTCTAAAAAAAATCGAAATTTAAAAGGTTGAGATGAGCGAAAAGCGTTCTAAAAACATTCAAAATTACAATTTCTATGGAATTTCTGGAACTACAGAATCATTTTCAAAAGTGATGGTGGCAAATTGATGGTAACATTACCTGCTGTAACATAGGCTATATTTTATGTCGGTGCCACTACCACCTCGGGGAGCAAGATCAAAAAACGTTCTAAAATTTCGATTTTTTTTATATTGAAGGAGCTAGAAACTTGAAATTTGGAATGGTAGTTATTTATAAGATGTAAATGCTCTCTAAGAACAAATTCTAAAAAAATTCCAAATTTAAAAGGGTGAGATGAACGAAAAGCGGTCTAAAAACATTCTAAATTACAATTTCTATGTAATGTCTGTAACTACAGAACCATTTTCAAAAGTGATGGTATCAAGTTGGTAGTAATAGTGCCTGCTGTAACATAGACTATGTTTTATATCGGTACCGCTACCGGGGAGTGCAGAAGCGAAAAACGTTCTAAAATTTCGATTTTTTTTTTAATACTGAACGTGTTAGAAACATGAAATTTGGCATGGTAGTTACTTATAAGATGTAAATGCTCTCCAAGAACAAATTCTAAAAAAATTTGAAATTTAAAAGGGTGAGATGAGCGAAAAGCGTTCTAAAAACATTCTAAATTACAATTTCTATGGAATCTCTGGAACTACAGAACCGTTTTCAAAAGTGATGGTAACAAATTGATGGTGACAGTCCCTGCTGTAATATAGGCTATATTTTATGTCGGTGCCACTACCACAGGGAGGTGCAAGAGTGAAAAACATTCTAAAATTTCGATTTTTTATACTGAAGGAACTAGAAACATGAAATTTGGCATGGTATTTATTTACAAAATGTAAATGCTCCCTAAGTACGAATTCTAAAAAAATCCGAAATTTAAAAGGGTGAGATGAGCAAAAAGCAGTTTAAAAACATTCGAAATTACAATTTCTATGGAATCTCTGGAACTACAGAACCATTTTCAAAAGTGATTGTAACTGTCCTTGCTGTAACATAGGCTATATTTTATATCGGTGACACTACCACACTGGGGGAGGGGGTAAAAGAGCGAAAAGCGTTCTAAAATTTCGATTTTTTTTTCGACATTAGTGTGACTTAATTAGTAATTTCTGAATTATATGTGGCAGTAAAATTTCTTAATAAAAATAGGCCAACAAATACCACTTGGCATTTTTCAAGAATTGCACGAGCAAAGCCGCGGGTTTTGCTAGTGTTTTATAAATGTACAGGTTACGGGATACCTTTATAAGTGTAATTTTATGAATCTCAGCGGAAAATTTAAGCAGTTCCGTGCATTTATTGGGTGAAATAGTTAATGCCAACATACATGGACGCATTTTCTCGAAATCTTGGTCAAAATTCGAACCATTATCCTAATTTTCTGAGTCTTTTTCAAAAATAAGCTAATTGTCACAGGATAGACAGTTGCGTCACTAAACAGATGATGTTCAATGTTTTATAAATGTACAGGTTACAGGATACCTTTATAAGTTCAATTTTGTGAATCTCAGCGGAAAATTTAAGTAGTTCGTGCATTTATTGAGTAAATTAGTTAAATAATAGCTTAAAAAATAGCACAGAAAAGCAATTAAAATTATTCATTTAGTAATAAATAAGCAGTAATCATTTATTAATCATTTAATAGTAAAGATAATATGACAAATATGTTTTCGCATTCATTATTTTTACTGCATATTGGCGGAATATCAAACTTTTGAAAGAGATATGTATGAAAAGGATACATTATTCATTATATGGAGACTTTTCTTGAAATCCTTACTTACTTACTATCAAATGCTACCCCTGTATCCTTTCTGGAACATAATGCATCAGAAAACACTAAAAAAAGAACGTTAAAAAAAAATAAATTTTAGCGTAACATTTTAAACGGAGAAAATCATTATTTTTCTAAATATTCAATATCACTAAAGTATGACAAAACAAACTATTATGATTTTACACAAAGCAATAAAGATGACCTAACCGTATTCTAAATACATTAATCTACAATTATGCGCAGTTATGGTAGGAAAGATTAAATATCATTTTCAGGTTTACGTCCGTACTTAGGAACATTTCAACGGAAATTTCCCTAAGTACAACATTTTGAGTCAAATCTCGCAATGTGCTTTCAAATTTAGAGGTATATCCAAGTGATGGAGATAACTTTGAGCGATACCTCCTATCACACAACTTCATTTCAATATTTCTGAGCAAAAACTATTAACGTACTCTGACCATATTAATGAATCTAATTGTGACAGATTTAGACAAGTGTGAGCTTCTAGCAAGCAATACTCCGAGTGTAAAAGGCTATGAACATATTTTTCCTTGCCAAGAGGAAAAACCATCATTGTTTATTCTAAAGAAACCTATGTTTAAAAAAAGAATCAACTAATAGCATAGCAGTAGTGGGATATTGAATTAAAAGATAATTGATAAAGGATTTGATTGCGTTTCAGACGGTTAAAGAGTTTGCTAAATGTAAGCATCGATGTAAATACTACTGAATAATTATTGTAAATTTATAGATCAAAAACATCTACCTTTCGTGTATTATTTATTTTACTTCAATATTCATTCTTACTAAACTAATTTCACTTTCCGGAAGTCTACATTAAGAAAATTTTCTATTCTACCTTCTGTCTTTCTAAACTTTTCTCGTCATCAGTTTGCTAAAAACAATATGGCTGCGAATACAGAACAAGAATACGAAAAATACACCCTAACGACGCCACAAATCATTTAAAATTTGTGAAATGCCTCGCTGTTTATTATACGAACGTTTAAAAATGCGAGAGAATAAAAAAAATCGAATCTCTTATCATCACAACAAATTTGAGAGTGGCATAGCATGTATGTCGCAGCTTTACGACTTCCAGTGCAAGTTCTTCATTTCTCTTTTAGTTATTGTTTAAAATTGTCATAAGAATGGGAATCACGATTTGGCAACACCATTTGTATTAGTAGCAGTCACCTTCTGTTAGATTACAGCATGGCGAGAGAGAAGGCTGACGAAAAGGGAGATTACGAAAAATTAATTGGATAAACTCGACCTTGCTATAAGTGTCAGTGTGCTTTAAGGCATCGTTCCGATTCCAAAATGAGAATCAATTTTTCTTTTACAATGTATGATGTAGTGTAAACATGCTCTCTCTTCCTCTACTTATTTTTCAAATAAAATCGATAAAATAATATTTAAAGTACTCAGTGTTGGCCTTTTTACGATCTTTTATTACGCTGAACCTGGTTTTTGTATGTAAAGATGAATTTTTGTAATTGATTTTTAACCCACTTCCTGATGGGCTAGAATTATAAAAATTACATTAATAGGTGCGTTACCGATCACAATAAAACATTTTAATATTTTTAGGACTCAATTATAAATAAATACATTGATTTTAAGGCATTTTTCCGTTAGTCTATGCCACAGGTGATATATCGCCAAATATTCTGTGTAATTCATACAATTGTATAGAAGTTGAAATAACAATGCATCTAAATATGCGCCAATAAGCGCTCGCCAAAATATGCCAAATGGCTCTTAAACTGCAAGAATGAAACATTTTAAAAGCTAAAAAGTATAAAATAAATTATAAATAAAAAAAAAATACTTATAAGTAATGTTGAGTAATATTTAGAAAAAAAAATATTTTAGAAAAAAATATCAATTAATAGTTTAATATTAATTAATTTACGATTATATATTGAGAAATCAATTTAGAAATCCTAAAAAGATAGTTTAAATGTTGTTTTAATTTGTCTTTTTTGTTGCCCTCTCTTAAAAAATAAACAGAGCAAAAATTATGTATTTTTAATAAATTCACTTGCTTACGCTTTCTACTAAGAGTAAAAAAAAAAAAAAAAAAAAAAAACAATGAATTTTTCATAATCGAGTTCGGTGCTCGCGTCAAATTAATGTACTGGAACGGAATTTTTTTGGGAAAAACCATGAATTTATGTACATGCATAAAAGTTTTAGACAATCAAACTCACATTACCAATATATAAACTGTTTTTTTTTCTCTTACCTTAGAAAAATTTACACATTTTAAATGTAATGGATTTTTGTAAATGGAAGTTTTAAATCAATTTTGAGGCACACAAACATGAAAAGTTAATCATCGGCTAAAGAAAACTATATAATGAAAAGATATATGATAATTTAAAAAATACTCCCTATTTTGAATGTGAATTAGGAATGTCACACTATCTGAAATATTTACGAATCTAAGAAATAAAACAATTGATCATCAAAACATTCTTCTTTCTAAGCTTGTTTCTTGTTATTTTGTTCTATAAAGATTGGGATATCCTGTTATAAATTAGGGGATCCATCCTGGGCTTCCCAAACTACAGAACATGGGTGAAAACTTTTTTTTTCTTGGAGGGGGGGGGGGATAAATTTATTTTTTACATTTAATATATATTTTTTTTTAGTTTGCACACTAACAAAACCAAAAAGCATTTTTATATGAGAAACATCAATTATGTATTCAAATAAAGTTTTTAATAAGCAATACTTTTGCAATTATTTGCGTTCCAAAAGTTAAACCTCTGACCGTTTAAATTTTTCTTTCAAAATCCACTCGATTAATATTTAATCGACCAGTATCTCCTTTATTATTACATATTTCAAATCATCATGTATTTGAAATATGTAGTAAATTTATCATTTGCATTTTCACCTTTCGACTATGGGATTTTTAAAACAAAATTCCTTCAAAAATTGCGTATTATATAAATTTTTCTACAAATGTGAAGTTTTCAACAAATGCCCGTGGAAATCCCGGGACAAGCGGTCAGAGCGTTTTAATAGCCGAAAAAATCGCCAGAGATTTCGTTACTTACACTGCTTTTGAAAAAAAAAAAAAAAAAAAAAAAAAAAAAAGTGTTGATTTTACAGTATAATACTAGCACCCCAGCTGCTAGTATAATATCGTAAAATTAACAGTAATAAACAGTAAAATAAGCAGTAATACTCTACCGCGCATATACTTTAAAATCAACACTTTTTTTTCAGTGTACAGCACCAATTGATTGTGATAATTTCGGTGGTCTAAGCGCGTATATAATTAATGCCTGTTAAATTTGTGTTTTATTTGTGTTATTTTGTGTATTTATCGATGAAGTTTTAATTTCGTTGTGGGGACCTGGGCAACCATCGGGCAAATGTAGCGGCTGCGCAAGGCCCCTCGCCAGTTGCAGTGTTTGTTAGGGGCCCTGAGCCTCTCTGTAAAATTCGAAAAAACGTTACCCTGTGCAAATTAATGATATTTTCGGTCTAAATTCCTTTTTGAATGTTTTTTCGCAAAAAGAAAAGTTAGTATTAACTTTATTATTTGTTACAGCCAAAGTTGCTATAATTGTCGGGGATGTGCGGATCCTGAAAATAACCGTAAACGCAAAGAATCTAAAGGATAGAAGATTTTTAGAAATTAAAAATAATTATACACATTGCATGTGAAAGAACTTACATGTCATTTTTCATACATTTTACATGCTATATTATAAATTATTCTATGATATATATACAATTTTTTTTAATGATTTTTACTAGTCGAATATTGCAGTCAGAGACGTTGGGCCCCGCTAAGTGATTTGCCAGAGTCCTGCGCGACATTACGCCGGCACTGGATATCAGCCGTAAATAAATTCTGAACCATTTAGAATATTGTTTTAAGTGTAAACGGGTCTTCGTTTTAAGTGTAACGGGAAAAACTTCTGCAATCGGACTGCATGCGATAGAGATAGATTTAGAAAAAAAAAAAAATAATAATCCTTGAAACTTATTTTTTAAACCATAAGAAGTCAGTAAATCGAGTTGCGTTTTAAAAGAACATTTTTTATACCTTATTCAACCGTGTAAAAATTGAAACTGTACAATGTTTAGAAGTTAAAAAACATTCAGTAGCGAAATTTATTGGTCAGGTATTGCCACCGTCAATATGATCTCAAAACGTTACTCATGGACATATCTTTGTTTTATAATGTAAATTAAATTGAATATCTTAGTAAATTTATGCCAGATTTAAATCTGGGAGGGAAAAAAACTTTTTAATTATATTTTGCAGTGTATTAAACATAAATGTTAATATTATTGTTATTGTTATTATTATATGATGATAAACTGCAATATTGCTTCAATTACAACCACAAATGAGTTATTAAAAAGTAGATAGTACATAATGTGTAAAACCATTATGAAAAAATGCAAACAGACGCAATAAAAACAACCATATAGACTTTTCAAAGCTTCTGGAACGACACTTAGTGCCTAAGTAATAATAATAATAATAATAATAATAATAATAATAATAATAATAATGATAATAATAAGTAACAAAACAGTAGAAGCAACACCAAAAACCAGTGACTCACTTGTCCCAGCCTTTTGGGGGGTTTCAGACCATTAATTCCGAGCTGAAACGTATAGATATTAAATTGTGCGTTAAATAAACTTTTAGCTTTTGAACCTTATTATCAAATTTTATTTTTATAGAAAAGTAATGAGAATTCCCCCTGCAAAATCATTTTTTACAATGTTTGATATAATAACATGCATATAATAACTACAGCAAAAAAAAAATTGGTTAGTAAGGGATGTCTAGAGTCTAGACAGCGAATCGGGTTTGTAATTATTGAAAAAAATCCGTGGGCGTAATAGAAGAAAAATTCCTAGAAACAAGGTAAATGATTGACATGAACTCTAAGAATTGATTCAGTTTTTATTTTTTTTTTTTTAACCTTTCCCATTTTTTCTCTCAAAAATATCATCGGATGAATGAAGAATAAGCCCAGAAGTAATTTATCTCATCTTCCAAGTGTGATAATTGCTTTGCGATTACAGAAGGTGGAAATAATTATGTTATATTAATAAAAGATAGTTGTTTGTGTGTCTTTCTCTCTCTCTCGCTCTCTGTGCGTTTGCGTACGTTGGCGTTCACAAGAGAAATCTATGGCACGAAGAGGTATGCAAATTTGGTTCCGTATAGATAAAGACAAGTCCAAGGGTACCTAAGACTCACATTTTCAATTTTTTGCTTTTATTTATTTTATTTATTTTTTGTTGTTGTTGTTGTTGTTATTTTATATTGACAGGTAAATTTCGTGTAATTTTCCACATTTTCCGAGGATTTCTCGGAGCCACTCATAAAAGCAATCCAAATTCAGTCTTTTATCCAAATACAGTAAATTTTGCTTATTTTTTATAAAATTATTCGGAATTCCTATAGAAATTTTAGATTTTTTTGCGTTTTTGCTTTATTATCCCCTTCGAGGAAAATGTAAACTTTTTTTTTTCTTTTCTTTCTTTTTTTTTTTTTTTTTTTTTTGTTATTTGATATTTATTAGATACCTTAACCCTCCAATATTATATTTCATAAAATCCCCTTATGGAGAAAGGTTTCGGAAATCGTATAAATAAATAAATATATATATATATATATATATATATATATATATATATATTATATAATATATATATAATATATATATATGTATATATATTAATAATTTGATTTTATAAAAAAAAATTTAAAGACACTGAAAAAATGAGAAGTTTCTGAAGATCTGAAGGAAGTTCCCGCAAAGAAATGTTTTCTCGAGGGGTTGCTATTATAACTTTTTAGCGCCAAAACACCTGTTGTTATAACAACGGAAATGGAGTTCCTTGAGAGATTTTTTAATAACACTTTTAGATACCGGGATCCATGTAGGTTGTAATATTCATAATACTTGTAATATTGAGCTTGGTGCGTAGGCTGCGGAGGAAATCATTCTTCCAATCTATGCCCTAGGAAAGAATCTGACGTTAATGAGCAAAAACCCCCACCAGTCTGTTGTAATTGCAACGAATCTCGCCCAGCAAGTTACAAGGGTTGTAAAAATTACCCTTTTAAGGGGATTCGGCACCCTACAAATATCGAAATTTCGTAAAAATTGTGATTTTTAGATTTTTATTTTGTTACATACCACATACTTACGACTACAAACTGACAAAATTTCAGGCTGATACTCCTTATAGAACAACAGTTACACAAACATCTGTTGCCATTTTGTCCGTTTAAATACCACGACAACCTCTTTGCAAATGAAATCTTTAAACCCATTTATCTCAGTTCGTGTTTTTCCGATTTTTTTGTTTTCAAAATGCTAAGTCAAAACTAATCATTTTCCGTTTTTTTCCACTTGTGTTTAGTTAATATTTTTTTTTTCTCTAAAACTATTGATATTAAAAAAAAAAAAAAAAAAAAAAAAAAATCTGACCTTTAAATCTATTCAAAATATCACTGATGACCTGCACAAAAAAAAAAAAAAAAAAAAAAAAAATCAACTGAAAATTTAAAAAAATACACTACTAGTAGCGTTTTGAAATAAGTGGTTAAAATTGATTTTTTTTTAATTTTGACGAAAAAAAAATTTATTTATTTAAAATTTTTTTGGATTAAATTATTTCTATTTAACATTTACATAATAATATACAAAAATATTTTTAATATATTTTGGGGGAAAAAATCACAATAAATGTTGTCCGTCAACCATTTCAAGATGGAACCACCTGCCTCGCAAGAAATTTACGAAGTCGGGGAAATTAGGGAGTGGGTTTTCAAAACTGATTGAGATACTCACAAAAATTAAAACTGGACTAAAAAGTAACTCATTTCTTGAGCTTGCTGATTATTTAGAAAATTTGTATACGAAAATGATGGAGCAATGACGTATTGCTCGTATAACTTTGGCTTTTATGGACGAATTATCCAAACTCCCTTAAAACGAGAGGAAAGAGAATTAATCTTACCTTTAAAATTATTAGGAAAATTGTAATTTTACTTGTATATTTGTAATTAATTATTTCATTCTTTCGCAAGTGTTAGAAAAATTGCAATCTCTTTGCAAATTTTGTATTTAGCTATCATGTAATTTTATAATTGTTAAGAAACTTTTTGTAATTGTATTGTAATTGTATGGTTTCTGAAAAGGCTTTTTCATTTTTAATTGGGGCCTTCCTCCTGCCTGTCTGACCCCACCTGACTACATCACTGCCAAAGCTCACGGAGTACTACCACTCCACATTGAAAACTCTAACATCTGAGTTCTTCTCCTCCGCTATCTGGTTTGCCAGCAGGGAGACAAACCTTCGATTTCATCATATTGTCTTACAACCTCTGCTTAGACAGTTTAAGATCAATTTGAGGCAAATAAAAGCATTACTCCTTGCGTAGGTACTCTGCAACAACCAACTGACTTTGACTTCGATAAACATACCTTGGAGATTACAATAGCATAACTGTTGAATGAGCCATAATGACATAATAAGTTAAGTGGAAGTGCGATTCCTTTACTACAAAACTGTTAAAAGAATATTATGAAGCACAGGCATAAAGTAGATCTCGCAGAAAAGTGTGGGTCTTCTATCACAGTAGCATACCAGTATAGATAAAAATTATTGTACCATGCTGGCATAAAGGTCAGTAAGAGAAAGTATGGTCTTTCTATCACAGTAGCGTAAAGAAAGATTACTGTTCTGTACAGGCATAAAGTTCAATAAGAGAAACTGTTAACTCCATCACAGTTGCATAATGAAATATTATTGTGCCGTACTGGCAAAAAGGTGAATTAGAGAGAAAGCGTGGTCTTTCTACCACAGTAGCATACAGAAAGATTATTGTGCCATACTACCATAAGGTTTAGTAAAAGAAAGTGTGATGCGTATCACAGTAGCGTGGTGAAATATTATTGTGCCATAATGGCATAATAATCACAAAGTATAAGTGGATCTGTTTATCACAATTGTACAACCACTGTACTTAGAATATATATGCTAAGCACCCTGAGTATAACAGTTAAAGATTATTGTACCGTACTGCGTAATGTTCAGAGAGGGAATGTGAGATTTCACAACAGCATAATAGCGAAAATATATGTTTGCATCATAGCGGCTTAATTAGTCACTCTGAGACTTCTGAATTCAAATCCCAAGTAACAGGTAGAGTAAAAGAATTTATTTGAACATTCTATATATTTATATATTTTTTGTATTATTCTACATTATTCTTATATTATTCAAAATTTTACATAGTGCAAATACGATTTAATTTTACGCAATAAGCTTCTTAAAGCTATTTTATTGTAATAAATTTTGCATTTAGTATTTCCATTTCGAATTCTTTAATAGAATATTTTATTTATTAAATTAAAAAACTTCTACATCGACATTTTACAGAACAGAAATATATGTATAGGTATTATTAAAATAACTTTTTAATATGGTTGCAGGGCAGGAGAAAGTTCAAAAAGACTCTTAAATTGATGCCTAGATACAAGACAACAGAATTTACTTCAGATTGTTCGAATATTGTTTCAATTAAGATTCGATTTCCAAAACTGCCCAAGGTTAAGTTTGCGAAATTTCTTTAACTTTCTAAAATTCGAAGCCATTTCCTGTGTTTCTAAATATGGAAATAAGATTTTTTTTTCCCTACTAACCGCTCACAATGGTTTATTGTTTTCGGAAATAATTTATTTTTTATTAATAATCATTGGAAACGGCCATTGTTCTCGGAAATAAGCAGAGTAATGTGAACATTTTTGAAATTTTAGGATGTAACGAAAGATATAGTTGAAGATTTTTCTAAATTTAATTTATTTTTAATTTTGATTTTGATTTTACTTTGAGATGAAACCAGTGTTGCCAGGTGCCCCGGTTTTCAAGAGTTCTCGTCTAACCGCATCGCAAGACGTCAAATGTGCAGATTTTTCTTGGTGGACACATTCTTTTACATTTTTTCTCGTTCTATATTATTTGTTAGCCTGCAACGAATAACAATTTAAGAGGAATCATCAACTTTAAACCTTCAAAAAGTCGACTTTTTGTTTTACACATATCTAATTTTTAATTATACAGTGGACTTTATTCATGAGTGGCAACAACCACGCTTCTGCGGGTATAGACCCTACGAACAAGACTATTTATTGGACGACGGGGAAGCAGTATTAAAATATGCTTCACGCCTATTGGTGTTTACGTATACCCGTAGCTGACGTGACATGGTTAAAGTCCATTTTCAATCGAAGAAAATTAACCACATTTTTCAAATTAGAAACGTATCAATTTTAAATTGATAATATGTACTTTAACACAAACTCCAATTGATTTTTAACTTTGCAAGTATTTTTCCCCAAACTGCCTTTTCACTACTTGCACGCTCTGTAAAAGAAAATCCGTTAACAGATAGATCACTTCTTTTGCAAAGATATATATAGAATTATTATAGAATATTACTGTAAAAAAAAAATTCGGAAAAGTTTCCGGTAGGAATAGGATTTCCAGTTGCCCGTATAGGTAAGGAAACTTTTCCGAAACAACACGGGAAAAAAAACGGAAAAAAACGAAAGTTTTTTCTATCCGTCAGGAAACTTTTCCCGTTTGATTCAGAAACTAATCTTTAGACACAAAATAAATTCCTGGGTCTTACGGAAATCTTTCCATTCACATAAAGAAACGTTTTGGAAGAATGGAAGAATAGATAGAAAGTATTCCGTTTACAAAAGGAAAACTTTCCATTCACATAAAGAAACGTTCTGGAAGAATGGAAGAATAGATAGAAAGTATTCCGTTTTAAAAAGGAAAACTTTCCATTCACATAAAGAAACGTTTTGGAAGAATGGGAGAATAGATAGAAAGTATTCCGTTTTAAAAAGGAAACTTTTCCGAATCAGTCAGTAAACTAATCTTGAAAAAATTAAAAATTCCTGTGTAGAATAGAAACTTTTTCTTTGCTTTACGGAATTTTTTTTCATTATGATCGGAAAATTTTCTGTATTGTAAAGAAACTTTTGTTTTAAAGAGTAGGAACATTAACAGATGAAAATATTGCTTTTGGACACTGTTTTGATTTCCTTTTATCTCAATTAAATATTATTAAGAACTTTTTTGAATACATACACACATTTTAAGTATTTGTTATCATAAAATGCATTACATGTAATGCATTTTATGATAACAAAATGCATTTTATGATACGAAATGTGTGTATGTATTCAAAAAAGTTCTTAGTAATATTTAATTGAGATAAAAGGAAATCAAAACAGTGTCCAAAAGCAATATTTTCATCTGTTATTGGTCCTACTCTTTATAACAAAAGTTTCTTTACAATACAGAATCAGCTTGAAATTTTATTTATTTGTTACAAGTATACTGATGCGCTCATGGGTATAATATAACTAAATATTCAGATGATGCTAAACCAGTGTTGAATTCAGAGCCTTTTCTGCGGCTCCGGCGGGGAGGGGGGGGGGGGAATTATATATTTCCTTTTTGGAAATTGCACTTTTTAACCATTAAAAGCATAATATCTCAAATCTTCTTGGGGGGGGGGGGGGATTTCAATGTTCCAGGGGGGTCCCAGCGGGCCACCCCCTGAATTCAATACTGTGCCAAACAACTGTTCAATATTACTAAAAAAAAGGGACAAGCCTGTATCCTCAAAAAGCTCAAATTTATTCCACTGGGCGTAGCACAAGTATGAAACATGTTCTATGCATATGAGGTGTATGCAACTACTTTGAAGTTTATTGTTGCTGGAAAGAATTTCTATAGCTATATTTCTAAAACAAAGGACATACAAAACCTATCTTTTTAAATCATAATATTGCCCACCCCTCCTTAAAAAACAGAAATAGCCATATTTGACTGAAAATTATCTTCTTCCAATAATAGGTTTAAAAAAAATAAGCTTAGGGAGTCGTCATCATTCTTAAATTGTACCAAACTCCAACTTTTCAATACATACACCTAATTTTGACGTTATACATTTTTTTTTCTATAAATTTCTCCCAAGGATACGAAACAAGAAATCACTTGGTCAAGTGGTTTAAGAAATATGAAGGTTTAAAATTTGGAAGTCTTAATGTGAAATTAATTTGCAATTGATGAAAAACAAATTGCAATGCGGGTAGCTTTTTAAGCGTAATTCAAAAACTACTTGACATAATAATTTTGGATTCGCTTATTTGAAGATTTTCAAAATCTATTTGTTAAAATTGTATAGATTATGTTTAGTTCTCTCTTATTAAAAAAAAAAAAAAAAATTTTTTCTAAATTCATTTCAAAAAAGAAAAAAAATAACCTATGAATTTTTAATAGAGGTGGATTTCTGGAGGCTTCAAATATGCAAATCCAAAATCACAGATAGTTGGTAAGTAGTTTTTGAGTTATGCTTAAAACATAGGATTATATGAGACTTATTTCTCAATTTATCAATGTATTTATCAATGCTGTAACTATTTGAGTTTTCACGATAGTTCACTGGTCTTTTTATATGAGTTGCCCTATAGTATTGCTATCAAATCATAACAAAAATGTTTGCTGTAGTTTGCGCATGCGCAGTTAAAATTAATTTCATAAAAATACCTATATCTCATCAAATATTCAATATATTAATATTTTAATTACAATATACTATTTCTACGATTCTTTGTCAAGTTTTTGGAAAGTGGTGTTAAATTTGGCTGAAAACTCTGCATGTTATAAAAAAAACTTTTGAATTTTTCACAGAAACGTTAATATATTCACGAATATACATGCTATACTTACAAAAAATGCACACAAATGTTGAACAGAAGCTAAATAGTCATTTACTACAGTGACAGACCATTTTTAGCATTTTTCGTTACTTGGGTGATCGAAAATATTATTTTATTATTAAAGTTATTACCCCCCCCCCCCCCCCACCCCCATAGTTGTCCTCGCGATAAAATATTCACTGAAAAACATCAAGTCAAACATGTTCTTTACATCCTCAAAGCTTAAGGACATTCCGGGCATTTCCTCACGAGTTTCAGTAAGATAATCGATGAAACGTCTGAAATCGGTCACTGCCCCTTAATTTCTGGACACCAGTGTAATATTAATAAAGTAAATCTAAAAACTTTTGAAGCCATGTAACTTATAAGAATATACAGAATTCAGCTAATCCTAATAAATAGCTTTGATGATAAACATATTTTAGAAGCCATGCAATTTGAAAATGTACAAGACTTTGAACTTGAAGCTCAACTGAAAATTATATAACAAAAAGCCTTGCTAAATGAAAATCTTTTTTAAAAACAGGGTTCGTGATTTTACTTATTTATTTAATCAAAAAATCATATATATTTTTAATTATTTAAATCAGCTATTTTTTTAAATTCAAAATACAATTTTAAAATTATACATTTTACAGTAAAATAAACTTTACTAAATAATTAAAATTAACAATTAGAAGTGTCCATGCATTTAAATATATCTGAAATTAAAAAATATATAGGAACTCATTCACTTGGTTAAATTAAAATATTTTAATCATATAAATAGTTAAAAATATAGTTTAAAAAAATGGAGCTACAGAAAAAGATTTAATTTAGAAATGTGAATTCTCTTTTACTTTTGAAAACATGAAATAAATAAAACAAATTGTCTTGTGTCATCACTTATTTACAAAAACTGCAATTTAACAGATATCCTATTCTGTATAAAATACATATACCACCTTGAATTACCCCTTTGATAAAATAAAAAGCATATGCACTCTGCATTACTAAAAGCTAAAGCTTTTTGTTCTGACCAAATTTCTTTATTCATTTAATGAATTTAGAGCATATATTAAACACACTTAAGATGGTTATGATTATATTTTATAAATTTCAATGGATATGAAAAAAATATTCTTTGTTATTAAAATGTTTTAAAAAAAATACCAATTTTCCAGCTTTATGAGTTCCTAAGCGATTACAGAGTTTACAGTGAATTAAAGTTTGATTTATTTGAATTTAAAATAAAAATAATTAAATCAGGCCTTTTTTTTAAGATTTTAAAACTTCAGTTGTTTATGAGTTTACATTTGCAAGTAATTGAAATTGTATGAAAAAAATATATATAACATTTCAAAGTATATTACTTACCATGCAATCTTTATTTTCCGAATCTTTCCATAAATAAATTACGTTGGAATATTGAACCATTTGTTATTTACATGTGCACAATGAAGTCATGAGATATCTACATAAATATCAATAAATATACTGTTGACTGACCTATATTTATTTTACTATATTTATGAAGTCCAGTTGCCTGTAAAAATTTATGTATATTTAAAGTCAAAATTTTATCATCATTAATGACAAAGAAAGAAATGTTTGTGAGTCTTTTATTATTCAATAGCAGATCACTTAATAGAAGAATATTAAAAATTACAAATAATTCAGGAAAAATATATAAAAAATAAGTGTCTATTTAATAAAAAATCTGACTTCGCAAATGTGTTTGTGCTATTTTTTTAACTTAAACTTAGTAAAATAAATCAATCGCATTTAATCTGCACAAACATTAAATTGCACATACTAACAAAATACTATTTAAAAATATATATATAAGTTACTCGATTTTTTTTTCTGGCTAACTACAAAAGACAGAAAAAATAAAACAAACATTTATACTGAAAAATAACATTTATTTGCAACAAAGCTATAAATCAAAATGTTATAATGAATAAAAATTACAGCAATACTGATATTACTTCCATTGACAGTTCTTGCCTTCGAATAGCTGCACTTAGTAAAAAAGTAGGCCTAGATTCTTTAATTTCTTCCAGGCCTTAATTGATTACACAATATGATGCTACCAAAACAAAATTGTCCTCGGACATTTCTCCGAAAAAACTGTCAAACCATCAATATTATTCGAGAACAGCATGATTTCCTTTCTTACATCATCATTCGCTATCAAGCAAGGATGATATGCTCTAGCTGGAATGCGACACTGATCACTGCAGTATTATCCTGCAATAATAACAATAAAATTATTAATATATTTTTATTTTACTAATAGTGATCATGTATATTTAATGGGACAAATACAGCACAACAGCAATGAATGATTAAGAGGACTCTCCGTCTTCAGCGATAAGTATTTTTAAGAGCATAAAATTTGAAAATTTTCCTTTAAGTAAAAATTTCAAATTTCATAAGTTTTTAAAATACTTAAAAATTAAGGAAAATTTTTAAAATGTACAATTTAAAAATGTTAATTTAAAGATGCACATTGGACATCTGCTTCCTGCTGGTGAAAGCTATATTTTGATAATTGTATAAGGGAATTTACTACCTCTTTAAAATTTACATAGGTTACCATGGGATTTCACAATCAGCATTAAATGAAAAAAAAAATGGTGCCACAGTAATATAATAGAACTAGTGGGTAAGTGTGATCGAACATCGCTCAAAGGGTTTCGTTTAATATTCCTTTCAAAACACTTTGTTCTTTCTTTAATAAATCCAAATAAATTTCATTTAGCATCAACAACAAAAAAAAACTCATGTTTTTTATAAAGTAAAAATTTACCGGTTCTGCATGGAAACCCATTTCTTTAAATTAGGGGGTGGAGAATAGCCCCGTTCCCTCTCTTTATACTTCACCAATTAAACTTCAAAACTGATCAGGGAAGCACCTTATCAAACTGAACCTATATACAAAATTTGAAGCAAATCGGATAATTCTGTATGAAAAACCCATTTATCTAAATTAAGGAGGAGAGATTAGCTTCCCGATCCCCCCTTTATACTTTACCATTGAACCCCCAAAACTAATCAAGGAAGCGCCTTATAACAATGAACCTATATACAAAATGTGAAGCAAATTGGATAATTCTGCATGAAAAATATATTTATCTAAATTAAGGGAGGGATTGGACCTTGTTCCCCCTTTCTATACTTAATCAATGAACCCCCAAAACTAAACAGAGAAGCAACTTGTCACATTGAACCTATTTACAAAATTTAAAGCAAATCGGATAATTCTGCATGAAATACCCATTTATCTAATTTAAGGAGGGGGATTTGCCTCCCTTCCCTACCCTTTATACTTAACCAATGAACCCCCAAAACTGATCAGGGAAGCGCCTTATCAGAATGAACCTATATACAAAATTTGACAAAAATCGGATAATTCTGCATTAAAAACCCATTTATCTAAATTAAGGGGGGATTGGACACAGTTCCCCCTTTATGCTTAATCAATGAACCCCCAAAACTGATAAGGAGAAGCGTCTTATCACAATTAACCTATATAAAAAATTTGAAGCAAATCGGATAATTCTGAATATAAAAAAACATTTATTTAAATTAAGAGGGGGGATTGGCCCCCTGGTTTCTCCTTTATACTTAACCAATGAACCCCCAAAACTAATCAGGGAAGCGACTTATCACAATGAGCCTACGTGCAAAATATGAAGCAAATTGGATAATTCTGCATTAAAAACCCATTTATCTAAATTAAGGGGGCGATTGGACACCGTTCTGTTGTTTATACTTAATCAAGGACCCCCAAAACTGATATAGGGAAGCGTCTTATCACAATTAACCTATATACAAAATTTGAAGCAAATCGGATAATTCTGCATAAAAACCCATTTATCTAAATTAAGGGGGGGGGGGGAATTAGCCACCGTTCCCCTCTTTACACTTAGCAAATGAACCCCCAAAACTAATGAGGGAAGCGCCTTATCACAATGAAGCTTTATACAAAATTTGAAGCAAATTGGGTAATTTCGCATTAAAAACCCATTTATCTAAATTAGGGGTGATTAGCCCCTGTTCCCCCTTTATACGTAACCAATGAACCCCCAAAACTGATCAGGGAAGCGCCTTATCAGAATGAACCTATATACAAAATTTGAAACAAATCGGATAATTCTGCATTAAAAAAACCATTTATCTAAATTAAAGGGGTGATTGGACACCGTTTCCTCCTTTATACTTAATCAATCAACCTCCAAAATTGATATGGGGAAACGTCTTATCACAATTAACCTATATACAAAATTTGAAACAAATCAGATAATTGTGCATAAAAACACATTTATCTAAATTAAGGGGGGGGGGGTGATTAGCCACCGTTCTCCTCTTTATACTTAACTAATGAACCACCAAAACTGATCAGGGAAGCGCCTTATCAGAATGAACCTATATACAAAATTTGAAACAAATCGGATAATTCTGCATAAAAAACCCATTTATCTAAATTAAGGGGGTGATTGGACACCGTTTCCCCCTTTATACTTAATCAATCGACCTCCAAAATTGATATGGGGAAACGTCTTATCACAATTAACCTATATATAAAATTTGAAACAAATCAGATAATTGTGCATAAAAACACATTTATCTAAATTAAGGGGGGGGGGGGATTAGCCACCGTTCTCCTCTTTATACTTAACTAATGAACCCCAAAACTGATCAGGGAAGCGCCTTATCAGAATGAACATATATACAAAATTTGAAACAAATCGGATAATTCTGCATGAAAAACCCATTAGCCCCCAGTTCCCCCTGTATCTTTAACCAAAGAACCCCCAAAACTAATCAGGGAAGCGACTTATTAGAAGGAACCTATATACAAAGTATTTAGCAAATACGATAATTCTGCATAAAAACCCCATTTATCTAAATTATGGGGGGGGGGGATTAGCCCCCGTTCCCCTCTTTATGCTGAACGAAATAACTCCCAAAATTAATGAGAGACGCATCTTATCACAATGAAGCTATATACAAAATTTGAAGAAAATTGTGTAATTCTGCATGAAAAACCCATTTACCTAAATTAGAGGGGATTAATCCCTGTTCCCTCCTTTATGCTTAACCAATGAACCCCTAAAACTGAGCAGGGTACCGCCGTATCAGAATGAACCTATATGCAAAATTTGAAACAAATCAGATATTTCCGCATGGAAAACCCATTTATCTAAATTAAGGGGGTATCAGCTCCCCGTTCCCCCCTTTATACTTACCAATGAACCCCCCAAACTAATCAGGGAAGCTGCTTTAACAATGAACCTATATACAAAATTTGAAGCAAATAGGATAATTCTGCATTAAAAACCTATTTATCTAAATTAAGAGGGGGATTGGACACCGTTCCCCCCTTTATACTTAATCAATGAACAACCAAAACTAATCAGGGAAGCGACTTATCACAATGAGCCTACGTGCAAAATATGAAGCAAATTGGATAATTCTGCATTAAAAACCCATTTATCTAAATTAAGGGGGCGATTGGACACCGTTCTGTTGTTTATACTTAATCAAGGACCCCCAAAACTGATATAGGGAAGCGTCTTATCACAATTAACCTATATACAAAATTTGAAGCAAATCGGATAATTCTGCATAAAAACCCATTTATTTAAATTAAGGGGGGGGGGAATTAGCCACCGTTCCCCTCTTTACACTTAGCAAATGTACCCCCAAAACTAATGAGGGAAGCGCCTTATCACAATGAAGCTTTATACAAAATTTGAAGCAAATTGGGTAATTTTGCATTAAAAACCCATTTATCTAAATTAGGGGTGATTAGCCCCTGTTCCCCCTTTATACGTAACCAATGAACCCCCAAAACTGATCAGGGAAGCGCCTTATCAGAATGAACCTATATACAAAATTTGAAACAAATCAGATAATTGTGCATAAAGACACATTTATCTAAATTAAGAGGGGGGGGGGATTAGCCACCGTTCTCCTCTTTATACTTAACTAATGAACCCCAAAACTGATCAGGGAAGCGCCTTATCAGAATGAACATATATACAAAATTTGAAACAAATCGGATAATTCTGCATGAAAAACCCATTAGCCCCCAGTTCCCCCTGTATCTTTAACCAAAGAACCCCCAAAACTAATCAGGGAAGCGACTTATTAGAAGGAACCTATATACAAAATTTTTAGCAAATACGATAATTCTGCATAAAAACCCCATTTATCTAAATTATGGGGGGGAGAATTAGCCCCCGTTCCCCTCTTTATGCTGAACGAAATAACTCCCAAAATTAATGAGGGACGCATCTTATCACAATGAAGCTATATACAAAATTTGAAGAAAATTGTGTAATTGTGCATGAAAAACCCATTTACCCAAATTAGAGGGGATTAGTCCCTGTTCCCTCCTTTATGCTTAACCAATGAACCCCTAAAACTGAGCAGGGTACCGCCGTATCAAAATGAACCTATATGCAAAATTTGAAACAAATCAGATATTTCCGCATGGAAAACCCATTTATCTAAATTAAGGGGGTATCAGCTCCCCGTTCCCCCCTTTATACTTACCAATGAACCCACAAAACTAATCAGGGAAGCGGCTTTTAACAATGAACCTACATACAAAATTCGAAGCAAATAGGATAATTCTGCATTAAAAACCCATTTATCTAAATTAAGGGGGGATTGGACACCGTTCCCCCCTTTATACTTAATCAATGAACAACCAAAATTGATAAGGGGAAGCGCCTTATCACAATTAACCTATACACAAAATTTGAAGCAAATCGGATAATTCTGCATAAAAAAACCAATTATTTAAATTAAGGAGGAGGGTATTAACCACCGTTTCCCTCTTTAAACTTAACTAATGAACCTCCAAAACTAATGAGGGAAGCGCCTTTTCACAATGAAGCTTTATGCAAAATTTGAAGCAAATTGGGTAATTTTGCATGAAAAACCCTTTATCTAAATTAGGGGGGATTAGCCCCCCGTTCCCCTTTATACTTAACCAATAAACCCTCAAAACTGATCAGGGAAGCGCCTTATCAGAATGAACCAATATACAAAATTTCAAACAAATCGGATAATTCTGCATAAAAAAAACCGTTTATCTAAATTAAGGGGCTATCAGCCCCCGTTCCCTCCCCCTTTATATTTAACCAATGAACCTCCATTACTAATCAAGGAACCGCCTTATCAGAATCAACCTATATACAAAATTTCAAAAATTGAAATCGGATAACTCTGTATGAATAACCTATTTATCTAAATTAAGGGGGTGGCGAATTAGCCCCCCTTTCTGGCTTTGACAGACTGGGAGCTAAAAAAGGTTTCTATTACAATGATATTTCGGGTTCTGTAGACTCCAAAAGTAGCAGAATTTTCAATTTTTGCCTTCGGGTTCTGCAAACCCCAAAAAGCTGAGTGAAAAGACTGTATACTAAATGGAAAATATCAACGAGAATTTTTAATTAAAAACAGTTTTCATCTATGCGGTATATAGTCCCAAAATAAAAATAATAATTCAGTTTATAAATTTAAAATCACATATAATTAATTTAATTTCACTTTGAATTGTCCAAAAAACAAGCTAGAGACTGAGTCAAGTCGGCCAGTTTTTTAGCGACACCGAATCCCCCCCCCCCCCCCCCAAAAAAAAAAAAAAAAAAAAAAAAAAAAAAAAAAAAAAAAAAAAACGTGCCTGACTTATACTTAGACTCCACAGCCCTGGAAGAAATGATTGGATGAGGACGTATCACAAAAATTCTAAGGTTTGAGATTACTTAAGAGTAGTGCTTGGAAGGGCACGCAAAAATGCTGTGCCTAGGACTCTGAAGTTTAAAGTTGGGTTCTAGTGACATTTATGATTTATATGTTGACATCATGACTCTTTTGAACATTTTTTATTTCTTGAAATTTGAACAGTAATAAAACATTTTTTTTTTTTTTTTTTTTTTTTTTTTTTAATGAATGAATGAAGAATTGAAGCTTTATATTTTTGAAATAAAAAAATTCAAGTCTTTTGAGGGTTTATTCTCCCTAAAGCCCATTCAATATAATTTTTCAAGACATGAGCACGAAATAAAAATCAGAACAAAAAATTGTCTTCCTTTCCACATGTGACATGATGTTCAGCAGTGGAGATCTCCCCCATCCATCTCTACTGGCAAAAATTCCCTGTTTGCTTTTTTTCTTTTTCTGTTTATTTTAAATTATTAGAAAAGATTAAATGTCATTTTTTATTTTCAAAATAATGTAAGAAAAATAAAATTTAGCCAATTAAACTTGAATATCCAGGGCGAGGCAGTTGATCTCTGCTGCCCAAGATGTAAGCTTCTGCATGCAAGCTTTTACAGCATGAATATAGATAATATCAACCTCAAGATATTCAGCATATTCAACTTTACGTTTGTTACAACTAAAATTTTGTCTGATATGCAAAGAATACTGAAATTTATTTTACCATATACCAATGTAAATTTCATTATATCGTCCTAACATAAAGTTCTCAATTTATTAATTAACATTATAGAATTTAAAGGACTCCCCTTTTCAATTGAATTTTAATACACTACAAATAATTAGGAATGTAAAGAATATTCGACCACTATTCGGTATTCGGCTTATTCGGCCCTTTTGCCGAATATTGAACAGATATTCTGCCGAATACCTGTAGCCGAATATATTTAGATATATTGTCGAATACTTGCTTATTTGGCCGAATATTCTAAGATATTTGGTTAAATAAGTTCCAGAAAAAAAAAATGTGATTTTAAATATTTTTAACAAACAATATTAAAGAATGATATCTAAATACATTAATTATTATAAGAAAAATAAATCCTAATACTTACTCAATTTTAAAGCTTCATGACAACTTATAAATAACTGTATATAATGAAATTACATAAATAAAAAATATTTTTCTTGCTGCATATTTAGGCATCATATGAATTTAAGTAAGTATTGCAACATTAATTTATTTTACATTAAAATGCAAAATATATACTGCATTTAAAGTTTAAATCTCTCTCTCTCTCTCATCAGTGAATTAAAAAAAATTAACTTTATATCTATTTTTTTAATCTGATTTATAATGATGATAAGTTTCTTAAACAATAAAATTCATAAATATTAAAAACAAATATTTTACTGTCTTGTAAAAATGCTTAAATGCACAAATTAAATCATTTTTCTAGCTTTTAGTTTTACTTTTAAATAATAAATATATGACTATATAATTACTTTACTAATTAAAAATTAAACATTAGATGTTGATTAAACGAACTAATGAGTTTGATACATTGAAAAGAAAAAAACTATTACCTATACTGAAAAAAACATTTAATGAGTTACTTCAAAATAACATACAGGGGTAACAAAATTATTTATCACTGTAAAGCCTGAAATTGTGATGCAAAAATAACTTTTCAGCATTTTCAGGGAGAAGTCTGTTTCGTTTGGTTTCATATATATTACCAGCTTCAGAAAACAAACGTTCACTATATACCGTGCTTACATACATTCAGCTGTTATGATTTTTGAACACTCAAACAAAAAATTTATTTCAATTAGTCCTTAATTTAATTTTTGATTTTAAAATTGGAAAAAAAATAAATAAACAAATAAAATAATTTTTTTTAAAGTCAGTATTCGGCCGCCTAATATTCGGTATTCGGCTAAAACTTGGCCGAATATTCGGTATTCGGCTATTCGGCCAAATCACTATTCGTTACATCCCTACAAATAATAAAATGTAAAATTGATTCTATAATAATGCAGTACCGGAAAAAAGACAATATGAATCTGATATAGCATCGAACATAGAAAAATATCATCAATTTATTTTAAGATCATAGGTATGTTACTGATGTCTTCAGTGTTGAATTCAGACATTTTTCTCCGGGAGGGATTTCTGTGGTTCCAGGGGGGGGGGGGCTATTATAGAGTTACGGGGGGGATTGCACTTTTTGACTATTAAAAGCATAAATTGTGAAATCTTCCGGGGGGACATTTCAATGCTCCGGGGGGGACTGCCCCCCCACCCCCTGAATTCAACACGGGATGTCTTACAGAATTAAACAAATAAACAAGGAATTTAATTTAGAATAAGTTAAAAACTATTTAAAAAAACAGCCTACAAAAAATAAGTTTCATTAAGATAATATCTAAGTTAGAAATTTCTGGCACATCAAAATATTTTTTACTTCGGGGATATTTTTCTCATAAAAAATAAACTGAGCGAGAAATAAGATAACATGCATTTTATTTCAGGCTACGCAGCTCCTTAAACATGTTATTCGATTTGATAATCATGCACTATAAATATATGTACATATCAAATCCAAAATATTAAAAATCACATAAATTTTAGTACTTACCATTGCGAAGTTGTTGTTGTTGTTGTGGCCCATGGGCCCGATGAGCAGCTTTTTATTCCTATACAGCTGTCTTACTCCGCAAAAACCAGACTCCTACCAGAGGTAAAACTATTGCGAAGTTAGAAGTACGTAGAGCAGTTGTCCAATATTTAAAAACATGGCGTCCATCTTCATCCAAAAACTCGATTCTGTTCTGTTATCAATCACGTGACGCAACGCCTTTCATACGTCAGCAGACAGCGAGACTGCGCAGTAAGTCCGGAGAAAGCTGTTTTCCATCCTTTCGGAAACTAATCCGATATAAATAGATTATTTTTATGACTGTAGAAAACCTTTCTGTTGTGATTCGGAATAATTATTTTATCAGTTGTTTTCCGTATCGTAAAGGAAATTTATCTTTTACGAAACGGAAAAGGGTTGGAAATTTTTTACAGTGTATGCATATAAAATGACAATATTGAATATTATATTTTTCATACCTACAATCTCTATCTCACTATTTTGTCAATTAAACAACGCAAATTTTATTTATTAAGATATTTTTTAACATGTACACGTTAAAAAAACACATTCAAATCGCAACAAATAAAATATGCTTCGTTTAATTAGGAAAAAAAGATGGAGTTTGTATGTATCATCATTTTTTACATGTAATGCTCTCAAAAAATCATAATCATAAAAACTAAAACTAAAAGTTAGAGTTCAAACTAAAGTTCTCATAAAAATATTCAAGAACAGTTACAGGAGAGAAGAAAAACATAATGTTGCGCGCATGCGCCAGTTTCATTGTCTCTTTTCAGCTAATCAGAGCACATTCCTACCTCTACATTGCGTAGATGCTTTTTATGTTTCAAAACTTTGAGAAGAAAAGGAGGTTTTGGATGATGCAACAGGAAATAAATTCACAATTATACAACATCCTCCCACCTTTGAGTTTCGGGATCTGAAACTCAAATCCAATTCGTTCGATGTTTTATGATACGCCCGTATCTGGAGCGACGAACCGAAACGTCCGATGTACTGTCGCTGACCGAACCACTAGGAGGATTACTGGCACCTTTATGTTCATTAAAATCTTGTTTCTTTTTTTTCCCTTGAAATGGTTTCTCATACTGTCGTTATCTTGTGATACTTCTAAGGGTATTAACCTGCTTATAGGTCTTAAATATTCCCCAGTTTTCATTCTTATTTTCACTAAGCGGATGTGTCCATCCTTAGATGGAAAAATTTCAGTCACTTTGGCCAGAGGCCAATCAATTCTTTTTTTATTGTCACTGGAAACAATCACAACATCACCTATTGCTAAAGGTTTCTGTATTTTCTTCCATCTATTAGGTTGTCGCAATTGGCCTAAATATTCTGATCTAAATCGTTTACGAAGGTCTTGTCTTATTTTCTGTTGATAAACAAGCCTTTTGTTCAATGATTTGGCATCTAGAATATCAATATCGGGTGTACCACTACTTTTCACTTCTAGCAAGAACATGGACGGAGTGAAAGGTACGAGATCATTTAAATCTTCTGACACATAAGTAAGGGGGCGACTGTTGATAACACTTTCTAGGTCACATACAATGGTTTGTATTTCTTCATAATTCAGAGAACTTTTTCCTAAAACCTTTCTGAGTATTCTCTTGGTTAGGCCAATCAATCGCTCCCACCACCCTCCCCACCACGGAGCTGAAGAAGGTATAAATTTCCAAATAATTTTCCTTGATATATTATCATTTTGTACTGAATTCCAGTTTATTTCTTTCAACAAATTTTCCGCTCCTACAAAATTTTTACCATTATCTGTATAGATAATAGAAGGTCTGCCTCTACGGGCTATGAATCTTCTCAACGTCAGTAAAAACACTTCAGTTGATAATGAGGTAGCTATACTCCGTTCGCTGAAACGAGATAACGAAAGTAAACAAATGCGCGTGCGGTTTGGCGATGCTTAAACCTGGCGCTGTGCCAGAAGCGCCAATTGTTTGAGCCTCTGCTTTTTTCACAAACGGCTGTTTGTTTCTTGTCTTTCACTTTTAAAATTGACGATTTTTTTCGATTGATTTGGTATTTTATATACACAAATGGAGTGTGAAAATTCTTCTTTGAGCCCGCCTAAGAAGAAAGTAAAAAGAAAAGCTTTGAGTAAGGTTGAGAAAGATATGATTTTAAATGCATATAAAACGGAACTTGGATCGAATCCTGAACTTCCGATTTCTCATATAGGAGATAATGCTGCTCGTATAACAGGCGTAGGTAAAGCTTCTGTTTTTAGAGTGTTAAGAGAGTATAAAAAATGTGGTGTGTTAAACTCGCCGAAGAAAATAAAATTACGTAAACGTGTTTTAGAAAATATAGATGATTTTGATAGGAATGCTATTAGGAGAAAAATCCACGAGTTCTTTTTGAGGAATGAATTGCCCACTATAAATAAAGTTTTGGAAGTTGTAAATGATGACACTGATTTGCCAACCTTTAAAAGGACAACATTTTATCATCTCCTGAAAGAATTAAACTTTAGATATTCAAGGAGAGGACGAGACAGTACTCTCATTGATAAAAACGAAATAATTGTGTGGAGAAGAAAATATTTAAGGCAAATCAAATCTTTCAGAGAAGAAGAGCGCAAAATATATTATATGGATGAAACTTGGTTGAATGCAGGCCATACAGTTAGTAAAGTTTGGAAAGATACCTCAGTAAAATCATCAAAACAAGCATTTTTGTCTGGTCTTTCTTCCGGATTAAAATCTCCTTCCGGAAAAGGAAAACAGGTGATAATTACCCATATTGGTAGCGATTCTGGTTTTGTGGATGGAGGGCTTGACTTATTCGAATCAAATAAAAATAAAGATTATCACGAAGACATGAATGCAGAACGTTTTGAAAAGTGGTTTGGTGATATCTTATTTCGACTGGAAGATAACTGTGTGATAGTAATGGACAATGCTCCTTATCATTCCCGAAAATCAGAAAAAATACCGAATACTTCGTGGAGAAAACAAAAAATTGCTGATTGGCTTTTAACAAAAAATATCCCTTTTGAGGACGGAATGTTAAAGGCGGAACTGTTGCAGTTAGTGAAGCAAAATAAAAATAAATATGACAAGTACGCTGTCGATGAAATGGCAAAGCACAAAATAAAACTGTCTTACGATTACCCCCCTATCATTGCGAGCTTAATCCTATTGAACTGATTTGGGCACAAATAAAGAACTTCGTTGCGAAAGAAAACAAAACATTCAAAATGCCTCATGTAAAAGATATATTCTCTCAAAGTATCAGCAAAATTGGCACTGAAAAATGGAAAAGATGCATTCAACATGTAACAAATACAGTGGAAAAACAAATGTGGCATTTAGATAATGCTATAGATAATATAGTAGATTCCATGGTAATCAATCTAGATTCTAATAGTTCCGATACTTCAACTTCATCTTCTGAATGATTTATGAGGTAAGTGGGCTTCAATAATGTAAGATATAAATAGTTTTGTACTATTTTGTATTTAACAAAATTAAATCCTGATGATGGTTTATAACAATGTTGAATTCAGAAGGTTTGCCCCGGGAGGAAATTCCGTTCGGGGCATTAAAATGTCCCCTCCCGGAATATTTCAGATTTTATACTTTTAATGGTCAAAAAGTATAATCCCCCCCCCCCCCCCGAAACTATATAATGTCTCGCCTGGAGGCACAGAAATCCCACCGGGAAAAAATATTTCTGAATTCAACGCTGTTTAAAATAAATAGAGAATAATTTATATTTTGAAGTCTTAAACTTTTACATTTTTGTTTAAAATCTCGATGTAAGTCAGTTAGCAACTTGTGTTGTTTTCATATAGTTATCAAAATAAATGTTTAAAAATTAACAAATCGAAATAAAAAATAAAATTCGCCAACCTAGGGATTTGTGCCAAATGTGTGGCTCCTTGGCGATTTTTCTGCAACCCTTTTGTTTACTTTCGTTATCTCAAATAATTTTCCTTGATATACTATCATTTTGTACTGAATTCCAGTTTATTTCTTTCAACAAATTTTCCGCTCCTACAAAATTTTTACCATTATCTGTATAGATAATAGAAGGTCTGCCTCTACGGGCTATGAATCTTCTCAACGTCATTAAAAACACTTCCGTTGATAATGAGGTAGCTAGTTCAAAATGAACTGCTCGAAAAACAGCACAAGTGTATATTACTAGCCAGATTTTCCTATTTTCTTTAAGACTAAGCGGACCGGCATAATCCAGACCAACAATTTGGAAAATGGCAGCTTCTCTTACTCTATCTTCAGGTAAGGGAGGAGTGGAAATTTCTACTGGTTTAAAATCGTGTCGTCTACATCTTACACAGGTTCTAATAATTTTTCTGACAGTTTTTCGGAATTTTAAGATCCAAAAATCTTCCCTTAAATTAGACATCATAATTTGTACACCAGCATGTCCTAGTTTCAAATGTCTAAATCTAATTAATTTTTCAACTACTGGATGGTGATGTGGAAGGATAATAGGAAATCTGAAATTCATAAGATCCTCTCTTAAATGTATCCGTGATTTCAGCCGCAGAACTCCAGCCGAATCTGTCATGGTCTGAAATGCCTTTAGACGTTTATCTTGAGGACCAGTAAACGATTTTTGAACTAATTTCAATAATATACGTTTTCAGCTTCATTCTGCTCTTCTACAGTTAAAATTTTAAATTCTCTCTCTTCTTTAGCTTTCTTACAATTTTTGTAAAATCTGTATATCCACGCGATTACTTTTACTAATTTATCGTAGGAAGAAATTCTAGTGTAAAATTGTTCACTGTGAACATCTACATTTGTAGTACTAATAATTGTTTTTCTTCTTTCTGCATCGATAGTTTCGAAATCAGGAAACATTTCTGATTTTGACCACTCGTCCATTGGTTTTCTCAACCACTGCGGTCCCTCCCACCATTTATCTCGGGCTAAAACCTCAGCGGTACAACCCCTTGAAGGCAGGTCAGCAGGATTCAATTGGCCAGGAATAAAGTGCCATTTTGAAGGATCACTTAATGAGCGAATTTCGGTCACTCGGTTGTAAACAAAAGGTGCCCAATTTTCATTTCTTTTTATCCAGTAAAGCGCATTGGCCGAATCAGTGCAATAAAAAATGGCAATGTTATCTAATTTCAAATCAGTTTTAACATTACTTGCTAATCTAGCCCCAATATTACAAGCCAATAATTCTAACCGCGGGATAGAAATTGTTTTCATAGGAGCAACTCGGCTTCTTGCTTGAACCAACTGACAGAAACCACCGTTCTCATTTTCGGTCCGTATAAATATACACGTAGCATACGCTACTTTACTAGCGTCGCAAAAAACGTGTAATGAATGCAACTTATCTGCATCTCGAGAAAAACACCTAGGTATTTCAATAGTCCCTAATTTTCCTAATTGTTGTTTCCATTTTTCAAATTTTTTCTTGATAGAAACAGGTAATTCCGTATCCCATGTCACTTTAGCTTTCCAACACTCCTGTAATAATATTTTAGGTTCTAATGTTACAGGACAGGTGTATCCGATAGGATCAAAAATTCTGTGTATAGACGATAAAATGTTTCTTTTAGTTACTAGACGATCATCCTCTGAAATTTCTTTTAAATCAACTGCTAGTGTATCCCTTCTAAAATCCCACATTAGCCCTAAAACAGGGACATTTTCCCCTGTAAAAACTTCTCGAAAACTATGCTCCCACCCGCGAAGCTCGAATTTAGCATTGTTAAGAAGAGTTTTTGACTCTTCGATAAATCTGTTTAGCTGTTCCTTATTATCAACACTCGTAACACAGTTGTCTTACATAAAATGACTCTAACAATTTTAACGCAGTTTTTTTTAAATTGTTCAGGTGCATTTTTCAAATGATATTCTAACGTGGCACCTAGAAGGTAGGGGCTACATGAAATGCCAAATACTACTCTTCTATGTTGAAGCGTTATCAACTTTTGAGGGTCCCCTTCTTCATACCATAGAAATTTCAAGTATGATCGATCTTTTTCTGTAATGCCAATCTGTAAAAAAGCCTTTTTTATGTCATCAATTACCCCTATTTTCCCCAATCTAAATCTGTTTAAAACAGAAGGAATCAGTTCTACGAGGTTAGGCCCTTTTTCAATACAATCATTTATCGATGGTGAGTCCTTTTCCCGAGCTGAACCATCAAAAACTGGCCGCACCTTTGTAGTGGAGTTTTCTTTAAACACTGCTCTATCAGGAAGGAAATGCTCACTACCTATAACGTTTTCCTCTGATCAACCTTTTCAATTATTTTCTCGTCTAACCATTCATTAAATATTTGATTATAATCACCTAATTTTCCTATCTTTTTTAATGAATCGACACATGTTTTTAATCTACGTCGAGCGATATTTTCGTAACTGGGTAGTCTAGGGTGGCCCTGTATCCATGGAAGACTAACTTCATATCTACCCTCGTCATCTACTCTTATATTACTAAGAAAATGTTCTTTAGTGGCTAACTCTATCTCTTCTCTACCCTTTTTCTCCCCAGGATCTCGAATTCCTAAAGTGTCAAGGTGCCATAACTCGGAAATTTTTGCCTCTTTGACATGCAGCGAGAAAACTAAATTGTTCATATTTTTATTTTCATAACCTTCAGTTTAACGGAGAATTGTCCAACCTAAACGAGTTCCCATGCAAACTAATCCGCCCTGCAATTGTTTTAAATTTCCGGTAAATAATTTTCCGGCGACATCTGCACCAATTAACACATGAATTTCATCAGGAGAAAAGTATAGTAAATCATTAGTTTTAGTGACTCTATCAGTCAATAAAATTCCGTACCGTTTTATTTCTTTAATAAAGGATCCTTCCGGTATAGGTGAAATTTCAGAGCAAATCTTTTGTTGGTCTAATACCTCAAGTTTACATCGATAACTATTATCCATATTTCCCAAATTAATTAAATATCTATCGTGTGGTTCTTCACATTGTCGACCCCCAAATAAACTATGCACTATTCTTTATTTACTTATACTATTATATCCTAACATGTTAGCAGCAAATTTTGATATATACGACCGTTGCGATCCCGTGTCATATAAAATTCTAACATTTCGTACGATATCCCCATTGTATATGCGTACAACCAATGTTTGGAGCAAAACTCTTTTTCTAGAAGTTGTATTCGCAAGCATACAATCTTTATTAGGAGTAGAATCCTCTTTAGAATTATCGCCTAAGTTAATTTTATTCTTTTCTATAAAATTTGATAAAAAAAAACGCGTTTTAAGCCAAATTTTGGGCCTTTTGCGCTACCACCCGAAGTAAAATTTTATTTATTTTGTTTTTGCATTTTACTTAGCTACCCTAGACACAAGTTTTTTTCGGTATATCGAATCAAAACAGAAAAAAAGACCCGGCCCACAACCCGGCCAACATTCACTGAGTGAATGCAACTTGATTGCGTTAACATAAGGAATTTTTAAATGCTTTGCGCTACCTCAAATGAAGTAATTTTTCTTCTTTTTTTATTAAAATGTGTTTTTATATCTTTCTTTTAAAGATTTTTCACTATAGCGGTTTTTTTCTTTTATAGCATTTAAAAAATAAAGAAAACTATTGTTTTCCAAAAAATTTGTTTGAGCAGCTCAGCCACTAAAATTAAAATTTAATAATTTTTTTTTTCATTTTATTTTACTAAGCAAACCTAAAGCAAAGTTTTCCGCGGTATAGCGAATCAAAAAAAAAAAAAAAAAAAAAAAAAAAAAAAAAAAAAAAAAAAATTCGGCCCACCCTAATGTATATGTAACAATAAAATAAGAATAAGGTAAAGCTAGGATAGTCTGCGCACAATTCAAAAGAATAGCAATAAAAAATTTAAATATTAATTTTTTGCTAAACTATTCATGAATAATTTTTACTTTATTTGTCTTTTATGCATTTCCATTGCTATTTTGTTGTTATGTTTCAAATTAATAGAACAGTTGTAATAAAACCAAGAAAGTTATTTTGCGCAATCTGTCCTTACGGGGTTGGTGTGATTGCGCACATGGGTAGGAGAGATTGTTACTAATAATAACTACGATTAAATTGTTAACAATAATAATTACATTTAAATGACATTGCTGTAAGGTTTTTGTGAACAAATATTATTGTATTAGGAGTGAATATTTCAACCTAATGATTAACGAATCAGAAAAAGGAAATAATTTTAAAAACGATTAAAAAATTTTAATTTAAGGAAAAAAAATTAAAGAATCAGAAAAAGCAAGTCCAAATAAGATTACACAATAAAATTATGTTATTTAATAACACGTTTAACTTAAAATTAGTCCATTTTCATTTTTCATTTTTATGCAAATTTACCAATAAGCTGCGTAATCTCTCCTAGCATGGAAACTAATGGGAACACTGCGCCATCTCTCCTAAGTAGCAGATGCGCAAACTCTCCAATTTCGGTAGCAGAAATTGCGCGGCCTTTTATTTAAACATGACCTCTTCTAAAACGAACCGTTGATGTTTACATTGTTAGTCTAGATTAGTAGCTTATGGGAAATCGTTTAAATTTAAAATATTTTGTACTATTGAAATTGTATAGAAATTCTGATGAATAGCTATGAAAATTCAAGCACTTATTTTGGGAAAAGAAAACAAAATAGCAATACTTTATCTTAAACGCTCAAAGCAATCAACGTGCAAAGTAGACACTCCACTACTGCTGTTGTACAACTACCTGGAGTCGCTGAGCGCTCACTCTACTCCTTCCCCCCGAACCTCTATGTGCGCAATCTCTCCAACTGCGTCATCTCTAGTGGCTTTACCTTATTGGAAATAGGAGAGAGGAAAAAAACTCTTATATAATTATGCATGATTTTTTTAACTAAAAAAAGCTTAACAAAATATTAAATTTAAAAAAAAATTCTAAAGCACATTCTATCTACTATATATATAAAATGCAAATGGGAATTTCCTTCCGACTGCTTATAACTTGGGTTCTGCTGGTTGGATTTTGATGGAACTGGCACTGTTAGTTAGATATTTTTTCAGGGAAGGTTTTAGTATATAACATATCGTTCTACCTTGCTCAGTTATAGAATTACGGGGGAAAGCTCTATAAACAGATAAACCAGATTATGAAAGATTAGCCTTTTAAAAAGTTCTATTGGATGAATTTAATTTATTATCTTTAGTAGTTAGGTTATTAATATTATTTTAATTTTTAGGTGCCACAAATCACATATTAAGGAATTTTCTCTGATTATTAGCACCACGTTTCTGTAAAATAGAAAATGCAGTTTTTATGATCGGAGAAAAATCTTTTAAAGTTCGGGATATAAACTGGATAACTTAAATTAATTATTAGTTTTCAGTCATACAAATTTAGCCGGACAAACTAGTAAGTACATCGCACTACGAAATAACTCAGGCCAAAGAAGAGATTCAGTAAAGTTCAGTATTGCAATAGGATATATGGGGCTTTTAATAAAGATAAGAGGTTAAAATAATATGGCCGCGGATGTGACCCCGAGACCAGGGAAAAATAATGTCTGCATGACGATTATAAGAAGAGTGGTGAAAAGCCGTGCGATTCGATTGCCGTGCATCTAGCCAAAAATGGAAACCCTGACCTATGATAAACCAAAAGTTTTATTCTTTTGTTATAAATTTTGAATTCCAATCTAGCCAAGCAGTTTATTAAGTGGCGTAACTGAAATTACAACGTACACATTAGAATGCCAAGCGCTTGGCTTGGGATAAAGTTTATATTAAAAAGCAGAAAGAGAGACATGAAGAAAACATCTCTGAATGCAAGACGCCTTTTGTCCTAAACAAAAGACAGAATTATGAGTGAAATAATAACTTGAATATGGTACAGTTTGTGAGCAATAATAAGCGTTTAGTTTATAATGCGAAAAGAAAGGCATGTGGCAAAAGATTTTATTTTTATTTTATTAATTTAGCAGCCAGAAAGATGTCCATCACACTGTTAAAATTTTAGGACAGGAAAGTTGATTTTGTTTCTCATTATCATATATTCTAATACGAGCAAATCTTGTGTGTGGTTATATATATATATATGCAAATTTTATCTTAAACGGCTCTAACGATTTTGACGAAATTTTGTATCCTACCGTTTTAGGGCCAAAAAGGGCCGTTTTAGGGACCGTTTTAGGGAAAAAAACCATTGGGCTAGGTCACGTGTTCGAGAAAATTCGATTAGTGGGTCATTTTGGGTCATCAAGGGTCAGGGTCAAGCTAATTCTATCTAAAAAACGATTCAAACGATTTTGACTAAATTTTGTATCTTACCATTTTCGGGCACGAGAAGACTATTGGGCTGGGTCACATGTTCGAGAACTTTCGATTAGTGGGTCATTTTTGGGTCACCCCGGGTCAAGTTAATTTTATCTAAACAACGGCTCTAACGATTTTGATTAAATTTTGAATCCTACGAGTTTCGG
Source organism: Maratus michaelseni (assembly GCA_963931845.1). Classification (NCBI taxonomy): domain Eukaryota; kingdom Metazoa; phylum Arthropoda; class Arachnida; order Araneae; family Salticidae; genus Maratus; species Maratus michaelseni. The sequence goes on from OZ007592.1 coordinate 203,663,490, forward strand.
GCACGACAAAATCATTGGGCTAGGTCACATATCCGAGAAAATTCGATTAGTGGGTCATTTGTGGGTCACTGGGGGTCAAGCTAATTTTATCTAAAAAACGGCTCAGACTATTTACACTAAATTTTGCATCCTATGGTTTTCAGGCACGGGAAGACTGTTGGGGTAGGTCACGTGTTCGAGAAAATTCAATTAGTGGGTCATTTTGGTCATGGGTCATTATGGGTCAAGCTATTTTATCTTAAAAATGGTTCAGACTATTTAGACTAAATTGTGTCTCTTATGGTTTTTGGGCACGAGAAGACTGTTGGGCTAGGTCACATGTTTGAGAAAATTTTATTAGTGGGTCATTTTGGTCATGCGTCAGGATATTTGAACTCAAATCTAATTTTGACCGAGCATAGCTCGGTCTTCCCTGCTCGTTAACCCCTTAAGCACCACGACGTACCTGCGTACGTCATAAAAACCTCTATCTGTAATACCAGGACGTATGTACGTACTTCAAGGTTGCCAGTTTGGCCTTTTTTTAAATTCAAAATTTTGAATTCATACCAGAAAGTTATAGTAGTAATTTGTATTTTATATAATAACAGACTTTTCGTGATTGCATAAATTAAAATTATTCTTTTAAAACTTTCGGTATGAATTTTGTATTTTAGAATTTTTTTGTATTTTTGGCGAAATTTAACATAGCATGCTATCACTAAATTGAATATGGTGCTTAAGGGGTTAATGGCTTAAATGAGCTGGTAATCTCTAAACAGGAATGACATACATTAACCACTAAAGCGATGAAGAAATTAATATATTTTTTACAAGGGAAAGGAAGTTTGAATTAATTATACCTATAAAAGGGGAACTTTTAATTTGAACTGAGGTATAATTAATGCTATGTGATGATTAAATAATTACATCATCACATGTGTGATATTGTACTTATTAATCATCACATGAAATAAATTTGCTTAAATTTGTTTAAGATGGCAAAACGATGGTAAAAGCAAGGATAGAGGAATATTACATGTATATATACATGTAATATTCCTCTATCCTTGCTTTTACCATCGTTTTGCCATCTTTAACAAATTTAAGCAAATTTATTTCATGTGATGATTAATAAGTACAATATCACACATGTGATGATGTAATTATTTAATCATCACATAGCATTCATAACATAGCATTCACATGCATACTTTTAACATTGCTATAGCAATGTTAAAAGTATAATTTTAAGCATTAATAAAGTAATGCGCAATGAGGATACGTATATGATGATAACCTTGGCTAACGATAATTTGTTTCAGAATCACATGCGTTAGCCAAAGTTTCCGCTAATCGAAACATGACTTTTAGTCCAATTAAAAGGCAGCATAGCTGCGTTTGCAACAAAACATTCGTTAGCTGAGTCAAAAAAGCAAAGAAAAAATGCTTCGTTAGCAGGAACACTTGTTAGTCGAATTATCACTGTATGCAAATTTTTGCGCATCGTTCTCTGTGTATGTATTCGCTTTCCTTTGAAACTATTTTTCTTCATTGCATTATGAAAGTTTCCTCAACATTAAAATAATTAGTCACTGATATAGGAAGTGCAGATGTAAAATTTTATCAACATGTTACATTTTTATCAATTACTATTTATTAAAACTATGAAGAAATAAAGACCATTATTTCCATTAAAAGTTCTATGTTTTGAAACTATTAATGCCATTTTTTATAAGCAATATGTCTTTGAAAAATATAATTTAAACATTCTGAAAAGTTGTAAACTGGATTTTCAATGCTATTCTAAATTGTGCAAAAAAAAAAAAAAAAAAAAAAGTTTTATACCATATATAAAATCTAGATGTTTAAGAAATGTCACTAAAAGTTAACTTGAGTCGGAAATCTATTTTAAAACACCGGTTTTTGTCATTTGAGTTAGGAGCCTCATATGACATTCTGGTGAGTGAAAGGGATAAATTCAATGAAAAATCTGAATATCAACTTAAAACTGTAAAAGTAACCACTAGATGTCGCCTCTAAAGCAGGAAAGATTAGAAAATAAGAATTGGAAAGAAAAGGGAACAGACAGACAGATAAGACAAGGCTAATCGATAATCACCACGAAAGATGACAAATTCTTAAATGCAATATGTAGATACTATATAAATAAAAATTCTCATAAAAGCAGTATTTTTTATGTGCATAATCTTCAATTCCTTTGAGAACAATAACCCTTCGAAAATATTTCGAATGTTAAGTTCGTTCCGATTCTAGCTAGTCCCCGAAAGCTCTAATAAATATTATTATTATTAATGTAAGCATATTAATAATTTTCATCAAATTTGTGAATGTCTTATCAAAAAGTGAACAATCATTCTCATTCCTCTGATAATTTTGTGGTCGACATCACCAAGGATGTAGGAGGGTATGCGGTGTGTATACAGCACATAAACCTTCTGAAATTTTTAAGGAGCTTCAGCTTCGTATATTCTCTGTTTCACATAGTGCTACAGCGTATATTCTCTGTCTGTAGGTCTAGTTTTTTTTTTTTTTTTTTTTTTTTTTTATGACTACACCACTAGAGACATCATGCAGTCTCTTATTTCGATTCCAAAGAATCGAGTAGCTTGCCTCTTTTTCCTATAAATGTTGCATGCCTTTTCCTTTTATATAGTTCATCCACAGTAAAATATATATTTGTACTGTGAGTTCATCAGTGCCTTATTAAGGCACATGCCAACTAGGCTGTGGCCTTGTGCCCACCACAGACGATGTGTTAAAGATGAATTTAAAAAATTTGAAAATATTTTTCAAATCTAACAGAAAAAATTTAATTTGAAACTCAAATACCTGAGAAACAGACACCTCTATGAGTTCTTTGCCTGTACTTTTTGTTCTTTGAGAACAGCTTAAATTAGATATGCTACAGTCAAAATATTTTATTAGTATTATTTTTAAGAAATATTTAAGATGAAGAGGTATTAGATAGTTTCAATTATAAAAAGTAAGAATCGACATATTGCAACTCTCGACATATTGCAATTGAAGTCAATCAATTTCAAATATACTGTTTGACAGTGTCGTGTAAAAGATATTTTCTACTTTTATTAAAAAAATATAAGTGCTGTTTGATTGTTTGGAACCTAAATGAGTATGCCTGAAAACTTTTTGCATCTAGGAATGAAAAGGATTGCCTTATATTCGTAATGTAGCAAGTTGAAATGAAGAACAGCATTAAAACTGACATTAGTAATAAATAATAATTAATGTTTAATTCAATGGCTAATTTACATTTATATATAGAAGTTATAATATTAAAGTGGAATTTTACATTTACATGTATAGAATTAACACTTAAGTTTAAATCTCATATTAGAAAACCACTTTAAATAAATAGAGAACATAAAAAAAGAAATTTATGTTTTTTAATAGTTTATAAAAGAATCACAAACTAAAATAATAATAATAATAAAGAATTAAAAAAAAAGATAATATTCATCAGTCAACGAAGATATTTCCGATATGATAATAATAAGCGAGTGACAGTTTATTACTATTATTATTATTATTATTATTATTATTATTATTATTATTATTATTATTATTTATTAGAAAGTAAATAAATATTTGAAAGCGTTACCTGCTATTAAAAGTTAGGCTCTTGTAAATAAATGACAACAGTAACACCAAATCAAATCTGCCATGAAACTGACACACACACACACACATATATATATATATATATATTGTTATTATTTATTGATTTGTTTATTTAAAGATAAAAGAATGAAAGAAAAAGTTGTATCATAATAAAAGTTTCAAATTCTTCGTTGAGACTTTTAGAATTTGTCATTCAGACAAATCTGCTTCCACGAAGAAATATACAAACGCTTTCTGTCACAGTATTATCAAATATGAAAAATTATGTGATTTTTTTTTCACATTATGACGATATCTATATGCGATATTTTTATTACGGTCTTTAAAGAAGTGAGGAATACATTTATGTTTTGAGTAACTGTCAATAGGTGTCGCCTTCAGCGAAATCTCCTACTCCGGGAAGCGAGATTCTAAAAGATAGTCACGTTTTAGCATTATTGGCTTGAACTCCGCTCTCATTCGCTATTATCAGTCACGTGCCATAGACGCTGTTGGTGCTTGGCGTTGTAGATTTGGCGCACTCCAATATGTCTTGAAAACTTTCGAAATTTGAAGTTTACAAATATAGTTTCAGTTTCGTTTTAATGACGACCCTTGATGTAGATGAAGTCAAAAAAGTTTAAATGTTTTTGAAGGCTACATCCAAACTGGTTCCGATTTTTCTCTCTTAAATGTAAGCAATTAAACTGATGAATGACTAATAATAATGACTAATAATAATGACTAAACATGACTAATAATAAATGTTAATTAGTATGGCCACTATTCATACTGTTGATTATTATTACCCCACAGCAAACAACTGTATTATTTTAAAAGCTTTTTTTTGTGCATTTTGTTTAAATGTAGACTTTTAAAATAGGAAATTTTATAAAATGACTTTATATAAAAAAATTTATAAAATTTTATAAAAGTTTTAATACATTATTTTATTTTAATTAATTTAATGTTAAATCATGCGTCTGTTTTTTCATAGAAATTAGCCTAATTTAATGCAACATAGAAGTTAACCTAATTAACCAAGAAAAAGTTAATAAGTATCACCAGAAAGGACTTTTTCTAGACTTTAAGATAGTATAAAAATATATTAAATATTATAAATTCTCGTTAAATATCAGTGTAAATAGTAAAAAATAGTACAAAAATAAATATTACATGATGAAAATGAATTTTCAATTTTATTATTATTATAAAAATTATTTAAAAAAAATTGCTATTTGTGTGTGTTGGGGGGGGGGGAGGAGAAGGAATGAAAACAACAACACCAGAAAAATAGTAAAAAAAAAATTCTGTAAGAAAAAAACATCAATAATGTTTTTAAAATTATATCCTAATTTTATCAAGTTTGGATAAAAATGGGGAAGGGACGAGCGCCCCTCCCCAAAATTAGTTTGGAAAGGAATTAATTATCATGTACTTTTATGTTAAATAAAGGTATTGTAGCTAAAAACATATAAGGTTCTCTCCCCCATAAAATAAGTATGAAAGTAAAAAAAGTTTTTTCTTAAACACTTTTTTATAAGCATTGAATGTTTATTCTAAAAATCCTGCCTAATTTCATGACTGCAAATGCTGCTGTTCCAAAAAATTTCTATTACAATGTGTTAATTTGATGGGGGCACCGATTATGGAAATGATTTATGCTTGGTAGAAAGCGCGAACTAGTGAATTTATTAAGAATTATAATTGTTGCTCTGTTTCTTGTTTTAACATATGGTAACAGGAAAGAGAAAAAGTATTATTTAAATTATCTATTCAGGACTTCTAAATTGTTTTCACAACGTATAATCATAATTTAATTAATTTTAATGTATTAATTGATAAAAACATATATATATATTTAATTACACTCTTTATGTTTTGTATATATTTTACTTTTTAGCGTTTAAATATTTCATTGGTGCATTTTCACAGCCAGTTGGCATATTTTAGAGAACATGGTTTGGCACATAACCTCCATTGTTGTTGTAACTTGTTTGCACTTGTAACTATAAATAATATCTGGCAATTTATCAGCTTTGTCCTGCTCACGTTAAAATGCCTTGAGATAGATTTATAATTACGTTCTAAAAATATTAAAACGTTGTATTGTCATCGGAAACACACGTGTGTACATTATTTTTATAATTCTAGCCTATCAAGAAGTGTATGAAAGATCGATTTCAAAATTCCAACTTTAGATACATGAACCAAGTTAAATTAAATAAAAGAATGTAAAACTTATTGCAATCATGCAATAACCAGAAAAACATGTTCAATCACAATTACATGCAAGCTTTTGATATTTGTATTCTATATACTTTTTCTTTAAATTTTTACCTTATTAGAAGATTTATATAGGGGACAGGGCGTAGCTTTACTCTGCACACTCCAGCGTACGCCTATGCATATTAAGGTTATTCGGAAAATACAGCCTTTATAAAAATACCAATAGGCTTAGAGTTATATGGGTTCGTGGGGCTCTAGCCCCACCAATAACTGCTGAAATGGACTCCTTTTCTTTTCTTTTAACATAAAAAAGAGTTTAGTTTTTCTTTTCTTTTTTAACTTTCTAGTATTTTACAGAATTTTTAAGTGTTCCATTTTTTTCTATTTTTCTTTTGTTATAGGATAAACGAAAAACTTTTTTATTTTATGCTCTTTTTTTTTTTAATTAAAATAAATTATTTAACATTTGAATTTTTATATAAAAAATGAAAATAAAAAAAAAATCCCTATACCAAAAAAAAAAAAAAAGACGTTATTCATAGTTTTTTATAGTCTTTATAGACTTTCATTGTCATTTTATTATAAACGATTCGCCAATATCAGCGAGTATCATTTTATAAACGGGCCTGTACATTCCAATTTTAGGTAGGTATCGCAAGAAATACTACCAATTACATTCTCCCCTAAGTTGGTATTTCTGAAAAACTTTTGCAGATCTACACCGATCATGACTCCTAGAACCCAAAACCACACCCAGTTCAAAACTTTATCTATCTATCTATCTATATAACTTTTTTATGGACACGATAACTTCCATAATTCTGCACAAATCTCTTCCGAATTGATACATAAAATCAAGGGGCATAAAATTTCGGTCAAGTTCGTTAATGGGCAAAATCGAATCAGGGTGGGGGAGGAGTGGGAGGCTTTTTGTGAAAACAGAAAAAACTCCAACTTCTTAATTATGATACGTATCGAATCCGTTTAAAGTTATTATTACTTCTAGGAAAAGGGTAAAGAATTTATGTATGACAGATTTTTGATTTCATTAAAAATGCTCTCAAAGTGGGGGAGGGGGGGGGAATACGGGTTTAAGAAGAAAAAAATTCATAACTTCTTCAATTCACAAGATATCAAATCCGCTTAAATTTATTATAACTCCTCTTAATATTATCTAAAACTTTTATATTGACAAGTTTTTTATAGGACCAATCCTTATAGCAAAAAAAAAAAAAAAAAAAAATCTCTGTCGGCTCCGTCTGCAAACAAGTTAGGTTTCGAAGTGGGCGGTTTCGACTGCCGTATATGGCAAAGGTAATTTCTTCCGTAATTCCCAACAAACAGGCGCCCCACGGACTGCGTCTTCGAAATCTACCTGTGCCTGTAGGCCGAGCCGTCAGGGATTTTTTTAATTAATTTCTTTTAGACAGAATTTTTTGAAAATGTACACTATTGACGCTTATATTTATTTAATAAGAGCTTATATATATATATATAATTTTAATGTTTTTTATACTATCTTAAACTGTAAAAAAGGGTTTTTCTAACGGTAATTATTAAATTTTCTAGAACAATGTGGGAATATTCATATCCTGTTGGATTTAAGAAGCAAAAAAAAAAAAAAAAAAAAAAACTAACATTTCATTTTTAATTTCCATTTTCTGAAAAAGTACTTGTCATATCATTTTAAAATATTTATGCAGCTTAAAATCTAAACCGTTCCACTCTCGTTCTATAAAATGTCATCAAACTATCTTAAGTTATTTTCAATGGTTTATTTAAAATAAAAGCTGAAGATAACATTTGCTTCAAAATTACCAACTTATTTTTTTCCTCTTCGTTCTTCTAATCATAGAAGTCGACACACGAGTTGGCGACGTTTTCCCTACCGCCAAGGGATTACTCTCTAAAAAGGACACATCTAAATGACCAATGACGTGGCTGGATTTGCCAATAATGCTAAAACGTGACTATCTTTTAGAATTTCGCCTCCGGGAACAGAATGAGATTAGTCTGTGGGACGTGGATCTTGATTCTCGATTATACTGTGACAGAAAGTGTGTATATTTTTTGGCAGAAGCAGATAGATCTACCTGAGTGACAAACTCAAAAACAAAAGCTAGACAAACATCCAATTCGGTAGCTGGATAGGTTTCAGGACATCAAAGCTAAGTGAAAACAGTCGTTTAACCCGCTCACAAAGAACATGTCAGACTTTCCGTCTTTCTATATACACAAAAGAAAGGGGACATTCTAAAAATAAGGAAAACCTGCGAGGCTTTAGTACGCTTGCACCAAATTATTTTTTTGAAACTTACTGTAATTTTAGAACTATATGTACATAAAAAAAATTCTGAAAAGAAGTTAAAGAAGGAATGCATTCTTCCGGCGGCAGTGTTTAATTCAGACACTTCTCTCCGGGAGGGATTTCTGTGTCTCCGGGGGGGGACATTGTTGAGTTCCGGGGGGGGGGGGGAATTGCACTTTTTAACCGTTAAAGTATAAAATCTCAAATCTTCCGGGGGGACATTTCAATGATCCGGGGAGGAATGTCACCCCCTGAATTCAACACGGTCTGGCGGGCATAAATGTAAAGTGAATTTTAAAATTTAAAATAAAGTTGAAAGCCTTTAAGGCGGTTCTATTCCGAAAATTTGGTTAAAACGTCAATTTTACAGCATTTTCTGAAATAACCTTTGTCTTTATTGAAAAATAAAAATCGCTATTCGATTTCCTACTTTCTTAATAAGAACATCTGCGCATTTCATAAGTGTATGATTAAAAAGGATTTCGTGAATGTGTCAGAAAGTAACCACTTTGGATTTGAGAGCATCCTTAAGCAATTTTTTTTAACTAAAATATGTTCCTTGCAGCCACGAGCACAAAATGATTGTTATTCATTCATACATAAATATTTACATAGTAGATTGCAGAAAACTAAACGCACCGCCCCTTAATCTATAATAATAAAGAACGTATTTGTCAAAGTATCTCTGTAGCGTTCTAATTTGAATGTACACAACAATGAAATTTGGCACAAAGATATTTTATGGGTATGGGTGAGACAATACCTCGAACAGATTTTATAAATTTCGGTTCCGACTATTTTTCAAGTGACTTGTTTTGATAAAGATTTTTATGAAAACCATTGATTTCGATCGCACATGGCCATATAATTATTGGATAATTACAATATTTGCACTGTTGAATTAAACAGAGAAAAATACAGTCTAAAGTGAGACCTATTTTAAAACTTCCATGTTTTGTAAATTCTAATTCCGCCGTTAGTTACTTTTTCGATTTTCTTTGCGGAATTTTTTTTTACGAAGATACTTTTACTTTCGAAACCGGTTACGAAAGTAAAAGTATCTTCGTCAAAAAATCCTTAAAGAAAATCGAAAAAGTAATTAACTGCGGAAACAGAGATCGATTCCACCTATCCAAAAAAAAAAAAAAAAAAAAATCCCTTAAAAATATTGAAATGCAGAAATATTAGAGAGAGATGAGATATTAGAAAATAACTGCCCCTGGTTCAAGACGCGTATATTTGACGTAGGTTATTTACCATAGGTGGACAAGTACGCTATTTTTTATTTATTTATTTATTTATTAACAGAGCTGTATACCATGAACATAAAATCTCCAGGGAAATTAATATTTTACTGAACATTGCGAATGTAAACAAATCAGCTCAAGTTTATTAGAAGGTTGACGAATTTGCATTAAATTTCATAAAGATACAACTAAATGTAAATATATTGCTTGAGGTGCGTGAAAACATACATAAAAACATTTAAAAGCACATTAAAATCCTTTTAAAATCAAAACGTTTTCAACCGAACTTACTCGGTCATCATTAGTGAAAAACTAATAGTTAAGTTGAGTTGTTGTCTCTTCGCGTCTTCTAGCTTCGAAGACGCGAAGCAAATTTTATGTGTTGGTCCATTTTTATAATGACCATTTAATTTGAATGACATATGATATATTACAGGTCTTACAATGAATATTATAACCATCACACTTATGAATAATGGGTATAACTTATTTAGTACAGGAAAAATAAATTTTTAGCAGGTTAAAAAATAACAATAAATTTAAGCTAGCTTATAAGTTAAAGGTGTATAATAGTGTATAAGAAGAAAGAACAGCGAAATTTAGAAGGCGTAAATTTTTCATGAGAGAAAAATTAGGGAGGAATCACGAAGTCTCGCGAAAATTTTTCATACGCATATCAGAATTAGATTGATTGAACCTGTACAAACATTTAATAGGTAATTGGGGTCTGAACTTATATTAAAAGTGCGAAACACGTATATGTGTCATAGACCGCCTTTTGTTTTTCAGTTTTATTAAGTCACGAATTGTGGCTATGGGCGCCCGCAAAACAAAATCCAGAGGGTGGGGTGAGCGTGGCAAGATTTTGCAAAAGATATGCTTGTAGTACACTAGGCGACTTTTTTTTTTCTTCTTTTCTTTCTTTAATGAAATAAAATAAGCTTCGAATTTTCAGTCAGAATCCCACGTGCATGACAATTTTTAAACATATCAACATAAAGATAATATAGAAATTTAACAAATAAGACATATTAAAAATCCTAAAATAAGCTTCTCCCGTACTTTTTCAAAATTAGGAACTGAATCAGTTTATTACACTATTTTTAATCAGGAAGGCTCCACCCCCTAAATCTCTTGTTAAGATAATTTCTAACACATGATCGCGCAAAAAAAAAAAAAAAAAAAAAAAAAAAAAAAACTATCTAACCACGGCGTGTTCATAGGTCAGGGCCCTCAGGCGAAAAATCCTTACTCTTTTTTTTTCTTAGTGTTTAATTATTTTAAATCATTTGGGAAGCATAAATTTTATTAATTTGTTTATTTTATCAAATTCATGAGGGAAAGTGAATATTTAAATAATTAAATTAAAAAAATTCTGAGTGGGGCAATTGCTCTCCTCTGCTCTTTCTTTACTTGTGAGCACTCTTGTGTTTCACATTTAATACATGAGGAGTACTGACATTGAAAAAAAAAATCAAATACTACTCAGAAGTTTGAAACTGAGACTTTATTTAAGTCAGGGCAAATCTGGAGAGTTGTCAAGGGAAGTTGGAGGCGATATAGTAGTAACAAGAAAAAATCTACTACACATATACTGTCGACACTCGATTCACCAACTGTCCATTACAGCGAACTTCCCATTGTAACAACCTAAAAAAAGTCCAAAATATCTACCCATTCGCGCACTATTATTTTTAAATACAGTAAACCTACCTATTAAACCAAACACTCCAATATAACGACCGTTTTCTAGCATTTCCACTCATAATTGTTTGAAATTGTTTCTGTGGAAGTAAAGCTTGAAAATGTTTTAGAGGCTTTCAAAGATCCCTCTTCTTTCTTAAATTTATCAATTCTTCCACCAAAAGTACTGTAAGCCTTATTACACAGAAGAAGTAAAAAAGAGTTTTTTATTTCTGGTCACTTGTGACTCCGTCTTGGAAGATTTTACTGTATATTAATGACATTTACAACAGATATACCTTATTTTGTGTGAAATAAAACACATTATCACGAAAAATGGTGCGAGTGACCACGATCCACGTCTAAACATCCCTGAACTAGACGCTCTATGTTTCGAAATATAGTGTTCATTACTTAAGGTGATACTGATCAAATTAATGAGCACGTTCAGAACTTTCTATGATGCCATCGCATTTCTCATAAGCAAGGTAAATCTCCTGAAAATTTTGTTAAAATATCTTGATTATTAGAAAATTAGGAATGAAAATCTTTGTTCGACTTTGAGTGAGATAGCCTGTATCATATATATTATTTCTCCTGTCAACATCCCTTTTTCTCAGAAAATACGAAACGCAGAATGACGAATGAGATGGCATATGAAAGGATTTTGAACTGGCTTCTGACATAGCACACTTAACAATTCGTTAAAACATGTTTTTGATTAAAATTTGCTTAAAATAAAAAATTAAATCGGCATTGTTTTCAAAAAAGAAATGAAAGGTTTTCTTCAAAGTATCGTTGCCACAAAAATAAAATACCACATTATATGATGCTCAGCAATTATTATTAAAAACACCGCACGGGTTTATTTTATATTTATGATTAAAAAGCGAAATTGAAATTGAAATGTTTAGATTTATATTTCTATGTCCCATGTTTTCCCGAAGCGGATGACGTCATCCTCTAATGCAGTTAAAATACGATTGTTAATTTTTTTTTTCCTCGCGCGTGCATTTTGCAATCTTGGATCAGTTTTTACTATAACTTTGATGGAATACATCAGATGATATTCTAGCTTGACTAAAAACTAAATGTTGTTTGCAGATATTTTTATCCTTACTTTTTAAATTCCTACTATTAGCTGCACACTCTCTATATATATATCTTGTTGGAATTTTCAATCGTTAATAAAATATTTTCTATGCATCCATTCAAGTTCAAATAATTTTTTTTTAACTTGTACTGGATGACAATTGATGTTAATACAGTTTTTTCAAATATTAATTCATTAATTAAATTTAATTAATTAATTTTAATTTTATATTTCATTTCTGTTCAAAAGTATAGACTCACTCCATATTTATAGTCTCGCCTTCACACGTAAAATGATAATGGGGCTGTTCACAGACGAAGATCAGGCGGCTCGCGGGCGAAGGAGACTATAAATGTGGAGTGAGTCTATACTTTTGAACAGAAATGAAGTATAAAACTAAAATTAACTAATAAAATTTAATTAATTAATTAATATTTGAAAAAACTGTATTATCGCTAACTGTAACATCGCTATGGCACTTTATTGTGAAGTTTGGTAATTTTTGAAATTCAATATTTGAAAAACGGCATAATCATTAGATTTTAAATTTATATCAAGAAAAATACAATTTTTTTACCTTTCTAACGCAGTTTGTCTAACAATTTTGTGAGAAATACTTTTCGAGCTATTAATTTTTGGTATTTTACCTATTTATTTTTTATTTAATTTTTAATACATTTAAAAAATTTCTCTTATGTAAGATATTTAGCAGGATATAAATTTAGGAATAAATACCGTCAGTGGCGAAGCGTGTAGATCGCTGGAAAAAAAATTTCTATTTGACCTAAGTAGGAATTGACTTTAAAAAAAAGTTTTTATATTACTTGTTCTTTAGATGTTTAAACCTGCATCTAAGAAATATTACATATTGATAAAAAATGGTACTTCTCTATTATTCCGTCGACCACTTTTCATAACAAAAAACTATCGCCCAATAAACGGGAGAACGTTGCCATTGGAATATCAAAATAAATAAATAAATAAAATATAAGAATTTAAGGACACAATTGTTATTTTAATGAATGAAATAACTAATAAATCAGTAAAACATAATGAAAAATACGCGCAAATGTCGAGTTAAAAACCACTTGATGACGTAACAAACACGTATAATGCTTCTGACATCAAGTAAATGGGAATGCATTTTTGGCGTTTAATCTTACAGTTTGGCGATAGTTTTTTGTTATGAAAAGTGGTCGACGGGATAATAGAGCAGTACCTAAAAAATATTAGATTTCAGTGCGAAATCCTCGCACGGGTTCTCTGGTTTTTAATTAAATAAGCTAATTGCGACACTGGTTTTCTATGTAAATATTATTTGCTGTAGTGCGCTCTACACTGAAAATAATTAAAAAAAAATTATTTTACAGTATAATATTGGCATCCCAGCTGCTAGTATTATACCGTAAAATGAACAGTAATAAACAGTAAAATAAGCACTAATACACTATCGCGCATGCGCAGTAGCGTATTACTGCTTATTTTACGGTATAATAGTGGCAGTGCGCGCGGCAGCGTATTACTGCTTATTTTACTGTTTATTACTGTTCATTTTACGGTATAATACTGGCAGCTGGGATGCCAGTATTATACTGTAAAATCTACAATTTTTTTTGCAGTGCATGGGGAGAGCAAGGGGGGGGGGAGAATAACGGGAGGACAATTGCCCCTCCCTGAATTATCATTTTTTTCTTTTCCTCTCATGATTTCGAGTTTATTATTCTGAAGTTGATTTATAATCATTAATCAGAAAGAGAAAAAGGAACTAAGGTTTATTTGATTTGTGAAGGGCATTTCTGTCTTCCTGAAACCCCCTGTAGAAGGCGATTTTTAATGATGTTTTTCTTTTTACATTCATATGTTTAAAAAATATGTTAAACGAGGGCTCGGGGTTCAATTCTACATTTAAAAAAAGGTGGTAGCTTTTAAAAAATGTCTTATTTGTTTCGTTTATTGTATTGTTTTTAGAGTTTCGTTCATCTCACGAAACCGTAATTCGTCCCGCTTCTCTGTCTGTCCGTCACAGAGCCAGTTCTGAAAAACAGTACAACTTACAGACTTGAAATTTTGTGTACTTACAGCTGAATACCTACTGTCATGCTGAAAATCATAAAATTTTGAAGAAATCGTATTATTTTAATATAGAGAGATAAAAAACCCAAAAATCTAACATCCTTTTCCTATTAAATTTAAACATTTTTCGTTATAGCACTTGTCAACAATTAAAAATCCACAATAATTAATTTTCTATTGAAAGATTTCCACGTGAAAAATGAAAATGAAATAAAAAGTTTCACTAATTGAAAAATAGATTAATATGCCGTCATAGTGGTAATAAAACGGAAAATTTCAAACATTTCTCAATAATATACCCATACCCACTTGTTTTATTTTGATACGTTTGAAAATTATCTTTTAAAAAAAAAAATCTTAGTTTAGATTATTTCATGTTTATATTTTCCGTTATGCAATCCGCTTAGAAACAGACTTAGGAACATCTGTTCCAAAGTCTTGCCCCTCCCTGGATTTTGTTCTGTGTACCCTCCACCCCACCATCTCTTAAAATTAGCAACCTTGGTCCTAAAACACCCTGTATGTTGTAAAGAATATTTTTTTCTTTATCACCTTTATTCACCTTAAATTTAGAATTAACAGGACAAAGCTATTTCTCTGTTTATTGAATGGGACTTTGGCTCAGTGTCATAAGCTCGTTGCTTTGGAATCTGCGTGTGGCAAAGATGTCTGAGATTTTAACCTGCCAAAGTATTAATATCGTCTGCCTTTCACGAAACGTGTCACCTCGGTGAACTTGAGGTAAACTCCCTGTTATTTGTGTCGGGTTTTAGAGTGTTTTTTTATTTTAAAAAATTTCAGATAATAATGTACGATTTTTCCTTTTTAAATTCTTAATACTGAAATTAGTTTGAAAATTAAACCATGGTGTTCAATTTCAATCTATTATGATATTAAAACAATTAAAAATATATATTTATTTGAAAATGTTATCAAAGATTAAAGACATATTAACCCCGACTCTAGCCTTCCTCTGACTGGGCGATAAACTTTACTTTATTTCCAAAGCTGACCGGCCCGGCGGTGACCGTACCCGTGGTAATAGCCTTAAACCTAGACCAACATACGATCCTAAGGATCATATGTTGGTCTAGATCATATCTTGGTTAGGATCATATGTTGGTCTAGCCTTAAACATACCTAACATAAGTGTTGAATGATTTTATCTTTTCCAATGCAGAATTAGTATGCAGAAAAAAACTGAATTCGCGAAAGTGACTTACGGAAACGAACGTTTTTGAAAGGGTTAATATTGATATTTTTTAAAGCCGAAGGCGTTGTTTTAAAGGAAAATGAACATAGATGTGATTTGGTATCTTTGTTTTTGTCGTATTTTGATTTAGGAAACCAATTCGGAATTTTAAACATCGCAGAAAAAACAGAATTCGCAAAAGTGATTTTCGCAAACAAATTTTTTTAAATGGTTATTATTCACAATTTTCGAAATGGATTGCGGCATTTAAAGTTTTCTTTCTCTTTTAATATTCACTTGTAAATATTTTTTCAATTGAAAAGAGTATAGAAATATCATTACTTGCGCCTTTTTAGAATTTGGCAACAGTATGTAATTGCTCTGTTTTAAAAAGATTACACGATTACGGAAGACCAGTTGCGATCTCCTGTAATCGGGTTGCCATGCATTTATCTTTGACTGAGAGAATTTTAGTGGAAAGCCCATCCACCACGGCAAGGCAAGGTTGGATGACCACATTGGATGGGAAAAATCGGATTTTAATTGTCATTGGGCCAAAAACCGCATAAAAAGCACATAATGATTCGGTTTTTAATTGCGCATGAGTGTCTTTTAATTTGCATAGTATGCCGCTTACAGCTTATCATCTATTGATACACTTTTTTTTTCTTATGCTATACCATTTCCCCCTTCTTCCAGTATATTCAGTTCAAATTTGAAGTCATTCTGCAACCAGTGGTTCTTTTTTTACAGCATCTTGAAAGTGGGTCATTAATTATTATCACCTTGTATACCACCTTGTATATGGCAGATGCCTTATACAATAGAAACAATGTTTACCATTTTTAAAATGCAATTTTGTTCCCGGTAATTACTATTCTGGCATGAAAACGTTTAATTCAGAAAAATAAATTACAGGAGCGCCATTATCTTGTCTTGATGTAAAAGCGCAGTTTACTAGTCAAGAGTTGAATCCCTGGTATGCAAAAAATATGATTGTAGTGCTTGCTCCAAAACCAATCAACTAACCAATTTCAAGTTCCCCAAAAACTGGAAAATGCACTAAGACACAAAAAAATCTTGTAGTCAGGCCCTGATTAGAGTAAGTAGAACGTGATAAACAGTTCTTAAATCATAAAGTGCTGAACATCTATCTCATGTTGTCACTTTTAACATCACTTCCTTGAGTTCTGAATAACTGAAATATTTGAATATCGGAAGTAAATGAGGTACCTCCTCATATGTGTGAATGTAAATGCATTCTTTTTCTTTTGCTCCCTTTCAAACTGTGAAGGTTGATGATGAAGTCAGCTGGGCGAGAAATATTTGCGATCTGTTCAACTGCCAAGATAAATGTTTTGCTTCAACACACAAGATAAATTAATGAAGTTTCACAGAAATATGTAGGTTTTTTTTGCATAACTTTAACTCAACGAGTGTCATTAAGCGTAATGATGCTGTTTACGAAAGCGTGATTTCTAGATTCAGAGGTGATTATAATAACATTGTCTAACACATTCTAACCAACTTTCTGTTTCTCATGACGTTTGCTTCCTATAGATTTTAGGGTGCTAAAACAGAAAATGTAGTTAAAATTTTTCTAACATCCTCTAATTTTAAGAAATTTTACTTTTAATTTTTGGGCACTATTCGGATTTTTATAGTAATTATAATAACATTGCATTATTTGGAAGCTTTCATTTTAAAAAATAAGAAGCTACCTATTGCAGCTGATCGGAGGAAAGCAATTCCGGAAAATTTCGGTATATTTTTACCGACCCCAAGACCTCAAAACCACTCTCCGTCCAAATGTTGATTTATATATATATATATATATATATATATATATACAGGGCTTGACAAATGCGGTCGCCAGGTCGCCATTGGCGACTAAGTTTTCGTATCTGGCGACCAACTTATTTAATCTGGGCATTTTTTGGTACAAATATTCACCAAAGAAATGAGCACAAATGGCATTTTTTCTCTTTCCTGCCCCTACTCGTACGCGGCAAGCAGTGATCTTCCTCTTCTCTCGTACTTTTAATGGAAGAATTAAATTTAAAATACATTTTCCAATCTCATGCACAGAAAACACCATTCTTTGCCGGTCTAGCCAGCTAGTATGTCACATGATTACAATGTGGTGGGAGGAGGGATTCAATAAAACACTGAGAAATAGTGTCAATCCAGCCTCTGTGGCATCTAAAATTGGATACAATGCTAAAAAATGTTCAAGTTTCTTTGTAAGGCTAATATCAGATTTCTGTGTTCAGAATTTAAATTGATTAATCTGTCACATTCATTTTAACGATTGACATATAAGTGATTATAAGTAATTCATTTGAAGTAAATCTAACTAATATTTCTAAACTATGATTATTATTTTTTCTAAATTAATTCTTAAAAAGCTTTTGTAGTTTTGAAAATCAATGACGGAGGAGAGGGATTTGGGTTAATATATTTTTCTGGCGACTAGAATTTTTTGCTGGCTAGCAGATTTTATGAAATTTGTAAAGCCCTGTATATATATATATATATATATATATATATATATGTGTGTTACTGTCAATATGATAAATCCGGTAATTATTAATACTAACCAGTTATTATTAATAATTATCGGGTTTATCATATTGACCGTAACATATATATATATATATATATCATCAACAACCGTTTTCAATCCACTGCTGGATGTAGGTCTCCCCCAGATTTTTCCATTGTTTCCTGTCTGGTGCTGTAGACATCCAATTAACACCGGCCACTTTTCTGATTTCGTCACTCCATCTTACATAAGGTCGTCTTCTTGGTCGTTTTACATCCTGGGATACCACTGTAGGGTTTTTGTGCTCCATCTATTGTCTTGTCTTCTTGCAATCTGCCCAGCCCATTTCCATTTTAGCCGTTTAATTCTCTCAATGATGTCACAAACTTTCGTCTGACTTCTTATCCAGGTTATTCTCTTTCTGTCTCTTCTGGTTATGCCTAGCATACATCTTTCCATAGTTTGCTGTGTTGTTTGAAATTTTTGTACCATCCGTTTTGCTAGCGTCCATGTTTCTGCTCCATAAGTTAGTGCAGGCAAAACACATTGGTTAAACACCTTTCTGTTCAAACAAAGAGGCATGTTACTCTTCAGAATAATATTGTTCTTCCCAAAAGTACGCCATCCAATTCTTATTCTCCTATTGATTTCATTCATGACACTGTTGTCCGATGATATTTCCTGTCCAAAATACACATAACTTTGCTCTTCTTTAATCTCAGTAGTGCTGTAGACAATTTTCTTTTTTTTTATGCAAATGAATTGAACATCACGTTAGTCTTTTCCAAATTTATTTTTAATCCCACATTAATGCTAGTCTCTGCCATGTCTTTTTGCATATTTCCAATTCTTCAGAGCTATTACTGAAAATTAAAATGTTGTCAGCAAACCGGAGATGGCTTAAATATTCCCCATTTATTCTAATCCCTTTGTTTTCCCAATCCACCTTCTTGAAAATATTTTATGAGACAGCAGTAAAAAGCTTAGGCGAAATGGTGTCTCCTTGTCTTACTCCTCTTCCAAGCTTGATCTTCGCTTTACCTTTGTCCAAACGGATGGTGGCTGTTGCTTTCTGGTAAATCTTCTTTATGGTATTGATGTAAGGTTTGGCTATACCAATGTCCTCCAGTGAATCAACTACTGCAGATGTGTAGACCGAATCAAATGCTTTTTCATAATCAATAAAGGCAAGGCAGAGAGGTAAATTATATTTTTTATGTTTTTATAATGAGTTCCCTTACTGTTTGAATATGATCCTTTGTGCTAAATCCACTTCGGAATCCTGCTTGTTCTCTTGGTTGAGCAAAGTCCAGAGCTGATTCCAGTCTTGTCGTTAAAACTTTGGTGAAAATTTTCTAGATCACTGACAGTAAGCTGATTGGATAGTAGTTTTTAATGTGTTCCTTCTCCCCTTTCTTGTAAAGTAGCACCATCACAGCATTATTCCAATCTTCTGGTACATCAGATTTCTCGAGACATTTGGAAAACAGTAAGGCTAGCATTTTTGCAATTTTTTCTTCTGCTTCTTTGATAAGGTCAATTCTAATTCCATCTTCGCCAGTGCATTTACTTTTTTTCATGCATCTAATGGCTTGTACAACTTCATCGGTCATCACTGGGATTATCTCTTCAGTTTCTGTTATATTTACTCGTGGATCACGTAGGTTGATTTCCCTTTGATCTTCACATTTATATAGATCGTTATAGAATTTTTCGACAATGTGTACTATTTCATTATTGATTTTAGTGATTGTTCCATCTGCCCTCTTCATTGCAAAAATACATTTTCTTACTACACACAGTTTGCGCTTAGCTGATTTAAAAATTTTGTTATCTTCTAGAACTTTCTTGACCAGATCACAGTTCAATTTTCTGATATCTTCTGTAACACATTTTCTTACCGTTTTACATAATTCTGCATATTCAACTCTTGATTTAGGTTATATATATATATATATATATATATATATATCTGACATTTGTAATGCGATAGCACACGTATTTATGAACCGATTTGAGTCTGACGAAGCATGTGTGTAAGACTTACCAAGGTCTTGAGCATAGAGATAGAGGAGGAACACTGTATGAAATTTTTATGGTCTCGACCGAGTTCGTTCACCAGCTTCATACACCATCTTGTTTCAAAATGGCGGCCACTTAAAGTTTTCAAATTTAAAAAGATGCACAAGAAAATTATAAATCCTAAAAGTTTTTCCGTTAAGTGTTCGGCTTCGATACAAGGATTCCAGAGTATTTCTTTGTTTCGGCTATATCTTAAAAAATGGCTCAGATAAAGCAGTTTGAAATTTCAGAGTGGCTGACATTCATTGTTGTAACCATTGTTCCAACTCTCATATTCTTTAAAGTATATATTCATATCCGCCAACATGAAATTCTCACCAAGCTTGAAGACACTAGGCGAAATATCGCCAAATTTGGTGGCAAAAATAGGTTCGCATAAATGTAGCCAATGTGGCTGTACACTGATTAATTTGGCGAAATTATCATTCAAATTCAGTATGGGCGAGAACTGGGAATGTATTTTCTCTAATCAGGTTCCACGCATTCTAGCTTTCGGTTTTCCAGTAAATTTAGCTAAAATTTTTAAAACAAAGAATAGGGAAGCTACCCGGAAGGACTTTAATTTTAATTGCGTTTAATCACAAACACATATTTTGATTAGTTACCTCAACAGAATATGTAACAATACAACAGAAACTAATTTTACTTTGGTAATTTTATTCATAAGACCTTCATGAATTTTCATACTAAATTTCATTTATCTTTGAAACAATTCTCTAAAATTTTTTTGAAAAATAATTAACACTGTAACTTTTTAATATTGTAATCTTACTTCTTACTTTTTAGCAACGTAAGTGTTCGAAAACAATTTTTACTTTGGTAATTTTGTTTATAAGACCTTCATTAATCTTCACACGAAATTTCATTTATGTTTCTAACAATTCTAATTTTTCTAAAAAATAATTAACATCGTAATTTCAATATTGTAGTCTCACCTTTTAGCTATGTAAGTGTTCAAAAACAAATTTTACTTTGGTAATTTTTGTTTATAACACTTTCAAGAATTTTCATGCTAAATTGATTTATGTTAATAAAAAATTATCTTTAATTTTTCAAAAAATATTATATACTGTAACTTTTTAATATTGTATTCTTAGTTTCAGCTATGCAAGTGGTTATTTAATAATTTATTTTAACACTAAATTTAAATGATAAATTTCATATGTCATATTGTCCGATGCAAAAATGCGTTACAATTAGCATTTTAATTTAATCTGTGCGTGATGAAAACTTGTCATTGCCGTATTCTTTTTCATCATCCCTTAAAATATAAAAATGACAAAGGCGTTCCTAACCCTAATTTAGAGAAGTTTAGTAAAGCGTTGGTAGGTGAATATATTCTTCAGAATTCATATATAACATAAATTTAAAATTTCTAAAATTTGTTCAATAAGATATTTATCTAGATTATATCATATCACTTGCTACAAACATTTCTGTAGCATTTTACATTGTATCTCGTTTTACTTCGGAAGTAAATATCTTTCTACTATATATATATTTCCGCATGATTTCTTCACATACTCTTTATAAAGAGTGTCCCCTGTCGGGGTAATTTGCCTATAAAAATCGCATTGCGTAACTTTAAAATCTTACGGATACTACAAATTACAGGATTTTGTTTCCCTGTTTCATTTAAACAATGTGATCTCCTAGAATGAAATTAGTGTAAATGTTATTTTATTGCCCTGTTAGTACCGGAAAATAAATAACTATACTCAAATTACCCGTGGGTGGATGAATTGGGGCATAATGTATAGTAACAAAGACATATGTATTTTACATTCTAACTATAAGTACAACTTAGGGTGGTTCTCAAATGATCTGCTCACCAACGTGAAACTTTCTGACACATTTCCTGACTCATTTTTAAACGCAAAGACATAAAATTGGCAGGCCTGACTATTGAAGCTAATTGGAATCGAAGTAAGTTTTCCATTTTTTTGATAAATAAATTACTTATCGAGTTATTAGTGATTCGTGTCACGTGACAAATTCGTGTCACGTCTTTCTCGAACTCCCGCATCGGGAATTCAGTTCAAAACGCCGACTTCGACAGTATTTTCTGAAAGATCTTCTGCCTTTACCAAAATATGGAAAACTTATTTCAATTACATAGTTTCTGAATAAAAACACCTGACAATTTCATGCGTTTCCGAACAAAAATTAATTAAAAAATGTGTCAGAAAGTATCTCCTTTGTATTTGGGAACAGCCTTAAGTTATCCCTCTGGAGTCAAATTTAGGTATGTTAAGAAATAAATAAGATATTCTAGAAATTTATTAAAGAAAATTTGTTAGGTCTCAATCTAGAATGAGTAACATACACTGATTGTTGCAGCGTGTAATGGCAACTCCTTCTTGATATCTTCTACAGCTTATTTTGAGATCATTCCTATCATATCTCATGTTTTTTTTTTTCCTTACATTGCGAGACATGCTGTGAAAACAAAAAGTATATTAGTTTATACGTTTGGCTCTAGAATGAGACCTTATACACAAATTACTCCACATTAAAAAAAAAATTTATGAACTAAATACTGACATTTAATATTAAACTTATAAGTGAAATTATTGTAAAAAAATATAGTAAAAACTTACCTGAAATAGAAAGCCTTAGATCATATTGTTTTGTAACAATGCGCTTTTGAAGTTGATGCTCACAGACTTAAGAAATATCAGTTAAACTTTTCTGTTGTTGTTATTCTTTACAGAGAGTAACTTTGGTTATTTAAAACATTTTCACGCTGAAACAATGAAAAATATAGAATAAACAGATGTATAAATTAAACAATCTTAAAATTATAATGTTGGATTTATAAACTATAAATAGAATTTAGACTCAATTTACCCCCCCCCCCCCCCCCCCTTCACATTACCCAAATTACCACGACAAAATATATATACAAACAGTGAATGAAGAAATGTAACAAACGAAGAAACGTAAATTTCTAGACCCTCCGTGGCCGAATGGTTAAGGTGCCACTCCGCTAATCACTTGAGAGCGTAGGAGAAGGCGGCGGGTTCGACTCCCGTCAACTCCGTTGCACACTCTTTGTGGGTTTCCGGGCTGTAATTGAGGAGGTCGGGGCAAGAGAGTGCCAAGCCATATTTTTGAACTTCTGCGATATTTCAATTTGAAAATTAGATCAAATACTCAAATCAATATATATAACCCAAGGTTTTTTCGCCAATGTCTTAGTAACATTTGAGATATTCTGAGTAACAATATGGCATTACTTTAATGATATTACAATTACGTTTTTTTTTAAATTAGCTATCTTCATTAGGGGCATAAACATATGGGGCAAAAACGAAACCTGTCACATATGCTGCCACCAAGTGACATTAGAAACAAATTATATGTTGGATATTATAATTTACACTATTAAGCAACAGATTACAGTGTTAGATTTATTTCACCAAAAATGTGACGTGGCACATTCTTGCTCCGACCCCCTCAATTCTTCAGTGTTGTTAGTTCCTTGTGTCTATCCGGTCCTCATCTTGGCGAAAATTATAGGCGGATATTTACATCAAGCACACAAGTCTGATGTATATGTTCAACAAACAAACATGTAACTTTCTGACACTAAACGCCATTCTAAAATAAATCGTATAATATGGAATGCTCTATTATATTAAACTTAAATTGTACGCTTCACATTTACCCATGCATCCCTAAACTTCCCAGCACATGTATCAAGAAACAAGCATACACGTATACCATCGTTTGGAAAACTCCGAATTCGATCATTTAATTTTTATACAGTAAAAGAAGACAGTAAGATATTTTTTAAAGTGTAACTTTCTGACACTAAACGTCATTACAAAATAAATCGTATAATATGGAATGCTCTGTTATATTGAACTTAACTTGTACACTTCACCTTTACCCATGCATCCCTAAATTTCCCAGCACATCATGCTTCAAGAAACACGCATACACGTATATCATCGTTTGGAAAACGTTGAATTCGATCGTTTAATTTTTATACAATAAAAGAAGACAGTAAGATATTTTTAAAAGTTATGTAACTTATCAGTTAGGAATTGCTTTTAACATGAGAGGTAAAGCTTCTTGCGAAATTTTTCTGCTACTCCTAGAGCTTTAAGTGTTTTTTTTTTTTTTTGTTGTTTTTTTTTTTTTTTTTTTTGCTCCATGAAAATTCCACCAAGATACCTTTTCGTAAGTGGAAAATAGATTACTCTTGAAATGGTATGACTCATGATGATAAAATAAATGGTGGCCTCCAACTGATGCAAGCTGTCTTTGAAGAATTTAGAAAATGTGTGATATTAAAACACGGATCGAAAGTAAGGTTTTAGTTTTTACGCGAAAAGTCGCTTGAAGCAACGAGTTCTTCTATAAGGAGAAGCTCGTTCGTTTTTTACTCAGTGTCAGTGGAATTTAGAACTAGTTGAGGAAAACAAAAATTCAAATAAAATGCGCAATCTCTCATATTTTATGTAAATATTTTACTTGCTGGAATACGACGGAAATATATCGAAAGTTTAAGGATTAATAAAAAATGGATTGCATTTATTTAATCTATGATCTTTCATAATGTCATTTTCTAACTTAGTAATTCTCCGAACTACCTATTCTTACTGACATTGTTTAATTTTTTTCAACATGTATATTGGCATTGTACATTTTCGAAAGTCTTAAAAACATCTCTAAAATCACATAAAACCAGTCATATGTTAAAAGTTTCACAAAAGTGAAATATTTTCACCTGTTGTCCCAGGCATCCTCAATACTGATGTTATGGTTTTCTGCTCTGTCAATCGATTTGTTGGAAACTTCCATTCTGTCTTTTCCCAACAACATCTGGCGCCATCTGGTATCATTTTTTGCGTGAACCACATCATTGCAAGTCTCTGAATTTGATGTGTATATTTCTATTGCTTCTCTCTGTAATGCGTAGTTTAAATTATTATATTTGGCTAATTTTTCAACTGTATATTTCTATTGCTTCTCTCTGTAATGCGTAGTTTAAATTATTTTAATTGGCTAATTTTTCAACTGTATATTTCTATTGCTTCTCTCTGTAATGCGTAGTTTAAATTATTATAATTGGCTAATTTTTCAACTATTCATAGCCAGATGTTGTTGGGAAGAGACAGAATGGAAATTTCAAACAAATCGATTGACAGAGCAGAAAACCATAACATCAGTATTGAGGATGTCTGGGACAACATGTGAAAATATTTCACTTTTGTGAAACTTTTAACATATGACTGGTTTTATGTGATTTTAGAGATGTTTTTAAGACTTTCGAAAAATGTACAATGCCTATCTATATGTTAAAAAAAATAAAATACTGTCTGTAAAAATAGGTAGTTCGGAGAATTATTAAAATGGATAGCATTTTTGTTTGCATCGATTTTCATTTCATTTATTCATTATGAAGCATAAAATGCGTACATATGTTCAAGCTTTCAGGGGCAAGTAATTGTGTATCTGTAATGTTGAATTCACGTACCAGAATTTTCGAAAATTTTTATTTAAAACTAAGGAAACGCAATTTTACAGCTTTGTTTAACTAAAGTTATAAAAATGAAATTTTATTGTAAAATTTTGGCACGAATCTTTATTAAAATGAAGTGGCATAAATGATATTACCACCGTCCTTTTAAGGGGTTAATCCTTTGGGGACGGGTGTCATGTATACATTCCGTATTAGGTGTACGGTTTTTATTTTGTGTACCACTATTTTTTAATGGTCATTTTTGCTAGAGTTTCTGAATTAAATAAGGCGAAGATTGTTATTCGAAAATACTGGCACGAAAAAAATAAAATGTCGTTAAAGAACACCCGTTCTAAAGGTAAAACTACATCTATAAAACTTTCTAAATACGAAAACAATTAAATAACAAAAAAAAAATCATTCTATGTTCATTTATTATCGTTTCCTTTCAAAAATCATAAGCATATATGATAGAACGTGAAATCTTCATTTAAATGTGTTTGTCGCTTAGAGACAAAGCGCGAAATGTTTACTCTAGTTTCAAATATATCCACTAATAAAAGCATGATAATTTTAGAATACCTCCCTAAGATATTTGAAATTATTTCCCAGGATATTTTTAATTCGAAATGGTACATATAATTCAAAATAATAACAATAAAAAAAAGCACTCTAAGCATAAAATATCACACAAAATTTCAGTTTTCTATCGAAAACAACAAATAGACTCCAAAACCGAGTATTCTCTCTAAATGCTCAAAAAATCTACTAAATATAGATGCTAACATAAACTTTAATCTTAATTTATGACACAGTATAGTCACAAAATTTTAAACACTAATTTTGATACTGCAAAACATTAAACTTGTATAACCCCACCTTGTATAACTTGTAAACCCCACTTTACCTAATAAATTTTGCCTCACTTAACCTAATAAAATTGCAAACATAAATTATGATTAAATACTATTTAATACTAATTCATTAACCAAGAAATTCAAAACAACCAAGTAATTAAGTACTTTAAACATTTGCATTTTCAAATTCTGCGGCAAGAAGTCATAAATTACAACAGAGATCGAGTAATTTTGGTCTGCTGAATACGAAAATAATAGCAAATATTCTGGATCGGTTCTCGTTTTTTGAATAAAGCTGACATTGCGATAATAGCACAAGTACAAAAAAGTAACATTAAATATGTAAACACCCTTTTTTTACATATTTTGTAACATTGTATTTTGAGTGAAATAGATATTGCAAAACAGAAATATAGATTTAACATTACTAGTAGGAAAAGAATAACAGTTCTGCGTCAGCGGTGGGGGCGGAAGTGACCTCTGTGCTGCTGACAACGGTCTTATCGGGGCGATAAGGATTGTTTGTCTTTAGCCTGTTCTAACATGAAGGACTGATAACATGTTTGTTTTTATCCTGTTTTAACATGAGGGTCTTATAACATGTTTATATTGAGATTAGATAGTGTATGATGTGAGTAATTATAAAAATAGGTTTAATTTATTTTTTAAAGTGTTTTAATTTTTTTTTCTTTTTTACTTTTTTTTCTATAATTTTAACTTTTAATGACACCACCTATGAACTGTTTTAGAAGTAATCGTTAATTAAACTGAGGAAATATAAACGGGCCAAGCCGAATTTTCAGTTTTTATACCGTGTCGATCGGGTCAAGATAGCCTTTGTTCGGGTCAGCCTGGGCCTGGGCCCGAAAATTTTAGTCCGTGCAGACCTCTAGCCTCAGCCAAAAATTAATACCACTTCCAGTGTATTTCTAGAGGCTTATCCTAAGTTATGTAACACAAGAATAACAAATATGGAAAGTGTTGCCTTCATCTACTACTTTAATAACATTCTAATCTACCTTTTCGCAACCTGTACCAAACATGTGACAGAAGTATTTTTATCGTAATTATTTTTAAGTTTTACCTATGATTTCGAATACAATATACAGGATAATTTGTATTTTAAAATAAAGCTTAAATAGCCTTACTTCCAAAAATCGAGTTCTGCTAACATTCATTTGTGGTTAGACATTTGGTAGAAGAATTTATAAAGTGTGTGTTCATATACTTTGCATTGATTTCATCAAGGAAAATTGCATTATTAGGAAGGTTTTGCGTCCTTTACTTAACACCAAGTATGATGGTGAATGCTTGTAACCCTTAAAACCTTTCGTTTTTTGAAAAATAATTATGTTAATGTACTTTTTAAACTTTTCATTAGAAAATGAGATAGAAAATGACGTATTTTAATAATTGATTTAAATATTAACTTGTGAATGCTAAAATTTCCCAATGGGGTCTTAGATTTACTCATAAATTAATTAATTGAAATTTTGTCCACACGTTAGTCAGACCTTCTAAATTATCTATATATTTTTGATGGAATTTTGTACACCTGTTCGAAAAATATAAACATTTTAACTTTTCAATTTTATATTTTTATTAATCATACTTATTTTTTTTTTCTCTTTTACTTCACCAGTTTCCTAACAAACAACACCTTTTCTGGCTGTGGAAATGCAAGATTGCGTTCAACGTTAGATTTCTAGAAGCATTACACATCATATTTGATGTTAAGAAAGTGATGTAAAACTTTCCGAATGACGTAGCTTTCTTCGATGAAATCGAAGTAAAACGATATGCAAATGTACACCTTATAAATTGTTCTGTTAAAGTTCTCTAGTCACAGCTGAACGTTGGCAGACCTCGATTTTTCGTTATAAGATTATTTAAACTTAATTTTAAAATACAAATTATCCTTGTATTCGATAACATAGGTAAACCTTAAATATAATTGCGATAAAAATACTTCTGCCACCTGTTTTTCACCGGTAGTGACAAGCCATAGACCAAAATAATATTATAGTACAAGGTGTGTGAAAGCTACATTTTCCATATTTTGTTATTACATAACTTAGGATCAGCCTCTAAAAATGTTAGAAATAATTCCTCATATTGGATTCAATTGGAATCTCTGCAAGCACTCGAAAATACAGATGTTCAAAAAAGAAAATGCAGCAGAAGTTTTTCCTCCACTTAGTGAAATATCTCATGAACAGATCCGCGAACATAAATATCTTGTTGACTATTACATCCAATTATCTTCTAATGCAGTACCCAACTTATCATCTTTAAAAGTGATAGTGAATTAATGACTATTTTATTTTATATCAGCAAATAATGAACAAAGTGAGTGAAAACATATAACTTGTATAATTGGTACAACAAGTAAGAAATCACAGCTAATTAGTGGTGTATTATATGTGCTTCGTCATGTGTGCTCGTCTGTTTGTGAAATATGCCAGAAAACTCCAATTAAAGAGAATCCCATGACTCTAAAAACATTTCAAGGACTAAAAACAAGAACATTCTCTTTCTTTTGGACTGAAAAGCATTTAAGTTAGTCTGTCTACAAAACTCAACCGGTCAACACATTTAAAAGGAGCGAATAGCTCTTGTAATTTCTAAAATATGAATATTTTTTTTGTAACTTACTAAATTTAATCTAAGATTTAAATTCAATTAACTGTAAAATTACGTAATATATATATTTTTTTGCTTATACACAAAATGACTTATTATTTTAGTCAATAATAATTTCCTAAACCAGTTCTTTTTTAGAAACATAGTCACAAAGGATTATAGTGACTTTATTACAGCACATTGTGAACGAAACCTAATGGATATCGTGATTTAACATGGATTATACAACTATGGCGATCATCGAAAGAAAAGGTAGGACAATTCCAATTTTCATTTCCCAATTGTTGATCAGTCTCAATAATTATTTACTTTCTGAAAAACCAATTCTTTGAGATAACGCGCAATCGAATTTACACTTCTAAGAAAAAATACACCAGAAGAGGTATTAATTTTTGACTTTAGGTACTATACTTCACTTTCTGAGGACCTGGATCATTAGATTCTCCTATTTCTACTCTTACATGAAATAAACGGGGTTTTTTTTCTTGTATGCAATAACATGGGGTTTCATACGGTCGCCTTCTGGACTATTACGGCCTGAATAAAACATGGGCCAACTGAGCCGCTTGGCCCTGGGGCTCTTGATTTTGGTGACCCCTTAGTTTGATATGCAATTTTTGTTAAGCTGGTGTTTAATATCTATTTTGGCTTTGTACTGATTATAATCCATATTTTGTAATTTTAGAGTTGGAAAATATTAAAAACAAAAAAATATATTTATCTAACAATGTATTTATATACCCCTATTTGCATTCTAAGACATGGGAAATGTTTAATTTTTTGTGACAATACAGGTAGGGGTTTGGTTCAGCGAATGAATACCAGGCCCTGGGCCTCTCTTTGGACCCTAAGTTCATTCTGTACATACATCTGCTATACTGGCAATACAAAAATTCTATCCTACAAAAAGAAAAAAAATAATAAAAAATTAAAAAAAAATTTAAAAAAAATTAAAAATTTAAAAAAAAAATTAAAAAAAATTAAAAATTAAAAATTAAAAAATTAAAAAATTAAAAATTAAAGGACATAAATTAAAATATGCACACGTGAAATTTATTACTTAAAACTTGGTCAAAGAACTTTTTAAAACGTATTACATTGATCTTAGATTCAAACATTTTAATGGTAAAAGTAGAATTTTTAAAAGTGTGTTAGGTGAAAAGAGTATCCGCTTTTAGCCTTAGTCCTGAGATTATAAAAAGCCGTTTTCAAATGACTGTAAAGTCGCTCTAAACATATTTCAACGGATAAATCAATGTTTATAATATGAACCTATCAATTGAAAAGGTCTAGAAGTAATTTCGACAAATCTTGCAAGCATTTAAATTAATTTAAAGAGCATTGCTTAGTATCGCCTACTGACAACAATCCAGGACTGATGCGGATATATAACCCAATATGTTAACATAAGATTTCACGAGCACATCTGTTCTAAATTCTTACCCCCCCCCCCACCTCCCCCTGGAGTTTGTTCTTCGTCCGCCCATGGTGAAAGATAACAACATTTAAAGAAATAAAAAAAAAACTATTTTGAAATGGGTTCAAATAGCCGTATTATGCTAATTAAAAATGTACTGTTCTATTCCTGTAGGATGTTTCACAACTCGACCGATTTTAAAACACTATTTTTTTTTTTTTTCATTTTCTAATAGCGACGGGGCACCGGCACAGTCTGTGACAAGTATATTACGGTCTTTTTTTCATAAAGAGTTAGTTTAATCCAAAACATGCGCGTCTGACAGTGCCATCGACTTAACAAGCCACCAAATTTTTCATCGTCAACATTAGTTTTCACTCAATCAAATGAAGAGAAAAAAATGGCGTCATTTAACGTTCTCATTTTTTTTTAGACATAGTTTCAAATGTTCTATTTTTGCACAATAATTTAACCTGCTTCTGTTGTGACACGTTACATTTTGAAAATTAATTTTAGATGCTTTTTTAAAATTAAGTATTCAATAGTCGTTTATATTTAAAATAAATTGGACTTTTAGAAAGAAAACTTCTTAACATTCCAAAGAGACATGGAATAAGTGTTTAATTGACAATAATAATATTGACAATAATAATTTTAAAGCCTTTTTTTGTTAAAGAAATTATTAGAGGAAGTGTGCAAGAAGTAAGATTTTCGATGTATATATTTTATTATTATTATTTGTTCTTTTCTAATAAACGAAAGCATTAAAAGTAATTAAAAACTTGAGTTATGATAAAACGCACTCTTTGAATCTATATTCATTTTGTACTATAAATACTAATTAAAAACAACACAAATGTTCAAAAACATATACGTACATTTCGTAAAATACTTTACTAAAGGTATTTTCATATGCAAAACTGTATTTCTACATAGATAACCGAGCGCTTTCGAGCAAACTTTTGCTCATCTTCAGGGTTACAAATCAAAACGCAAGCACACAGATGATAAAAGTTTTCTTGAAAGCGCTAGGTTATCTATGTAGAAATACAGTTTTGTATATGAAAACACCTTTAGTAAAGTATTTTATGAAATGTACATATATGTTTTTGAACATTTGTGTTGTTTTTAATTAGAAAACATTAATCTTTTACTTTTAGAGTCTAAACTTAGTTCATGCACTTGGTAGCCATAATTAAAGTGACAGTACTCAAAGTGTTCTGTAGCGCGATGTAATTGCAAGAATGGATCCATTTTTTGTAGAATGATTAAACAAGACGGGGGACAAAGCATTCCGAAAAAAAAAATGTAGTTCCAAAAGTCACCGCTAGGTGGAAATATAGCGCTGTGTAATAGAAAAGATAATTTTAAAAATGCAGAATCATTACTGAAATAAAATTAACATGCTAAATAAAAGTTCATTTTATTTCAGTATTGAAATGCTTGTTTTAGTCACAGCACCACATTTCCACCTAGCGGTGACTTTTGAAACTACATTTTTTTACCTTGGAATCCTTCATCCCTCGTCTTGTTTAATCATAATATGTACAAAATTTGACTCCGTTCTCGCAATTAGATCGTGCTACAGCGCAAGCTGAGTACTGTCACTTTAATTGTGGACACTGTATATAAAGAAGGAATTTTGTAAGTTAATTTTCATTCACTTCCTGATGTTCCACAGTTCTAAAAATTGGGTACAATTGTGTGTTCCCGATGACAAAGCAATATTTTAATATTTTCGGAACTTAATCATCAATTAATCAATTCAATTAAATTTAAATTTTGATTATACTTTAAGAAAACAATTTAAAACTTCTATATTGATTAAATATTGTTCAGGCATGTTTTTTTTTTTTCAAATTTATTATCAGATGACTGAACAATAAATATTTGTTACGATAATGTAAAAAACCAATTGAAGAATATAAAAATGTTTTTTTTTTCTTTCTTTCTTTCTTGTTGCCACATTAAATTAACCATATTTATATATTTTTCTAACAATCCATTATTTTTTAACCTTTGTATTGGTTTTTACATGAGAATGCAACGCCCTATATAGAGAGAGAATTTTCATTTATAAAAATGAATTTTTAATTTGGCGTATTTCTACCTTTAGATACACTTTTTTTTTTTTAAACTAATTTTTACTTTTATTTCTGCATTGTTATTCAAATTGACGTAACTAGAATGTTTTTCTAGTGACAACACCAGCATTCAGAGATCGCACATAGCAGTTCAGTTTCAATATTTACCGTGAAAAAAATAATAAATTTTCGACTTATTTCTATTTTCCAATTAATATTTCCCTTTAAAGTATTCTTAAAGAACCAAAAATATGCACTTTTTCTCAAAATAATAATCTATGTAAACAAAGTTTGTCTAATCCCTTCGCTGGCAGATGAAATACATCTATACGAATCATGCAGGTCCGGTGCAACCATCCAGCAAACGAAGCGGCTGCCTAGGGTCAATTGGGGTCTTGTTAGGCGCCCCGAGTCTCCATACATTTCGAAATAACGTTTCCTCTGTATAAAATAATAAAATATTTTTGCTCTAAATTTGTTTTTAAATGTTTCTCAGTGTGAAAAATGTGAGTATTAACTTTATTTCCTACAGGCAAGAAGTTTATATAATTGTCAGGGAATAGGTTCGACGATCCCGAAAGTAATTGTGAGCGAGAAAAATAAATATTTAAAATATTGTAGATGTTACACTGCAAAAAACAAAAAGCTGATACTACAGTATAATACTGGCATCCCAGCTGCCAGTATTATACCATTAAATTAACTGTAATAAACAGTAAAATAAGCAGTAATACGCTGCCGCGCATGCGCGGTAGCGTATTACTGCGTATTTTACTGTTTATTACTGTTAATTTTACAGGTTTATACTGGCAGTTTGGGTGCCAGCATTGTACTGTAAAATCAACACTTTTTTTTTTTTTTTTTTTTTTTTTCAGTGTAGAAGATTTTGCTAAATTAAAAATAATTATGCACATTAAACGTGAAATTATTGGTATTTTTCAGGCAATTTATTATCTAGATTATATATTTTTCTATGATATTTACAATTTGAAATAAATTTTATTAGTCCAATATAGCAGTAAACGTTGGACTCCACTAACTGCTTTGCCAGGGCCCCGCGCGATGCTGCACCGGCCCTGGGAGCATGTATCCACTAGTGCAGCGTTTCTTAAACTGTGGTCCGCGGACCCCTGGGGGTCCTCGAACTTACAGCGGGGGGTCCTCAAGCACAGTGTTGAATTCAGACTTTTTTCTCCTAAAGGAATTTTTGTAGTTCTGGGAAAGGAGGATTTGCAGGTCTAAAATTTCTGTTCTAGATCTTTAATAAGAATAAAACCGAGATATTTTAATGCTTCGGAAGGGTTATTCCATCCCCCCTTCCACACACACACCCGGTCGCACTCTGAATTCACTATACTGTGCAAAGGTTTTTCCGAATATTTGTTTTCTCCTCCTTAATTCAGTTTTAAAAAGAGGATCACAGACTTGTGTGAAAATATTGAAAACCAACTGATAGAACGTGTAAAAATTTGTCATATTTTGTAAATAAATGAGAGTTCAGATATTTCCAGTAATGTTAATTTGATAGTTTCCGTTCGTTATGAAGTTTTTCTGTTTTGTAAATCGCTTCCAAATAACACAAGTGCAGCACTACTCGCATGTCATAAACAACTTCATAGTTGAAAAAGAAACAAACTGGTCAAGATGTGTCGGAGTAAGTATAGATGAGGTTCTAGCTGTGAGTGGGACTATTGGTGGTTTGATCAGCTTGGCTAAAGTTAAAGCAGCACATGCATTTTGGACACTGTGTATTCACTGTGACTTGCTGGTTGCCAAAAAAAAAATGCCTGCAGATTTGAAGACTTTATTCAACGAAGTTGTTTCCTTAGTAAATTATATCAGTGCTCATCCATTGAATTCCATACTTTTTAAAATTTTGCGTGAAAAAGTGGGAGTCAACACAAACAGCTACTTTTGCATACAGAAATTAGGTGTCTGTCACGAGGAAAAGTCTTAAATCGCTTTTTTTGCACTGCGTAAATGAGTAAAACTCCTAATTCCATTTGAAAGATCGTTTCAATGATTTGCCCTGATTTATCAAAGTGACGTACAGATATTTTTAATTTTCTCAATAAGCTGTATTTAAGCTTACAGAACAAATCGATACACATTTCCAAAATCCACTGCAAAGTAAACAACAACAAAAAAAAGATTTGTGGGCAAATCGACATGAGAATAACATGTTTGAATCATTTGCAACGTCAGTCGGTTTTTTACAAACCTGTGGCGGTACAATTTTCTCTGATATTATTGAAATTAATTTTGTTCACCTGAAGCACTTGAAAATAACTTTCAGAATTTATTTTCCTTCCTCAAAGTCAGAAAATGAGTGGATGAGAGATCCACTTTATTTCCAAGAAGTTAGTACCTCAAACCCCTAACTTTCTAGAACAGGAACAACTTACAGGATTAGCATGCGATGGCTCCATGAAAATTGGCTTCCAAGATAATAACCTTCTTAAGCAATTACCCTTCCTTTCTGCACCATATATTTCTTTGAAAAGACTTTCTCCAGCCTTGTGTACATGAAAAACACATGCAGAAATCGACTGAATGTTGAAGCAGAATTGCGGATACATGTTTCAAACATTGAAACAGGTATTGCACATCTAGTACCGAACAAGCAGCTGCATCTATTATCCTAACAAATAGAAGCATGTATATTTTAACTATCTTAAAATATATGTTATACTTATTTTTCTTTGCAGCTGTTTTTGTCTTCCTTTTTTTTGAACGCTGTAAATTAAACATAGAATATATGTAATGAAAATAGGTGTATACATAAAAAAAAACATCTTATCGCATATTAAGAAAAATATTGTTGGGGGTCCCCGAAATGCATATTACATCAAAGCGGGTCCGCGAGATCATAAAGTTTAAGAACCACTGCACTAGTGGATGCATTGGGAGCGAAGGGGTTAGTAGAGTCTGAAGTGTCAGTCCGATAGTAATTTACTATTCTTCAATGTGTTGCTTTTGCTGCAATAAATACTCAGAAACAATCGTTTTGTTCTGGTTAATAGTTTAGTAAAATAAGTTCAAAAAAGAATTATTAAATTGGCAAGCAAACTTTTTATAGTGTCTAGTGTCTTTGGGTTGAGAATATTTGGAATTGTAAATTTGTACGTTCTTACTGCCGTACAAAAGATTGCACGAAATTCATTTAGAGCAGCGTTTCTCAAAGCGAAGCACACGTACGCCTTGGGAATGCGTGAAAAGGTTCTAGGGAGTACATTAAGTGGCGTGTCTATTCGACAACTAACATACGGCGCGGCGCGGCGTGGCGCCGCAACAAATCGTTTAAGAAAAAAAAGTTTTTCGTCACTGGATGTTTTAAAAACAAATTATAAAATCATGTTAAATTTTGTAGATGATTTACGTTATACCTCAGGCGAATTAACACAAAACATTCAATGGTCAAAAAGCGCACTCATTATATTAAAAAATTTGCTACTTGTAAAACATACAATAAATGTATATGAAATATTAAAAGTTAAGTTCTCTTATATTCATTGTTTTGTTTATTTCTTCTTTTCTATTCGTGACACTTACAAGGGAAAAAAAAGAGTGATGCACCCTGAACATGTAACCTTTTAAGGGGTACGCGAGGCAAGAAAATTTGAGACCATTGCTTTTAGAGTATAAAGAGTTGAATTTCAAAATTTTGAAGTTTGTGGCATTGCTACCTGAAAAATAAACAATCTGGGGGATATACGAAGAAAACTTTGTCTTTTTTTTTTTTTTTTTTCGAACATGACTGAAACACAATAAAGTAAACTAAATATTAGTTGGTTATTTCAACAAACATAGATTGCTTCTATTATCTTACACTGTCATCAGATTCAACTATATTGCAAAAATATCGAATTGATGTTTTATGTATGAAAAAAGTAACTGCAATATTTTTTTCGAGCTACGAACGCAATCTGAACCACTCTGGTTCGCTCATTATCGATCATAGCGCGACTTTAATACCATAAGAAGCCCTGATTAAAGAAAAATAATTAATAAATCATTAAATGGTTGAATATGTGGAATAGTATATAAAATATTTTCACCCATTGAAAAACTTTAGAAATGCTTATTTTAAATAGGTATGAAAAATTTACATTATTTATCTTATTTTTAACAGCAATAACATTAATTATTTGGGTTCATTGAGAAATGTAAGAAGAAAAGAAATGCTGTGGGTTGAAGTTTTGTGAAAAACATTCATTTTAAACAAGTAATATAATTTTTTTTAAACTCAATTCCTACTTTTTAATCATAAATATATAAAATAAACCCGTGCAGCATTAATGTCCCACGTTATCTTTATTGAACATTATTTTATAATCATCGTTGCGGTATTTTATTTATGTGGCATCACTCATTTGAGATAAATCTTTCATTTCATTTATAAAAACAATGGGAGGAATTTTTTTCTCCTATTTAAAACTAAAATTAATTAATTAAATTTAATTAATAATTAATATTTGAAAAAACTGTATTAACATAAAGTGTCATCCACTACAAGTTTATATTTTGATTAATGGTTTACATTTTGTTATTTTTTGTAATACACATAGCAAAATCGGCTGCATTTTTTATTTTTATTGCAGTGCATTTCTTATGAAATCTATTTGAAGAAATAAAGCTTTCTAAATTCATATTGAAAAACAAAATATTTGCATATTGAAAACGCCGCATAGCATGACAAAGAGGGAAACTTTTCTAATACGTTAATATATATATATATATATATATATATATATATATATATATATATATATATATATATATATATATATATATTATGTATATAATGATTATTCAACTCTGCATTTTTCGTGTGTTAAAGAATGCCATTAGTTTTCCAACACTGTCTTAATGTATAGACAAATTTCGGCAGCAAACAAATTTTAGTTGATGTATCGATATTTTATGAGGAGGTAATATCGATATCTTCGATATTACAGTATACTGTTGTCGTCCCGGCGTACCCAAACAGTAGACTAAACCAGACAGCTTATTTAATGATTCTACACAGGCTCAGACAGCTTTTAATCCTCAATAAACTTCATTTAAGCGATATCTTAACAATCACATACATCAGATTTTAGCGGAGCGAATGCAATTCAAACGGTTCTTTATTGATTGAATAAATGTCTTCTGTGGTATCAAACTCGGTTGACGCCACATCTTTTCTCTTCCAGACCATATCTGTCAACCTATTGGGTGACAATA
Source organism: Maratus michaelseni (assembly GCA_963931845.1). Lineage (NCBI taxonomy): Eukaryota > Metazoa > Arthropoda > Arachnida > Araneae > Salticidae > Maratus > Maratus michaelseni. The sequence continues at coordinate 203,701,263 of OZ007592.1, forward strand.
AGTCGCTTCCTTGTTACCTAAAGCAAAGGTCAAGTTTATCTTGCGGAATGAAACGACACTGAATGCCAGGATGTCGCCAAAAAATGTCACTCAATAGGAAATCATAGATCGTCCTTACGCAAGATTACTCACGTCTGAGGAAAAGGCACTATCATCTAGTAAAGGAGATGGAATATCAAGAAATTTTTTTATGAATGAACGGGGGAGGACCCGAAAAGGAGGCACTATTCCTTTCTGGAGTGAAATCTGAATTGCTTCTGCCTAATAAACTTAGCTATTCTTGATTGATAGTAGCTGAGACCTCGCTAGTTAGTGGTATAGGGAATTCAATACCGAGCCTAATTTTCAATCTCACAATTTCAGGACGAGTTGAGCTTCCTCACATTCTTCATACACGTTGATGTGCTTTGGATATTCATGTTATTATAATTATAGAATATAAATATGGAATTAATTTAATTTGTTCTTCTGTAAGTTTGTCAGTTCCAATTTTTTTTACAATATATTATCTGAATAACTTGCAGGTGATATGGTATGTGTTTACTCGGGCGTGCACAAACGTGACAAATTGTGAGAAGAAAAATAAAATAGCATCTGAATGTTTCAGATTAAAAACAAATTATGGGCTTGAATATCATCTTAACTACAAGGTAAAATAAATAGTTCTTGCGACTTTCAAGAATATATATATATATATATATATATATATATATAACAAAAATATTAGATATATTCGAGATCAAGCAAAAATATATGGATATCCAATTTTTATGATAAATTCAATCATCAACTCTTTTAAATAACATTTATTATATAATTTAAATATAAACATGGTATGTAATAAATTATTGTTTTAGTGTGCGATAACATATAACAAAAGATATAGAAAATAATAATTATAACATACATTATTACAATTATAACATATTAGGAAATTTAATATTTAATATTTGTTTGAACATTATATACACTTTATGTAGAAAATTACAAATATAACATACATAATTACAATTATAACATATTAGGAAATTTAATATTTGATTGAACATTATTTATACTTTGTATAGTTGTGATTGTGCGTTGCCGATCACCTCTGTTTAAGGTATTATTGATGTGTAGTTTTCATACATTTATAAATTAACTTATACAATAACAAATTAAATTATACAATGATAACATTGGTGATTATAACTCATATATATATATCTATTTGCAATATATATAAAAATAAATATATATAGTTTTTATTTTTGTCTATGAATAATTAAAATTAACAAGTATTTTAATTACTGCATTGCATTAATTTGATTGAAAAACAGTAGTAATACTATTAATTATCAACATTATATATTTTGAGATATTTTGAATTGTTTATGAATTATTTAATTAGATATTTAAATTAATCTATAAATATAAAATATATTTACAATGTAGTATATATTAAACATTAATTATTTAAAAACAAGTCTAATATATATTTAAGTAGTAGTAAAAATAAAACATTAATTATTTAATAAATGTCTATAATATCAGTGGATTAACACAGCTGGCAGCAAAAATAATTTGAATTAAAATAATATCTCTTTTACATAATATATTCTTGTTAAGAATATCTGAAATGCTGTGCAAGTTGAATTAATTCTGTGTAGATTTATTCATATAGTAGTATTATATTTTATTTGAATTTTATGTAAATAATAAAGTGGATATTTAACTAAATATTAATTATGAACTATTATAATACCAATAGATGGCGACACTTTACCTTTCAGGTAGTTGTAGATAATATTGTTAATATTATATTTAATTTAACTATAGAGGGAGCTATTGATTGTATATTAATTTTACTTTCAGGAATTAAAATTGGATGGAGTAATATATATTCACGGATATAAATTTGTTATAAGTGTATTAAAACCAGAATTATTTTGAGTGTTTTTGAATCATTTTGTGATTGGGTGTCATTTATGGGGTTGTGTTTTAAAAAAAGTGTGCTCTCAACTTGTCTTACAAATCATTTCTCTCAACTCGACTTAGTCAACATGTATGATGCATTGCCATGTGGATGTGAATATTATGCAGACGTTGTGACATTTTAAGGATTCTGTATAATTATTGTGAGTAAAATATTTTATCTACACTTTACGCGTTCATATTTCCAATTTTATTATTTCAAAACTGTTATCTCGTGGTAATTTAGTGAGGTGTTAATTACAGTTTTTGGATAATCGATGTGAGTGAAATATATTGTATTTTCTTAATGGTTTTTTATTTCCTATTTAAATATTTCCAAATTTTAATATTTCCAATTGTTGTCTGGTAATAATTCAGTGTACCTGGATGATTCTACTGATCTTAGCATTATGCCAGTAGAATTATGAAACACTGAATTATTATTTAAAACACATGTGGGTGCATCCAGGCTGATGAGTACATGTGCATGTGTTTTTCCATGTCCAATTCATATTTAATTCTCATGTGGTCCAATTTTCCATTGTGTATGGTTCATATTTAATTTGTTAATCCATTTGTGTTTACTTAATTGCAACTCCAATTTATAATTTTTTTTCCCCTTTCTCTCTATTTCTTTTTTCAATATTCTTTTGGTATGAGTAAAATTTGGCCAATTACCATTGAAGCATCAGCTATGGTAATATTATGTTTGCACATGTTAATTATTAGCTATGTGGTATTCTGTATACACAGTATCATTGATTATCTCTTTGGAGATTTAAGTAGAATAGAACTTGATATGTTTTTTGAAATTCATAGATATTATAATTATATATATATATATATATATATATATATATATATATATATATATATATATATATATATATATATATATATATATATATATATATATATATAATTATAATATCTTTGAAATTCAAAAAACGTATCAAGTTCTTGTAACATTCTAAGTAAATCTCCTAAGAGATAATTAGTAATAAAGTGTAGACAGAATACCACATAGTTAATAAATTAACAAGTGCAATCATAATATTACCATAGCATTTGCTTCAATGGTAATTGGCCAAAAATACTGAAAATATGAAAAATATTTTAAAAAAAGAGTGAGAAAAAAAATATATATATAATAAACCATAAAATGTTTAATTTGAAGTTGATATCAAGTGAATACAAATGTATTTTGAAATGAAATATGAACTAAATATAATGGAAAATTGGATAACAAGAGATTTAAATTAGAAATGGATATGAAAAAACACGTGTAGATATAATCATCAGCCTGGATGTATCCACACGTGTTTTAAAAATAATACAGTATTTCATAAATATATTGGCATTTATGCTAAGATCAGTATATTCATCCAGGTATACTGTATTATTACCAGAAAACAATTGGAAATAGTAAAATTGGAAATAAAAAATTTGTAAAGAACAGATAAAATATCTTACTCACAATAATTATCAAAAATTCCTTAAACATCACAAGGTCTACATTTATACCAATACGACCACATGGCGCACATCATGAAATATCATAATCTTGATGAGTTGTGTTTTTGTATATGTTATGTTTACATTTATTTTAATACAATTCATATTTTATAGACTTTTATAACTGATCATTAGTATCACTTAATATACAGGTGATCGGCAGACGCACATTCACCATGACTATATAAAGTGTAAACAATGTTCAACCATCTTAATTATAGTCCTTATATGTTTTAATTGCTAAATCATTTGCTATACTTTATCGCACACTAAAACAAAATAAATTATTACATAACATGTTTATATTTATATGATGTAATAAATGTTATTTAAAAGAGTTGATAATTGAATTTATCAAAAAAAAATAGGATAACCATAAAGTTTTGCTTGATTTCGAATAAATCTAATATTTTTGTTTTTATTTATATCTGAGCATAGATATTTTATACGATGAAGGTAATTGATAATTATATTTTTATAAACTGATTTATGTAAACATGAAGCAAAATTGGTAAAAATATTTACTTTAAATGGAAAGTCAAATCTTTTATCATAAATATCAAATATTAATTTATAATTATCATTAATATTAATTTTTAAGTCAAGAAAATTTATATTATTATTAATCAAATCATTTTCGCTTAATGTAAGCTGATGAGGATAAAAATTGAGTGGTGATGTGCAATTTTTATCATTGAAATAAAAAATGATAATGTCATCAATATAGCGATAAAATACATAATCATTGTTCGGACCAATATTTCTTTCATAATAATATAAGTAAAGGTCAGAGAGAATACTAGAAGCGGTCCCACTATATATAAATCAGCAATAAACTTAAACAATTAATGCACGCAACTTGTTTTTTTATTTAAATTTACATAAACTATGTTATCAGTTACATTTTAATTCAAAGAAATCGCAAAATCCACTCTTTTAAAAAGCAGTGTCGAAATCATTATATTCACACACGCTTCACAACTTTTTGCTAGTAAATTGAGCCATCATAATGTTCGCAAAATCGTATGAGGGTACATACTTTGGTACTAAATAATCAAAGATTAGGCGATAAAAATCAAAGTTTTAAATTTTATTCTAAAAAATTTATCGTGATTGCACCTCTAAACTTGATGGATCTTTTATTGTCTATATACGTAGATTCTTCAACATATTTTATTTTTTTCATATTTTTGGAGAGTGCACTTTTAAGAGACGGCGTTAAGTGTTACCTTGTAATTAGGGTGCACTAAGCACAATCGAGGGAATATATATATATATATATATATATATATATATATATATATATATATATATATATATATATATATATATATATATATATATATATACAGGGTGTCCACGTATAACCTGACCGACCTTTATTTTCTCAACCGTTGGTCCTAGATGCATACTTCCAATTACAAAATATGGTTTAAATAAGCTAAAGAATTATTTTTAAAGCGATTTAGGTCAAGAAAAGTGTTTATTAAAAAATTACGAATTTTAAATTTTTTATACGGTCCCCCCCGGTCCTATAAGTGATATTTAGTAAAAATTGACTGTGACACTAACAAGTAAGACAAAAAAAGTTCCATTCATCTAACATTAAAACTTACCGAGTAATAACTGTTTAAAGTTGGAGTATATTTTTTGTTGCGAAATAGGGGTCATTCACAAATGTAGTAGAGATATAAGCAATTGTCAGATACATCAAAAAAAATAGTTGAGAGCAAAATTAACATTGCAATCTAATATAAATGTGAAATCTATAATCATTCTGACATATTAATGCAAAATATTCAATTTGTACTGAACATATTAAGATGATAAAAATAACAGAATTTTTGTTAAATAAAAGGATGAAAAACAACAGCCTCATTTCTTTAGAAAATGATACAGATTTTAAAATGCTGTTAGATTACACTGTCTTTCAAAATTTGGGTTGTGACATGTTTTTTATCTTTTGAAAATTGATTATTATGTATTTTTTAGCGCTGAATCTGAAAATGACCTTCACTTTAAACCATCACGTCAGAATTTTTCTCAAATCGCAAATTTCAAAGTTAAAAAGCTCAAAGTTAAAATTGATCCCCCCCTCCCCTCCCAACCTCATCGGACCCCTGAGCTGTTTAGCTGTAAAAAAAACCCAGTAAAGCCAAAAAATTAAAAAAATTATTGAATTAAATAAAATTAAACTGAATAAAAAAGTCTTGCATCTACTTTATAGTATGAGATTTTTCGCTATTTTTTAACCTTGAAATTTACGATTTGCGAAAAATCTTGACATGACGGTTAAAAGAGAAGGTAATTTTTTTATTCAGTGTTAAAAAATACATAAAACGTAATTATAAAAGTTAAAAAACACAACCACCGCAGGTTTATGTTATCTAATCTAAAACTCTTTCTTATGCTTGTTGACGGTAATCTATCCGAATTGTTTTGTGTTATCCTCTAATATAAGTATGCATAAGATGGTAAGCGTCGAAAATTATAATATTATTACATTGTCATCGGATTTAAGTCAGTATGTAAAATTTAATTTCGATCGGACTTTTGAAAGTGAGTTAAAGTTCAAGTACAAATTTTAAACTGGAAAGACGTCCATTGCAAGTTAAATAAAACCTTATGAAAATAACATAATTTTTGCTAAAAGAAATCCTAGCCTCAAATCCTTACAAAATAAAACATATGTTAAAATACAATTATTTTAACTAATATGAAACTTAACTAATAAAGGTTAACTCAATCGTAATAGTTGTACGATTTCTTTTAAAGCGCAGATACCTTGAAATAAGTTTAAGTACTTTATATACGACCCCTGAAAGCATGGCCGAAATCATCTGTTTTGAGTTGCAAAAAAGTAGTATAAGTCATGCATTTCAAAGTTTCATAACTCGGTCAATTTTAATGTTAGATGAATGGGACTTTTTTTGTCTTACTTTTAGTGTCACAGTCAATTTTTACTAAATATCACTTATAGGACCGGGAGGACCGTATAAAAATTTAAAATTCGTAATTTTTAAATAAATGTTTTTCTTGACTCAAATCGCTTTAAAAATAATTCTTTACCTTATTTAAACCATTTTTGTAATTGGAAGTATGCATCTAGGACCAACGGTTGCGAAAATAAATGTCGGTCAGGTTATACGTGGACACCCTGTATATATCGTAAGCTAATTGACAAATCCGACTCTCTCCAAAGAGCCCGGCTAATAGGAGAATCATTTTCTTTTTCCAATTGGTATGATATTTTTCAACTTATTGCAAAGAGCCTGTGGAGTGTTAAGCGCGTTAAGCTAATTGGAAATTGTCCATTTATTTCTCAATCAAATTCGATTTTGCAATGAGCCTATGTGGTTTTAGGCTAATTAGAAAATGACCATCTGTTTGTTCAAACAGTATAGTTTCATCCAGATTTATTGTAATAAGTCCAAGATAGTAAATGTTTATGCATAACTTATACGTATAAAAATAGGAGCAGGAACTTAAAATGCTTATAAAATATTACAAGAAAACTTTCTTATTGGCAGACTTTCTTAACGAGACTGAGTGTATTGTATAAGGTTAGTGAATACTTCTTTTTTATATTAATTATTTTAATTATTTTATTTTATTTTATTTTTATTTTTCGCAAGTATTCCTTGCAGAAGTATCAATAATAAATATCAATGAAATCTGCAGAAGAGGTTTGTTTTTAATGTTTTCCCAGCATTGCGTAGAGATGATGGGATGGTGGATGAAAATAATTATAAAAATATATAAGAGAAGTGCTATATCAATAAAAATTTGCAGATGAGACAGATTTTTAATGTTTCCCCATTTTTATGTAGGGAAGAGGGATTGCCGATTGAAAATTATCATAAAAAATATATATGAAAATGTCTGCAATGATGAAATCTGAAAATGAGGCATATTTTTTTTCAGTTTTCCCAGCATTACCTAAGAGAAGATGGGTTGCTGAATGAAAATAATTATAAAACATATATAAAAAAAATTCTGTATCATTAAAATCTGCAGAAGAGACAAGTATTCAATGTCTTTCCAACATAAGGTAGTGACGATGGGTTGTAAATGAAAATAAATTATAAAAAATATATAAAAAAATTCCTGAAATAATGAAATCTGCAAATGAGGGCAGATTTGTAAAGTTTTTCCTGCGTTACGTAGTGAACATGGTTTGCTGGGTGAAATTAATTATAAATAATGTCTAAGAAAATTGCAATATAAGTAAAATCTGCAGATGGGGCATATTTTAATGTTTTCCAACATTACGTAGAGAAAATGGGTTGCTTAGTGAAAATTATTACAAAACATATATAAGAAAATTGTTGTACCAATAAAGCGCAGAGGCAGATGAGGCAAATTTTTAAAGTTTTTCCAGTATTCTGTGCAGATGATGGGCTGTTTAATGAAAATAATTATAAAAATATGTAAGAAAATTTCTGTATTAATGAAATCTGCAGATGATGCGTATTTTTAATGTTTTCTCTGCTTTACGTAGTGGAAAAAGATTGCTGATTGAAAAAAAATTATAAAAAATATATTTTAAAATGCAGCATTACGTAGAGAGTTGCTGAATGATATTAGTCACGGCAATTATATACAAAAACTGTCGTATTGGCAGATGGGATTTATGCTCCTGATTACCTGAGATTAGTGATTATTTTAACTTAATTTTAAATCTGTAACGCACTTTGAAAAAAAAAAAAAAAAGCTCGCAATACGCTTGAGATTTTTATTCAGCAATATATTGTTTCAACGTAATGCGGGGAAAAAGAATAATCTTCTGTCTTACCTTTTTTTTTTTTCTTTTTTTTTTTTTTTTTTTTTTGGTACATTTTTACTTAGGGAAGGCAAATTTTACCCATAAAAAATAAAGTGTTTATTAACCCTAATTATCAACCAGGTGCATAAATCAAAATCTGTCAATAAAGCAACTTTCTCCTTATATTTTTCTAATAATTTTCGCTCAGCAACCCATTTTCTCTACATAAAGCTGGAAAAATATTTAAAATTTTCCTAATATGCAGATTTCATTGATACAGAAGTTTACTTATGCATTTTTTATAATTGTTTTTATTCAACAACCCATCTTCTCTACGTAATGTTAGGGAAACATTAGAAATCTGCCTTGTCAGCAGATTTTACTGATTTGGCAATTTTCAAAGTTTTATAATTATTTTCATTCAGTAACCCATCTTTTCTACACAACGCTTTGAAAAAAAAAATAAAAAGCTGCCTCATCTGCTGATTTCATTAATGAAGAAATTTTCTTCTATGTATTTTTAAATTATTTTCATTAACAACCCATCTTCTCTACGTAATGTTGGGAAAACATTAGAAATCTGCTTCATCTGTACAGATTTTAGGGGTACAACAATTTTCTTGTATATGTTATAATTATTTTCATTTAGCAACCCTTCTCTGCGTAACGCTGGGGGAAAAAAATAAAAATTTGCCTCATCTGCAGATTTCATTAATGCAGAAATTTTCATATATATATATATATATATAATTCGGAACAACATCTTTGTAATTTAAGGTGCCTCGCAACTGGCCTAATATTATTATTATTATTTTCTGTGAGCGAAGTGTGTAAAGGGGCTCCAAAGAAAGAAAATGTCTAAGAGCGTCGTATGCCTTCCAGTCAACATTCTCTTAAAACCGAATCTATTTTTTTCCAGCAGTTAAATGCTATGCCACAAGAATACTCCGCTTTTCATCAGGAATATGCCTGCGTGAGCCATCAACTATGATGTTGAGCCAATATTCATATGAATAACATATTACGATAGAATTTCATAATTTGATTAGATACGGAATTAAATTTTTAGATTACGAATTGTCTCAAACTTCAATAAAATTTTAAAGACTTATTAAAACTTAGAAAAATATTTCTTGTAATATTTTCCTTAAATAAATTTTAAAGTCGAATTTCTTTACCGTATTAAAATAGAAGATGTACTGTCCAAATAACATCTCAATAAGAATAGATAAAATAATGACGAAAGCTAATCCCTTAAGTCTTTTACGTAAATAAAAATCTTTAACGTTAACTAAATTTATTTCAACTGATACAATCAAGTTCTGTCGAGACGGAGGATTCTCATATTTCAGAATTTTGGCTTTCATGGAAAGTTTTTGGAAACTTGCCCCCATTGCCACAAGCTAATAAACTTCTGACTTTTACATTGAAACTCGCCGAGTTCTTGAGAGAAAGATTTCAAAATTTCTGGCAGTTAGTACCAGTACGCAATTTTGTAGTTAATTTTTAACATCCAGGAAGCTTCATAGACACATGTTGCATATAGCGCTTCTTAGAGTCTCCACAAATTTTACATATTAATAAATAAAAAATCTTTTAAAATTTTGAAATTTTTTCTTGAGTGTACCAAAGTGTTTTCCTGTTCATAAAAAAGCCGGAGGAGCTCTTCAGCCCAAGGCACCTTTGCCCATTGCACATTTCACCACCCTATGCGCCGAGATGCCACACGCCTTTACGTGAGATACCATAAAGATAAAAAAGAAGTTCATATACTAACTTTCCATCTCACATTAACAATGCACACTGTTAAAAATTTGCAGCATACCTCCCAGTCAATCGATCATCTTAACAGAAAACGGTTATATAACCGTAATTTAACTGTATTCTGACCACAACATTGTCAATAATATGGTCATGTACGCTTTATAATATTGTCAAGTAACCGTTATTTAAAAAAACGGTCGAATGACTGGACGGTTTGCTGCAGATTTTTAACAGTGTAATCAATTATTGTGTGATCAATAAATGTTGAAAACTGTAATTTGACGTCTGAACGTAATATGTTTGGTTTCAATTGTGACATTTTAACAACATAATAGTTTTAAAAATAAGCGTTTATCTATGCATTTACGTCAATGTATGTAAAATCACTTTCGTATTTTTTTTTTTTTTTTTTTTATAATTAAACTTGAAAATTGGATCACTTTCTTACTCATTCTCTATTGTAAGATAGAGGTCCGCTCGGGCTAAAATTTTCAGGGCTGGCCCAACTCAATGTCTACAAACTATTTTTTACCAATATCATTGGAATTTAAAAAAATGTTTTAGATGTTTGTGCACATGACTTAGAGTCTCTACAGATTTACATATTAAAGATTTTAATTTTTCTCAAACATTTCGAAATTTTTCCTGGAAGTACCAAACTGTTTTCCCTTTCATACAAAATCCGAAAGACCTCTTCAGCCCAAGACGCCTGTATGACTTACACGCTTTACATACGCTATACGCGCTGAGCTGATGCTATGCCACAGAGATTTTTTTTTAAAATTCATATACTATTACATACACATTAGAAATTCATTAAAAGAAAACTGTATATTTATTTATGCCAACATTTTAAAAGTCAGTGTTTTCCGTAATGTATTTCTGTCCATGGAAAATGGTGATTAAAAAGAAAAAAAAATCATTATTTTAAAGCTATATAACGAAGAAAAAGTAGATTTTAAAAGATATTTCTCCTTAATTTATTAAACAAAAATTTATTTCTAAAGATTCCGCTAAACAAATGTGCAATATGGATTATGTAAAAAAAAAAAAAAAAAAAAAAAAAAAAAAAAAAAAAGAGCCTGAAACAAAGAATGAAGTCTAGGAGCAGCCCAATTTTGCAGAAAAGAAGTAAGCCCGGCCCTATGCACGCTCCTTTGTACTTTTTCGATTTTTTACAAGTATTTTTTATTAAGATACTTTCACTTTCCCAACCGGTTTTGAAAGTGAAAGTATCTTCAATAAAAAAAACTTCAACAAACATCGAAAAAGTAGAAAGGAGCGTGCATAGAAATTGACTTCAGCTATCCAATCCAAAAAAAAAAAATCATTTAAAAATATTGAAATGCGAACGAGATATCTTAAAATATTTCCTCCATAGGATTAACATTAGCGAGCGGGTGCTTTCGTCTGAGTGAAGTAGCCTCTTCAGCAGCAAACTGTTAGAGAAAGTGTGTTATTTGTAAAAAGTAAAGACAAAATATTTGGTGAAATAAATTTTTTTAATAATAATAATAATAATAATAACATGAAATCTATACAGAAGATATTTACAAGGTGCTTGAGCGTACGTAGCAAGTGAAAGACATTGTATCTCTTCATAAAAGAGACATGGACTAAACATATAAATATAATTACATATGTACAACGATTTTGGTTTCACAGATCTTCCTTTCTTAAATTATCACAACATTAAAAAAAGTAAGATGTTTTGATTTTTACAGATATCAAGTGAATGAGTCCACTATTTTCTTACAAGGTGCTGACACTCATTAACTACGGCTACAGTTTATTAAAAACAGATATTACATCAACAAGTTTTGCTACAAATATGTGACGTGAAAAACCAACGTAAAGAAGAGCACGATCGAAAAAAAAGAGTGGGCACAAATGTCCCCCCTTTTATAACAAAATTTAAAATAGAGAGACAAAGAGAGAACACAGTACGTGTATTTAGAACATGCGTGTTTACTGCAAAAGCAGTTTTGTTACGTTGATTTTTCATTTTACAGTATTAACATATAACAAATAAATGATTTATAATAATATCATTCAATTACTATTACAAAGATCAAAAATACATCTTCCATTAAGTTAAGAGAAAAAAAGTTCATTAAGTATAAAAAGTTAATAATCATTTAAAATTTAAATGTTTCTTTATAGAGTATAAATTCAAAAACATTTAAAGTTGAAGGGGAAAAAATCAGTTTCTTAAAACCATATCTAACAGTGAATATCTTAAGAATTTATTTTATTTTTTCTTAATCAAGTAGAGTAACCATACTTCTATTTGACAATATTCAGTATAATTTTACATTTTGTATTGAATAAAATAAAGTTTCACTTTGAGATTGTAATATACTTTTTTCTCCGATGTAAAAGCACTTTGAAAATTATTTTCCCTTTAATTGCATGTAACAGTTTCTAAATATTTTTTTAATACTACTATAAGTTTCTGAAAATCTATAAGTTAATATATATATATATCTATCTATATATATATTATAAAATAAATGTTAATAATCTAGCTGTAAAATGTAAATCTGGGGGGGGGGGGGGGTGTCTAATGAAGTAATGTGGACATTAAAAACCAAATAAATATATTTTTTAAATAATAAAATTCTTAGAAATGCAACTATATAGAAAACTGCGAAAATAAATTTAAATAAATAAATCAAAATCATTTAATATAACACATTACTGATACTGGGATACTGGCTCAGAGAAATGAACCAGCGAATATGTCCCTATATAATGTACTTTTCCATAAAGGTTTAATTAAATAAATTTAAATGTAACTTATAAGCATAATTGAATCCTTTGAAAATAAAGATATATTTTTTAATAATTAAACAGTATAAGTAATTCAGTAATAAATACAAAAAGAATTTTTTTAAATATGTATTTTCTTTGATAAAAATAATGTATATTTAAGTCGTGTATAACCAGTTAATAAAATAGAAATTAACTTATTATTTCATTAAATGAATACAATACATAAGATACAGTTTTAAACTTTATAATATTAATGTATTTCTGCAACATGAAAAACGTAATTCATCGGTAATAGATGTATGCAAACAGTTACAAATTAATAATATTTCAAATTATAAATTTTTTCTTAAAACACCTTAATTTCAAATGAAACTATATTTTTATCATACAAAATAAGCTTGTATTAAACAATCAAAAGTAAAGACATTCAGAATACTATATGTAATAGTATATAAGTATACTATTAGTCTCCAACAATAATTGTATAATTATAGCACAACATCATTAAAGATTTAAACAAAACGTATTTAATAATATATCAAATTCAATAGATTGTGTAATTACATGATCGAATGAATAAAATTATTATTGAATTTAGAAAGTTTATTTGAACAGTACTAGGGGGAGAGGGAATTCAAGAGTAAGTAATATTTTAAATTCTAAAAGTCAGAAAAGTGAAGAAATTAGCAAGTCCAGCATTGTCAATTTTAGTTATTAATATTTCAATGAATATTTAAATTTTTGAAAGACCGTCAACATTTGTATTTGTAGAAGGTTAAAAAAAAGGGGGGGGGGTTGTGATGTCATTGCTTTTAATTGATGCAAAAGTACCATTTCATAAAGGAACATTCTTAAATTTGTAAGAATTGTTTATGTCTTATGAAACAGCTAATAGCTGATAATTAACATTAATAATCAAAGTCATCTATCTATCCTGGATGATATACTTTATCAATTATATTCTCCCTAAAACTCAGTATTTTTATATATGTGTTCCTTTATCCCATGATACTTTATCATAAGTCTATAATCAATTAAAAGCAACGAAAATGACACCAGAAAAGTTTTTTGTAGCTCTTTTTTTTTTTTTCGCGCCATACATCTAAATCCTTGTACACAAAATTAATTTTCATGTTAAATACAATTGAACATATATAAGTTGAATAATGCAATTCTGATTTTCGATATTTCAAAGATATTTTACATTTACATTCCTGAAGGGCAAAAATATACTTATTTTCCCTCATTTCAATTTCTGTGAACACACTTTGAAACATCGAAGTTCGAATCTTATTTTACAAGGCGATTTCATTTTAAATCAGCTGTGCTGTAACTTCACTGAACAATAATTTTTTAAAAAGAAATTCAACAACTTCATTTTAAAAATGCAGTGCACAAAAAACTATTGGAATAAAACTAACTACGTATTTATATTAAATTTCTAGAACATGGCATGCATGGAAGATGAATTAACTATGTATTAACTTTGGAGCTTGAGTGCGTTTTTAAGTTATTTTTATAACCGTGCTTTAGTAAATAAGATCTATTGATTTGATATCTTATAAGATTTCTTTGAACGTTTCTTGATAAATATTGTTTTTTTCTCAGCTTTGTCCTCTTAAAAAGAGTAACTGGTAAGTAATGTATAACTGTAACCGCCATCTAAGCTCATCCTACAGCCACTGAGCTACATATATCAACTCTGTAGCTCAGAGTCTACAGTCGACTGGACCCATTTCTCGACCATCCACCGGGACTGAATAAATTATTTCGGATCATCGTCCTCTTTTTCAAGGCCCTCATCCAAGGTCGATGGCAAAGGAGATGAAGAACCAGAACATCCCCTCATGTCTTCCCTGGAACTCTCACCAGTTGAAGCCATTTCTCATAACGATAAAGAGGGTCTCTTCTTCTGATTATGATGGTCAGCCACGAGTGCACCACTTCTTCCGAACATTGCACTGATAATTTTAGATACGGACACAACTGAGATCTTCCTTCTTGAAGCAGTGTTCGTGGGAGATGAATTAGGATTGGAAAGTTTTGCAATATTTGCACAGGCATCAGAGATGACGGATCTGAAAGCATCCCCGACTTCGGAGAAACCTTCAGCGGCTGAAACTTCTGCAAAATGAACGTCCATTTCTTTTGCTAGTGACTTGCCTTCTTCGGTGGTTACTTCTCTTGCATGTTCGAGGTCTTTTTTATTGGCTAGCAGAAGAACTGGGAATCCTTTGGGTGATAAAAGACGTAAGCAATCAGCAGCCATAAGGAAACTTGACCGGGATGATATGCTATACACTACAACGAAGCAAGAGCTCCAGTCTAACTTTTCTGGTGGTATACTATCTGTCTGTAAGAAAAAATATTACTCGTTAGATTGACATTCAAAGTACATTCATAAAATTAAACAAATGACATATGTTAAAGACATATATATAGTCATAAAAATAAGGACTCGAACATAAATATATAGCACTCTAACTCATAAGTGAACATGAAAAGTTACGTTCTCCAGAAAAGGCAAAATGTTTTCAACCTGGAAAACAGGTGGTTTTCTGGGTGAACTAGATTAAAAATTAATTAATATTTTGTTAATCTACGGTCAAATATGCATTAATTATATTAATATGAAACATGTTACAGCAATTTATCTGAATATTTGTTAATAATTATATCATCACTCTTAAATCGGCCATTTTTAAAAGAAAATAAATGTTTTTCACGACAGGTTGAAACATTACTTTTTTAATTCATTCGTAATAATGTCTCAAAGCTCTTTTTTTTTTCTTGAGTCTATTTACTGATAAAGTTACGGTATGTAAGTGCAAAAATACTTTGGGGATTTCAGGAAGATGAGATCAGCTATACTGAATAAAAAAAATAACTTATACCCTTTCAAAAAGCAATGGAAATTAGAAAGCAGGTTAATTTAATATATCATGTTGTATATGATATGATAAAATAGTGTTTTATCTGAATTATTTCATCGGTGATAAATAAAAAATAAAAAATAAAATACAATATAAGATCCAAACCAGTTTTTCATAATAATAATAATTAGAAAAAAAATCAAATGAAATAATTCACTAGTCATTCAAGAGCCTGTAGCGCAAGCCTTATTTATTGTTTTGAGAAAGAAGGCCCCCTTCATGACCTATGTGCCCTGAGTCCCACATGAAAGTTAATCAGACCTTGCCTGAAGCCTTTTGCCTCGAATCCGTAACATTAAAAAAACCAAACGTTTAATTACAGCACAAAATTAGTGGTTCCTTTTAAGCTCTTTCAGAAATATGGTATGCATGAAAATCAGAATACATACAGTAAAAAAAAAAACAGAGAATGGCATTTTTATAAGCCAAGAATAAACTTTTCCTTGAATGAATGTTTTAAAAAGTGACAGAGAGTTACGGGCAATCATATAATTCGGAGAAAAAAAGAAAGGAAGAATGAAAGAGGCAATTAAGGAAGCAGAACGATTTTAGTGAGAGCTCATAGCAACGAAGTAGTATTTCATTCATTATCCAACCAAAGGTAAGAGCTTGCAGGAATGCAATTTGTTCCCCTCTCTAACATACAGGACTATAAAAATAGACTATGAGGATTAATGGATGATATTAAGAAGATCCAATTCACTGAAGGAGTGAAGTGCTACTCTCTCCCGTCATCCGTCGTACCTGGATCAGGTCCAGAGGGAAAAAAGAAACAGCGAAATGTGAAAGACATAAGCCCCTACTATCCACAGGTTTTTACTTTTTGGGGTCATTGATCCAAATTCTCAAGCTATTTTCATCGCGAAATATGCTGCAAATTAATACTTAAATACATGCATAATTTTGTGCCCCAGATACGTAATTTATGAGTGCCACCAATGTATTTTAGGGTAACAAAGATTGATGTTGACATTAAACCAACACCAATAACCTCGGCGCCATCCAACCGTGTATTTTAAACAGATTTAAATTTGAATACCATACAGTGTATAGAATAAAAGAGAACCTTGAAGAGATGGTAGAACTCAGTAACAACAATAAATTTATCATGGTCGCATAATACAGAATGTTTCACTTCAATAAGAACTTGAATTTTCGTTCATATTTTGTTTGCTCAGTCCACCCTGTCCCCTTGTGGTCAGAGAACTATACTTCAATATAGTGGGAAACGAAATTTCAAACAAAAAGAATTACTCTCAAAACACACTGATTATGGATAATGTACTAAGCATAATAATATACGAGCAATGTCGATGTTTAAATGGACTAGAATGCTTTTAGACTGACAAATAATATGCTATAAGATTAAGCAAAATATTAACGAAAAGTGGCAAATTTAAAATTTGTGACCATGAGGATGTTATTAAACATAAAACGAAACATCCTCAAGCCTTAAAGTAGAAAATTGAATATACTAAGTGAACGAATAAGGGTACTCATCATCAGAATTAATGAGTTATTTACCTTCATATTTACTTTAATGTGACAAATGTTTCACGATTTTGACAACGTCCATGAGATTTCATCAGCTAGGTTACAAAGCAACGAAGAAGAAAAATGAAAAGTCTTTTAAGATTCTCTGGTATATCAGCGCTAACATCTGTAGTTGGCACTTTTCCATAGCCCCCCCAGTCGGAAAAGAATTCCTCGCAAGGTCGAGAAACCCCAGCAACAACACGTGTAATGCGTAATTCAATTTCAAATGTTAGCACAATAGGAGACAAGACTCATTTCTGACAAGAGACAATACATCTCTGTGTCGACGATGCTCCTAATGAGCAGACCTCGAACGAGGTCGATTGACTAAATGGCCTGAGCTCTGAGCCTTAGACTCATTTAGTAGAGCATTTTTAAGTACAGTAAAGTGACAATTACCGTCCTACAATAGAAGTTAAGAGAATTTATGAAAAAATGCATTAACTAAAATGCCCATGCAAACGAAAATACTGTTTCAACGAGAGAGAGAGAGAGAGAGAAAAGGAGACTTCAATAAAATAAAAAGGCAAGTGGAAAAATCATTAGGATATAATTTGCATTTTTTCGGTGACAACAAAATACAACGATATTGTCACACATTTAAAAATCAGCCCGTGATTTTTCTTCTATTTTGAAAAATATTTTACTTTTACTGAGATGCTGCAGTTCAGTGTTTATTAAAATAATAATAAATCAATTAATTAAATTAATATGCAAATTAGCATCACTGAAATTGGATTATCTATGTTGAGACTCAACACTAAAACAATATTAGGCCAATACCGTTTTTTAATGACCAATATTGCCTATAATGTACCAATAGTGGAAAGATATGTTTCGCCCTTTTACAACCAATATTTCCAATGTAAAGCCAATAATTCTACAATATTGGCGTTTCACCGCAACTATTCCAACGTAAAGCCAAAATTTCCACAATAATTACTAAAAGATTTCATTGCAAATAATTCTAATTTAAAGACCAATATGTAATCATTATGAGTGTTACATTGGAAGTATTTCTGAAGAGTGGTATATTGGAGAAATATTAGGCCCAAATATAACCAGTATTAGTTTTCTTCTAGGAAGATATTGCTGATGCATAAATGCAGAGGTAAATCTCCAAAACTGACATAAAACCGCTTTTCATTATTTCTTAATTTCTTCTATTTTGAAAAATATTTCACTTTTACTAAGATGCTGCAGTTCAGTGTTTATTAAGATAATAATAATAATAAATTAATTAAATTAATATGAAAATTAGTAATCACTGAAATTTGATTATCTATGTTGAGACTGATGATTAATGTGTTACACATTAAATGTAATGATTTTTTTAACTTTTTGGAAGAGGTCAGTGACACGTGAAGCAAACAAAGTACATGTGCAGGCCAATATTGACATATTTTGTTAGTGTGAATTTAATTTTGAAGTAAATAATCATAAAGGACAGACGGGTTCTTTCATATGGTTTACCTAATTAAAACTTTTATTAAAACAATATGTATATATAATTTTTATTTCATATAAACTGATTTATTTATTTATTGTAAAGCAAACTAACGAAGTTGAGAGGTTATTTAGTTGAAATACTTAAACTCGCATATCTGGATAAGAACTTTTTTTAGTAAAATGGAAAAGGAAGAAAGCAAAAGAAAACCAAATAATATTTGAAATCTGAGGCATCTACTTACTTGATCTCTTGCTGTATCTAAAATTTCAACATCTACTTGGAATCCAGTAACATGTGTGGAGGAACAATAAAGAAGATCTGTAAAAAGAAATTAATTAATTAAATTAAATAGATATTATTTTAATTTTATTACGAATTAAAACTATACATTTCGTGAATTAAAATGCTTTTATTTTTATTTCTCTGGTACATTGGAATCGTTAAAATTTACTTTGTATTTTTGGCAGAATAAAATAAGAACCAAATAATATTAATCGTATTTGTGTAAGAATTTTAATGATAATTTTACTATATAGAATACTTGCCAGATAACCCGATTTTTGTATATCACTATTTTCAAAAACAAATGTTCGCGTTATATAATCTCAGAATTTCCATATAGTTATATAAAGCAAAAACAAATTTTTTTTTTTTTCGAATTAGTGGTATTTAATAATCGGAAAACCTGGCAACTATGTGTATAGGCACAAACAATTACCACAATTTTTACTGTTGAAATATTTTTTTATAGAAATTAGTGGAATATTGATAGTATTAAATTATGCATGCAGATTATCCAGTTACAAAATATTATACATATTTTAATTACGTAAAATAATTGAATAATTGCCTACCTTTTAAAGAATAATATTCTCCTATGAACCTCTGTGTAAGAAATCGAACTGTGACAGCTGAAATAGAAAAAGAATTGGTGTAAATAACACAAACACTTACAGGATATTTTAAATATCAATTTGCATAGTATAATAAATGAAAAAATTTATTGATATAGAAAACTCTAATCAATTATACTATTTTAAGAGTAATAGATTGCTCTTTTCTCACCAGTCGACGTAATGGCTTCATGTAAATAAATATTAACAATGGTGGACAGTGTAGAACAACTAGAATCAACAGGTAGTGATGGGCATAACGATTTTGATTATTCGAATGAATCATTCGAATAATCAAAATAATCGTTATGCCCATCACTACATTACGGCAAAAATACAAAATTACGCCAATTACCAAAATTCGCGTTTTTGCATCAGATTCTCCAATCGGTCCAAATTATTTTGGCGTAAATTTTAAGCGTAACTGAACAGTCTTATGACTGTTCAGTTACGCTTAAAATTTTTCACTTTCTATCAGCGAAATATTTTCAGATGAGTAAGAGAGAGAAAAAAAGAAAAAAATCATCTGGAAGTAATTTTAAGTCTACTCTCTGGCATTCTTACCATTTATTTGCAGATTAACAGTATAGTTTCACTAAAGGTCGATTTTGCAAATTACGCGTTTTTAAATTAAAATAATGTTGTTATTATTATTTCATACAAACATGTGTACTTTTCCATGAGCTCATCAATGTAAAAATATAAAAATCATTGTTAAGTATAAAAGAGTTTTATCATCTTATTTTCTTTCCAATTTCAAATAAAGTGGGAAAAATTATATAAAGCTTAAAAAAATAATCATAATAAAATTTAATAAAAATAATGTATCTAACATATGAATGCATAAATTAAAAATCAAAAGCAACATATGTTCATGGGGTTATTTATAGTTATGTTCTTCATTTAACTGCTAACTATTTTGCGTAATTACTGCTGAATTTTAAATGTAACACGTTGTTTCCCCCCCCCCCCTCTCAGTTTTTATCTCAAAATCATTCGTCGATGCTCCCCCCCCCCCGGTCATTTTGTTATTGACTATTATGTTTGCGGGTCACATTATTATTATTTTTTTTATGTATAATATATTTTTTTTTACCATTATTTAAAGATGAAAAATAAAGGCAACAAAGAGCTTATGCATTCTTAAAGTTATAAAATTATGTATTTTTTATTGTTTTCACATTACAGTATCAGTTTTTTTTTTTTTTGTTTTTTTTTTTTACTTTACACAATAACCTTGGTGTGGATATTGGAGTAACATACATATATATATAGTTCATCTTCCATAAGTATTGAACATTTTGAACATTCTAAACTGGTAATTCAGGGGAACTGATAAGTACACTTGATGTTGCCTGATATTTAACATCTAAATTAGCTACCTTCTTTAATAATATTTTTACTAACACATCATACACCACGTAATAAAAAATAATTATATATTAGCTGGGCATTTATATTCATACACACAGTCATATAATATCTAAATATAATAACAGTAGTTAATCGCAACTTCCTATGAGCGAAACCTAATAAAAGTGAATAAAATGATGGCGGACTGCCAAAAAATATGCGTTTTAAGCTGGATAATAAATAATGAGATGTCAAACACCACTTTTTGTTTGATCTATCACGGGTAACTCGCACATATATGTATTTATCACCTCCCACACCCCCTTATGTTCCAAGAACATTATCCAGAATCTTCAAGCCATCAGCAGTTAAATGTTTTAGCTAGAAATTCATGAGTTTTAACTGATCTATCTCCCTCGTCGAGATGTTCATCCGGGAGCCTCAAAATAGAAACGCATTCCTCCTTCGATGGTGGGTAGTTCTCAATTCTACGAAGATTGAATTAAAAAAAAAAAAAAAGCTTCCAAGGTATGTTGGAAGTTGGAACTGGAGCGAGCCGGTTGTTACTTGCCAGTTACAAGATGGTTTCACTCAATAACTTTTTAAACGATTACACAAATTCATCTAACACATGACATGAGGTCAGAAAATAGGCAGAAAAATCAGCCATTCACTAAATAATATTAAAATAAAAATATAGTTAGGATTTTTCCCCCCTCAAGATACCTCATGTTATAATTTATACAGAGATAATTTATGCAAATATTTTTTTTGTTGTTTTGAAGGGGGTTTGAAACAGATTGTGACAAATAGAGTTATTTTTACAGCTCCATAATTTTCAACACAAAAGAAAAATCTGAATTATATAATCCTTTGCTGCATGCTTTTATTATTATTATTATTTATTTATTTATGGAAAAAAAACTACTTGGTGAGTGACTAAAAAAAGGGGGAAATATATTTTTTAAATTTCTGTTAAAATTTTTGAATTCAGAAGGCGGTCTTGGGAAGAGGGATATTCCCCTCCGGAGCACCGAATAATCCCTGCCACCAGAAGACACGGTATTTTAGGCTTATTTAATGGCCTAGAAGCCCCCCCCCCCCCCCAACCCCGAACTCCGCAATGCCCCATCTTCTAAACCAAGCTACAGAAATTCTTCCCGTAGAAAAATGTCTGAATTCAACACTGGTTCATGATATATATGATACAGAGCACATTCTAATTTATAAAAGACCCCCGATAAAATTTCTTTTTCTAGCTTTCCGCGTTTGTTATTAATAAAAAAGAAGATAAAATTTACTATTAACGGATGTTTCAGTAAAACAAAATGTACACTATTCAACATAATAGTGCCATCAAGTAGAGTATAATGGTGTCATTTAATACATATGGCTTCTCCAGATGTGGAACAAGGCTTACACATTGTGCAAATGTGGGGCACGTGGAGAGATATAAAGCATTTATTGGCACATATCATATATGATACAAAATACAGTGAAGAATTAATAACTGCAATGAATGCCACGGTCGCTTTCTAAATAAACATTCCTCTTTACACCCAACCCATCAAAGATCGGTTTATGTTTTTTTTTTTTTTTTTTGTTCCAAAGTGATATCCTCTTGATTTTTAATATTTTTATGATGTTATGACAAAGATTATTTTACTTTCAAGGTGCTTTTTTTTTCTGTTTTTTACATCTTCCATTCCAGGTGATCAAAATAAATACCTGCTCCCAGGTAATGAAATGGGGTTAACAGACAAGACATTATTACTCACGACCCACATTCGATTCGGAGACAGACTTCAACAGCAAAATTTCCGATATCCCTGACCCCCTTCCTCAGAGATAATTGCACCTAAGACCAAGTGGGTAGTGTAATGCCACGAGAGTTTACGGTTATTCCAATGAACAACAAATACTCTTCAGCGAAAAGATTAGCAGAAAGCCAGAGATATTGTTTTTGGAATGAATCCAGCTCAAAAACCATTTACAAGATGCTCATAAAATATATTCAGCGTTGAGCTAGCTCCTGGGGCCAGCTTATTTTTTTGGTTTTGTGACAGCGATGAGGTACGGATACACCAGAATGGAATTATGAAATACCCATGGCCTGCAAAAACATCGCCTACGAATAACCAAGTCAAAAAGCCATAAATTTCGTTTTTCTCTAACTCCCTTTAGCAACAATTGCTTTTTTTTTTCCCTCGTTCTTTGCCGTGACTCAGACAAATATAGAAAAGAACCACACGCTGTTGCCGTGAACGTTAAAAATGAAATATGGTATAAATATCCGAAGACATTCTTTGGATGCCTTTGAGCAAAAAAGGCATGAAAGCGTTTATTTTTTTTAAAGCGGTAGAAGGGAATCTTTTATTTTTATTTATATCAATAAACATATATCTCAAATATACTCTGACGCAAAAAATGACGTCACATAAATGACGCCAAGGAAACTGGAGAATTACAAGATTAGACAAATGGTAAAAAAAATATAACATCGTTGAATTAAGTTCTAAAACTCAAAAAAGCTTATTTAAAAATTATTTGGTTTATTTGGTTGATTTGGGAGCGTTATGCTCATCTTTTTGCAGACAGGGCCGATCATAATGGGATTACGAGGGGTGAATATAACGGGCCAAGCACTTATCTCCTCACTTAAGATCTCCAATTAAAAACTAAAACCTTTTCTTTAGCCTACGAAACAAACAATTAGAGCCGTAACCTCTTCAGACCTGAGGTACACAAATGTGAACCTCTATTCGTCATAAAAGCTAAACTGTTTAATTTTTTTACGTTTTTACTTTACTTCTATGCAGCTGAATGCTTTGAAACAAAACCAATAAATGTCAGAACTGCACTGCAAAAAATAATTGTTGATTTTACGGTATAATACTGCCATCCCAGCTGCCAGTATTATACCGTAAATCAACAATTATTTTTTGCAGTGTGATCCTTATTGCCCCATAAAACAAATATTATTTTCATCTGAGTTTGCAAAATGCCTTCAGGACAGTATGGCCATGAAAGTCAGAAACTTTCATAATTATTTAACTTAAACCCTTTACAATAAAAAAAAAGTGAGGATTTGTAGATCATTGCTTTGTTTAAAGACCACCAATTTGTCATTGCCTGCATTTAGATTATTGATAATTAAATTGAAATTTTAAGGGGGCTAGTAGTTTTAGATCCATATTTGTGAACTTAAATTACCAGTCTCCTAAAGTATCAGTTTCAGAGAAAGGTCTCTTCTGTCATCCATGGTGTCATTTTGTTTGTAAAAAAGCAATGAATGTGCATTTGTAGTGTTATTTTACCTTCAGGTCTGAAGAGGTTAAAATTTTTCACACCCGGGCTTACACTTATCCACATCCTCCCCACGTTTATAAGGATCTCTTTTTTTAGACTAAATAACAGCATCATTTTTATCTTTGAAAATTATTTAGGGCCACCAAAATAATTTTGCAAACGGGTCTCTTTAGAGACAAGTCCAGCCATGTTTGCACATAAAGGCTAATCAGACCGAGATCAGGACCTTCAATTTGAAATGGATTGTGTGTTTCTCTAATGATCCAAACAAATTTAATCATTTTATTTCATTTCAAGAAATTTTACATGCGTTTTGTAACCTTTTCAATTGTGTTTCTATTAATTTTTTTTCAACTTTGTATGCGCAACTAGCAAACCACAATAAAATATAAAGAATTAAAAGTTACAGTATGTTTTGTGCAGAACGAATTGTGTTAAGCTTCTGCGGCCAATTTAGTTCGCTTGCTTTGTAACTATAATGAAATATAGAAACACCAGAAAGCAATTATAAAATAGCCAGAAACGCCTATCATAAATTTCATTTTCATTTAACTCCCTTTAGCAACAATTTCCGTGTCATGACTAGGATAAATATAGAAAGCAAAACTTACGCTGCTGTCGTGAATGCTATGAGATGATATAAATATACTAAGAGCATTCTTAGAATGCCTTTGGACAAAAAAGGCACGGAAGCGTTTTTCAGCAGCAAAATTTTGTGTCGTCAGAGCTCGAACCCGACGTCGAATATACGCAGTAGAAAATTGTTAATAATACTTTAAAATTGTTTCAAGATTAATTTTCTCATTTAAAAATATCTTCTTACATAGTAATAAGTATTAATACTAAAATATTACCTCGTGACAATGTTTCGTGATTTTCATGTTTCTGAAAATCGGTTTAAAATAGCAAATTTGGTATTTATACCCAATCACTGGCAAAAATATGCAAAAGTCACAATTCTTATTCTTTTTTTATTTTTAAAAATATCGTACATTATATAAAATGAAAAAACTGGATGACTACAACAAAAAAATGAATGGGAAAATATCCTAAAAAATTAGATGTAACGTTCTTAAATAAAAAAAAAAAAAAGAAAGAAAGAAAGAAAAAAAGAGCTACATAGTCTTGTTGTTTGTTTTTAAGGCATTATGGGAAATATTTTATACACGAAGGCTAAATAAGGAAAGGACAGCTGACGTCACTGTTGGTTGAATTATTGTTGGTTAGCAAAAAACGGTTCATTCGCTAAAAGACTCCTACTATACATATGAGATGGAGAGATTTGATTAGTCTACGTAAAAACTGGTCTCTGATATGATTGGCCAACGCCGCCATGACCATTCCTGCAATGAATGATAGCTACGCAAAAATGTAGTGGTAGATTGGTTGATGTAACTATTTGTTTGTAAACATGTCCTTTCTTTATACACCCGGTATCGCCAGTTTAAAGGGGATTCCAAACCTCCTTGAATATCCAAGATCAGAGAGGGATTCGAATCTGGTACGTCTTAATTAGTAGCCTGCGCCTGACCATCACGAGGTTATTCTGCATAATCAATAATTTAGAGGACAAGCGCATGAAACTATACGGTATTATTTTGAAAGAATAATATTATTATTGAAATAAATAATAAATTCTAAAGGATGCTTATAATTTTTAAGGACTGAAAGAGTATTTAATTAAATCCGTTTTGCGTTGATACATGTCAGTGCATACGAATATTTTAGCCACAAATAAATGGATTTGTAAAACACAGAAAAGAGAAATTTTGAGATTATATTTTAGTGAGGATAGCATAAAAATTCAAGGGGAAAATGGGAGGGAATTAATAGATTTTTAAAGAGATAAAAAAGCAGTAAATTAATAAAATCTTATTGAACCATTAATTTTTTTTAAAAGGTATTTCAAAAATACCTAAGTTTAGGAGGGTAAATATATAACCCTAAATAAATGTTTTTGTTAAATATGTCATGTTCAAAAATGCAACGTTCGGGTTGTTATATAAGGTGCTGTTCTGATCATACAAATTGAGCACTGATTGATGCTTTACGCCCCAGAAATGATGAGCATCTACTAACCAAAATAACCAATTCTAGTACAGAACGTAGTATTTATAGACACCCATGCTTTAATATAATACCGAATACAATACGCGCAGTAATGTATTTTGTTGAAAGTCCGTGTAGAGCGTGATTCTTTACGACCCAAATATGCTGTTATTAATTGACGTAGACAATATCTTCTGCCAATAAAATTGCGTCATTTCTAAATCACATCCTTTGACAAAACATTGGTGGCCCTAATACTATTTAAAATTACTTATTTCCGAAAAATGGAACAATATCCGTTTCTAACTGGACACCATACAAAAAAATGTGAGGTCTTACCAAAATTCAAAAAGATAAATCCATTATGTGAAGAACATCAAAATGTTTAATTCAATTGCATACAGTGGCGTGGGAAGCGTGACGTCAGATTTCCAGAATAACTCTTATACGCACTCGGGGAATGTGCTGCGCTCAAAATAAATGTTAGAAGAAATTAACTGCTAACCGCAGAATAAAATTTTCAACAGTGAAGATTGAAATAACTCTTTTTTCCAAGAACCTTGTATAAATTCAAATCTCTGACTCAAGTGTCACTGGAACAACTACTATAATTAAGTATTAGGCAAAAGTAACAAGTTTACAACTTACTGTTGAACTGCTCTGGTTTATCTTATTTTGTTCTGTTCTTCTGCCAATTAAAATTGCTGTGTATGTGAATACTAAGATACAAATTCATCTGTAAAATTAATGAACGTCTATTTGAACAGGTAGGTTATGTGACGCACAACTTTCGGCGTATTTTAATATAAATGTAAGCTTTCATTTACAAGCTTAAACAATAAAAGAGAAATGATGATGGTACATTATTAATTTGATATCAAAATAAATAAATAAATAAAGTATAATATAAGATTATTGGGAATTAACACTTTGCAGACGGGAGACTGTGATCACAGTCCTGAATTTGAAACCGCTACCTCCGTAATAATAATTGATTGAACAAACGTAAAAAGCGAAATACACTAATCTCAGTTGCGTGATTATTATTCGGAGAAAATTTTGAATAGTAATTGTATTTTATTTTAATAGCGGAATGTCTATCATTATATAAAGTAAAAATAACTATTCAAACTTTCTGGTGAGATTTCGGAATTTTTGATTAAAAATATTCTCCAGAATTGGCAAAACGGCTGAGAAGTTATCAGATTATTCTTGTAAGTGATCGTGAACATTCAGATGTTGGCAGTAATTACTGAGAGGGTAATGACATTTTTCCGATAAAAAAACGTCCTCGTACTTATCATTGCCTAGCAGTTATTCAGAAGCAGGTTATTAAATTGATTCACATGCGCCATAACTGAATGTGCCCGCTAGACGTTCAAAAACACTGAAAATACTGCCTGCCTACAAAGTGTTACGGAAAATTTGCAATTTACAACAAAAAAAATTTCTTTAATTGCTCATTTTTTTTTTTAATATTTAGAAAGTTTTCCTAATATAATTATTCATATTTGGTAAATACTTAAGAAATTCCATTCATACTTGATTTAATAACTTTTGGACACTCAAAAAAGATTTTGTTTACTTTTGTTAGATTTTTCTCACTTATTGGTTGGGTTTTAAAAAGAATTGCCAAAATATTCTCTAATTATGGAAATTAAGTTTTCACTCTTACAAATATTAAGATTGGTTACTTTTATTTAATCAATTGATCATCATTTAATTAATTTGCTGAAGCTTATGTTATTCTTTCCCCTTATATGTCAAAAGCTATTAATTTTTTTAACTATTTTTATGCTAATAAAATATAATTATCAAAAGACAAAATTGAAACAAAGAACTAATTAGTCTATGTTAAATCACCCTATATACTTGAGTGCCTTTTGGCATTCTTAATGTAAAATAGCTATTTCAGTTTCTGTTGTGGCAAGTTCTTCAATGCCTCCTACGCTCTTATAGAACAATTTGTAGACATCCACTAAAATCGCTTTATATGGCCAGTATAAACATAACAACGACATTTCATTCATTTGATAATGGAAAGCGTATTCCACTCATCATCATGTGATTTGTCACGTGATATCCGCGAGAAATTCTTACGCTAGGAACAATAAAATACATTGTTTAACATGGCTGATGGTGGCGCAACGACTATCCGCCAAATGGTCGCCTTATGCCTCTTGTTATTATTTGTCACACGGTATGATCGGAATTGTAAGTGGAAATAACCATTTTTGCATGGATTTTCCCATTTAGGATAAAACCACTTAAATAAATCACTGCGCAGTGGATTTATACCACCTTGACAAATGTATGAGGTCAGTGACTTCTGGATTTTTTCTAAGCAAGAAGTAGATTTGTTAGTGGATTACATATATTTCTTAGAAAAGTTTAACTTAGAAACAAACGTTAGTCTAATTTCGGTATTGTCCCGTTAGTTGTAGATTTGGATTTGAGATTTTATTTATAGCAAACCGACTTCTTTGAGTCGTTTAATTATTTTTTACCCTGGACACATTTTCGCCCAGATGGAAAAATTACTACTCGTACGATCCAATATGCGTTTTAACTTCTTGTGAGAAAAATCTAACAAAAAAGATAAATTTACCAGTGCTTTCCAGTATTACATCATTAAATGATTGGTTTGGCGTTAGGCTATGCTGATTCCATAACTGAAGTATAATAAGTGAGGATTTTATTATACTTAGAAACACCCTCCAGACAGAATATGTTCATAATCCATGACTGATCCAGGAAGTGCTTCGAAGTACTAATTTAAAAAAAACAATGCTGCAAACTTGGAATAGTTATATGCAGATGTCGTATCTACAACTGGAGAACAACTCTGCTGCGTTCATAAAGAAAAACCTCGAATAAACTTAAATCGCGTTTTGAAAATAAAAAATTAACAACTGTAAATTTATTTAGCGCATCTTTAGATAAAAGATATAGCATATCATAAACACCTAACCATATATGTATGATTTTACATTAAACTAAACTTTTAAAAAAAAATCCGCATTTATTCTCAAATAAGAGAAGTTTTTTTTTTTAATAAATATTCGATGAGAGGTACTAGCAATTACTCATCGTGTTAAACATAGATCTCTCTCCCCTATGACGATACCCATTATCACAAACATTTACGCTAAACAAACCTTCATATATTAACTCAAACCCTTCCTTTTCAACTTTGAAGCCAACAGAAAACCACAAGAGAGATAGATCCCTGTTTACAAAAAAGTACAGAGCTCTCAAAATTTTCAGTGAGATACTGTCTCTAGGACCATGAAGTTCTTTTTTTCCTCCGTGATGGTTGGAGATCACCCAGAAAAAAAAGATATCTTGCTGTAAGGGAGGGCTTATGGTAACACATGCTTCCGCGACAATAAATTCAGGATGGCAGCAAAACAATGTTGTTTGTTGAGCTAAACTTGCGTAGGCTTTATTTTCTTAAACTGCATGCTACAAGGTAATTTTTTCGAATTTATGTGTACATACAAAAAGTTTTTTTTATTATTATTTTATTAATGCCGCAATCGAGTTCAATGACTTAAAGCATTCGGGGCCCAGGGTAAATCTGAATTTTGGAGGTTTTTTACGACATTAACTTACATTTACTTACTCATTTTCCTAAAAATTATTCTACTGTGGACAGGTGTATTAAATATGGTTATAAAATAAAATTAGCTAGTACTCATCTTTTAAATAGATATTACTGACATAGAAAGATTACCACTAAACACACAATTTTTATTAATAGGCGATCAACAAGTAGAAAACATAAAACTGAAAATAACTCCATGCAGTCAAATACATAATGCAGCGATGTATTCAGATGGCGCCACGGGAAAGGGGGCATCCCACCACCGGATAATCAAAAGGTCCCCGATATAAATAGTGGCTACTGTATTTATTTTTTAAATAGATATTATATGACTTCATCAACAGCAAAGTACCCACTTATATCTTTATACGGTGTCCCAAAAAGATTGAAACATTCTTTAATTTTTTACCCGTTGGAGATATGTAGACAATGCAAATTGCAAAATTGTTCAAAATAAGGTAAGAATAAAGATTATGTTGATGAATTAATCCTGTAATTCACTTTCATAAAGTTACACTTTTTACATTTTTATACGGTCCTTGGGTTCTGTAAGTTATATTTAGAAAATTGCAAAATTGTTCAAAATAAGGTAAGAATTAAGATTATGTTGATGAATCAGTCCCTGCAATTATTTTTCAAAAAGTTACACTTTTTAAATTGTTATACGGTCCTTTGGATCTATAAGTTATATATTTAGAAAGGAATTATCAGCCCTCTGACAAGTATAATAGCAAGCACGCCATTCCTCTACGCCCAAAATTCATCGAATTATGATACTTTGAATTTTATCAAATTTCAGAGCTTTCTGGCACAGAAAACAGACAGACGAATTTTTAGTGCTGAATTTTCTTAAAATTCAAAGTGTCATAACTCGGTGAGTTATGGCCGTAGACGAATGCACAGAAAAAAATAAAACCCAATTTGGGTCGAAAGATTCTAGGTATGTGCCCAAATTGGGCCATGCCTGTTTTGGTTACCACTGTGTATCCACTGTTAAATACTTATTTTCAAAAAAAAAAAAAAAAAAATGTAACTTTTTGAAAATTAATGGCATGACTATTTCATCAAAATACCTACATTATTCTGAACACTTCTGCAATTCATATTGCTTAAGGATCTCCAACAGGTAAAAACATATATGCGCATTTCAAACTTTTTCGGACACACTGCATTTTTAGTACAATTAAATGATCAAGAAGGTTTTTTTTTTTTTTTTTTTTTTAGAATCATCCCGTGAAATCACAAAAAGGAAATTGTTTTTTATGTTTGACAAAACGCCTGATTTAGAAGATATACAAAAATTTTTATATGCTTTTAAAAAGTGTCAAAACGATACAAGACATCTAAAATCACAGGGTCTCTGTTAAAGAAAAATTCAAAGAAAAAAAATTTCCATCTGAAAAAGACATCTAATCATACATTTTGATGGAGTAATAAGGTTTTCTTTCTTTATTTTTTTTTTCAAACGCAGTAATTAAACATGGTGGATAAATCAGCATTTTCTTTTGTATATATATATATATATATATTTTAATCCAAGAGAAGCTTCTAACTCAACAAGTGACTAAAGCGTTGTTAAAAAAAAAAAAAAAAAAAAAAGACTATAGTGGAACTTTTCCAAAACATGTCAAAAGCTATATGTATTATCTTCCCTTTCTCACACACTGTTTACCTTAAAGGGTTTTTTTCTGCAACTTGTACCATAATATTTACAATTAAGTCAATGTTTTACACTAAAAAACAAGTTCCTAAAACAACAGATTATTTGAAAAGTGGCTTGTAAATAAGAAATTCTTTTAAATATATTTCACGACGTTCTAGCGAAAGAATGCTTGATTCTAAATTTTCATAGATAGGAAACATTAGGTAACATTAATAGATAACATTACAAATGGATTTTCACGGTTAAAGTTTACAATTCTAAATGCTAAAATTTGTAACATTTTTTATAGATTAACAATATTTTATTTATTTTTCTTTATGTCGTCAAATTTTGGCTAGCGTAACGATACGATACTTAACTTAGGTACCAGCTTTAAATTTTCATAATATTGTTAGTTTAGTATTCTATTTAACCCCTTCGCGACGAGTGTCACGTACACAATTTTTAATCTTTCAAAACTAGCATTCGTTTAATTTAATAACAGAAATTCTGCAATTGAATAAGGTAAATATTACTATACGATAATACTGGTAGGGATAATTAAGGATTGTATGCTCTTTATACGTCACGTATACGCGACGCTCATCAAATTCCAGTCGCGAGTGCTACATTTGTTACGCAATAACAGACATTAATTAGGAAGTAATCTTCATATTTAGATTATCAATTTTCAGAATGTACATATAATATAATAATGGAATAAAAATTCCCCCCCTCCCCCAGTGCACATCCTTGAAAAATCACAAACATACTAAATATGACTAATGCATTACAAACCTCTCTTTATATTTCTCTAAGATATAGTTACAGTTTGCATACAAGTAAATAAGATTTTAATGATAAAATTTGATTTAGAAAATATCGCTTTTCTCTCTCTCTTTTTTACAGATGGAAAATCAATATTTTAACTGGATAAAGATAGAACCAAACCCTCCTTTTTATTACAATATCATTAATACTACAGTACAATATTATTAATACTACAGTAGAATTCAGATAATATGTGCCCGATTACATCAAAGTATTAGATAAATTGAGCTTAAATTTTTTTTTTAAATCTGCAAATCACAACATGTGGTTATAACGAAGTCCGTGTATATCGAATAATTTTCACGCTACCTTCAGCTTGGTTATAAGCGGTGTCCAATGTATGTGTTTTGAATACTTATTTCGAGTAAATCATTTTAGGTTTTATCTTAAAATTCAAGATTCACCCAACAAGTCTACTACATCATCTACTCGATCCCTTCAGATGCGTGATCAGACAGTTCAAATATTTGGCCCCACTACTTTGCTTTGTGATGAATTTGCCCAGATGTATTATAGAGAAGAAACCTTAAACCCATCAGCTTCTGTATTACGCCTTCTCCACGCAACATAAATCATCGCACTGTTTACTTTTCAAACCCTACGAAGAGAACTGCAACGGACAGTTTAGAGATGAGGGAAAAAAATAAGGATCTGTATGTGTGTCTCGTATTGAAATTGCGTGAAATGATGGAGCGAAGAGAGCATCGCCGGCGCCAGTTTCTTCCGCGCTCTGACGTCACTGGATGTCAAGGTCGATGAAGAGGAAGATGGAGAGAGGTGTGGTGTTATAATTCCGTTTCTCTCTTCATGGAGGCTTTCGAATATAACATGCAGGAATTGTATTATTTATGGAAAATGGGCTCTGGTTCTGGTTGTGGGCGTCGACAAAAAGAAATCTAGGGAAGGGCAAGAATTTCGAAACGGATCTGCCTGTAGTCCGCAGCTCAGGCTGCATTTATTTTTTGATTATTTATTTTTTTAAATGAAAAATCATATATATTATTTCTGATGTCAATATCCCCTTTTCTATGCACTTAAAAATGTACAATAGAGTCATCCATCGGGTCGGGTAACCCGATTTTATCCAAAAACGACTCGACACGTGGTTGAGTTAGGGTAGGGTTGACGTCTGAAACGGAAACTGGCTCGAAGGTTCATTTTTTTATTATTTTTTTTTTTTCGTTGCGAGCCGGGTTAACTTTAAATATTTCGGATCCAGGTCGGTTTCGGGTTGGGTTTTGACTCTTCTGATTTTTCAAAAAAAATTCTGAATTATTTTTTCAAATGAAAAACTTTATATTTGAATAGTAATGAGAGTATATATGTTCATTTTTATACAAAAAAGATAAAATTGACGTTAGAGATATAATTGTAGGTAACTTTTCCATGATTGTATTAAAATATGGAATACTTTTCTTTCATTTTGGGTTCAGGTCGAATTTCGGGTTAACAATTTTTTGTTGTTGTTATTGGATTCAAATCGGGTTGACGTTAAACATAATTTTCGGGTTCGACCGTGTACACTCAACCCGTGCAGCACTCTAAAACACAACGACGAATGAGGTGTCATGCAACCCGTTTTTAAACAGGCTTTTGACATACTACACTCCAATTTCGATGAAACACGTTGTTTGATTAAAAAATGCTATTAATTAAAAATTAATGAAAAAACTTATCAGCAAATAATCTCAACATTACAGTGCATAGGCCTTGCGTGGATCCACTGGCATAAACATGAAATAAGATAAACTAAGTTTTTTAATTGTCAGACTCTTTTGCAAGACAATTTTTAAATATATCAACATAAAAAACAATTAAGAACAATTAAGAAATATTAAATATCCAAAAATAAATTTCTATTAGTATATTTTTGCCCCCCCCCCCCCCCCCGCTTAAAATAATTTTAAAACACATCAACATAAAAAGAAAAACGTAATTAAAAATTATCGTGATAGTATAATGTTTAATTAATGTGATAAAATGAGCATTATATAATGTATAAATATTCTTTAAGCTAATAAAAAAAAAAGAGAAAACAATATATTTATCGTTCATTTACAATAATTTTTACTTTTTTAGTCATTTACTTTGTTTAGTTTTTTTTCTCGTATATAAATTATTATAAATTCATAATGCTGCCTTTTCAATATTAGTTGATTTCCTGTTTAAATCTATTACTTAATATTATTTACATTTAAAAAGAAAAAGAAAAATACTTAAGATCGTTTTTGTGTGCCTACAGAAACGAAGCTGAATTTCTTAAATTAATGAAACGTATAGAAAAAAAAAAAAAAAAATCATGCATAAATTGTAACGAAATTTCACTACTTCGATAAGATATTCAAACTATTTTGTATTTCATTTGCATTTCATAGATTTGTATACGCACTCTATAGTTTGCTAAAATTTAACTCGGCTATAAAACGCATAACATATTTAAAAATTTATTTTCAACATTTAACGCTCGTAGCAGATAACTTGTAATTTTTTCTGCAGTCATGTATACGTTCTACAGATTTTTAAACATATCACATATTAATTTAAAATTTATTTTAGCTAGGTAAACGCATAACTGAACTAAATTCGCAAATCCAGCAATAACCAATAATATCCAAGCATATTTAAACTTGCGTAAATATGCTTGGATTACCATGAGCTTGGTATAAGCTATTGAGGTTTATTATAGGACATTCCTTTTTGAAAATGGAATGTGTAGTATTTATAATTCTTTACAGGGACACACAAAAGAATCCGGTTTACAGTATGGTAAAGATACACACTCCTGTGGTTTATTAGTTACAAACTGCAGTTAACACTCGCATTCACTATCTTAAATAATGTCAATGCAGACAAAGAAATGATATAATAATACACCTTACGATTTTTATTTTTTTTAATTATGATGTATTTTTTCTTGTAACTTATTTTTAGAAAATATAGCTTTTAACACAGAAAAGTTTTCGTGCATATCAACACATTAAGAAAAAGAAAATGCAGAGTGTATCTATTTTGTGTTTATTATCTCAAATTTTCATTAAAATAAGTTCACTTTCAAATATTTACTCCCCCCCCCCTTAAACATTTCGTCTTATTTTAATCATAGTTGCACACCCATAGTTATCTGTAAAATATCTTTAAAGAAAGAAACATTAAAATATCCTAATGAAAATCCCAAAAGGTATTTAAAACAATACGATTTAAAAATTTAAACTACTATTTAAAATTCTCTTTGAAAATTAATACAATAAAAATGATTCCATAACTAAAAGAATTTTTTAAAGAAAAAAATATTAATAATGCAACATTTACTTATTATATTTCTACGCATACATAAACATAATAAATTTACATTTACTTTACTATGCGCCTACACTTTCTGTGCAATATCATAAAAGTTAATAAATCAAATAAATTCTATCAGTTTCTGAACTTAATGCATGTGCATAAAAAAGAAAGAAAAGGAATCGAAAAAGAAGGATACAATATCTAAGGCTGCTGTCAATTAAATACCTACTACATTTTCCAGAAAGTGAAACATAACGTTTTGTGCATTTAGCAGATAATACTGATCTGTATACATAGTTCAAAGATTTCAAATATGTGATTAACCGCTGCTAATAAATATGAATATTTAGTTTTTTATATATATATACTAGGTTTTCAAAGATTATAAAATGTAAAACTATGAGAATTTAACAATCCTTTTTTTTCTTTCCATCAGTGAATTTATAGTTGTTTACAGTAAAATCAACAATGAAAAGAGATGAAAACTACTAGGCTGTGGATAAAAGCTTAGAGACTGAATCAAAAAAATCAATGCACACCAGAATTTATTAATAATAGAAATTTATTATTATGCTAAAGTGCTGAAAATATTTTCTATTCTTCTCTTTGTTCATAAATATTGGTTAGCATCATTGTTAAATTCAGATATTTTTCTCCGGGAATGAGTTTTACAGCTTCGGGAAGGGCGAATTTGCATTTTTAAACCATTATCAAACACAAAATCTCAATTTTTCCGGGGAGGAGGGGATTTTGATGCCCCCCCCCCCCTCCCCACACACACACACACTAAATTCATCACTGGTTATAATTATTATTATTATTATTCAATCTCAAAACTTTGGCCAAAGCCTTAATACATTTACAGAAACAATAATTAGGATCCAATGAAAAAGTTGATTGATCTTACCTGATTTCCCAACTTCTTGAGCTCCCAACACCAGTATTCTAACACAGGGAGGGGGCGACTTTTGCATCATTTTGAATAAAAAAAACTATAAACTATAGTCTTTGATAGGAATAAATACTAAATAAATGAAATGTCCCAACAGATAATTTCACCAAATTCAACACAACAGTAGCACATATAAATGTTATATAATCCACGGAACTAAAACGAAGAACGTCTGACTTCTGCGAAGATCAACAGCTGACTGAAGTAACAGGAGGTAGCTATAGAAAAGATGCTCAACCAAGGAGGAAGAAGAGGAGGAAGGGGGGACGCGTCTTGCCGGCGCGTGCCGATAATCCTAAGCCCAGACGACGCCAACAGCTTTACATTTCCCACAGCAGTTGAGGACTGTGCTACGAACAGAGAAACCTTTGTTGGATGGTTCGCTTAATCGATAAGATTCCGGGAAACAACAATATGGAACTGGCAGTTATTGATCAATTTGCCAACATATTGGATGGATCTGGGATGAATTTTGTTTTGTATGAAATTGTTTGTAAACACATTATATTACATGTTCCATAGTTTGGGTGTCTGTCGACGTGTGAGATAATTTGATAATGTTTATATTCAAAAAATTATCTCTTTTATGAATGAGTGGATTATCTATATAGTAAAATCGTTAGGCAGTTGCAGCTGTTAAGTTGTGCACCAAACCCGAAACCAAGCTACAGTGTGTTTGTTTAATATATCCAGGGGCCTGATTACCGCCTAGCTAGGCAAACTTTTACCATTACCATTTTTTTAAGACATTTTCGCATTATTTAATCGTATAATTCTGCGATTAATTAAGGATTTTTTTTCTTTAGAAAAGAAGTAATGATAGTTTGACTAGAATGTAAGTAGGCTTTGTATATGTCTTAAAAATTGAGACATTTTCTCCGAGTGGAATTTGTGCAAGTCAGATGGGGAACATTATAAAGTTCTTTTTTTTTTCTTTCTTATATTATTTGCAATTCTAGACTATATGTTAGCACATCTATCGCAAACCTTCTAGGGAGACGAATGCCACCCCCCTCCCCCGCAGGACTACTCCTGAATTCATTGCTGAATAAAGTGATCAATAAATGAATAATTTTCAGTGAGTGTCCAAAGACTAGAACAAATAATCTTAAATAAATAAGCTAACTGTATAATTTTATGAGTTCAAGATTGTGTCTTTATTAAGTGGTTAAAATGAATGATTTTCCCATTAATTTTCTGTGCAAGCTATTTTTAGGAAAATATCCAGATAAATCCTATACGCAAGTGAGAAGAGTTTCCTCAAGTCTCCCTAACAGAAACACTTATATTTAGTGAAATTTTCTTCACTATTCATAAAGTTTCGGCAGTAATTTCTTGCCCATATTCTTTGGGTAATCTATTTCAAATGTAAAATTTTCAACCTAAACGTTTTGGGCTGTAAACCTTTAACAAATAAAATAAAATCTGAAAAAGTTTGTTAAAATTTCAGGTTACTGATTTGTTTTTGTGTGCTTTATTTATTTATTTTATTTTGAGACCTTTGTTTAAATATTTCCCTTCATCTGCGATTAATTATTTGTTTTGCAAACTAAATGCTAATACCTGTATTAAAAAAAGGAAGAAAAACGAAGAGAAAAAAAAAACTTAACAGGCGCACAATGGTATTCGTGTTTTTTTTTTTTTTTTTTTTTTTTTTTGCGCTGCAGATTATGTACAATTTTCCGGGAACATAATGAATATGCATATTATGCACGGTTTCGGAAGCTTGAAAAGCCTCGTCCTATGCCAAATCTGATCGTTTAATACAAAAAATGAAATTTTCAGATTTTAGTGATAAGTAAAAGTTTATGTGACAAATAAAGCCCAGAAAAATTCCTAAAGACATATGAAAATCCACTTAAATTAACAGAGCTGATTTTTATAGATCCTTTTATCAAATCCTAAATTTAAAAATGTGAAATAAATAAATGAAAATCGTGATTTAGGTGGTAAACAAAGAAGATGAAGAACCCATTTATCAGAATGGTAAAAAATGCATCTGCAGTAGGGTCCGTTTATTACATTAGGCAAGACAAGGTAAACGCAAAGGGCGGTATAAAAGAGCAAATAATAATAATAATAAATAAATAAATCAAACAGCATTCAAAGTAAGCAGGAAAAAACATTTTCAGTTCATGCCTAAAGGCGGCAAAACACTTAGAAACACCCAGAAACGGCTATATATACATTCAATATGTTTTGGCCAATCTGAAAAATGACTAGGTTATTGTGTCAATCAATTATTACTTTTAACTTGTAAATTCTCTCTGCTATAAGGGTTTAGGATTTTATTTTTAATGTGTCTGAAAAGTTTTAGATTGGTGAGATGGCAATTTTTATCTTCCACAAAATTATGTCTAATCTCAGTTTACTTTTTATTTTCTTTTATCTTTGGAAGAAGAAAGTATTGGATTCGTGAAAATTTTCGACCTATTTATACGTTTAAGAATACCCTGAACATGATTTGACTGTTTTTAGAAATTGCGTGTCCATGAGTCTGTCTATATGTGTGCCTGTAAGTGCGTTTGTCTGTCTGGATGTGACACAAATTTTGTGGGTGTTCTATCTGAAGAACTAATGCATGAAATTTGATCAGACTTCAGATTCATTTAGACCTTGACATAAACTGGTCATTTTTGAAATGGTAAAACTTCTTTTGGATACTTAATTTGTATTCCATAGATCAAACAAGCGAAATAAAATTATAGTTTATGATTTTTTTTTCTCTCAGCATTTTTCTCCAATATGTATCTTACTGGCTCATTCAAAGTATTTATAGATACCCAAGCTATAGAATCATTTCAACGAAATCGTTTTTCTAAATTTGGGGATTATAAGCAATGTTAAAACAATTACTGTTGAACTCAGATGGTGTCCCGGGAGGG
This sequence comes from Maratus michaelseni, assembly GCA_963931845.1. NCBI lineage: Eukaryota > Metazoa > Arthropoda > Arachnida > Araneae > Salticidae > Maratus > Maratus michaelseni. The sequence continues at coordinate 203,740,760 of OZ007592.1, forward strand.
GGGGGGGTACATCCCCCCCGGAGCATTGAATCCCCCCCTGGAAGATTTGAGAATTCACGCTTTTATGGTTAAAAAGTACAATTTCTTCCTGGAACTCCATAATGTCCGGCCACCCCCCACCCGGAGTCACAGAAATCCCTCCCGGAGAAATGTGTCTGAATTCAACACTGGAAACAATTATGCCACAATTGTGCTTGAAAATGTTGGGAGAGATTTATCAGAGGTGCTTGTAAATCTCTCGACCACCATAATCGCAGAGTCTCTTGACAGAGGTGCCAAAATTGTTGTCTTTGCCAAAACCCTTCCACTTGATTAGTTGCGAGGCGTCTCGCAGGCACCGGATCCATCTGACAGCGTAAACAAACAGCGGTAACACGTGGATGAAGATCTCTTTCAAAATGAGATTTTTTGTATCATTTCTCTCGCCCGTGGCCTTCGGGAGTGCGCCAAATGATCCGGAAAAATCAACTCCGGAGGTGTTGGGGAAAATATGTTTTGTGCTGTCAAAAATAAGTGCGCCTTTTTGCGATGATTCCAGAGGAATGATGAACACTGCAAAGGCGTTGCATAAAGATTGGGAGTATTTTTATGTTGATTAATTGTGTTTGTCAGACGGGATTGTTCCAGAGTTACTTAGCAGTGATTTTGATAAAGGTTAAAAAAGTCAATGGCAGAAAAAAGGATCAGAAACAACATTTTCGCGCTTCGAGTAAATATTTTCTTAGTCTTGAAATTGTACGAAAGCTTGCGAGGCTTGCTACAATGGTTATCTACAATGTTAACCTGTCAAATAATCAAGCAGATAAATACATTACGCCAGTATGGAGACAAATTTACGAGCACCTGAGCGTTGCCGGTTCCTTAAACATTATACAAAAAATAAAATCACTCATCAGTCCTAATCAGTCTTATCACTGAAATACTGGCTTTTATATAAACACTGGAATCTTTAGATCTTTAGATACTATATATGCAGGTTTTATTCAGTATGATTGAATCTGCAGATACCACCTGATCCAGAATGTACTACATGGATAGAATGAGATAATGTACACTAGAACATTAGTTAGAGATCTTGTACACTGCAACAAAAAAAAAGTGTTGATTTTACAGTATAATACTGGCATCCCAGCTGCCAGTATTATACCGTAAAATTAACAGTAATAAACAGTAAAATAAGCATTTTACGGTATAATACTGGCAGCTGGGATGCCAGTATTATACTGTAAAATCAACACTTTTTTTTTTTTTTTTTTTTTTTTTTCAGTGTAGTATTTCAATCATAATATCTCTAGCAGGATGCACCAGCAACTTTACTCTTCGAGCTACTTTTCTAGGTCTTTTATTTTATATTATAATTGATTTCTTACCTCTGATATTATGGTTGTGTCAGGCCATCCCACTTCTACTCACACAGAAGTTTACTCTGGTTTATTGGAAAGAGTCCATTATCTTAATTCCACTAGTATAATACTACCAATAAATCGTATAATATATGAGATTTTTTTTATTTATTTATTATTATTATTTTTTTTATAAAAGAAATTTGAAGCTGTAGGCTGAACCATTAAGCTGTATCCAATTTTTGATGATGTGTGAACTAGAGATCAGACGGATTCAGTCCTGAGAGACTGAGCCTATGCTCGGACTCAAATTACAAACTTAATGTATTGTTAAATGGGGGAAAAAAATACTATTTGAGAAAATAGAATGTAGTCTAAATTTCTTAAGGTGTTTTACAATAATTTAAAAATCAGTTTGAATTGTTATTGAGGGATATAAAGAGAATTATTCTATCTTATTCTGAAGCCTAGCATTAAGAGACTGTCGTGGGACATATTTCTTGTCTATCCTTGATTTCTGTTTGAAACCTTTTTCAGAATTACTAGAAAACCGAATTCTTTTTTTTTTTTTTTTTTTTTTTTTTTTTTCTGCCATAACTGTACAATATTTGAAAAAAAAATTGTTTTTTGCAGATTTCTGCCAGTTTTTGGGTATAAATAATAAAAAAAAAAATTCTATTTTAAACAGTTTATCAGAGATATGAAAATTACGAAACATTGTCTTGAGGGGTATTTAGGATTATTAGCAATTATTATTAGGATTATTAACAAAATATTTTAAACAATTTTTTCTACTGTGTGGACTTTCGGTATCGGGCTCTGATGACATAATTTTTTCGGGGGCTCGGATTTCATATCGGTGGCTCGGGCTCTGAAAAAAAGAACTCGAACTTATGTCTAGGGTGAACCACCTCGTGCATTTTTCGAATTAAAAATTTTTAGACGGTCTTCTTAATGACCCCGAATTCCTACGCATTCGTCCCACTTCTCAGTGGTGTTGCACAATACCGATTTAATGAGTTCCCGAAGAAGGCCAGTGACACTGGATATGAATGAATCTTATTTTATTTTCATTACTACTTATACTGTGATCGTTTACAACTATGTCTCAAATTACATCTCTTAATGCCTAGACACACAAGATCAGAATAAAATATACAGGGCTTCTACTGGGTCCGGTTTTTAAACAGCTCTTTTTTCAAAAAATAATCTCTCCTTTTTTTTTTTTTTTTTTTTTTTTTTTTAGATTTTTCTTGCAAATTGTGTCGAAATCTACCCCGAAGGTTATATTTGTTGCAAATGTCGCAAAAAGCTACTACGAAAAATTTTCTTCAGAAATATTGTCAAGAATATGTGAACCAATGTTGAGAACCAATGTGAACCCTGGAGTATAGCAACTTCTTATCCATCACGAATCACTGAAATATTTTGTTTAAGAAGCAACTGACCAGCTTGTTCATATGGGTCATTTTCTCTTAATAGAACAATTTGAGCATTATATATTTTTAAAAATTCTATTGTCTTTAGGAACTGTCTAGGAATTGTTCTATTGTCTTTGGGAACTGTCTCTTAAGTGATAAAATACTGTCATCAAAAATCTTCTACAATGTTAAACACCCAAAAATAAAATTTTAAGTTTCAAGTAGGCAGCGCAATGGTAAAGGGAATGATAAAATTTTAAGTTTCAAGTAGGCAGAGCAATGGTAAAGGGAATGACACTTATGCAGAAATAACAAAGGGAATGACAGGGGAATGACAAAAAGTAAGGTTAGCTTTATCATGACTTAGATACATAAAAATGTATTACACTTAAGATAACTTTAAAACTCAATACAAATAAGGCTTAATCGTTGATCGAGCTTTTATTACAGAATTAAGGAAAATAAAACAGACAATCAATAAAAATACTTACCAAGATATAACTGGAAATCTCTAAACTTTACTTGTCCATACTTGTTTCTGCAGAAACAACAATTCAAGATAGCTTATATGGTGATGTCACTGTTCACAGATGGAATTTTGGGGTAATATGGCTGTTGTCAGATGTTAGAATCATTATTTTCATTTTATGACAGGGGAATGACAACTAAACCAAAGGACATTTTTTATTATTTTGTCAGAAAAATATAAACTCCGAAGAGTATTTACTTTTCCAATTTTTAGTATTATATGATAGTTTCTAATAATTTAAGCAACAAATGTATCGAAAATGTATTTGGATGGTTAATTTTTAAGAACTTTTCTGTGCTAAAGTTGGAGGCAGGGACACACAGGGGGAATGACATATATCACATAAACAAATTTATTTAAGCAGCTATTTTTATAAATAATATGTTTTTTATCCCATTATTCAAGCATAAAAACATATGATTAACGTATTCTAGCATCCTGTTTTATTTTTATACAAGTTTATTCATTATTTTTGAAGCGGGGACAGGAATTTCGCTGTTTAGATAAAATGACCCTCATTCAATTCATCACAGAATAAGCTAAATTATTACAATCTGTCAATTACAGCCAATTTAAAAAAATTACAATGTCGATAAACGAAAAATAATTCAGGAACCATAAACAGAAATGAAAAGCAAATATCCAACTCATTTATTAACTTTATTAACTTTCGAAGCAATCTACAACAGTACATATTGAACAAAAATTAGCATTTAAAATAAATAAATATATAAATAAATTAAAGGTAATGAGAATTTTTCAATGAATAATTTGGGCAAAATTTTGACTTAATGTTATGTGTATAATTCATTTATTTAGAATTGGCAGATTTGTACTATCTTATTTATTTCAAAATAGTTTATAAACTGTATCCTTTTCGCATATTTCAATCAATTAGATTTATTACACCTTAATTTATCACAATTAGAATTTATTTATTCATAAATATTTATTTATTCATAATTGATTGTTATCTCAATTATTATCATTAACGTAATATGTTGCAAAAGCATGTTAAAAATGAACAATTGAATTGTAACATTTGGAACTATAATTGTGCTTCATTACACCTTTTTTATTTAACATACGTAACGTGTATTTGTATGTGAAGATGGAATTTTGTAATCGATTTTTCACTGACTGTTTGATATGCCAGAATTATAAAAATTATGTATATACCCTGTAATGTGTTCCTTTACAGGTATGCTTCCGATGACAATACATTTTTTTAAATATATTTACAACTCAATTATAAATTATTTTTAAGGCATTTTCTCGAAAGCCGAGCACATGTGATAAATCGCCAAGAAAATCTTTGTGTTTACGACTGTTTACAAGTTACAAAAACAATGCAGTTAATTATGCGAGAAAATCTACCAAACTGCAACAACGAAATATCTTAATTATTAAACAGTAGAATATATAAATGAATGGCTCCATGCAAAAAGGGCTTCAGTGAACTAAACCTGTTTTGAGAAAATTGAAAAAAACATTGCTGTTTTAAAAATATTAAACCAATCAAAATTATTTTTTTCCTTTATAGACAAAAATTATACTAATCAAACACCACTAAGAAAAAAAAATTGTTTAAATCTACCCTTATATCCGTGGTTAACTCAATTTTGCCAATTTGGTGACTGAAGCCCTTTTTTGCATGGAGCGATTCAAATAAAAATAAATATTATAATATATATTTTATAAGAAATACTCTTTTATCAATTAATAGTTTAATATTAATTAAATTATGATTATACAATGAGAAAACAATTATACTGTATTATACTGTAGACAGTATTATACTGTAAAATCAACAATTTTTTTTTCTTTCTTTGCAGTGTATGCGTTTAAAAATGTAGCTAATTTTTTGCATATTACTTGATATAAATTCTACACAATATATACAGGACTGCACAAAAGAATTCGAGTACATTTCCACTTATTAACGGAAATTGCTAAAAGAGAATTTTCAACTGCGTTATGCGTTTCCTAATTGAATTAAATTTTTCCATAATATGTAGTACACTGTAAAAAAAATCAGAAGCATTTCGGCCCAAGGCGGAAAGGTTTCCGGAAATTTATAGTAAACTTTGTGTTCTCCACAGTTACTTGTTATTTCGGAATCGTTACACGAATTTTCGGAAAAATATTCAAAGCGGTGAATACTCTAAAGAAGTCAGAAACGTTACATTCCATAGCGGAAATGTTTTCGAATAGGTAGTGTAAAATGTTGGTTACTGAAAAATCCGGAAATGTTACACTCATTCCGTGTAAAGTTTAAAAATGGAATTCGAAATGAAGTAATATTTGCGCATGCTCATCTACTCCGACCTACTGCACATGTCATTATCACGTGATTTGTTTTGTTCTTGAGAGGAAAGACAGCTTAAAACAGATGCAGATGCAACGTATTTATATGAGCTGTAAATATTCTGTTTTATAATTTCTTTTATTTGAGAGAACAATATGCTTTAAAAAAATTAATATTATCAGATTCTATTTTATTGCATATTAATATTACATTTGCAGTTAATCTTTTGTTGTATACACAAAGTTAAATAACTCGTTCTATAGTTTCTTTATAATCTTGTTCTATGAATCTATAATAAATATTAGATATTTGATTGATGAATAATAATGTAGTACTAGTATTAATGAAGCACAGATAACACCGTATATACGTCTTTAACATCTTTTCGTTTGGAGATCGGTTACGTTTCATAACTTTTCTAATGATGAAATGTATCGTTTATCCCCTTGGAGGGCAAGCACGTGGTCTAAAAATGCTAAATTTTGCGATGTTTCAACACCAGTAATTTTTAATAATGAATTTTTAAATTCTCAATCTGCAAAAAACAATACTAAATATTTTTATTTAATAATACTGGTGGCAAAGTTATATATTAAAAAGTGGTATATATTATATACCGGTGCCCCTCAAGATGTTAAATGACAGAACAAATTCCTAATTTCACTTATACTATACGTTTTTACTTCATTTTTTACGAATCAGATATTTATAAACAAATATAATTGAAAATTTGATTTATAAATCTATAAATAATTCTTCTTTAAAATCCGGTCTCGTGAATTCCATGCTGTATACAGATACATATGCATTATGAAAATGCTTTATTTCCCAAAATAGATGTATTACTTTTAATACCTTTAAATAAATATATTTTTTAATCTTGTAAGTATAGATATTATGTCAAAAGATTTGTAAGTATAGATATTATGTCAAAAGATTTGTAAGTATAGATATTATGTCATAAGATTTCGTATCTGTAAATAATTATTTTATTTTATGAACTGTATACTTATAAAAATATATTTATTTTCTCAGGTTGTCTCAGCACTTCTCAAGTTATACGAATAAAATAATATCTTTAAATGAATATATTTAGAAGCATCATAGTTGTAAAACACTATATTAGAAATATTTACAAACAGACAAAACATTTTTATCAATATATCTATTTATAAGTATACAATTCGTGAAAATAAAACAATTACCACAGATATAAAATATTTTCGAATAGTATAACTATTTACAAGATTAAAAAAAATGTTGAAAGGTATTACTAAAATCTATCGATTTATAAGTATAGGGAAGTTAAATATATTCATTAAGTATCTATTTAGAGGATGGAACTCATGAGGCTGCATTTAAAAAAAGAATTATTTATAGATCCATAAATCAAATTTTCAACGTTATTTATTTACAAATATCTTATTCATAAAAACTGAGTGAAAAACATATAGTATAAGTGAATTTAGGAATTTGTTCTGTCATATACACGATACATTTCATCATTAGAAAAGTTATGAAACGGAACCGATCTCAAAACGAAAAGATGTTAAAGACGTATATACGGTGCTATCTGTACTTCATTAATACTAGTACTACATTATTATTCATCAATCAAATATCTAATATTTATTATAGCTTCATGGAACAAGAGTATAAAGAAACTATCGAACGAGTTATTTAACTGTGTATACAACAACTTCTAAACTTGTTGTAATTGTAAACTTGTAGTAGGTAAACTAAAGAAGTTTCCAGACTACTCAACTCTGTTCCTACAAAGGAAAATTTGGAAGCCTCTCTTCAGTAGGACATACTCTCAAATTTGGAGTTATTTTAAAATGACAGAAGTATTTGTCATAGAATTAAGTTTTTTCAAAGTTTATTTCACCTGCATAAATAACTTTAAAGTGATATCTTGAGTAGCAGTCTAATAATAAAAGGTAAATAATAAAACGAGTTCAGAAAAATATATGTTTCACACCAGAAATTACAGAAAGTTTATAATATTTCTAATTCTAGAGTATGATTCATCTACAAGATCATACTTCATAGGATCATTTCTATAGTAAGATTAGCGAGTTTGCTCACCAAACTTCGCAGAAAACCTAACCACGATGATGTGGAGTGGGGTTTCGCCTCGAGCGAATGTAATATTAAATTTTTTTAAAGCATATTGTTCTCTCAAATAAAAGAAATTATAAAACAGAAATACACAGAAACCTTTCCAAAACACACAGAAACATTTCCGATGTATACAAAAACATTTCTGATGCATGCAGAAACATTTCCCATGTATACAAAAACCTTTCCGATGTATACAAAAACATTTTCGATATATGCAGAAACCTTTCCGATGTATATAAAACATTTTCGATATATGCAGAATTGTTACTGAACATCTGACTGAAATATAAAGAAACGTTTCCGAAATGCACGTAAATGTTTCCGAAATATGCGAAAACTTTTATGAACATCTGACCGAAATATGCGGAAACTTTTATGAACATCTGACCGAAATATGCGGAAACATAACTAGAAACGATGGGCCACATTGCTGCCCCACCAGAATGAGTAACGTTTCCGAGTTTTTTTTTACAGTGTATATATACAACTATATAGATCATATACAGAGATTCACAAAATAATTTGCATTATTTTCCGACTATAGATGGTAATTTCCGAAATTGTATTTTCAAGTGTGTTATGCGTTTTCCAAATTGTTTACTTAGATATCATCTTTCACCTAATTAAACAGGGAAGTTGTTGTTACAGTTTTCTGGCTGTGTTGGAAAGTATTTCATAATCTATGCTTGACGCATGAGTTTTCTTTCTTTTTACTTTAATTTTATTCTTAAAAATAGATATCTAGTTTTGAAATGTACCAAAATCCAGTTTTTTATATGTCGTAATATTTTATAGAACGGATCTCCAGGCCAGCAATATGTGCTATCTTTACCCCTGTAAAACCCTTTTCACCTATGAAGTTGCAATCGGATGGGGAAAACTCCGTCACGCATTTTAAGGGGAGAATCGGTACTCTTTGAACATTTTTCCTTTCTTCTATCTGTACAAGAAGAAAGTATTGGATTCGTAAAAATTTTCGACTTCCGATTTCCGACGTATTTATACGCTTTAGAAGGTCCTGAACACGATTTGACTATTTTTAGAAAATGCGTGTCTGTGAGCCTGCCTGTCTGTATGTGACTAAATTACCGTGGACATTATTTACAACTAATTAAATTTGAACTGTATGTTTTTTGATTTATAAAAATATAGATACATACATATAGAGAAAAAAGAAATAAAGAAAAAGAAACGAAAAGAAAAGGAGAAATGTTTTCTGGATCTAGCGAAACTTTGCGAAACTATAACATGACCTCTTCAAAGTTATCCAAGATCCGTAATAAGCATTGAATGAATAAAAGCTCAAAATTAAAGGAAAATTTTATGAAAAATGTTTGAAAATTTATTATTCTTTTGTAGAAAATACATTTAACAAAATTTAGATTCGATCTTTAATAAACGTTATCCTTAATGGTTGGATATCCTGAATGGTTTGAATTCTATATATGATTTTTTGTCTAAAATATGTCTGCGACTACTCCATAATACTGTGTTTTCTCGAAATGAAGACCGCATCTTATGTGTATACATGTTTTTTTTTATATGTACTACTTTATAACTAAATTTGTATATCTATATACTTTTGCTCCAAACAACGAATTAGGATTTATTTTCAGGGGATGTCTAACATTTTTTATGCACAATAATTTACATTCATTCTTCTAAGACAATCTACATTTATTCCTGCATTTTCATACAGAAAGTTGAATTTATTCATTTACAGTCCATGTAATCCTCTTCCGCATTTTTTTTCTCAAGTTTTAGTCCCATGGTACTTATCAGCAGTACATATGAAACAGTGATACACTGCAAAAAAAAAAAAAAAAAAAAAAAAAAAAAGTGTTGACTTTACAGTATAATACTGGCATCCCAGCTGCCAGTATTATACCGTAAAATTAACAGTAATAAACGGTAAAATGAGCAGTAATACGCTACCGCGCATGCGCGGCAGTGTTTTCGTATATAATATATGTGCATTCGTATATAATGTATGTGCTTATACCTTAGTAATGGTCTGCGTTAACGTTTTGATACTATATTTATTGGTAATGTATTTATACACAAATTGTCATATGTCTTGATTGACTTAACGCTTTAGTAAATTTTGTGATATGGAAATGTTTCTATAAAATTTTGAATAAGTCTTTAATAAAGTTTTCTTTTTATGTGAGTTCCGTCTATGTCTCTGCAGTAAATATTAATTGTTTACTATTTATTTTTGACATGATAGTATTCAGGAAGAGGTGTTTTTTTTTCAGCATAAAACTCTCACTATCGCATATAGAAAAGTTTAACTTTTTTTTTTCTTTTTAACATGTCAAACTACACATGTCAAAATTTTAAAGTCAAAATAATATTTTTAATATTGACTATTTCAATAAATGTTGGACATGTAAACATTGTAAGTCATCTTCTTATTTTTCTTTGTGCTACTTTTAAAGATAGATTTACAATAAGTGAAAATAACCAATTTCCGTCTCATATTTTGCTAAACTTGGAATTTTCTCTAGACACGAGCTGGAAAGTTTTCTATAGAGTGAGACTGTAAGCTAATTATTTTTGGAGTAAAGTTATATTCAAACTTATATATGCTAAACATAATTAAAATATTTTCGAATATTTAAAAATTCGAATTGTAAAAATCCAATTTTATTTTTTAAAATCTAAAAAATAGCGTTTTACTCGCAGAAAAATCATTATTAATTAAAAGAAAGGTTAAAAAACTTGTACATGACAAACATTGGTGATATATAATAATAATATTAATAATAATCTACAGCAACATTTTGGTACAGATGTCGCAGATGCACCAGGGTATCTCTTTGGCGCCAAAATGACGATTTTATGCCAGGACAACCCGGCGATTTTGGGGAGTTTTTGCTTCGTATGACATCCTAGTAGAGCAGATTGCATATGTTTTAAATTAAATTAAACATTGTCTGTTTGATATTAAATTAACCATTGTGTGTGCTTTATAATAAAATAATTTGTGTGTGATTATAATTAAAATTGTGTGTGTTTTATAATAAAATTGTGGTTTTTTTTTTATAATAAAATAAACGGTTTCATAATAAAATTAAACTAACATGCTGTTTTAGCAAGCTAGAGACCTAACACATACCCGAAAACAGTGTTTTCTCGCCAAAATGACTCAAAATAAAATCGCGTCAATCCTGGTGCGTCTGCGATATCTGTTCCACTTTATAATAACCACTTTATAAAATGTCAAGATGCTTTCCACTAATTATCTCCCATATAATAAAATCCAAAGGCAAGAAACTGTCTGTAACGCATCCGGGTGCGACCACTCCGGTTTGCGAATCAACCATAGTTAAACGCCATGTTAGGCTTACTAAAAAATCTATGCTACATTCGATTCTGCTGTTAAAATATTTGTAAAAACATATTAAAGCTTTTAAATATTTTAATTTTGTTTAAAACCTTCAAAAACTATATCATATAAAACATATATATCACCATTTCTGTAAAAAAAAAAAAAATCTGTAAGCAAGCTTTTTTTTTTTCAGAAGTAGCGGAGATTTATTTCGTAGGGGGGATTTGAGGTTGATTCAGTATACAGGCGCCATCTACTGGCGGATTTTGAAATTCACTTCCATCGTAAAAACTCATTATCTGGAAACCTCGGGACCAAAAAGGCTTTCCGAGTTAAGGAATTTTCCGGATTTCGGGTCCTTCCGAAGTTTACGATTATTTGACAAAATTCATGTTTTCTTTTCGTGATTCTTTGACAAAATTTGCATTTTTTTCTGCTATTCGTTGACAAAATTTGCATTTTTTTCTGCTATTCGTTGACAAAATTTGCATTTTTTCTGCTATTCGTTGACAAAATTTGCGTTTTTTCGTAGTCCTTTGAAGAAATTTGCGTTTTCTTTTTGCGATCCTTTGAGGAAATTTGCGTTTTTTGCTATTCTTTGACGAAATTTGCCTTTTATTCACGATCCTTTGACAAAATTCGAGTTTTTTCTGAGATTCTTTGACGAAATTAGCGTTTTTTCCGATCTTTTGACGAAACTTCACTTTTTTCGCGATCCCTTAACGAAATTAGAAATTTTTTCGCAGTGCTTTGAAGAAATTTGTCTTTTTTTCGCGACCCTATGAAAAAATTCATGTTTTTCCGCGATTATTTGACGAAATTCGAGGATTTTTTTTTTTTTGCGATCCTTTAACAATTTTTTGTGATCCATTGATGAAATTTTACTTTTTCGGAGTCCTTGGAAGAAATTTGCGTTTTCTTCGCAAGTCTTTGACGGAATTCGCGTTTTTCTGCGATTTGTGAACAAAATAAGCGTTTTTTTTTTGCAATCCTGCGATAAAATTTGCGTTTTTTTTTTCGATCCTTTGACGAAATTTACGTTGTTTCCACAATCATTTGAAGAAATTGTCTACTGTTTGTCTGTGAATGATAGACATAATTGATTTTTCCGGCGACGATCGTTCAAAATTAGAGATATTTATGTTCGAATTTTTCGACTGAAGACAAAAATCTTCGAAACCGAATGCCTTAAATTTTTAGGAAAACTTGAACCCCTGATGAAATAAATATATAACTATTTTTTTTTTTTTCTAACGAATCGTAATATAAATTAATTTTAAAATAAAATTTGAGAGAAAAATGATTTGTTTTTAATTTCGGGAAGAGGGGACCGTGTTCACCCGCCACCGAAGTAACAATATTTGAGTGATTAGACATTGAAACACAATGGACTGAAAAAAAATAAGAATTGGTAACATTTTCGAAAAATTTCAGAAAATCTAAAAATTTAGTAAAAATTTTCTAATTTAGAAAATCTCCCATATAATAAAATCCAAAGGCAAGAAACTGTCTGTAACGCATCCGGGTGCGACCACTCCGGTTTGCGAATCAACCATAGTTAAACGCCATGTTAGGCTTACTAAAAAATCTATGCTACATTCGATTCTGCTGTTAAAATATTTGTAAAAACATATTAAAGCTTTTAAATATTTTAATTTTGTTTAAAACCTTCAAAAAAACATAAAAACTTCATATAAAACATATATATCACCATTTCTGTAAAAAAAAAAAAAAAATCTGTAAGCAAGCTTTTTTTTTTTCAGAAGTAGCGGAGATTTATTTCGTAGGGAGGATTTGAGGTTGATTCAGTATACAGGCGCCATCTACTGGCGGATTTTGAAATTCACTTCCATCGTAAAAACTCATTATCTGGAAACCTCGGGACCAAAAAGGCTTTCCGAGTTAAGGAATTTTCCGGATTTCGGGTCCTTCCGAAGTTTACGATTATTTGACAAAATCCATGTTTTCTTTTCGTGATTCTTTGACAAAATTTGCATTTTTTTCTGCTATTCGTTGACAAAATTTGCATTTTTTTCTGCTATTCGTTGACAAAATTTGCATTTTTTCTGCTATTCGTTGACAAAATTTGCGTTTTTTCGTAGTCCTTTGAAGAAATTTGCGTTTTCTTTTTGCGATCCTTTGAGGAAATTTGCGTTTTTTGCTATTCTTTGACGAAATTTGCCTTTTATTCACGATCCTTTGACAAAATTCGAGTTTTTTCTGAGATTCTTTGACGAAATTAGCGTTTTTTCCGATCTTTTGACGAAACTTCACTTTTTTCGCGATCCCTTAACGAAATTAGAAATTTTTTCGCAGTGCTTTGAAGAAATTTGTCTTTTTTTCGCGACCCTATGAAAAAATTCATGTTTTTCCGCGATTATTTGACGAAATTCGAGGATTTTTTTTTTTTTGCGATCCTTTAACAATTTTTTGTGATCCATTGATGAAATTTTACTTTTTCGGAGTCCTTGGAAGAAATTTGCGTTTTCTTCGCAAGTCTTTGACGGAATTCGCGTTTTTCTGCGATTTGTGAACAAAATAAGCGTTTTTTTTTTGCAATCCTGCGATAAAATTTGCGTTTTTTTTTTCGATCCTTTGACGAAATTTACGTTGTTTCCACAATCATTTGAAGAAATTGTCTACTGTTTGTCTGTGAATGATAGACATAATTGATTTTTCCGGCGACGATCGTTCAAAATTAGAGATATTTATGTTCGAATTTTTCGACTGAAGACAAAAATCTTCGAAACCGAATGCCTTAAATTTTTAGGAAAACTTGAACCCCTGATGAAATAAATATATAACTATTTTTTTTTTTTTCTAACGAATCGTAATATAAATTAATTTTAAAATAAAATTTGAGAGAAAAATGATTTGTTTTTAATTTCGGGAAGAGGGGACCGTGTTCACCCGCCACCGAAGTAACAATATTTGAGTGATTAGACATTGAAACACAATGGACTGAAAAAAAATAAGAATTGGTAACATTTTCGAAAAATTTCAGAAAATCTAAAAATTTAGTAAAAATTTTCTAATTTAGAAAATTTTCGAATTTTCTCCTTCCGGATTTTGGATTTAGGGATAATGGGTCATAAACTGTAAAATGATTATTTCTTACCAAACGTAATTAAAATATAAGAAACACATAGTACAGCGTAATTTGCATTTAATTTTGCTTATATAAACAAACAATCAGTTATGTGGTGAGTCTAACTGTTTAGAAACTCATTGATAATACTTTTTTACAAAAACTTTCACACATGGATTATTTGTTAATATTTAATTTGAATGTTTTGTCCAATCGTTGAACTATTTTAGAAATGTAATACTAATATATATATATATATATATATATATATATACATATATGTGTGTATATATATCCTCATTATTTTTATTTGTAGAAATCATTTGTCATTTTTAAAATGTATTTTTCTACAATACAAACCTTTCAATAATAAATCTTCATGCTGTTTGTTTGTATGAAGTCTTATGAAAATGAAACGCGGATCGACAATCCGTCATTTTTGACGGGGTTATATACTAGTCTATATTAAATCCCGAAATCATCTATATATTTAAAACGCTAAGCGATTTCTTTCGACAATCCGTGAAAACAAACTACTGCATCAAATTACACCATTCTTTTTTAAACTGAAAGATATTTGGACACAGATTTGTTATCGTGCATCGGATTGTTCGAAAATTTAATTAATTAGCCGTAATTTTCAATTAAACTTGTACTGCTGCTTATGACGTCATAAAGTCGGCAACTCCCACTGTTGCAAGGCATAGAGTTATTTTCTGAACTCCGTGGTTCGCCAATCTTTTGACATTAGCTAATATCAACTAGGTAATATTTTAACATTGTAATATTAAATCTTAAAAAACTTACTTAAAATTAACTAAAATATAATCATAATAAAATATCTAAACATAAACATATCAATATGAATAACAAATGTCACGTAAAATATTGCAATTTAAATTATTCCAATTGAAAGAAGATTTGGAGAGTTATCATAAAAGTACCAATTTTATTTTATTTGCCCAGCTAACCGAAAATAACCCAAATTATTCGCCAAACTGTAGTGCCCAATAAACAAATAGAAGAATGTTGCCATTAAATCTCAACAATAAAAAAAATAGTAAAATAATAATTAGGAAAAGCCCCATTTACTAAAGTATCATTTATCAGTAACTTTAAACAATAAAATTTACAATATATTAATGAAAACAGAATAAAAAATAATCTTGGATATTTATTTATTTATATTATTTCTCTTAATTATCCCTTTCGACAGTTGGATAAATGTTTGTGACGTCAGTTGAATTTTATCGATTGTACGAAACTACGAATCACAACATTTTTTCAATGCTTTTTCTATTTTAATATCATGGTTTCGAAGACGTAATTTTTATTTTAATTAATGTAATAACTAATAAATCAGTAAAACATCATTATAAATACATTTAACGTCGAATTAAAAATCACTTGATGAGAACTTTTAGGCCGAATTTTTTAATTCGCAAGTTAAATTTCGGTGAAAATACTTATCCGCGTGTTTTATAAGCGAATAATAATTCATATTTATTGTGACGTCACCGGAATATTGCCCATTAGGTTTATTTTATCATTATGCATTATATAAATTACAATTACAAAAATGCAAAATATATTTTTATTTGTAACATGGTGTTTAAGCATAAAAGTAACTTGTACAAAGTACGTGTGAAAAGTTTGCGCCGGGGAAAATGACGTTATGCTTAGCTTGAAATGCATTTTAACATTGATAAAACTAAAAAGAAAAATTAATTGTGTCAACATGACGTAATTTTAACTGATTTTTCAATTTTTAATTTTAAAGGTCAGAATTTAAGCCTTTATTGGTTGCTTCATCTTGATTGCATACCTTGATTACATGTTACCAATTACTTTTTTTTTAATTATAGGTTAGAAGATTTCATTTTTTTATAAAAAAATTCACAAAAGTAAAGAATTTCAGGAAAATTAAAATTATTAAAAATAGTGTTATGGGGAAAAAAACTTGAAATAATGATTGTATTTTTAGCTATAATAAATAATGTAAGGCTAATATTTTATAGGGATTATTTTGGTAGGTTTGTTATAAGTTCATTTAACAGTTACTTATTAGTGGCAAAGTCCTATTTCTTCCACTGTGAATTTCTCTTTCGATGTCAAAAAATGATAGTCTACTTTTGGACGCCAGCCAAAACACAGTGGCAATTTTTAGAAATGTATAACGGTTGTGACAACAAATGGCCCTATCGCTTTAGCTTTTATCGCGCTTACATCACTTCTAAATACTACAAATTTCAATTTTTTACTACATTTTACAATTTCAGTTCTTACATCATCAATTAGAAAAAATTAGCTTTCGATTGAAATCTATTTGAAAACTGCCGCTTAATTTAACGACTTTTTAAATAATTTTCAAGCATGAAATATTTTTCAATTCTATCTCAACAATGATCATCAGTTTGCTTTAATAATGTAACATAGTCCCTGAGAAGTTGCCCCAATTCAAAATGGATTTTACTAACCATCATAAAAACTGAACAAGAAAAATAATAAAAACCCCTGATAAATCATACGATCAGATTATCCAAAAGAAAGAGCATTTTGTCGCTAAACTAAAATCTGTCAAGAAAAAAAACTATTTATAGTTTATGATTAACATAAAATTGATATGCTGAATTCGTTGATGTATATGTTGCATCAGAATATTCTAGAAACTGTATTTTATTATTTTTTTAAAGATCCGTTGGATATCTAACTGTCTAAGAATGAAAAGATCCCCGACTGTGATGGAAAAGGAATAATCATCCTGATTATGTAAAGGAACCGAAGAAACCATACAAATAAATTACACTTGAAAACATTAAAAATCTCCCTTATCTGCAGATTGATTTATTATTGTAAAAAAATTCTTCATCTTTACATAGAAATTGATTAGCTTAAAACAATGGATGCGTTTCAGAAGATATGGATTTGAAACGAACAATGATTAAAGAAGATATTTTAAAACTTTTTTTTACCGTGGAATTTTGACGGTGCCTTTGGTGAGATGCAATGCACATGCGCATAGGAGCTCATTTGGTTGCATTATCACGGGGGGGGGGGGGATGTGTGCTTTATTTACTATGTTCTTTTATTGACTGAATATGAGATGAATATACTATTTGTATGATACTTCATTGGTCCAGGAAATTTTCTTTCTTGCCGTTGGGAATATGGCGGTAATGTCAAACTGATTTGCATTACACAGTTGTTTATGGATTGTTTGTTTGGAGTTTGCTTTGGAAATAGTACTGTAATTCACTGGGGGGAAAAAACTTTTAAAATAAAATATTTGAAAGACTGTTTCATACGCACCCCTTCTTATGTAATAAAGAAGCTTACTTCACTAATATTGTTATTGTAATTTTTTTCCGTCAAGTTTTGACGGGTTCCATCTAGTTAAATTTTAAATTTCTAAGTTCATATTTTCAAGCAGACATATTATTAAAGTGAGTCTCATTTTTGAGATAGGGCTTATTTTGCGGACAGGACTTATATTAGTCGCATCCTGAAAAATCATGTTACGACTTATTTTCTAATTAGGTTTTATTTTCGTGACAACACAGTAGTGGATCCAGCGAAATTGGGATAAACAAAATGCGATTTCTGTGTCTCCCACTGTTGGTGTATTGATACACTGCAAAAAAAAGTGTTGATTTTACAGTATAATGCTGGCATCCCAGCTGCCAGTATTACATCGTAAAATTAACAGTAATAAACAGTAAAATAAGCAGTAATACGCGTGCCAGTATTATACTGTAAAATCAACGCTTTTTTTTTTCAGTGTAGAAAAATGATCATTGCGAAAGGAATTGATAATATGTTATTTTACATAATTAAAATTCAACATCAAGTCCTGAATCCATCGTAAATATTTGTGTTTTAACAGCTTTTGAAGTGTATGTAAACAGAACCTGAAACGCCTTTGTATATAAACAAAATTTTATAAGGCAGACATGCAGATAAAATCAACAGCAACATTTAAGAATAAGACCAGATTTTTAATGATGATAAAATTCGTCATTCATCGCTCTCCGTTTATTTAACAAAAAAAAATTTGAACGTTCTTCTTTTTTTTCGATTGTTTTTTTCTTTTTAAGACAATCTTTTTTGCTTTCTTTCTGAGCTTTATTGAGGATAGTTGAGAACAATAATGACACTGTCACAGTTTACGATAGGCACTACGTTGGCGCCCGATCATTTATGCCGATGTCTTGAACACACTTACTCCGTTGAGAGAAATCTACCGCGTCATTCACTCACGGATATTTGATTACTCCTTGAGTAGCCACTCGGATGAATATTTTTAGGCAACCTAGCGTCCGGAAAACCTCGCCCGAAAACCTCGAGTTCACTGCAACGGGATCCACCTATCCTCCATTTTGTTTCCTTTCTGTTAGGCATCTGCCGGCTCTTGTAACGTTTAAATCTAATGATTTTTGACCCGTACCTCCTGACCCTGAAGGTAAATCCTATTTTTACGTTTATGTGTAAAAATTGTGATACGACCCGGTTAGTTCGATTCATGAAGTCGTCAAATTTAGGACTGATACTTGCAGCCAGACCTTAATTCGCCTGTCAAGAAATTTAATACACAAATAGCGTAGTTCAGTGATGTGTGATACGTAAAATAGATCTGGTATCAAACAGCTTTGGTTCATCTAAGATATAAGGTAAAAATGAATATTGGAAGTCATCTTCTTATTTTTCTTTGTGCTACTTTTTAAAGATAGATTTACGATAAGTCAAAATAACCAGTTTCCGTCTCATATTTTGCTAATCTTGGTATTTTCTCAAGACACGAGCTGGCAAGTTTTCCATACTACCAGAGTGAGACTCTAAGCTAATTATTTTTGGAGCAAAGTTATATTCAAACTTATAAGTTTATTGTATGCTGAACATAATTAAAATATAACGGAATATTTAAAAATGCGAATAGTAAAAATTTAACTTTATTAAAGAAAATCTAAACAATATAGTTTTATTCCCAGAAGTGTCTTTTTTAATTAAAAGTAAAACTTGTACAGGATAAATATCCGCGATGTTAATGAGAATAATAATAATCTACTTAACAACATTTTCTTCCGAAAATTTTCTTCATTAAATTCTACCACTAAATCATTTCAAATTTCTAAGTTTACATTTTCATTTGCTGATAACTTATAAGTTTGTATTTATATTTGCTATCAAACAATTTTAAATAATCACTCAAAAGTAGAATTAATTTAATTTTTAATCACAGAATAATGCTACTGCATTGTCAATCATGTAGCTGCAGTGCACGTGGCTGGGTTTAAAGAGATCACCTCGATCCTCCGACATTTTATGCAGTGATTTCATTTTTGAGGAGTAGTCGTTCTAATTTCCAGGTGAGAAGATATTTTAATTTACACGTGTTTAAATTGTTAGAACTTTGAGTTATGATACGTTTTCTGGAAGCATATTTCTTTCTCCTTAACCACATTTACTTCAATTCTAAGAAATTTATCAGATGAATACTTTTACATCGTGCAAATGGCGACCATACGCATGTTCCCAAGGTGGCCACCTTAAAAAACAAATGTGGAAATCAGTGTAGTAAGGGGGATTTTCGAAATTTCCACATAAATTATAAACATGAAAACATTTAAAATGAATCACAATTTATTACTTATTACTAAAATAGGTGTAAAATGAACTAAAGGTTTTAAAACATTAAAACTATTCTATAGATGTTAAAATTTTCGTCGGAGTCCCTAGCCCTTTCAACCAGAACCTTAGCCATCATCAAATGAGCGAAAATGAGAAAAAATTATGTAACTTCCGGAATTTAATGCTGGTTAAATATCAGAAGGCGATATATTGAGCGAGGTGGGTTATTCCAAACCAAATGTACCATTGACACGAAGTAGATTAAACCAGATTTTTGGTATATTGCATGATAACATATCATTACAGGATTTCCTACCCCTCATAGTCCCAATGATAAAATTTTCATCGGGACTCCGACAAAAATGTTAACATCTATAGAAGAGTTTTAATGTTTTAAAACGTTTATTTCATTTTACACCTATTTTAGTAACAAGTAATAAATTGTGATTAATTTTAATTGTTTTCATATTTTTCATTATAACCAAAAATCTGGTTTAATCTATTTGGTGTCAATGGAAATTTGGTTTGGAAAAACCCACATCGCTCAATAGACTCCATCCACCCCCCTCCCGCTTTTTTCATATTTGGTTACGCTTTCTGATATTTAACCAGCGTACATTCCGGAAGTTACAGATTTTTTTCTCATTTTCGCTCATTTGATGATAGCCAGGTTCTGGTCGAAAGCGTTCGGGACTCCGAAGAAAATTTTAACATCTATAGAAGAGTTTTAATGTTTTAAAACCTTATTTCATTTTACACCAATTTTAGTAATAAGTAATAAATTGTGATTCTAAATGTTTTCATGTTTTTAATTTGTATACAAAGATGAATTTAATGTTCCAACATTAGAAAAAAAATATCTATTTTTTTAATTCTACATAAATAACTGAAAAAACTTATTAGCATTTATTGTTAACTCCGGAGATCACTCAAAAGAAGTTAGTAACACCCAGAAGAAAATCCCTGCACTACCGAGCACAAAAAGGGCTTAAGATCTTTTCGTGTCATAAGATAAGAAAATTAAGACGAAAAACTTGAAAGATATCAAAAGAAAGGAAGGATCATCAGAACATAATAGTAAGCAAAATAGTTTGCCGAGTATTTATTACAATATCAAAATTATATTATAAAAGTAATTAAATTTTATTTTACAAAGAAAATTATACTTGATATGTGTTAGAGATAAGTGTAAAATTTTACAAACAAAAATTCAGCCATACACACCCAACCAGAAAATTATAAAAAAAAAAAATTTCAAAGCTTAACTATAGCCACCTTTGGCTCACCTAACTTACATGGCAACGATAAACTAACTAAAAATACGAACTGTAAAAACTGAATTTCATTGAAGAAAAACAAAAAATATACTTTTAATACCAGAAAAAAAGTTTTTATTAATTAGAAGAAAGAATCAAAAATTTTTATTTGTACTATACAAGTTGTACATGATAATTATTAGTGTAGCTTAATAATAAAATAAAATCTACAGCAATTATTTTGCAAAATTTTAGAACAAATTCTGTCATCAAACTGTCAAGTTACAAATTTATATTTTTATATTTTCGTTTACTTCTATACTTAGTTGAAATATATGAGAATATTAAAATATTTTAAAAATACAAAGAGCGACAATTTTAACATTTTTGAAGAAATTCTGAAAATATGCAATATACAACTTAAATAAATAAATAATTTTTAAAAAATGTTAATTATCTAAACAAAAGTTTGGAAACTTCTACATGATAAATATTGTGCTACTTATTAAAACAAAAAACAAAAAAAACCTATAACAGAGTTTTTTTATTTTCCAAATTTTCCATTACACTGTCTGCCACGACCCTCACCTCCTTCCTAAGTCAACAAATTTCGATTTTATTGCTTTCTATTACGAGTATAAATATCCAGAATGAAATACAGTTTTCGTATACACAGTCCGTCCCAAAATTTTCCGGACTGGTTAAATTAACGGCTAATAGATGGCGCTCTGTATCCGCAGCTGATGTTGAAAGAACGATTACATTTCGTCTTCTAAAGGGGTACAATTTCACGTTGCTATCTGTTGTGTGATGCTAAGTGCATCCCGTTTGTTGCAATAGTGTAACGTGATCATGTCGGAGCTCGAGAAGGTCGGACAACGAACGAACATAAAATTGAAGGTACTACTGTTACTGGGTGTTGCTATTTGGAAGTGTTGAAGCGTTTCATGGCCCCGAGTACGAAGAGTTCGTCCTCGGTATCGATAGCAAGGTAGTTGGTCGTCCTTGCACGACAACGTCCCAGCACACACTTCGATCATTGTGCGGGAGTTTCTGAATTCTAAAGGGATCGTCGTACTCAACCATCTTCCTTACTCCCCAGATTTATCCCCCTGTGGCTATTTCCTCTTCCTCACGGTGAAATTACCCATAATGGGGACCACCTTAAGAGACTGCGACCGACTATTTGACGCACATTGCAAAGTCTGACTTCTAGAAGTGTTTGAATGACATTTCGCTTGTTGTGTGTTGAGTCCAGCGGAGATTATTTTGAATAAACACAGGTTAATATTTTCATTTCACTTCCTAATTATAAATTTATAATATGAAATAATTATCTTTTTAATTTGGGAAATTTTGTGACGCACTGTATATATCACTCTTTTTAATATATTAAATGAGCTCACCGTCTCTCTCGAATAACTTTGCAAAAATGGAAAAGCTGTCATAAAACTGTTACAATTTTCTTGCTACAATTTATTGCTATTATAATTTTCACATACAATAGATAATAAGGATTGGTACTAAACCAGGCAAGCTGCTAAGTATAATAATAATAATAATAATAATAATAATAATAACATCTGGAAGAAACTGTTATTGACACCATAAATATAATTTTAGAAGTAATAAATTAAAATAGAAAAAAATATAATAATAATAATAATAATAATAACATCCGGAAGAAACTGCTATTGGCACCATAAATATAATTTTAGAAGAATAGTATAAAATAGATAAAAATATAATTATAATATGAAATAGGAAATAGAAATATAATTGAAAATAAAAAAATATAATAATAATAGAAAATAGAAAATAATAATAAAAAATAATATAAAATAGATTAATATAAAATAATATAATAATAGAAAATAATTATGTAATAATAATAATACACTAATAATATAAAATTTAATAGTAAAAATTAGTAATAAACTATTAGTAATAATATTATAAATTTAACAATAAAATAATGTTAGTTACTAATAATACACTAATAATATAAAATAGGGGTAAAAATCGAAAAATTTTCCACGAGTTTTGGAGTTATTTGCAACTGTAAATTTTGTTCGAATAACTTCGCTCTTTGAAGTAAATTAATTATTAATTGGAAGAGTTTTTTTTTTTTGTCTTTTTTTAAACATGAATAATGAATACAGAAACTAAACAAAATATAACAATTGTTTTTAATTGCCAACAGAAAACGAAATGTAAAGATGGGTTTAAAATATTCTTAACAAATGCGCGCAAGCACGCATAGAATGAGCAAGTTTTAAACAAGCTTTATCTGTTTGTTTGCATGCACCAATAAAAATAAAAATAAAGTATATGCATATGTTAATGCGGGCAATTTTCGTTTTGTATCCGGAAATATCCGCAAATATTTGCATGCAATGTTGATTAGACTTCATAGATTATTTTATAATAAACATTTTTATTTGAAATATGTTCTTTTTTTTCTTTCCTTCTTTCTGTTTTCTACCTGTTTTATTGCTTCTGGTTGACTGAATACATTCAATCCAAAAACGAAATCATCATTTTTATAATCAGGATCCTTATTGTTCATGGACAATTGTTTTTTTATTATTTTTTCTTTCTTTTGCTCTTGTTAAACCATTTTGTGGAATTTTAGGGTTACTTTTTTTATATTATAAACGATTTTTCCTATTTTTAGTGTATTTTAAAAGATTTACTTTTTACTGTATTAATTTTAATAAATAAATATATATATATATATATATATATATATATATATATATATATATATATATATATATATATATATATATATATATATATATATATATACATATTTTTTTTAACTGGAAGGGACGAAAAACCAGAAGACAAAAGAATTATTTTAAGAACAATTTATCTGTGCAATTTTCTACAAAGCACATTTTACTGGAAGTGGTCCTTCTAAAACGTTACATTGCTCTGTCTGCTTTCTCAATTTAAACGTTTGTGAATTTTTTCTGTGTTTCAATAGCAACGTAAACTGTTAGGGGGGGAGGGGGGTGCAATATATTAAGTTGCGCTTTGAGAGTATTTCGCAATTTTTTCATTGAAAAAGATCATGCTTCGTCCTCGGCAAAACAGGATGTACAGATTAACCCAATTACTGTTTAGTGTATTAGCTATGATGTTGTGTAAAATTGTTACAAAATTTAAATATTTGTAAAAATGGCGCCATTTAAAAAAAATCAAGTGGCTTCATGGTTTTAAAATGCCTGTAAAAAATCGAATATATATATATACTATATATAAACCTATGCAGCGTCATAGATAGTTCAATTCTGGGCGTTTGTATCAAATGTTAAAAAGAATCGGTCAAGCGGTTCTCAAGTAATCGAAGTGGCCAGATTAAAAAATAAAATGTGTTTTAAAAAAGTTTAAAGTTTACTTTAGATTATTTTTATGGGAATTAAAATTTTAAATAAAAGAAACCTGCCAATACTGCCAATGTTCCTTTTTTACTGGAGTTCCTTTATCTCCGATTTATTCTGTTGAACTGTTTCAGATAACAGACCAGATGCCATGATCAATAAGGTTAGCTGGGTGAATTAGATCAACCAGATTCGACCAAGAGAGCTCAGTTGGCAGAGCATTGGCAGCTTAAGCCAAGAGGTCCCTGGTTCGAATCCTGGCCTGGACACTTTTTTACTCAGTTGGAAAATGTCAAATTAATTTCGTCGACCGAGCATATCCAGCCATCAGAAACGTTTAATTTGGCGATTCTAATTGAAATTTATTCTAGTTGCCGCTAAGCAAATTCGAATGCATTCCATTCAATTTTTTTTTTCATAATTAACGCTTATTAATTTGGAATTTTTATTTATAGTTTTTTCTTGCTGAATCCCTAGTGATGTTTTAAGGAATCTCGCAGTTCGTAGAAGCGTTGGTTTAGATCTTCTTATCCTGCACTTTTAATTACATTAAACTTGACGAGTTCCCGTTTCATCTTTAAAAGAACACGGGGGAAAAAATTAAACTGTTTTTTTTTTGTTGTTTTTTCAAATAAAATAAATCTTATAGTTTTGTTGGAGACCACTAAAAGCGTAGAGAGCATTGTACTGGTCCGTGTGTAAAATTTTGAGAGGCCCCATGTTTTTGTTTCAAAGGTAAAATATAAAATAAAATAAATTATTATTATTATTATAAATATTTTGTTTCGTTGAGGGTCGCCGTAAGCACGGGGCCCGGCGCATTGCCACGCAACCATATATGTCCGCCCTATTACTGACATTTGAAATTATGCATAAATGCAAGGGCGGATCAAAGGGGGTAGTCATGGCCCTCCTCTGAACGAAGAAAGTTACTATATAACTATACATTATTAATGCAACTACTAAATACATATTAAAGATGTCTTCAGAAAACAAACAAACAAAAAAATTACAACACAAATATTGTTGACACCACACGCGCACGAAGTAGTTTTAAACGGAAATGCATGAAATTTGCAGACATTACTCTTTAAGCAACAAGATATGGAACAGTATAGGATACTAAGTGCTCCTTTGTGATCATCTTTTTATAGCTGTCGAGTTTCGAAAATCAGTTTAAAAGGCCAGTTTTGACATCATTTTCTGAAAATCTTGTGCCTCCATAAGAAAATGAGAAATTATGTTCAATTACTTAACATCTGAATAGAACTTACAAATTTTAATCATTTACGAATATACCTAGAAATTGTATGGATTTACGAATGAAAATAGCTTCGGTAATGTATCGTAAAACCCCCACTATAGAGATGTGGACAAAGTTAAAATACAAAAATTGCTTATGTACAGTTGTGACACCCCCCCCCCTTTTAAAAATTGACATACTCTCCCCTCTCTATATAGAATACTGGATCCGCCCCTGCATAACTGTGCTACCTGAGAAAACACTTTCTACAGAGCAAAACGTAACTATTTTTAAATGAATATTCGAATTTTCAGGAATTACAAAATATCTTTTGAAGCAAGAAAATATATTAATTTATTCCATTTTTGCAATTTTTTTAATTGCTTTTTGTTGCATCCTATTTGGGGCTTTTTTCTGGATATTTCAAGTCATCTAATACCGATGTCCGGTTTATAAGAAATAAGTGTTCAATAGTAAAAAGAAATAAAAATAAACAAATTTTTTTCAATAACCTTTCTTAAAATACGAGAACAAAAATGGCGCTTAATGATTCCTTTGTTTCTTGAGAATACCAAAGCAGTCTGTGATTTGTCACCTCTAGCGTCTTTGGACACTTCACCGACCCATATTGAAGCAATGTGATTGTAGAAGAGGTTTACAAAACGAAAAGTGTGTTTTCATTTGGATATAGAGTTTCACTTTACGCTATTTATAGCCCAATGGAACAATTATTTATTCCCCGATTTTATTTCATCCCCACTGGAATATGTCCCTATAGGAAGAAATAAATGCTTTCAGAATGCTCTTTGTTAAGACATTTCATTTCTATTTCTGATATTCTGTAATACAATTCGATGAATGGTAGCTCTTGTGGTTAAAAATAATGTGAAATATTTTAAGAGGTGATCGAAATTCCATAGATTGACAATTCTACTTTTTATTTGAGTTCAACAGACTTATTATTATGTCTTTATATTTTTCTCACAGTTACTAGAACAAACAAATAACACAGGCGTATGTGATCAATCACCCCCCCCATCCCCTAATTTTATTCCCACATTTGTGCATGATGTTTCTGTATTATCTTATTAAGTCTCCAAAATCTAGTAAAATATGTAGCTGTTTTTTTTTTTTTTTTTTTTTTTTGAGCATTTTTAGTGAAATGGCATCAATTTAAAGTAGAATATAAATTTTCAATTAAAAATTTCGTTATACTTAAAGTGAGAACGACACTTTGATAACCTGAAATTTGAGATTTTTTCGGGAATTTTTTTCTAAGAAATGCGAAGTGTTTATAAAAGATCCATTTACACTAAATTATTATACATATACTAAAGTAGAAAAGAACAGTTTCTTTTAGTTGATACATATAATAAATGCTTTGGAAAAAGAGGGTCAAGACACGATAATTCATCGTAGACTTGATCTAAAACATTTAGACAAATATATATATATATATACACACACATATATATAACCATTAAATAAACATTACCGCACAGCAACAAAAACTGTTAAATTATGAATAAAATTAAAATAACTAATTGACAACAATACAGTTCCCCCCAACACACTGAATATAGATTCCAAAAGCATAGTACAAAAGAAAAAAAAAAAAAAAAAAAAAAAAAAGCAGAAAATTGAATAACAGAAATTGAATAATTGAAATTTGTGGAACTTAGACAGAATCATCAGGTCCCAAATGCCTAAAGTATACCACAAATAAAATGTGTGGTTTCATCTTCATATTAGCCATAAAATAGCATGAATTTGGTACAACCACACCCATAAAATAGAGAAATAAACTATGAAACAACAATTAAGTTCAAAATAAAACAAGATTAAGAAGGATAGAGGGGGGGGGGAAACATCAAATTACCAAAATGAAAGCATTATCCTAGCATGAGTAAGCACATAATACAAGCATTGGAGATCACTAGTACATGTTACCAAAAGAAAAATTTTTAAGATGATGGACCATGGACCAACAATGTGCAGCATAGCCAAGCACACACCCCAATATATATAACTAGCGCCCTCTATGGATATATATATATATGATATAATTCAACAAGTATGTGTTCATATTTCATTTTGATTTTTATTCCCACATTTGTGCATGATATTCCTGTGTTGTCTTATTAAGGCTTCAAAATCTAGTAAAATATGTAGCCTTTTTTTTTTTTTTTTTTAAAGCATTTTTAGTGAAATGGCATCAATTTAAAGTAAAATATAAATTTTCAATTAAAAATTTCGTTATACTTAAAGTTACACAGAAAAGCGAGATATAGTCCGTCTCAAAAGTTTAAGCACTCTGCAAATCCAAGAGGCCATTGAGAAAGCCTGGTACTCTTTGCCATCAGAACCCTACAAAAACTAATAAATTCGATGGAAGCATGTTTATTTTAACTACTCCGAAATCAAAGGAAAATAATTTGTGTGTGACAGTTTTGTAAAAATGATAAATGCAGTTGTTTTTGCCATTATGTATAAACTTTTGAGACAGTTTCATTTGAAGATATTTTAAATTATATTTTTTACAATTATGTAATTTATTTTTTTCTACTTTTGATATCATTTATTTAAACGAAGTTGCGAAATCCGCAAATTAAAAAATGCTATTTATCCTAACTTTTTATTATTTTTTAAAAAACAAGATTTTTTGCTTGTGCTTAAACTTTTGAGACAGACCTTATCAATATTTCCAAAAAATACTACTTATTTCCTAGAAAAATATGTTATGATTAATTTTCAAAAAGATCAAGTTGATTAATTGAAAATTGGCGGAGCTACAGTGTTCATGGTTTTAAAAATGCTGTTCTGAAAAAATAAACAAATAAATAAATAAATAAATAAATAAAATAACGCTTAAACTTTTCGTTACTGTTTACTCACTGTAGCGAGATCTACTTCTGTAGCTCCAAAATTGCCCTTTCACTTTCGATACCGATTTATTCAGCCCCGCCAGTGGCTGAAAGGTTCTACTCTCAAAGTTGGTAGACGGAAGGTGCTGGGTTCAAACCCCTGTCGTACTCGTCGACCTAACCGTTCGGAGTTTTCCGTGGTTTTCTTCGACCTTGACGTAAATTCGGGTTAGGATCCCTTAGAAATACCCCTACGGAGGGCACTCTACCCACAGAGAAAAAAATTAAACCCAATTTGAGTCGAAAGATTCTTAGGTATGTGCCCAAATTGGGTCATGCTTGTTTTGGTTACCACTGTGTATCCATTTTGGGCACTGTTCAATAACCATTAAAAAACAAAACAAAAAAAATTGAAAATGGGTATTTAACAGTGCCCAAAATGGATACACAGTTTCACCAAAACAAGCATGACAAAATTTGGGCACATACCTAAGAATCTTTCGACCCAAATTGAGTTTTATTTTTTTCTGTGCAGGGCCTATATCCCTCGTGTAGATAATCGGCCGTCATAAAATCAACCAACCGATTTTGTCAGAACTCAAAAGGAAAAAAAAAACGAAAACAAAACCGACATAGAAATGTGCCGCGAAACTGCGATGACGTGCTCGCAGGGCGGCTAATTCTTATTCTTAAATAAAACAAAACTAGACTTCAAATTTAAAACAAACAAATTAATAAATCTTAATTTTAATGGAATATTTAAATACAATGACTTAAAAACATTTTACACTGCTTAAATTTGGAATACACACACAATAAGCTTAAGTTTAGACTATATACAAGATTAAATTTAGAACACATACACAACTATATTACAATATTTACAGAGAAATAATCATACTATAAGTGCAAAAAACTAACTCACTTTCAAAATATGTGGCACGGTTGAACTGTACCTCCCGCATTTTAAATTATACCTTTTCTGTTGGCAGATGCGATCTCAACCAAACCGGCTTAAATTAGAATATTTCCACAGTTGAAAGTATAACTGTATAGAAGCTTTTTTCTAGTAATAAATTTATCATATAAAACTTGTGTATTTGAATATATTTCATCGCAGCAAAAATTTGTGGGTCAACGCCCAAGACTTTAAAATTAAGTCTTCTTTAAATATTCTAACGCATGTTCAAAACTAAACTCAAAAACTCACAATACTACCTCAGCAGCATATCTATCTCTGATTACGTCAGCCAAAAGGGGCGGGCGAAAAATTATTACGTTAGCCTTTTTTTTTCCTACTCGATGCGCCATCTGCTTTTATTAATTACGTGGTTGAGATCAATCGCCAACATCCTCCCACCTTGATTTTCTTAAAATCAACTATTTCACAATTGACAAAAAATTCTTAATATTAGAAATGAAAGTTAAATTGAGCTATACTAGATTAAATAAAAAGACATGAAAAACAAAATAGTAAGAACTAAATTAAAATACAATATATAAATGATATAACATGATGAATTAGAGTTTCTAATAACTAAATGTCAAATAAAAGTCATTCTATTACAGTCTTAAACATTATTTCTTACGGGGTTTAAGCAACCTTCCATATCTCGATCTATTTTCCGTTGTAAGGGTGAGCACAGGATCTCCAGCAGTTGAAACCTCTAGTGGATAAAGTTTTTGAATTGGTCGTGTCCAACAACCGTTGTTCGTCTTTAACTGCACTACTCTGGAAGCACCATCCCTACTATTGTAGATTTTCACAATTTTTCCCATGGGCCACAACACACGTTTTTTATTTTCAATTTCGATGAGGACAACGTCCCCCACTTTCAGTTCTTGGCATTCAACACTGGCCTTTTGAACGAGTTGGCCCAAATATTCTTTGCGGAAACGATTTCTCAATTCCTGTCGCAAAGTGTTGCAATAACTCACACGCACATTCAGTTTATTGGAGTCGATGGAATCTAGATCAGGCACTCCCACTTGTTTTATATCTTGCAAAAACATGGAGGGTGTCAAAGGTATGAGCTCATCAGAATCATCTGAAACGTAAGTCAATGGACGACTGTTTATTGTGGCTTCAACATCACAAAGGATTGTTAAAAGCTCTTCAAAATTCACCGAGGATCTTCCTAAAATGCGCACGAGCAAAGTCTTAATTGAACGAATAAGACGCTCCCACCATCCCCCCCACCAGGCTGCAGTAGGGGGATTGAACTTCCACTTGATTGGATAACATTTCATTTTCAGTGACTATCTGCCAATCAAGCCGCTTCAATGCATTGTCCGTTCCTCTGAAATTGGTTCCGTTGTCGGAATACACCGTTGACGGACGTCCTCGTCTAGCGATGAATCTTCGGAAAGCTTGCAGGAAGGACTCCGTGCTGAGTGCCGTGAGGGGCTCAAGGTGAATTGCTCTGTACACTGCACAAGTGTATAACACGATCCAGGCTTTACCCTTTGGTTTTAAAAGCAGAGGGCCACAGAGATCAATTCCCGTTATTTCAAAAACCGCAGAATCCCTTACTCTGTCAAGGGGTAAATGTATTGGTGGAGTAGTTAAAGCTTTTGCCGTGAATCTTTTGCATACGACACAACGGCTTACGCAAGATCTTATATTTCTTTTTGAAGAAATTATCCAGTATTGCTGCCTTAATTTGGCAGCCAATATCTGCACACCAGCATGGCAGTACTTTATATGATATTCTCTTATCAGGCATTCAGTTAGGTAATGTTTGGACGGAAGAAGAACTGGATATAAAAAGGAGAGTTCATCATCACGTTCGATGATTTTAGTTTTCACACGAAGAACATCGTCATCACCTCGCACCACCAGCAGACCATGGACGGAATTTTCTTTCTTGTTAAAATACTTTTTCTGTTCTATACCCCACAGAATCATCTCAGCTTTAGTTTTTTCTTCCACTGTTAGAGTATTAGTATTATAAGAAGGCTTCTTTCTCAGTTTATTCACAAACCGCAACATCCAGGAGAAAACTCTCACAATTTTGGAAAAACTAGAAAAACGTTCGTACCACTCAGGTCTCTCTATTTTCACGCTTAGGTCAATAATTTTTGTTCTTTTTAACTCTGATGCGATTAATTCTTCATCTGGTGAAAATTTAAATTCAGGCCACTCCTCGGGAGTAGCTCTCAGAAATTCAGGACCCTCCCACCAACCGCATCGTAACAGATGTTGGGAGGTACAGCCACGAGAGGCTATATCAGCAGGATTGATTTTTCCTGGAATGTGTCTCCAGCATTCTTTCTTCGACAGACTTCGAATCTCCTTGACTCTATTATTCACGAACACACCCCAGTTTTCGTCTCGTTGTATCCAGCAAAGAGCTACAGTTGCATCCGTCCAGTATTGGATGGGAACTTCTTCTAAGAACAAAGCGTCAGCAACGTATTTGGCTAAACGTGCACCTAAAACACATGCTAACAATTCCAATCGCGGAATTGTCACCTTCTTCAATGGAGATACACGAGATTTTGCTGCAACGAACTTCACATAAACCTTTCCATCTTCTTCACTTCTTAAAAATATAACGGTGGCATAAGCGCTTCTACTGGCGTCACAAAATACATGAAGTGACCAAGAATCTCTTTTTCCATAACCTATACGACGAGGAAACTTAAGCTGTGAAATACAAGACAGTCCCTGGTACCATCGTAAGAACAGAGTTTTTAATTCATCTGGCAAAGGTAAGTCCCAATTTGCCTTAATTGCCCAGGCTTCTTGAAGTATTAACTTTGCAGGTACCATTATTGGCACAACGAAACCTAGTGGATCAAATACCGAATGAACTATGGCTAGCAGTTTTCTTTTTGATAAGTCTGATGATATTTGATCCGTTTTGAATGGAATGAATAAATCATCATTTATACGGTCCCACTGAAGACCTAAAACGGGAGAGACATGATCAGTGTTCTGTGAAGATAAACTTTCATTTTCGGGACCAAATGTCCACATACGTAAGTCCATTTTGGCTTCGGCCATAATATTAGTTGCTTGGTTCATAAACTTTTCAAGTTCTGCGCTCGTATCAACTGAAGTTACGCAGTTATCTACATAAAATGAACTTAAAAGCTTTTGGGCAACAACTTCAAACTCTGTTGGCATATTTTTAAGGTGGAATGAGATCACCGCTGCCAACAGGTATGGGCTACTGGTAACCCCAAAAACAACCCTTTTATGACGGAATTCGCAAATATTTTTATTTTCCCACCAAAGAAATTTTAGATAATTTTGGTCTTCCCGCTTTATGCCAATCTGTAAAAATGCTCGCCTAATATCCGAAGTTACGCCAATCGCCTTTTCTCTAAACCTCATTAAAATCGCTGGGATTTCTTCTACGAGATTCGGACCTTTTATCAAACAATCATTTAGCGACAACGAATTATCGGATTTGCACGAGGCATCGAAAACGGGCCTAATTTTGCTAGTTAAACTATCTAACTTGATAACTGGATGATGTGGCAAGTAATGTCCCTTTATATTATTTTCAGATTCAGGGATTTTTTCTACTACGTCTTCAGACAGCCATTCATTAAATATCTTATCGTATTCGTCAAAGTTATTTAATTTCTTCAATTTACGAGTAGTGGCAAAAAGCCTTTTTTCTGCAATATGCCGATTAGAGGCAATGTTAGGTGGAAATTTTTGAACCCAAGGCAAGCTTACGCAATATCTCCCATCTTCGTTTCTATGAAGCCCCTTCAAAAATTGTTCCTGAGCTAATTGATCCTCCACCATTTTGGAAAACGTTTGCGCTTCATCTGCAATACCAATTGTTTCCAAACTCCACATATCAGAAACTTTCATGTTTTGAACATGAAGATTAGTTACTAACATGGATTGTGCACCTTCAAAACTCTGAACATTTAATCCTATTGGTTCTCCACACAAAGTCCAACCCAATTTAGTATTAATGGCTGTCAAACCCCCATTAAGTTGAATTACATCACCCGTTAGAATCTGTCCATAAATATCGCTACCTATTAAAATTTCTATTTCCGGGTAACCCTCACCCACATCTGAAATCCAAATTCTGTGCTTTTTTAATTCCTTCAATAAAGGACCTTTATAGACGCGTGGTATCCCTCCACAAATTTTTTCTTGATCTAGAAAGCAGAACTGATATTCCGTACGTCTTCCTACAGGACTTACTCTCATAGAATATTGTTTATGATTTTTAGACTCAGTTCTTGTTCCCCCAAACAGCGTGTGAGTTAAATTTTCAGAGGAAAGGCTTTCTAATTTTAAAGCTTCGGCTGTAGATTTCAGAACATACGACCTTTGAGAACCGCAATCTAAAAGACACCTGACTTTTTTCCTCATGCCCCCTGACACTACTTCAACCATTAATGTCATAAGGAGGACTTCTTTTATACATGAAGGTGTAGACATAGTAGTTTGTACCGTAGTCGAGCTTTTTACACTCGCTGCACTCTCACTCTTTTTTTCTTGAATCTCGGGACATAAAATTATAGGGTGAGATCGCTTGCACAAATGGCATTGTATAAATTGTTTACAATCCCTAGCAAAATGTCCAGGCTTAAGACAGCGTAGGCAGCACTTTAACTCTTTTAATTTATCTAACCTTTCCTTTAGGGGCAAAGACCGAGCCAAGAAACACTCTTTACTCTCATGATTTTTTCCGCAAAAAACACTTTTGCTCCCTGGTTGCTACCAAACTTGCAGCACTCACGGGAAGTTTTTTATTTTTGAATTTGACCTCTTTAGGGCGTTCTTCACGGGAGGAAGGACAAATTTCAAACCCTGACCGTGCAAGTTTGACTCTCTGTTCCCCTTCAACTTCTTTTCTCAAAAATTCTAAGAGATTCGAGAGACGTGGTCCATCGTTACTAAACAAAACGCTTCTCTGCCATACCCTAATCATTTCAGCCGATAAACATGATTCAACCATGGGATATAGCCAAGCAGCATTGGAGTCTTGGTGTACACCTAAAGACTCAAGAGCTCTGATATGGGACTCAATTTTGTCAAACAATGACATCAGGGGTAATTTATCTTTACCTTGTGAACGCACGTTTTGGATAATTAATTTTAACAATTCTCTCACATATATCTCAGTTAAAATTTCTTTGTTACCAAAACGCTCCTCAAACGCAGAAATGACTTTCGGATAATTTTCCGAAGTTAAGGGATAACTCTCAATTAACTCATAAGCTCGAGTCCCCGGTAACATTGATTGTGCCAAATAATGAAATTTGTCAACATCATCCAGACTCTTATCCTCGTGGATTTTTTTAAACTGACCCCAGAACGAAAGAAAACTTAACAGTTGACCATCAAACTTTTTAATTTGAATTTTCGGTAATTTGTAACGTTTTTCATTACATGTATTTACACTACTATCAACATTAGAGCTCGTACTAATTTTAAAGTCCGAATTATCCATTTTTTCTTTTATTAGGCGACTGAGCGTTATAAATTCATCTGAATATTCCTCGCAACTTATAGCTTCAGTTTCTAAATCATCGTCAGTAGCCTTAGCTGTTATCATTAAATCTAACATTTCCGAATCATAAGATTTTAATTCAGTAATTATTGTTTGTAATTTAACAAATTTATCATCTAAAACGGATTTATCCGGTTCGACCTTTTTTAATTCGTCCTTTAAAACCTTAGTTGTTCTAGTAAAGCTGCTACGTGCCGTCGCACGTTTTTTCTTTAACGTCTCAACATTCATTTTTTATATAAATGGAAATATACTCAAAATCTCAATTTACAATCCCGTCGCACGTTTTTTCTTTAACGTCTCAACATTCATTTTTTATATAAATGGAAATATACTCAAAATCTCAATTTACAATCTTATCAATATTTCTAACAATGACTCGTATTCTCATAAATTCTAAGCTCAGAAAGCACAATATTATAATTCTAATTTAATACAATAAATTAAAATTCCCCTTACTGCTAACGTATGAAAACGAAAGTATATTTAAAATATAAATACTAAATATGCAGCATCAGTTATTCCTAACCTGAATACAACTATCAAATGGTATGATTATTTCTCAAAACCGAAATCAAAAATCATAATCAAAAACACAATCCTGGCTGGCTCGCCATTTTCTATGTCAGAACTCAAAAGGAAAAAAAAAAACGAAAACAAAACCGACATAGAAATGTGCCGCGAAACTGCGATGACGTGCTCGCAGGGCGGCTAATTCTTATTCTTAAATAAAACAAAACTAGACTTCAAATTTAAAACAAACAAATTAATAAATCTTAATTTTAATGGAATATTTAAATACAATGACTTAAAAACATTTTATATTGCTTAAATTTGGAATACACACACAATAAGCTTAAGTTTAGACTATATACAAGATTAAATTTAGAACACATACACAACTATATTACAATATTTACAGAGAAATAATCATACTATAAGTGCAAAAAACTAACTCACTTTCAAAATATGTGGCACGGTTGAACTGTACCTCCCGCATTTTAAATTATACCTTTTCTGTTGGCAGATGCGATCTCAACCAAACCGGCTTAAATTAGAATATTTCCACAGTTGAAAGTATAACTGTATAGAACTGTATAGAAGCTTTTTTCTAGTAATAAATTTATCATATAAAACTTGTGTATTTGAATATATTTCATCGCAGCAAAAATTTGTGGGTCAACGCCCAAGACTTTAAAATTAAGTCTTCTTTAAATATTCTAACGCATGTTCAAAACTAAACTCAAAAACTCACAATACTACCTCAGCAGCATATCTATCTCTGATTACGTCAGCCAAAAGGGGCGGGCGAAAAATTATTACGTTAGCCTTTTTTTTTTCCTACTCGATGCGCCATCTGCTTTTATTAATTACGTGGTTGAGATCAATCGCCAACAGATTTATTCAAACTAATAAAATATGATTTTCTTGTGTATAAAGTGTACTTTAAGCGACTTTTTTTTTCGAAATTTTGAACCAGTCAAACTGGTGTTACACTTAGTGTGTTTATAAAATGTATTTACAATTTAAACTTTAATAATGTCAGTACTTCTACCTTTTTATTACAAATTAAATGCAACAAATCAATAACTAAATTCCAGAATGCATTCTTTCATGTACTCTTCTTTTAGGTAGATTTCGTAAGAAATACTACCTATTACATTCTCACCTAAGTTGGAAATTTTGAAAAATTTTTGCAGATCTACGCCGATCATGACTCCCAGAACCCAAAACCACCCCCAGTTCAAAAGTTTATATATCTATCTATCTATCTATCTATCTATCTATCTATCTATGTCACTTTTTTCTGACCACGATAACTGGAAAAATTCTGCATAAATCTCTTCCAAACTGATACATAAAATCAAGGGTCATAAAATCTCGGTCAAGTTCGTTAATGGGCAAAATCGAACCAAGGGGGGGGGAAATGGGGGGGCTTTTTGTGAAAACAGAAAAATCCTCATAATTTCTGTATTATTATACGTATCGAATCCGTTTAAAGTTATTATTACTTCTAGGAAAAGGGCCGAAAATGTATGTATGGCAGATTTTTGATATAATTAAAAATGGCCCCAAGGGGGGGAAAAAAGGGGGGTTTTAGGAGAAAAAAAATCATAGCTTCGTCAATTCACAAGATATCAAATCCGCGTAAATTTATTATTAATCCTCTTAGTATTATCTAAAACTTTTATATTGACAAGTTTTTTATAGGACCAACCGTTATATCAAAAAAAAAAAAATAAAAACAAAACAAATCCCTGCCGGCTCCGCCTGCAAACAAGTTATTTTTCGAAGTAGGCGGTTCCAACTCCCGCATCTTTTCGAAA
Organism: Maratus michaelseni; assembly: GCA_963931845.1. Lineage (NCBI taxonomy): Eukaryota > Metazoa > Arthropoda > Arachnida > Araneae > Salticidae > Maratus > Maratus michaelseni. The sequence goes on from OZ007592.1 coordinate 203,778,105, forward strand.
CTGATACATAAAATCAAGGGTCATAAAATCTCGGTCAAGTTCGTTAATGGGCAAAATCGAACCAAGGGGGGGGAAATGGGGGGGCTTTTTGTGAAAACAGAAAAATCCTCATAATTTCTTTATTATTATACGTATCGAATCCGTTTAAAGTTATTATTACTTCTAGGAAAAGGGCCGAAAATGTATGTATGGCAGATTTTTGATATAATTAAAAATGGCCCCAAGGGGGGGGGGGAAAGGGGGGTTTTAGGAGAAAAAAAATCATAGCTTCGTCAATTCACAAGATATCAAATCCGCGTAAATTTATTATTAATCCTCTTAGTATTATCTAAAACTTTTATATTGACAAGTTTTTTATAGGACCAACCGTTATATAAAAAAAAAATAAAAACAAAACAAATCCCTGCCGGCTCCGCCTGCAAACAAGTTATTTTTCGAAGTAGGCGGTTCCAACTCCCGCATCTTTTCGAAACTGATACATAAAATCAAGGGTCATAAAATCTCGGTCAAGTTCGTTAATGGGCAAAATCGAACGTAGGGGGGTGGGGAATGGGGGGACTTTTTGTGAAAACAGAAATAAACCCATAATTTCTTAATTATGATACATATCGAATCCGTTTAAAGTTATTATTACTTCTAGGAGAAGGGCCGAAAATTTATGTATGGCAGATTTTTGATATAATTAAAAATGGCCCCAAGGAAGGGAAAAAAGGGGGGTTTTAGGAGAAAAAAAATCATAGCTTCGTCAATTCACAAGATATCAAATCCGCTTAGATTTATTATTAATCCTCTTAGTATTATCTAAAACTTTTATATTGACAAGTTTTTTATAGGACCAACCGTTATAGCAAAAAAAATTAAAAACAAAAAAAATCCCTGCCGGCTCCGCCTGCAAACAAGTTATTTTTCGAAGTAGGCGGTTCCAACTCCCGCATCTTTTCGAAACTTATACATAAAATCAAGGTCATGTTCGTTAATGGTCAAAATCAAACCAAGGGGGGGGGGGGGGCTTTTTGTGAAAGAAAAAAAACCCATAATTTCTTAATTATGATACGTATCGAATCCGTTTGAAGTTATTATTACTTCTAGGAACAGGGCCAAAAACTTATGTATGACAGATTTTTGATATAATTAAAAATTGCCTTAAGGGGGGGAGGGAAGGGGGGTTTTAGAAGAAAAAAATTCATAACTTCGTCAATTCCCAATATTTCAAATCCGCTTAAATATATTATAAATCCTCTTAATATTATCTAAAACTTTTATATTGACATGTTTTTTATAGGACCAACTCTTATAGCAAAAAAAAAAAAAAAAAAAGTCCTCGCTGGCTCCGCCTGCAAACAAGTTTCGTTTCGAAGTAGTCGGTTCCAACTGCAGCATCATCCGCAAAAAGGTCATTTCTTCCGCAATTCCCGACAAACAGGCACCCCACGTTCTGCGTCTTCGAAATCTACCTGTGCCTGTAGGCCGAGCCGTCAGGGATTTTTTTAACTTTCCAGTCTATTTCAGGCAAGCAGTCTTTCACGATCATTTAGAAATATGAAGTAAGGTAAAAATTAGCAAACTCACATCATAACTTCAGAAATATTCTTCTTCGGTTTTTTTTTTTTTTTTTTTTTTTTTTTTTTTTTTTTTTTTATGTATATGTATAATTTTTAAATATTAAATTGTTGAAATTACCTTTTCTGTCATAAATAGTTCACTTTCCCATGAATTATTTAAAGGTATTTTTCTATGATTTCTCAAACAAAAAAACAATAACAAAACTAAAAAAAAAAGACAAAATAAATAATATTTACTGTTAGTACATAACCCCCCCCCCCCTCCCCCGTCTAAAATGACGGAATGTTGATCTGCATTTCATTTTTATAAGACTTCATACAAACAAACAGCATGAAGATTTTATTATTGAAAGGTTTTGTAGCAATCTCATCTCATTTGAACAGTATAAAGCGAGTTACTAGCTGAAAGTAACTTGCTTGGCCTTTTGCTTCATGCTAACGTTCTCGCCTACTGTTCATAAGATCCCTGGTTCAAAGTTCAAACCCCTACAGCGCCAATCTCTTCAGTGAGAAAAGTACATTTTAAAAATGACAAATGATTTCTACAAACACAAATGCTGGGTATATTTTTTTTTACTCAATATTCAATTTCTGGAATAGTTCAACGATTGGACAAAACAATCAAATTAATTATTTAAAAAATAATCCATGTGCGAAAGTTTTTGTAAAGAGTGTTATCAATGAGCTTCCTACTCACCACATAGCTCATCGTTTGGTTACATAAGCAAAATTAAACGCAAATTCTGAAATGGTTTAGCGAATGCACAAAACATTAAAGTTTTGTTAGTTTTAATTTGTTGATTGGCTCTGATATGAATTCGTTGGTTTTGAAGACCGTGGCGATTTTCTGATTTCTAGCTAAGCATAACGTCATTTTCACCGGCTCAAACTTTTCACACGTACTTTATATACGTACTTTTATGCTTAACCACCATGAATTCAAAAATATATTTTCTATTTAATTGTAATGAAAAAAAATGGCATCAAGTTATAATGCATAAAGATAAATTAAACCCAATAGGCGCTGTTCTCGTGACGTCATAGCAAATATGAATTTTTATTTACATATAAAAACAAAGTACAGGTGCAGAAATAATATTTTTACCGACATTTAACCTGCTAATTAAAAAATATACGTCCAAAAAGTCACGTGACTGATATTTTTCATTGTTTTTCTTTTCTCTGCAACAATGGAAGTAATTCATTGTTTGGATGGGTTCGCACCAGAATGGTTACCTACACTTACCTACATTTGGATTTTATGTAAATAGATTTTAAAAATACATTTTGTTTTTTACAATCAGTGTTACTATGGCATGTAAACGTTTTTTTAAATAAAAGCAAATTGTGAGAACCTACTATCTTATAGGTATAGGGCTTGCACTGCCTATTAGTGAAAAAGTTACAGGGCTTGAATCCTTCGTATATGTAAAAAAATATCAAGACACATCCAAACCAACCAACTAGTTTACAGCGACACAAAGACTGGAAAGTGCCCTGGGTACAAAAATCTATTAGCCAGCCCTTCATAGATTACAGAAAAGCTTTTTCGGTAATTTATACTTTAGAGGGCTAGTAATTTATGTTCAAATATGTGGACATAAAATTAGTACTGACCTATAAAACAATTTAATTATCAGTAATCTCGATGTACAAAGCTTCAGAATATTTTTACTGTATAACGTGTCTAAGTTAAATATTTGTAAAAATTATTTACTTTTTTGCCATACTGTTTTGGAGATATTTTTCAAAATCGCATGAAAACAACATTCACTTTATAAAGAAATCAGCATCGAGCTGACATTTATTTGGTATCATTTTAAAGCAAAATCATTCCGCTATATAAAAGTGAAGTCGAAATCTCAAAATTTAAACAGTTTAATTTTTATGAAGAAAAAAAAGGTCCACGTCTGTGGACCTCAATAAGCATCGAAGAGACAATGGTTATTTTTTTTATTTCTGGAAGCTATGACAAACGCAACAAAATTTTTTTAAAATCTAAAAAAAATAGTAAAACGTAAGATGTAGCTTATATTTCTAAGAGATTTTCAAATACTGTTTTATTTGATAGAGCTTCTATGTGTTATTTCAAGAATCTTAATTTTCACTTTGTAGAAATACCTTCATATATTAAAGGTAAAACTCCAGCATTTCTGAATTCAGCATTTCAAAAAAAAAAAAAAAAAAAAAAAAAAAAAAAAATAGAAAAGTCTAAATGTCTCTAGAAAAAAATGTAAATAGTATCATTTCTTAGACCTGTGAATTTTTTTGTCATGATATATTAAAAGTAAAACCTTGGCATTTCTGATTCAGCATTTCGAAAAAATAAGAGAAGTCTAAAAGACTCTAGAAAAAAAAAAAAAAAAAAAAGTAAAAAGTATTATTTCGGAGACCTGTGAATTTTTTATATATATATATATATATAGCCATTTGGTAATTTGAGAGTTAAAGGATTTTTTTTATTTTCAATTAAATGATTTACCATTTTAATTTTTCAGGAAATCGGAGCTAATGGGTTGTATACTAGAAAACAAGAATGGTGAGAATCTTTGGCAATACCATTTTTTCACAAAAAGAACAAGCAATTTTATTTATCTTTATTTAACTTTCTCCGTGTGATAAAAAAAAATCCTACCTGAGGTCATTTGAGTTTTATAAATAGTATAGTAAGACACGAAATTAATTGCAAACTTTAGAGCATAAAAACCCTTTTTATTTTGGATAAGATTGACACTCGCAGGTAGTGAAAGCAATTTTTTTTTCTAAATATCGATATATCGATGTCCAAAAAATATGGGACAGAAAATATCAGTATTTCCGATATATGGGTGATCGGTTAACGAACTGTTCGGTTTACGAACAGATCGGTTAACGAACACTTTCGAGAGAGATTTTTATGTTCGGATAACGAACACATGTTCGGTTAACGAACACTTCACAAAACAAAGCCAAGAAGAAACAATGTTGTGTTTCAGATTTGCAGAGCTGTAATTAATTGTATCTACTATTATCGACTTAGAGAACATTTTAACAGTTGTATACTTAAGGCCTAATTAATTCAAGGGCTACCGGGGATTCAAGCCCTATATTTTAGGGTCCTCAGATTAGAATGAACAGTACAAAAACATTAATTTTCACATTTTGTGTCCCTTTTTAAAGAAATATTTTTAATTGGAAGTTAATTATTTTAACTGAAATTTAGTTCCTAAATTATTAACAGGATCTAGGCTCCAATTGAGCTTTATCAGGTTCTGCAGTAAACACGATCTTTTAGCTAACTAATGGAGTTTTTGATTGGTCAAAGTAATAAACTTACATGATTTTATGCTTCAGTCAATGAATGTGATCCTAAAAGTTTTTACGAAGGGTTTATCATTTATTATTTTTTTAAGTACGGCACGAAACGGACAAAGCCACGAAACTGCGATCTGTCCATATTAAATACGAACGTATATTAACCCTATTAAAATGTGAAGATTGTTCTTTTGTCAAATATTTAATTCCACAAACTCAAAAAAAGCATGACTGAAGGAAGGACAAGACTGTATGTAAGTAATGTATGTTTTATTATTATTACATTTAAATAAATTTAGGGAGAATTTATATTAATTTTTTTATATATTATTTAGCTTTTAAGAACGAATTAATTGAATTCCCATACAAATCTATACTAAATCTACGATCGGTTAACGAACAATTCGGTTAGCGAACTTTGTTTTGGAACGGATTAAGTTCGTTAACCGATCACCCACTGTATTGGGATATTTTCATTATTAATTAACGTTTTAATACACAGAATAATTTATTTCTGTTAAGTAATATTTCACTTAAAAAACGATTTTTTTGCTTTTGCACAATATTTTAATATTTGCGTTTATAAAGTATATGAAATTATTTACAATATTTTTGATGCAATCCAATTTTAAACAGTAGCTTTGATGATCTTTGATAATTTTGTTAATCTGAGTAAATGTTGCAGATTCATTCTAAGCTGGTGATCTTTACCAGTTCCGAAATTAAGAATGTACTCAGAATTAAGCTGTATGTCCCTGATTAAGAGCCTACACTCGCCAGCTCACAACATTCGAAACCTATCGAGAACTTTCTCATTTGCATTTCAATATTTTTAAATTATTCTTTTTTGCATTGGATATCTGAGGTCAAAATCTAAAGTGATAGCTGTGTATTTCTGTTGCAGTATAATTCTGAGTATACTTTTAATTTGGTAAAGGTCATCAGCTCAGAACGAAACTGTAACAGAAATCTAAAAATTACACAATTATCACGTTAGACTTCAATCTCAGATATCCTATATAAAAGGCATGATTTAAAAATATTGAAATGCAAACGAGAAACTTGTAGAGAGCGCTTCCATTGGTTTAACATTATCTTGCAAATGTCATATGCTGACGAATGTTGGCTTTTAAACCGAGACCTGATGGTCTACCTGGTACGATGACACTGTTTATAAGCAGAAGTATCAGGAAAAGGTAGCTGACTCTATGACTGGAAAAATCACACCTTACTAGCTGGTCATCTTTATGTACTCTGTTGCACACAAGATTTCGGGTGATCTGATTGGTCTATAAATAACTCGCTTACGATACGATTGACCTACGAATAACTGGACAACGATACGATTAATCTCTACACCACCATGACCATACCTCCAATGATTGTTAAAGCAAAAATATAGTAGGTAGATTGGTTGACGGGAGGGTTTGTTTGAAAACATGCCCTTTCTTATGAGGCAACTTCAGTCTTTTTATTTCATCTCAATTAACCTTTTTTTTTTTTTTTTTTCGATCAAAAATTCCTATACATTTTTTTGATAATAAGAATATAATAAATTGTAAGACAGATAATCAGAAGAACTGACTACTTACTGAGATTTACTAAGATTAAGTATTGACTAAGATTAAGTAAGATTGAGGTACTAACTGAGATTTTTAACTAAGATTTTAACTAAGATTTTTGGGTAAGCCTGACACTTGCAGTTATATCCTCGAAGTTACCCTACAAAAACCTACCTTTGGGGAAACATCTTTCATGTTTGTTTTTTTATCATAACTTATAAATTTCCCTATAAAACGACCCCCAAATAATCAACTGTCTATTGTTCGGTTTAGATTTGTGAGTGGCATACATAAAATAACACTTATATGTGTAAGAAAAAGTTTTATTTGTGAGGTTTTGTGTTTTCAGTATCGACTAATACTCTGAAGTATCCACAAAGCATTTTTGGGGCTTTAAAAAATCAAAGGAAATAACTAATTTAATTTGCCTTGCTATCCTTTAGCTCTTACCTTTATCTAGCTATGTATTTTTCTAAAAATATTCAGCTGTGGAAAGTATATTACAATGTAGTTATAAAAGGGAATATTCCAATTTTAGATGCAGCAAAATTATACACACAATTTTTAGTTGATATGTGATAGGAAAGTAGGAAATTTAACACAATGCTTGAAATAACTACACACATTTAAAAAAAAAATGTGAATGTTATTACTGTATATAGTAAAACATCCACAACAGACATTCCTGATTAAAAGACACCTCTATTTAGCGGCCACTTTTTTTTTTTAATGGTAAATTTCAATGAAAAAATCTACTACATACTATTGTTTGGAAATAGTTGTAAACGAAATAATAAAAAAATAGTTATCTGTGGCAGCACTTCACCCCGGATTTTCCGTGAACCGTATTAGTGGACAAACTTGATAACCTGCGGAAATTGGAGGGGATTTCAAAATTAACCCATGGAGGGTTAATTTTAAATTAAAAAAATATATGATTTTGTTAATCTGAGGACCCTATTAAGCCCTTCTCCTGCTGGACCACCTGTTAAGGCTGTTCTTAAATCCAAAGAAGCTACTTTAACACAATTTTGAGTTCATTTTTGTTCGGAAACGAATGAAATTGGCAGGTGTGGAATAAAATGTCAATGTCAAATGTCAATTCAGAAGCTATGTCATCGATACGAGTTTTCCAATTTTTGGTAAAGGCAGAAGACCTTTCAGAAAATACCGTCAAATTCGGCGTTTTGAACCGAATTTCCGAGGCAGCAGAGCGAGAAAGAAGAAAGTCGTGTCGTCACGTGACACGAATCGCTTATAACTCAATTTATTTATCAAAAAATGGAAAACTCATTTGATTCCAAATCGCTTCAATAGTCAGCCCTGCCAATGTTTTGCTTTTGCGTTTAAAAAATGAGTCAGAAAACATGTCAGAAAGTTTCACGTGGTTGATCAGGTCATTTGAGAACTATCTTAACCTGATACTACTTATACGTAGAAACCGCGGCAACTTAACCCCTTCGCGACGAGCGTCCTTTACAGATTTTTTAATCTTTTAACACCGGTTTTTAAAAACAGAAATTTTCACCTAATTGAATCGCAGAAATGCTGTCATTAAATAAGGCAAAGCTTACAATAAAAATTAACTGGTGGGAATAATCGAGGGTTCTGAGCATCTTATGCGTCACGTATGTACGTGTCGCTCGTCCCCAAGGGGTTAAGTCATTTTATTCCACAACTTTTACCGTGTGATCAAAAAATTCCTAAGAGTTCATTCGAATTTCATAAATTAATAAGACAGGAAATCAGAAGCTGGCCAAATTTCAACATAAAAACACAAAGAGTTTCTCGGTAAGTTTGACACTCGCAGTTATCCTCGAAATTACTCTGACGAATGTTAGTTTGCGGAAACATGTTTTCATCACCGCAAATCTGCCCTTGCTTTCCTAGGGGGTTGTCGAGTTTTAATGAGACTTCAACCGAAAAATTTGGTGTTGGGCCAAAGAAAGCTTAAGAATTCATTCTGAGCAACCGGAGAAAAAAAGAGATAAAACTTTTTGAATGGAGACTAATAAAAATAAAAAGCTAAAATCCTATCAATTTTCAACATTTTTCATAGTACCCTTGAGATGTTTGGGTGAAATTCTTCAACCATCCGGTTTGGTTTCTGGGAGTGAGAATATTTTTGATCCCGGAAGTGGTTGGATTGTTTGGATAGAACGCTAGAAACATCCAGCGCGTAGGAGTGTGGCATATATGTCAGTAAGCCAATAATCACGCATATATTTCAAAAGTCAATAATTGAGTATATGATTTGATTTTTCAGCAACTCAATACTCAATGCGCGAATGATGCGCTTAAGGGTGTACTCAAATCCAATCTTCATTTTTGCTCTAAAATGCATCCATTTGGCAGGTTCTCTTATTCAGAAACTTTATAATGTCCGTATTGGACGATTTTTTGATAAAGGCAGAATATATTTCAAAAAATGCTGTCAAAGTGGACATTTTAAACCGAATTTCCCGACGCAATAGTGCTGGAAACAACAACAAAAAAAAATATCGTACTGTGAAAATAATTGTTTGTAAATCAATTTCTAATTAGTTCAGCGAAAAATAAAAGCACAAGTCGCTTATAAATCGATTCAAAAATCACGCCACCAAGTTTCATGTTTATACTTTTAAAAAGGCGTCTGAAAATGTGTCAGAAAATTTTGAGTTGTTGAGCGTGGAAAAATATATATATATATATTAATATCGCCTTAAATGGTATGGGTTTATGAAGATCTGTTTGAAGACAACCTGGCAACATTTATATTGCAGTCGAAGTTGTCAAAAATTGAATATGATTTGATCTGACAGCAACTTAATGCCAATGATGTGTTTAAATGATAGTTGAAGATCTTTTTAATATAATCTGCGGCAACATTTATATTGCAGTGAAATAAATCAATAACTGAGTATGATTTGATTTGACAGCAAATCAATGCGCGAATAATGCGATTAAATGGTATGTTTTTATGAAGATATTCTTAATATTATCTGGCAACATTTATGTTACACTTTAAGAAACAATAATCAACACGTTGACCGCACAATCTGAAATTGATTACTTTTTCGAGACCACCCAAATTACTACTTATGCATTTGATTTTCCACGATCAGCAACTTTTACCTGCGAGTTGTACAGTACAGATGAGCTCGGCAATCGTGTGTGTCATAATAATCTGCCATGAGGTCGTATGATCTTACAGTGCGCAGAATGGAACTCGTCACGCATGAGACCATATGGCTTCGTGGGGCGGTCCACGTGTTAGGTATGATTTGATTTTACAGCATATTAGTGTGGTTAAATAATATGCTTGATGAAGATCTTTTTAAGACAATCTAGACAATATTAACGTTGCAGTCCAAAATTTTCAGATAGCCGAGAGTGTGACTCCCAGTGTAAGGGGAAAAAAGTGACAAAAGTTGTTGAGGAAATTGCAGCATTTTTTGTTGTAAAATTTATATTAATTCTTCGTTATTTTTTGTCACTTCTGCTACGAAATTCTAAAAATAAACAATTTTCAGGCATATTTTGCTACTTTTCTATAGCAGAAATGTACTGGTATGATCATACTGGTAAGATCATACCAGTAAATTTTGCTGTGCAGTTTTTTTCTTACAGTGCTAAAAATGCAGCGAAGTTGTAGCTTTTGCTTGGCCTTCCATATTGAACTATTTTTTTTAAGCGGTTGAACGTCTATTTAACGAATTTCACTGTAATTTTTTCGGATTTGTATATTTTCTACATATATTTGTTAATTTTTCGTTCATTAACTAAACAGTGCCTTCTTGTAGAAGGGCATTGCAAACGAGTATTTGGATTGAAAGACATCGTTTTCTGTATATTGCATAGATTCACTAAAAACTTATCATCTTCCAAGTTAATGTAGACTAGAAGCCAAAAACGTGGAAAACTATTTAATTTTTTTCCCGGTTTAATTGAGTGTGAGATCATTGTTTTTAGCAGAACCAATGAAGTTTTGCGTGTCATTAAAAAACTAAATTTACGCAAAATGTAATCCAATGACATTATTACTTACCCATCATACGTAAGTCTTGTAATCGTTTTGAAAATCGAAAAACTTTTTGACGGTTTTACACGTTTCAGACTCTGGAGATTCAGAAAAACATATTTTTAGAAAAAAATTTTTGCCGTCCTGTATGTATGTGTGTCTGTAAAAGCTCCATCTCCCGAACAAACTGAGACAGAGACTTGAAATTTGGTATGTACTTAGTATGTAATAACGAGAAGAAGCTTGTTGAATTTCAATAACCTCGATTATCCGGAACTATTTTTTTTTCGGACTCTCGAAATATTCGTTCTGATAAAAGTTATTATAAAAATTTTCGAAATTGTTTATTTTAAGGAGTAAATATAAAAGACAATACAAAAACATAAATTTTGCATAGAGAAAGAAGTCGATCGGGTAATGAGTTGCCGAGATATTTGTAATCCTATTTTCCACACTCTTCGATTTTTCATGACCCTGTATTTCATTCAAATTTCAATTCAAAGATATATTTTAATTGGAAATGAGACGCTCAATCCGATGCAGTAAACTCTTAGTTAATATGATTATCATTTTTGGAGTTATAAGGATGTTTCTTTTACGCAATTCAGTAATAGAGAATTTAAAGTTTATGACGTCATCAAGCCAGGATTTTATTCAAATTGCAATGCATTTTATAAATAGTTTACACATGTTTTATTTTCATATTTTATATTATGCATATCTATGGTGGGTAAGTATTACGGTGGCCCCCAGTAACTTGTTTTATTTCTCAAGAAAATGTAATAGGAAAAAATGAAAGTAATCTAATGAGTTTTCTTAAATATAAAACTCACCAAAAGACAAAACTATTTAGAATTACATATCAGGTGTTACGATCGGTATTGTTATTAAACTTTGTGACGCCTGGTTATTTTAAGCCCTTATAAATACAGCATTATTTTCTACTAATGTCTTGAATTGTGCCTGTATAAATTTGCGACGGTGTTGCCAGATTGAGGAATTATTTTATTCAAAATCTTCGCTTTTTTTAATCCTGGAATGTCTTCCATTAAGCGTCTTCTCCCCTCACGCGAAAAGACCGCTCACTAATGTTAATCCTATGGGGCATTACTTTTATAATATCTCGTTTGCATTTCAATATTTTTAAACGATTTTTTTTTTTTTTTTTTTTTTTTTTTTATCGGTGGATTTTTAGGAGCAAATTCTTCATTATTCTTCACCTTTTAATGTTTCTATAATGGTAGTTTTTATCAAACTTTGTTGGATTTCCAGCTTTTGCATGACAATTACGAATGGTTGCGGAGCTCCTTAGATTTGAGAATAGACGGATTTTCACGATTCTCAAATCCATGCCATTGTCTACAGCCAAAATATCTCATTGCAGAGGGGTTTTTTTATAGTGCACCTCACTCGAATGATAATTTGATCTACAATTGAAGCCGTAAAGTTGTATTTTCTGGAAGAAATCTGAAGAAATTTTCGGAAATTCTCCCTTGAGAGGCTTGAAATGATTAGAACTTTGAAAAGTTGTATTGGGGAAAAAATAAAATAAATAAAATCTTTAAATAGAAATTTGTGTTTGTTTATTAAAGATTTTTTCCCTATGTTATTTTTGTTCAAAATCAAAATTCCAAAGAAAATTTCGTAAAATAGAAGATTGTTAAATAGAAGTTCAACTGTACATATCAAGAGCTGCTTTCTTATACAGTACAGACTGCTCAGCCCTTTGTACTTTCTTTTGCAGCCGTTCTAAACAAACCTCCGTTAAACCCTAGCCCCAAGTCATGTGCAAGAAGAATCTCAAGTCTCACCTTCTTCCAGATGTTTCGCACCTGGCGCTCACAACACCTGGCGTGCACGCGTTTCCCTACGGCAGGGCAGGCAGCACGCCGGCCCACGTGCCGACATTGTGCACGGACGGCTGCCATAACACCGTGCAGTCAAAATAAGAGACCAGATGTCCCTTTAAAGATTGGCTGGAAACCTATTTCACGATGTTATGAACAGAGACCACCGAGATGAAACGGAAATCTCATCTTTCTTAAGGTGATAAACAGATGACTGGATGTTGTCGACTGACTGCGCAAATACGGTGCACGATTGCGTTTTCATGGTTGTTGCTGTTTTCAGCAGTGTTTTACAGCCTTTTTTTTATATATATATATATCCCCCGGAACACTTGAACCGAAAGCTTAAACTTCCGCGGCACGCTTAAATTATTTTGATTTTAAAGAAAAAGAAAAAAAAAGAAAGAAAGAGTAAACTTTTTTTTTTAATGTTAATAATGGAAAAACACAATGCAAACACATTGTTTTTTTTTTTTTTTTTTTTTTTTTTTTTTTACTATAACAGATGTAAATACTAAACACACAGTTTTAAAGCATTAAAACTATTTATGATGTAAAATCCGATGTCAAAATAACTAAGCACTTTCGGCTAAACATTAACCATCATCAGAGGATAAAAACCAGTCCAAAAACACATCCTCTGCACCCACTGGGCATCCCACTGGGCAGCGGCGGAACGTTTAAAAGCGACTGATTTTTCTTTCTTTTTTTTTTTTTTTTTTTTAAACCTTTCAGAAGTATTATAGTCCAAGTGCTACACGACAAAAATAAGGTGAAAACTGCACATCGTGATACAGTTATACCGTTTGGTCAGTATCTACTCTATATTAATACAAAGCATATAAGAAGGGGAGGCATCACGGAAATTGCGGGGAATTCAAGATGGCGGCCGTTATTCAAAATGGCGTCATTTTCGGGAATTCGTGCAATTTCGTTTCTATTCATCGTATAAAAGCATGTTTGATGGAAATTTAGATGTTTTTAGATAAAAAAATATTATTTGTAACAGTTTACAGCACAGTCGAAAATTATTTATGAATTCAGTTTGCCTGTTTGTCTGTCTGTCTGGTCGTCTGTCTAGTCGCGCACTAACTCAAAAGAACTAACCGGATATCCAGATAATTAAAATATGGTATTGTAGTATACCGTAACAAGTTCGGTATTCATTTTCAAGTGTGCATCATTCATAGTTCATTTACAAGGGAAATCAAAAGTATTCGGTTACATTATGGTCTGTAGACGAAAATCGCTTGCAATGTGTTTTAATGATATTATACTCTTTGTAACATATTCAAATTAATATACATCAGTGCGGTTCTGTACAAAATACTTTCTATAGAATAAGCAGTGCAGAAGTTTTTGTTCATTTACAGGGGCTCACAAAATAATACGGTTACCGTTACCATTAATGTCTCCGAGCACAGTGCCTTTATAACTTGTGTATAAATTTTATAGATCAACAGCTAAATCGATTGTTAGTAAGGGAGGTGCTAGGTATGAAATAAATAACTGCAATTTTTAATAATAATATGCCTATTGGTCAGTATCTTCTTTATATTAAAACAAAGCATATAAGAGAGGCATAATGAAATGTCTTAGGAATTTAAGATTTAGGCTGTTATTCAATTTTTTCCGTTTTCGTCATATAAAAGTGTTTTTGATGTCATTTTCGATTTTTTAAATCAAAAATTTTCTTTTTAATATATCAGAAATATAGTTAAAATGAAACTAGTTCAATTATTAAAGTATTTTTTATTGTATAGTGAGTAAAATGAATGGATTAAATAAATAATAAAAATGCATTTTACTAATGCCTTACTTATACAACATATTAAAAAATGAATGCTACATAACAAATGAATGACATAAAATTGCAGAATATAGAAACTTTAGTTTGTAGCATATTATTTCTCATTCACATTCGTTTTTACAGTTGCACAATAATGTGCAAGAAAGACCAACCTTCCTACAACTAAACTTATTTTTGCAGATTTTGCACATACATTTTATTAGTTCTTTGCAAGAATCTGCAATCTCGGGCACCTCCGATCATTCATAATTTCTATGAAAAATTATCCAACCACCATCCCCATTTGTTTCGAGAGGGGGGACATATTTCCCGCTCATGTGCTTGTCCCCAAATGTGTCCAGCTTGGAAAGCACTCCCTAAAATATGTTGCTCTGGTGCACCCTTGATTGGTGGAAGATGTTCAATAGGACGATTTTTTGTCCTAAACAATTCCTGTCTAGCACCATTTACACTTATGCTGTTACATGTTGAACAGTACAACAATACTACGAATTTTTCTAAAATATTTAGAATATCGTCAGGTATGGAAGTTTGCGATTTTGATAAAAATGAAAATGCGATAGTAGCATCTTTATAGAGAATTCAATGTCTTCCAAGCTGACTTTTTTGTTTTTCCTGTGAAACCTGGATTGCTGTCGCAGCCTGTGAAAGCATGGAATCCTAGCAACGACATTTCTTTTTCTTTTCCAATTGCTGCAGCTACAGTATGGACGGGAATAAGTCTGTAATTCTTCCCTGTTCCAAATGCAATCCAAACAGTTTGCAGCTGTCTTTCTGACAAAGTAAAGAAATGTGCAATTGCTAAAACTAATACATCAGTATCTACAGAGTGTATAACAATATTTTTCAATCCGTTTTCTGCCATGTCTTTGAGATTGCCAAATTTTGTCTTTGCCAAATTTTAGGTAGTTTGACATGCGATAGCACTTGCCGCCTGGTTCCTGCACCCCTTTTTTGTCTGGTTTCACCTTTAATGCTTGGTGTAATGTATCTATCCCATATAAAATCTATTCTTTGGCAGCTAAAACTCTCAATGTCGTTACATAAATGGTGTTAAAATGTGTTAATGTAGTAATCATTAAAGGTTTTAGAAGACTGGTGAGGCTTTAAAATGTTAACAAGAACTGGCTATCATAAATTAAAGCATCGCATGTTCCTGGAAAGGTGACAATTTGCAATTCTTTCATATATAGCAAAGTTCAAAAACACATTATAAAATTAAAAACGAGCGTAGACAGCAATGTTTTTATTGAAAGTCCTGTGACCGTATTATTTTGTGAACCCCTGTAAATGAACGAAAACTGCTATGCACTGCATATTCTACAGTAAGTATCTTGTACTGCACCGCACTGATGTATATTAATTTGAATATGTTACAAAGAGTATAACATCATTAAAATACATTGCAAGCGATTTTCGTCTACAGACCATAATGTAACCAAATACTTTTGATTGCCCCTGTAAATGAACTATGAATGATGCCCACTTGAAAATGAATACCGAACTTTTTACGGTTTACTACAATACCATATTTTAATTATCTGGATATCCGGTTATTATTTTTTTTTTGAGTTAGTGCGCGACTAGACAGACGACCAGACAGACGGACAAACAGGTAAACTGAATTCATAAATACTTTCTGACTGTGCTGTAAAGTGTTACAAATAATATTTTTTATCAAAAAACATCTAAATTTCCATCAAACATGCTTTTATATGATGAATAGAAACGAAATTGCACGAATTCCCGAAAATGACGCCATTTTGAATAACGGCCGCCATCTTGAATTCCCCGCAATTTCCGCGATGTCTCCCCTTCTTATATGCTTTGTATTAATATAGACTAGATACTGACCAAATGGTATAACTGTATCACGATTTGCAGTTTTTTCCCTCCTAGCACCTGGACTATTAGTTATCCAATTGATTTAAAGGGTTCAATATGTGGGTCGTGTTGGGACCACCCGAAATATTATAACAGCGTCTGCTACTATATCGTGTGGTCTCGGTGGAAGTATACTGAGAACAGGCATTTCATCTAAAATTGTAATATTTAACCAAGAATATCCGTGCGCTTATGGCTGATTTCAAATCCAAATTCACCATTTTCAGCAGGGCTGAAAATTTCGGCCCGAGCAGACCTCTAAGAAGGAAATCCAGGCCCGGATTGGTCCTAAAAAAAAAATCTGGCCCAGCCCGGCCCGAATCTGCAGAAAAAAGCTACGGCCGGGCCCGGCCCAAGCCCAGTCCATTCAGATCTCTAGGATGCAGCCGAAATAATTATGTTGCTGAGTACTTGCAGAGGTGCTGTCGAATTCACATATGGCGCATAAAATACTTTAGAATATTTCTTGAAAGAGCTTTAAAGTATTTATTATGGATACAGAGCGTTTAAAAATTAATACAACATACTTTTTCAAAAATAAACTACTCGAATGTCACAATCCCAAAACTTTCTTCTATCTCATACAGGTTTCACATACACATAAAACGTATCAACATCAATTTATATCAAGTTCTAACTGAATCTAAAGTTTTATTAAATTCCGTGCAATAGTTCTTGAGATATGACTATAGCTAAAATCGTGTAAATTCTTAAAAATGCAGTATCTTTGCCAACTGTTTGGGAGATTCAAAACCAAATCATCAACAAACTTATGTCAACATCTAGCAGAATTTGAACTTTGATGAAATTCTATCCGTTAGTTCTTGAGATATAGCTATCGTGAAAATCAAGGGAAAAGTAAACATAGAAGCGCCACCTGTTGGACTATTTACATCAAAACGTAATCAGCATCTATTTATGTCAAGGTCTAACAGAATCTGAAGTTTGATGAAATTCTATCCGTTAGTTCTTGAGATATAGCTACTGCGAAAATCATGAAAAAAAGCAGCATAGAAGCGCCACCTGGTAGGCTGTTCCCACCAAAACATAATCAGCGTCTATTTATGTCATGGTCACGAATCTGAAATTTGATGAAATTCTCTGGATTAGTTCTTGAGATATAGCTATTGTGAAAATCGTGAAAAATGTAGCATAGCAGAGCCATATGCAGCATATGCGGCGCGATTTACACCAAAAACTAATCAGCACCAATTACTACCAAGGACTAACTGAATCTAAAGTTTTATTAAATTCCGTGCATTTGTTCTTGAGATAGAGTGCCCACAAAATTTTTGTCGCATACAGACATAGACGCACAGACTCACGGACAGACATTTTCTAAAAACAGTCAAATCGTGTTCAGGACCTTCTAAAACATATAAATCCGTCGAAAACCGGAAGTCGTAAATTTTCATGAATCCAATACTTTATTCTTGTAAAGATAGTAGAATAAAGTAAAAATGACCTAAGGATCCGTAGTCGAAAATGAAGTATTAAAGAAATAGAGGGATGTTTCATAAGTAAGTAAATAAATCTAATTTTATCATTTTCAAATTATTTATTGTATTTGCCGTTCATAGTAGTATGAAGGAAACGATAGAAAATGCGATATAAAATAAAGGGGGGGGGGGCAACTATTCGCAAGATATTTTAAAAATAAACGTATTTTTTCTACTTTATCATACTTACACTCTAAATAAGAAAGAGTGACTATTCACTCCGGAGGAGGGAGGAGTGGATATTCACTCTATCGCAGAGTCAAAATTTGCCCAACCTCTTTAGAGTGACTATTCACTCTAGGAAAAAGTGAAATTCTTGACTCCCTGAAAGAGTGAATACTCACTCTTTCAGGAGTGAGGTTTTTTCACCCCTGATAGGAGTAAATAGTCACTCTTTCAGGAGTGACTAAAATTCTTGAATAAAAAAGAGAAACTCATTTTTTACACACGCTTGTTCGTAGGCGGTCACCCTCCCAACTAGTTACCGAGCTCGCTGCTGCTTGCCTTCTGCGCTCGGACGAGAACTGGTACCTACAGCTTGTTACAGCCGCTTACAATTTAAAAGGCTCTTATTACATTATTTTAGCTTTCTTTCTTTTGTGATATTCGAACACACTTATTAAATTTGTGTAGAAATCATAAATATCTACGGTGTTTCTCAACTGTGTAAATAAGAAACTGAAACCTTCTTTTTGTATCATATAATACAGAGACTGTTCGCACATTTTTTAGACAAATTTGATAAATTATTTAAAAAGATGGAATTCTTTTAGAGGAAAAAATTCTGACAACAACTTATTATGTGTAATTTATATTATCGTCTGATACTTTCAAATTTATTCTTATTTCAAGATTGCGCATGCTAAAAAAGCTGTGAATGGGAAGATGCGTTTGCGTTTTTTTTTCTTCTTCCGAACAGAAGTATGCTAATTCCACAGTCTAAAATGATTGCAAAGCGCATAATATAAAAACTTTTTAGTGCGAAATAAACATAACAATTGATTGGAAAGTGCTATTCCAAAAATCAGTACATATACATAGTAAAAAGATATCAGATGGAAAAAAAAAAAAAAAAAAAAAAAAACAGGGAAAAAAAGAGCCCATTTCAAGGCAGAAAACGAAGTTTCAAGTAAGGATTTATGACTGTCGCAAATTTATCTTACATCGAAAACATCCATCGATATCCATCGAAAGCATTATGCAGAATTAGAATCAAGAAACAAGATTATCATACAGATTATTTCAGAAAACAATATTCATATTTTAAACGTTAAAAACAACAACGCCGAAATCGTCTAAAAAATGTGCGAACACCCGTCTGTACATTTCCGCTATGACAAAAATTCCGTTACAACAAAGCAGTTATTTATTTATTCATTCATTTTTTTTCTTGCTAATAATGTTTCCATAATTATAGCCCGAGTAAGATTGTCCGAGGCCCAGGTCCTGTTTACCAAATAGGCCCGTGAAGCCGAAGTTTACTCACTGAAATACAAAGGGGCCCCCAAATTTACTTTTTAAAACTAATTTTTAGGGGGGAAATTTTAGTCAGGGTAAAAAACGTTTTTTTTTTTTCTTAAATTATAGCTGTTAAATTTTTCCTAAGATTATTTCCGACACATTTATACTCTTTTTTTTTTTCTATAATAAATGTTATAAAATCAGTGATTAAATGCAACGTTTTTCATTTCTCTTATGTTTAATTTCAAACGTGCTAAAAATAACAGAAAATTTAATCTGTATAGTTATATTTTGTTTATATTCATAAAGAGGTTAGAAATGATATAAAATATGTAGAATAGGTTATTTAAATAAAGAGGAAAATAATTAGCATTCAGAGATATTAAATTTCTGTTTATAAAATAGAAGCAAAATTGTGTTGCAGCTAAGCATAAATTTACTTCAAATATTTATTTTCCCTGCTCTTAATGCTGGAATCTTAGCATTGGCAAATCCTGCAATTTGTAAAGCATAAAATATATTTCCTGTCCATAATTCTATCGATTCATTTATTATTTCAATGCCTTTTTCAGTTTTTTTTCATTTTAGGTGTTTCGTTTTGATAACGGAGATTACTCGGATTCTCATCCGTCAGCTGGCGCCATCTTGTGATTTTATTGGAAAAAATTGTTTTTCCTCACTCTTCAACGGAGTGAAATATCTCACTCTTGTCAACGGAGTGAACAGTCACTCTCGACAACGGAGTGAGATATTTCACTCTTTTCTAGAGAGTGGAAAGTTCCACTCTTTAAAGAGTGCATATTTATAAAATTCACTCCTAAAAGAGTGAAAATGCCTCTCACTCTTCCAAAGAGTCAACTTCTCACTCCTTCCAATTTTAGAGTGTAGAAAGCACCTTCTTACACTGCAAAAAAGTGTTGATTTTACAGTATAATACTAGCAATTACTGCTTATTTTACTGTTTATTACTGTTAATTTTACAGTATAATACTAGCAGCTGGGGTGCCAGTATTATACTGTAAAATCAAGACTTTTTTTTGCAGTGTAATAACGCATGTTGAAGCTCTTGGAACACTGCAAAAAAAAAAAAAAAAAAAAAAAAAAAAAAAAAGTGTTGATTTTACAGTATTATGCTGTAAAATTAACAGTAATAAACAATAAGATAAGCAGTAATACGCTGTGGCGCACGCATTTTTTTTTTTTTTTTTTTTTTTTTTTTTGCAGTGTATATACATAATTTTCTCCTTATCTATGGAGTATTTTGTTCAAATTAACTGAATTAATAATGTATTATATGAAAAAAATTTCGTCTCTATTTTAAGTATAATGAACTAGTTCTCGATAATTAGTTCCTGCGGATAATTTGAGACAGTTCAGTTATAACCTTTACGAACAGCTTATTTAAAGTTTCTCACTTTTTTGCTGTGCATTGGGGTATATTTTATGATCTCCTTGTAATAGAAACCTACATTAAGAATCTGGAAGAAAGCTTTCTTTATCAGATCGAAATCATTGAGGATTATATTCTAAAATGTAGAGTAGGTCGAAATATTGAAAAAGGACTTATTCGATGAAATTATCATATTTTTAGTTTTTCCGGTCTATTGTTTGACGGGAAAGTAAAATGGCACAAAATGAAGAGAGTGTTATTTCTAGTAATCGGTGGTAATGCCCCAGTTGAAAACTTCTGCTGAACATTGCCCTTGTAATTATTTTTGGACATTCACCAGCATAGAGATTTATAGTTTCGTATATAATGAAAAACATATGGAATCTTCATCTGCATGACATAAGAAGGTTTTTAACCTAAGAAGACCATGAAAAAAAGAAACTACATCTTGAACGATTCACTACCAAGACATTTCAACGCTAAACAGCAAGTATGTTGTAAAATATAGCAAATTAGATCACAGTCTAAACCTGTAATTCCTAATACAGGACCAACGACCGAAAAAAAAAGGGGGGGGGGGCGATCTGAGAATCTATATTATAAAGCATAAACATGTTTGTCTTCACTTCTAAATATCACATATTACTTTCACATCTTTAAATCATCGAGCACAGTAAAAAAAAAAAAAAAAAAGAAAAAAAAAAAGAAAGAAAAATCCCTGACGGCTCGGCCTACAGGCACAGGTAGATTTCGAAGACGCAGAACGTGGGGCGCCTGTTTGTTGAGAATTGCGGAAGAAATTACCTTTTTGTCATGATGCAGTAGTGGGAACCACCCATTTCGAAACCTAACTTATTTGCAGGCAGAGCCGCACGGGATTTTTTTTTTTTTTTTTTTTTTTTTTTTTTTTGCTATAAGGGTTCGTCCTATAAAAAACTTGTCAGTATAAAAGTTTTAGATAATATTAAGAGGATTTATAATAAATTTAAGCGGATTTGATATCTTGTGAATTGACGAAGTTATGAATTTTTTTTCTTCTAAAACCCCCCTTTTTCCCCCCTTTGGAGCCATTTTTAATGGCATCAAAAATCTGTCACACATAAATTTTCGGCCCTTTTCCTAGAAGTAATAATAACTTTAAACGGATTCGATAGTATCATAATTAAGAAATTATGGGTTTTTTTCTGTTTTCACAAAAAGCCCCCCATTACCCCCCCCCCCCTTTGGTTCGATTTAGCCCATTAACGAGCTTGACCGAGATTTTGTGCCCCTTGATTTTATGTATCAGTTTGGAAGAGATTTGTGCAGAATTATTGCAGTTATCGTGTCCATAAAAAAGTGACATAGATAGATAGATAGATAGATAAAGTTTTGAACTGGGGGTGGTTTTGGGTTCTGGGATCAGCCAATCGTCGTAAATCTGCAAAAAATTTTCAAAAATTCCAACTTAGGTTAGAATGTAATAGGTAGTATTTCTTACGAAATCTACCTAAAAATGTGCTTTTGAAATAAGGTTTGTTTGAAAACCCTAACTTAACTTACTATTTTTGTATTAACCGACTTTTCAACAAAGAGTGTTGTACAATATGTTTGTGTATATATTACGGCCAAAACTCGAAATCGGCCAGTTCGCCAGTTGACCAATTTCGCTGTAAATTGACTGTCTTGTCTTTTTCTTGATTCACGATTTGGCTGGCTAATTCGCAAACTGGCTAAGGGACGATTGGCCAAAATCGAAAGGAAAAATTCATGAGCTGATTTTGAAGGTTCTGTATAGTTTCACGCTGTGATTTTCTATTTTAACATTGAATTTTCTTTAATTAAAGCTTATTTGTGGATGAGCCCGCACTAGATATAATTTTAATTTTTTTTAAATTTTATTTTATATTTAAACGTTTTTAATATATTTTTTTCTTTTTTGAAAACTTTGCTTTTTTTTAAAAAATTAAAGCTTTTTATTTGTAGATAAACCCGCGCTATATACACACACACACATATATATATATATATTAATATTTTTATTATTTTATTTTAAATTTAAGTGTTTTTAAGTAAAATTTCTTCAAAATGGAGGCAATTGAGTTACTTCCATTGTTCCAAAGAAAAGAAAATAATGGGTATTATTATATCTTTGACCGGCCAGTTTGCGAAATTGCTAAGTAAGGGAGATCAGCCAAAGTCTAAAGGAAAAGTCATGAGCTGATTTTGAGTGTCTGTATAGTTTTACGCAGTGATTTTTACCTAACCAGTTTTAATATTGCTTATTTATAATGAAAGCTATTCATTTGTAGATGAGCCCGCACTAGATATATTTTTTAATATTTTCGTTTTTATTTTATTTTAAATTTAAATGTTTTTAAAGAGATTTCTTCAAAATGGTGGCAATTAGGTTTCTTCCATTGTTACAAAGAAAAGAAAATAATGCGGATTGTTATATTTTTATTGATGCAATTTCTTATTACAATAAAAAAGAAAATATTTTTTTCAATTTGAAAACATTGTGTTTACGATCAACAGGGGTCAAGTTGTCTTAAAAGTGAACTGGCATCATTTGTCAAAGGAAAACATCCATTTAAAAACATGAAACTTCAACATTTTCTTATAATTGCGTCAAAATAACATTATTTTCAGAGGTTTTCCATTCCGTCAGCTTTGAAATTACATGCCAAATTTTCAGTGAATGAAAATTTATTCACCTATCAAAATGATACTATTTTTAAAAGGTATTTGACTAAAAATGTACATTTACATTCAGAAAATGGCAAAGTTTTACTATGATTTTGTCCAAACAAACGACATAATTTACATTGGCTTTTCATCCCTCTTTTATTGACATTAGACACAAAAGACTCCTCCTTACACGATAAAGATTCCTAAACGCAGGAAGCAATGTGTTTATATCAGTAAAAAAAAAAAAAAAAAAAAAAAAAACGCCAAATTAAAAAAATATATATATTATTTCTTCAATCTTCACTTTTTTTTTCATTAGTGGGGAGGGGGCGCGCTCTGCCTTCTGAACCACCCGCTTAAGGTAATTTTTAAGCGCATGAACATAAAAAGAAAAGATAACTAAAAATTGTCTACAAAAGGCCGGGGGGCAGGTATCACTGGGGTGGGACTTTAAAAAATGAATCATCACTAAATTTTTTCTTCGTTATCATCTGTGTGTCTTCGAGAAGAAGTGTTTCATTTTCAAATGTGTGGTGTTGATGACAAAAAGGACAGTTTTCTTGTGAAAATCTTCAAGTGGCATCTTTGAAAGTTTGTTTTCGTGTGCCGTTCTATTATTGGGTGGTAAAAAAAAAAAATCAACGCACATTCTAAATGATAAAAAAAAAAAAAAAAAATCTGTTATAAACAATAGAATAATTAACTTCGTTGCTATATATATATTGTTTATTAGTTGCTACCCAAGTGTTTTATTTTCATGTAATAGAAATAGGTACATGTATTTATTTATATCTTTTATTGATTACGAAATCTAGTTGATTATAAATAGTTTAAGGTAACTGATGTGAGAAGTATATATATTCATTGATATTTTATTATTTTTATTATTATTATTTATGCACGCCATTGCCCATGTTCATAAAGCATCGAAATCCTTAAATTTTAAAAACCAAAATTGATTTATTTCAGAGCTAACGAATATCCATACTTTTTTATATAATTAATTCTGTTTTATATAATTAATTCTGTTTTATATAATTTATTCTTTTTATATATTTTATTCTTACAATCTTATACATATGTGTTTATTATGTTGAGGGTGTTTAACATTTTTTGAAATACATTTACATTTGAATTTGATATATTTTGATATTTTTGATATTTTTATATTTGATACTTATGATAATATTTAGAGTTTATAGAGGCCTAACTTAAAATTAAGTTAAAATGGAAAATATTAAAAAAAAAAACAATCAATGATTATGGAAAAAAATACTCCATAGAAAATATCATTAATCGAAAAATAGAGGTTAACACGATAACTCTTGAAGATGGACAGGTGCAAAATATTGTTAGTGAATTAAATAAAATTCGTAAAAACGACGTTCTCCAGAGCGATTCAACGAAAACGGTTGGTTGATTGGTTGGTTATTTGTTACGGCTGATTTTCTGCGCTAGGGATGTAGGCCGGCGGGGGGAATGACCTCCGTGGGGGTCTTTCTGAGGGATCTTTCAACGAAAACGGAAATTCTTAATGAAGAATATAATGAATTTTCACTTAAATTAGACACCTTAAATATTGTGATAAAAACATCGTGAAATAAATTAACTAAAAGTTAAGGAATTCAAGAAGTTGATTCGGTTAATAATAAGCACCTTGGGAGACCGAGCCTCGCTCGGTAGTTTTTAAACATTCATACTGCATTTGAGTAAGAGACAAAATACTAATGGTGAGAACTTTGATTATGGAGCATTAACGGCAGAAAAAATTGTCTAAACCAATCTAAGCTCTTTTTTTTATGTCGAGTCCTAGCTAAATATGGTTTGCCCGGGGTCCATGACATTTAGCCGACAAGACATTTAGCAGACAGCAAGTAGCCGACAGGACGTTTAGCCGACAAGTACATTTAGCCGACAGAGACAATTAGCCGACAGGACAATTAGCCGAACGGACAATTAGTCGACTGGGACAATTAGCCGACAGGACATTTAGCCGACAGGGCAATTAGCCGACAGAACAATTAGCCGACAGGACATTTAGCCGACAGGACATTTAGCCGACAGTACAATTAGCCGACAGGATATTTAGCAGACAGGACATTTAGCCGACAGGACCAAAATTCCCGACATGACATAAGCTTACGGGACATTTAGTCGACATTAAGCATATGTCACGTGACTTTTTATACTCGCATTTTCAAAAGGGCCACCCCCCCCCCCCATCTCAGAATCTAAGGGGCGTAAACATTCCACACTTGCACAGGGCGACGCAAAAAAAAAAAAAAAAAAAAAAAATCAGCTTTCAGAAATTCTAAAAAGAAATTATAAAAAATAATGGCCCGTCACATTTCGGGGGGGAGGGGGAGAGGCGCGAAGAAAATTAAGAAATATAATAAGGCGATCTGTTTGAAACTTTACGATATTTTGTAACACATAACATAAATTTTAAAAATGAGGCCGCATCAAAAATTATGGGGCGGGGGGGGGGGCGCATTTCACCCACATGGGGGGCACTTTACTAAATTTTAACGATATCCGTCATGTCACATATCATTACAAAGGACTGTGACCACTTATTCATGTTATGTACCACAGGTGTCACCCCCACCAATTTGGCCCCCAGGGGGAATTTTCTAAATTTTGCCGACACTACTCATGTGATATATCGTTCGAAAGACCTGTGACCGCTTAAACATTTTATGCATCTGCGGGTTCCATCCCCCCACTTTCCCCCCCCCCCAAGGGGGCGCTTTTCTAATTTTTGACGACACCCCTCATGTGATAAATCGTTGGAAAGGTCTGTGACCGCTTAATCATATTATGCATCTGAGGTGTCTATCCCCCACTTTGCCCCCCAAGGGGGCGCTTTTCTAAATTTTGACGATAAATCTCATGTGATATATCGTTGGGAAGGTCTGTGACTGCTTAATCATATTATGCATCTTCGGTGTCCATCCCTACTTAGCTCCCCAAGGGGGTTACTTTTCTAAATTTTGCCGACACCCTTCATGTGATATATCGTTGGAAAGGTCTGTGACCACTTAATCATATTATGCATCTGAGGTGTCTATCCCCCACTTAGCCCCCCCAAGAGGGGTACTTTTCTAAATTTTGCCGACAGCCCTCATATGATATATCGTTGGAAAGGTCTGTGACCGCTTAATCATATTATGCATCTCCGGTGTCCATCCCCCACTTAGCCCCCCCCCAAGAGGGGTACTTTTCTAAATTTTGCCGACAGCCCTCATATGATATTCCGCCGAATCGTAACGACCTCTGTCGTCGACTCTGGGGCAAAAAGATGAGGAGGCGTCGCTGGAACGCGAACCCTCTGAATCGATCGTAGCGACCTGGCGAGACAAAGTCATGGTCTGCGTTATAAATCCCTCAGGATTTGGGCACGATGAGGAGTGGGCTCGCCCGGCGCCGTGCGGGCGCCGGAGGCGCCTATTAGTTTTATATCGTTGGAAAGGTAATCACCGAGCTCTTCCACGCCCACATTTGAACGCACTGCGAAATGCCCGTGGTCCCCACGGCGCAGGACGTAGAAGTAGAGGTAATGGTGCAATAAGTACGCAGGCTTGAGACTCGTCTCATAAGCCGGCAGTTGTCTGTGATAAAATGGGCTAGTCACAGTTGTGTATATATATATGTTGTTGTAGTTAATGTTTGTTGTTAAAGTTTTAAAATGTTTTAAGCATGTTAGTTGTTGTTGTTGTAATTTTAGAGTTTATATGTTGTTGTACTAATCCATTCCCTTTCAGGATCAACTGCAAAAGGGAACGTGACAACCTCTGTAGGTTGCTCACACCCCTCGAGCTGTGGTAAAGCAAGAGCCGTCGTGGTAGCTCGACATATGACCTAGCGACCGTCTCCCCCTATGGGGTCTCGCGAACGAAGTCGTCGGGGGTTCCATGGCGGTTCATCAAGGTTCCGTCTCTGCGGAAGTTTCCTCCGAGATCTGGGGTTACTACCGTGACGACCTATGTCACCAACCTTGGTAAAATGACCTGGGGGTCCGCAGTGGAGAGCGGCCTCAGGCCGATCGCAGCGCCGGGCGAGACAAAGCCCTGGTGCGTTAAAAGCCCTTCAGAGGCTTGGGTGCGATGGTCGTTTACGCGCGTCTGCGACCCCCGTGGGCGCCTGACGGCGCAGGACAGTTTTATATCGTTGGAAAGGTCTGTGACCGCTTAATCATATTATGCATCTCCGGTGTCCATCCCCCATTTTGCCCCCTCAAGGGGGGTACTTTTCTAAATTTTGCACACACCCCTCATGTGATATATCTGTTCACTTGTTTATCCTAAAACATCCACATTTCAAAGAAAATAAGCAGCCAATTGGGACAGAAATGTATATATTTTAGAAGTTTAATGGTCTTTGATCCTGCAGTAAATTAAATATACCCATTCATTGAAGAATTATTTTTTTAAGAATTAATATTCTTTGTTTACATTCATTTGGAAACCAAAAATTCAAATGCGGTTTCTTTTCTTTTCTTTTTAATTTTTGTATTTCTTTTCTTTTCTTTTTAATTTTTGTATTTCTTTTCTTTTCTTTTTTTTTCTTTTCCAGAACGTAAAATAGCGTTAAATGCTTCATTTAACCAATGAGTAAAATTTCAAAACAGAGCGCAAGAGACAATACAAAACAGCTTTTTATTTCGAAAAAACTATTTAAAAATTGTTTTTTCGAAATAAAAAGCTGTTTTGATACATATAATTAAAAATGAAAACACATGTGAAAAATAAAAGATGAGATGTTATAAAAAACAACGGAAAGGATACAGCAGGAATTAAACTTAATAAAAGGAAAAATCAAAAATGGAAAACTATGAATATCTTAAGGAATCTTCAGAGGAACTTCATAAGAATATTCATAGTAAATATATGTTATTTCATCAAATATTGTGAGCATTATGCCTAAAATCGACAATATAATATCCTAATGACATATATTAGAAACAAAATAAAAATAAAAGCTACTGGAGTTCAAATAACAAAATAAATAAGTAAATAAATTATTATTCAACATAAATAGAAATTAGATCATAAAGCAATGTACAAAACTCACCAATATATATTAAGATCTGCCTCATAATTTGTAATTATCAATGATTAAATGTTCATTTAATAATATTACAGTATAAAGAGACTTTGTTAATTTTAAAAAAAAAAATTAAATAAAATCATTTTCTATAAATTTTATGGCTAATTTCCTTCTAGAAGCACTAAAAGGTTCAGCCGAATTTCATTTAACAGGATTTATATACTACTACATAAACTATAAAATAAATAGCTTCTTTTAACATACAAGATTCTTGAGTCAAAATATGGTTGTGTCATGAATACTCTAGTGAGTGCAAGCTGGACCTAGAATAAAACAGAACTCTCTTTCTGCTGATATTTGTGACTTAGTCTGTAACCAGAGTTTCTGATGACAACTTATCAGTTGCTTTACAATGATAAATTATGAAATTTGATTTTTGTATATAAAACTATAAGAATATATGGTCGGAAACCGTAATGAAAATGTTAAAAATAAACTGTTTATTTTTGTAATTCTTTTAGAAATTCAATCTATAATATTGGCTGGCTTAACTAAAGAAACATATATTATTTTAAACTAAAGCTACCAAACTGCTGTATTGAAAAATAAAAATTTATTCCTATAAGTAATCAGTTATTCCTATAAGTAATCAGTTATTCCTATAAGTAATCAGCTAATTGTCCTGTCGGCTAATTGTCCGGTCAGCTAAATGTCTTGTCGGCTAATTGTCATGTCGGCTAATTGTCCCTATCGGCTAATTGACTGTCGCCTAATTGTCTGTCGACTAAATGTACTGTCGGCTAATTGTCCTGTCGGCTTATTGTCCTGTCGGCTAATTGTCCGGTCAGCTAAATGTCTTGTCGGCTAATTGTCCTGTCGGCTAATTGTCCCTGTCGGCTAATTGACTGTCGTCTAAATGTCCTGTCGGCTAATTGTCCTGTCGGCTAATTGTCCGGTCAGCTAAATGTCTTGTCGACTAATTGTCATGTCGGCTAATTGTTCCTGTCGGCTAATTGACTGTCGTCTAATTGTCTGTCGGCTAAATGTCCGTTTCGGCTGAATGTCCTGTCGGCTAATTGTCTCTGTTCGCTAATTGTCCTGTCGTCTAAATGTCGCTGTCGGTTAATTGTCTTGTCGGCTAAATGTACGTGTCTGCTAAATGTACTTGTCGGCTAAATGTTCTGTCGGCTAATTTCTGTCTGCTAAATGTCTTGTCGGCTATTTGGTTTTCGGCCAAATGTCTGCGACCGGTTTTCCCGTACTCGAATTAGTATACACTATATTGCCAAAGGTGACCGGTCACTTACGATTTTAGACGTTTTGTTAACTATCTAGAAAAATACATGAGGAATTAACCTGAAACTGCAGGTGTGTAAACAGTATAGTATAGTTTACATATTTCCGCGAAGATTTTTTTCACGAAACCCCATAGGGGACTGTCAACAAATTGAAAATAACGAATATATTTTGGATAACCTTGTAAAAACTAATGTAGCAAAGGCGTTCAAACTTGAGATAATTACTAAGTGGCTTATTGTAATATACTGCGCTCATTTTTATGAGGATAGCATGTATACTCGTAGAGAAATTAAGGTTTTTATAAAAACAGTTCCAAATTTCGCCACGTTTTTTGCTTATAATTTGCAGAGTTCTTAATATAAAAAAAAGTTATTTTGAGAAAATATGTCAAACAACATTGTACATAATACTCTGCAATCGGAATTAAAAAATAATAAAAATTGGATGAAAAAAGAGCAGGTTTACTAAAAAATGTTTCATTGCGCAAGCTCGAATGCAATCAAAATATAATATGCATAATGTATTAGCTAAGTATATAGAGCAACTTTTGTGAAAATCTCAAAATCATAGCTTAAAAATTCTGAAAATTATCGTCGATAGAATAAGCTCGAAATCCGTTGTTCCCAAAAGGAATCAAAATGAAATGGGTTGTATCCAATGATATGAAGGGTTGTATGAAGAATGATATAAAAAGCGGATGAAGAAGATTGAAAATATGAAGGGTTGTATCCAAATATAGTAGTACGTGCAATATTGTGTACGCTATCCTGGCACTAATCAACAGATATTTGATACAACCTCTCATCTTTTTGCTTCTTTTTGGGAACAACGGATTTCGAGCTTATTCTATCGACGATAATTATCAGAATTTTCAAGCTATGATTTTGAGACTTTCACAAAAGTTGCTCTATATACTTAGCTAATACATTATGTATATTATATTTTGATTGCATTCGCGCGTGCGCAGTGAAATTTTTTTTATTAAACCTGCTCATTTTTCATCCAATTTTTATTATTTTTTAATTTTGATTGCAGAGTATTATGTATAATGTTGTTTCTCATATTTTCTGAAAAGAACTTTTTTTTATATTAAGAACTCTGCAAAATATAAGCAAAAAACTATGCGAAATTCGGGACTGTTTTTATAAAAACCTTTATTTCTCTACGGGTATACATGCTATCCTCATAAAAATGAACACAGTATATTACAATAAACCACTTATTAATAATCTCGAGTTTGAACGCCTTTGCTACAATAGTTTTTACAGGGTTATCTAAAAGATATTCGTTCTTTTTTAATTTGTTGACAGTCCCCTATGGGGTTTCGTGAAAAAATCTTCGCGGAAATGTATAACCTATTCTATACTGTTTACACACCTGCAGTTTCAGGTTAATTCCTCATGTATTTTTCTAGATAGTTAACAAAACGTCTAAAATCGCAAGTGACCGGTCACCTTTGGCAATATAGTGTATAAGGCTTATGTCATAAAAATCGCCCCAACCGTTTTGAATTTTAAAAAAATCACATCAAAATCTTTAATAATGAGTTTATTTTAATCTGTCAAAATGAATTTTCCCGAATTAGGGACCTAGCTAGATCATTTTCTTGCGCTCAATTTAGTATAGAAGAAAAAAATCACGAAAATCGTTATACCGTCTTCGATATCGTCCGTAATCGTGTTACTGATTAATGACCAATAGTATTGGCTAGAATTCCAACTACTCAAAATTAATTTCAAAAATTGCTTAAACATATGAAAGCGAATTTTTCCGAAGTCGAGGGTTTTCTTGTATTCGAATAAGACTTTTTTCATGAAAATCGTCGGAACTATTTTCAATTTATCGCGTCATTTTCAGTGCTGAATTTGTTTTAACCATATAAAACGAATTTTCCCGAATTAACGACCTAACTAGATGATTTTCCCGTGCTCAAATATAGGGAGCAAAGTTTGTGAAAATCGTTTGAGCCGTTTACGACTTATAGCAGCATTTACGTGCTGAGTCATTTTTAACCTGTTAAAACAAATTTTTCCGAATTTGTAACCTAGCTAGATCGTTTTTCTCGTGCTCGTATTAGTATATGTTAGGAAATTTTGAAGGTAGCCAGTAGCTATATCGCGTTCTAAAGTAATTAGATTATATAAATAAACAATTGTAATTTAGCAGCAAAGATAGGTAAGATATTTGCTTACCTCCTTTTTTCAACAATCATCCTCATTGTACCGCTAGGCCACGTCCTTAAGATAGTCCTATTTGATTATTCATATCCATAATGGGTTCGATGCACATTATTATAAATATTGTATCCATTGTTTGAATTATCCATTATATGTGGCACACACTATGGTTTAAATCCTTGATGATTCACTATGTGATTTGAAATGTGAAAATATTGTTAATTAATAAAACATTATTCATTATACAGTTTAAAGTATTTAATTTACATTTCTTATATTTAATAGTTACATAATTTTAATTTTAAACATTAGTTAAATTTAATTTAATTTAAGGGAGAACGAAATTACATGTTCGTTTCCAAAACGCGAGAAAAGCTTCTATTAAAGTTCTATATAGCAGAAAGAAAACAGTCTTATAGTCCTTTTCAGGTGATGTCATCTTTTAGTTCTTTGATTGGTTAGACATGACGTAAAGTCAAATCACGTCATTCATACGAAATTCTGTTTCTTACTTCCTTGTTCAGTTCAAGCGTTTGTAAAAACCTCTTCATATTGCATCATGGATTTCATTTCCTCTTTGAAATTGAGTTAAGTACTTTTATCTTGATGAGTTTAAATGAAGTAAATAAACTGTCATAGAAAATCAATTTGCGGAGATTATTTTCATGATATATTACCAACAATCTCCTCCTTAATCTCTGGAATTTGATTTCTTAAATTTAAATTTCTCCTGTGGACTTCAAAGATGGGTTTGGGAGTGGGCTTGGTCAGGATGCCTGCTATCATGTTCTTTGATTCACAATACTTTAGATTAATTGTACCATTGTCCTTTAAGTGTTTAATGGAATGATATCGAATATCTATGTGTTTCGTGCGACGAGTATACTTTTCTGATTCAATCATTTTTATGCAGGACTGATTGTCCTCATGCATAGTTATTGGTAATGTCTGTTCTAAGTCGAATTCTTGTAGGAGTCTAATTAACCATAAAATTTCTTGCGACGCATTTGCTGTTGAAATATACTCAGCTTCAGCACTCGACATGGCTATACATTGTTGTTTTTTGCTAACCCATAATAACGGATTTTTCCCCAACAAAAATAAGTTTCCGCTGGTGGACTTTCTAGTTTGTATGTCTCCAGCCCAGTCCGAGTCACAATACACTTCTAGTTTAGGTTGGTGTGTTGTATTTATTTCTAATTTAAAGTTTTTAGTGTGATTTAAATAGGAAATCACTCTTTTAGTTGCCTTCCAATCCTTCTGTGAAGGGTTTTCGTTTTTTCTACTTAAGATGTTAATCGCGGCTGAAATATCTGGTCTTGTTACAGTAGCGATGTACAAAAGCGCCCCAATAGCCTTTCTGTAGTCGATGTTGTTTGGCAATGGTATTTCATCATTATCATAATTTAAGTAGCCAGTTTCCATGGGCGTTTTGTAAGGTTTTGCATCTTCTAATTTAAATTTTCTAACTAATTCTTCAATTTTAATTTTTTGATTTAGTTTATATCCTTCGTTTGTTTTTTCGACTTTAATTCCTAGGTAGTAGTTTAACTGACCTAAATCTTTTAGTTCATATTCAATCTTAAGTTTCTGTATAATTTCTTTAATTTCACTTTCTTTTGCAGATATCAAAATATCGTCTACATACACGATAATATATGCTTTACTGTTTTTAGTATTACGTATGAATAAACACGTGTCTGAAGTTGATTGTTTGAAATTTAACTTTTCTAATGATTCTGAAATTTTTGTGTGCCAGGCTCTAGCTGGCTGTTTTAGGCCGTATATAGCCTTATTTAATTTGCACACTTTGTTTTCATGATTAGGTTTAACATAGCCTTCCGGCTGAGAGATGTATATATCCTCTTCTGAATTTCCATACAAAAATGCAGTTTTAATATCTACATGATTTATGTTTAGTTTATGATAGGCGGCGGCTGCTAAAAAGGTTCTTATGGTTGTATGTGAAACCATGGGGCAAAAGTTTCATAATAATCAATACCAAAATTTTGCGAATAGCCTTTGGCTACTAATCTTGCTTTGTATTTTTGAATTTTTCCTTTATCGTCTAATTTTGTTTTGAAAAGCCATTTCGAACCTATTAATTTTGTATTTGGCGGGGGGTCAACTAATGTCCGAGTTTTTTGGTTATGAGATTCTATCTCCTCCTGTGTCGCTTTGATCCAGTTTTCTTTTTCTACTGGGTTTTCCATGTTTATTATTTCCTGCCAATTTTTGGTTCATTAACTTGTTTATCTTTAACCATATAAATTAGTCTATCTGGGGGAACCCCTTTATTTACTCTATCTGATCTTCTCGGTTCGGTTTGATTTAGTTCAGATTCATTCTGAGTATCATTTTCATTTGAAATTTCGATTTTTATCAGATTTGGGTTTTCTGACTTTTCGTTTTCGGCACTAGTGTTTTCATCTATATTTATTTCTAGCCCTTTTTGTTTATTTGAATTTTTCGGATAGTTTTCTATAAACTTCACTGTTCTGGCTATAGTGATATCTTTGCCGCTTGTGTATGTACGATATCCTTTGGAATAATTATCGTATCCCACAAAGATCCCTTCTACTTTATTATCTAATTTCTGCCTTTTTGGCTTGTTAATATATGCATAAGCTTTGCAGCCAAAAACTCTTAGGTATTTTAGATTTGTTCTTCTGTTTGACCATAACTCATATGGAGTTTTTTCGGTGGCTTTAGTCGGCAGTCGATTTTGTAGGTGATTTGCGGTGCAGATCGCCTCTCCCCAAAAATGTAATGGTAAATTAGAGTCATTTAACAATGTTCTTGTCATTTCAATTAGAGATCTATTCTTGCGTTCAGCAATACCATTCTGACTTGGGGAATATGGTACTGTTAGCTGTCGCTTAATTCCATTTTCTTTTAGAAAATTATCAATACTAGAATTTTTAAATTCTTTCCCATTATCTGCCCTGAGTTCTATAGGCTTTTTGCCAAATTTATTGTTGACCAGAGCAACATATTCTTATATTCTTTTAATTTTTCAAAGACCTCACTTTTATTTTGTAGGAGATAAATAATCGTAAATCTAGAGTAATCATCTATGAAAGTTAAAAAATGATTTTTCCCACCTATATGGTTGGAGTTTGAATAGGACCACACACGTCGGAATGCACCAGCTGCAAAATTTTATTTGCTCTAAATTCCGTCTTTTTGGGGTATGGTGCTTCAGTTATTTTTGCTTTGATGCAAGTCTCACATTCGGTACTATGGGAACAATTATTTATGTTTATTCCGCATGCTAATTCCTTCGTCATTAATTCTTTAATCGACGCTACATTTTTATGCCCTAATCTTCTATGCCATAATTCTATGCAATTTTTATTTTTGCAATTAGTTATCATGTTTACGAAATTCTGTGGTTATGTTTGTTTGCTGAATTTCGTATAAATTGTTTTTTCTACATCCTTCTAAGCAAATTAACCCTTCATATTCTAGAAAACATTTGTTGTCTTCAAACGTTAATTTGCATCCGTTTTTCGTAGCTTTAGCTACCGAAAATAAATTCGTTTCAATTTCGGGTACTAGTAGAACATCTTTTAATGCAATGTTATGTGTTTTTCCGTCTGAGGTTATCGTGGTAATGTTTACATTACCTGACCCGTAGGATTTTAGTTTATTGCCGTTGGCAATTACGACGTTAGATTGTTCTTTATTTATAAATTCAGAAAATAAGTTTTCATCATTTGATATATGGGAGGACGAGCCAGAATCTATGATCCATGCTTTATTTTGCGATTTGTTAGTTAAAAATGCGCAATTTTTCTTTTCTTCGGTTCCAAGATAAGCTGTGCTTTTATTGTTCGGTTTATTTGAGTCCGCGCTTCTAAACTTATTTTCGTCTTTTTGAAATACTAGTGAAGAAGAGAAATGTTTTTTGTTGTTTTGTTTAAAGTTAGTTGTTTTATTTCTGTTGTGTCAGCAATTAACTGTGTTATGATTTTTCATACGACAAATCGTGCAATATTTTTCTTCCTTTTTAAAAACCGTGGGTTTAAATTGTCTTTCGGCTCTAAAAGCTTTGTTGGAATTATCACTGGTATTTGAATGTTCGTTTCTTTTATTGAATTCATCTGTTAATTTGCTCTTTATAAACTCTGGAGTTAATTCGTCTTCGTGCCTGGCTTCTAATGCGGTTAAGAGGGTGTCATAAGAAGGTGGCAAAGAGCAGAGCAATAATGCTGAAATATGATTTGTTTTAATTTCTTCGCCTATGGCTGATAACTTATGTATGATTTCTAATATCTTTGTTATATGCGTTATCATGTTACCTCCTTCTGATAATTTTGTTCCGTAAAGATTCCTAAGTAGGAAGAGTTTTCTGGAGAGATTCGATCTCTCATGGATGTTTTTAAGCGTATTCCATGTGTCCCTTGCATTTTGTAAATGCTTAATATGGATGATTTGGTTATCCTCAATACTTAAATTAATAAAAGCCCTTGCTTTTTTATCTTTTTTCAACCAATCGGGCGTCATTGGATTAGGTGGGTCGTCTGAGACGACTTCAAAGAGCTCTTCTTTTATTAAGAGCATTTCCACCTTAAATTTCCAATTTGCATAGTTACTTCAATTTAATTTTTCAATTATACTACCTTCTTTGAAAGTTGCCATTTTTCTATTTTAGAATACATCTAAAATTAATATATTTTCTTTTAAATATTCGAGGATTCAAGGACACTATTTTTATTTTTACTTTTATGCTTTATATACTTTAGAATACTTTCGAGCTCATAATCTTGTTCGGAAATTTTGAAGGTAGCCAGTAGCTATAGCGCTTTCTAAAGTAATCAGATTATATAAATAAACAATTGTAATTTAGCAGCAAAGATAGGTAAGATATTTGCTTACCTCCTTTTTTCAGCAATCATCCTCATTGTACCGCTAGGCCAGGTCCTTAAGATAGTCCTATTTGATTATTCATATCCATAATGGGTTCGATGCACATTATTATAAATATTGTATCCATTGTTTGAATTATCCATTATATGTGGCACACACTATGGTTTAAATCCTTGATGATTCACTATGTGATTTGAAATGTGAAAATATTGTTAATTAATAAAACATTATTCATTATACAGTTTAAAGTATTTAATTTACATTTCTTATATTTAATAGTTACATAATTTTAATTTTAAACATTAGTTAAATTTAATTTAATTTAAGGGAGAACGAAATTACATGTTCGTTTCCAAAACGCGAGAAAAGCTTCTATTAAAGTTCTATATAGCAGAAAGAAAACAGTCTTATAGTCCCTTTCAGGTGATGTCATCTTTTAGTTCTTTGATTGGTTAGACATGACGTAAAGTCAAATCACGTCATTCATACGAAATTCTGTTTCTTACTTCCTTGTTCATTTCAAGAGTTTGTAAAAACCTCTTCATATTGCATCATGGATTTCATTTCCTCTTTGAAATTGAGTTAAGTACTTTTATCTTGATGAGTTTAAATGAAGTAAATAAACTGTCATAGAAAATCAATTTACGGAGATTATTTTCATGATACATTACCAACAGTATAGAAGACACGTTTTGTTGAGTGTTTTTCGATTTATAGCAATCAATCATTTTCGGCGCTGAGTTTATTTTAACCTGTCAAAACTAATTTTCTTGAATTCAGGACCTTGCTAGATCATTTTCTCGTGCTCTATTTAGTATAGGAGGCATGGTTTCATGAAAATCTTTTGATATCATCCGTAATCAGGAAAATTGCTTGCTCGCTTAATAGGTATATGATGATAAAGCTAGGAGTGATGTTTTAGAAAAGACTATCAATCTCCCGAAATTTGGACTAAACCTTTCTTTGTAGAATCTGACCAATGGCTATTTTTAAAGACATTTTTATTACCACCATTGACCAAAATTCAAATTTAGGGCCCGTTTCTAAATTACAATATCTCCTAGCTATTGAAAAAGGCTCTAGCCATAAATTAATTTCGGGATTTCCTCTTTCGGAAGCCAATTATAAAAATGCATGGGGCACTCTTTGAACTCGCTATGATAAAACAAAGCATTTGGCAATAGTACAAATTGGCAAGTTATACAATCTAAAAAATAGAAAAAATTCTCCCACTAAAGCTATTTTTGACATAATACATACCTGTAATGAATCACTTCGCATTTTATATAATTTCAAATTGACGCAAAATGCTTTAGTAGATCATATGAGCATCTATACCGTAACTCAGAAATTTAATGATAGTCTCAAGAAACAATGGGAACTTATCCTTGCTCATAATAAGATGCCTAGTCTCGGGTGCTTTTTAAAATTTTTAGAGACTCGGCAGAAAAGTTTGCTTGCTTTAGACAACCCAAATGAAGCAGATGAGAGAAATGGAATTTATTCAACAGATTCTACTAATAGACCGAAATTTTATAAAACCCAAGAAAATAGCAAATGCGGGTTATGCCCTGTTTCACATGGCACCCACAACTGTAAGAAGCTATTGAATATGTATTTAGACAGCATATAAATCGATAACTTATGGGTCATTCCATGCAAAATGAGCAAAAATTTAAAAAAAAGTCGTGGCCGGCCCACATAGTAACCGATTTTAATGAAATTTGGTACACAGATTCAATTTATATTTAAATAGAGCTATTCAAAATATCTTGACAAAAAATAAAATATATTGGAAGTTCTGGACATTTAAAAAACTTGTGACATAGAATGGCTTGTATGGAATCGTTCAAAGTTGCAAGTTTAAAGTTCCGTATCTTGAAAATTATTTAACATAAATAAAAAAATTTCATAATATTGTAACCCATGGACAGTTATTATCATATTTATTTAGTAATAATAATTTCGTAACACCATGGTTAACCTTAAATTGGTTGTAAAAATTGAAAAATTGAAAATTTTGAGAAAATTAAAAGCGTTAAAAAAAAATCGAAGGAATTTAAAAATATATGTGAAATTGATGTACGATGTAATGTTACATATGAAAACCAAATTTCTCAAATTTGGAAGTTGCCATTTATTTTCTTCATCTTCAAAATAGCTTAGAAACTTTTAAAAAAATTACAAAATCACAATTTTTCCTCTTATGTATACTTAAAAAATCAAATGAAGGAAAAACCTGACATTAACAATATTGCAGAAACATAAAGTTCAAAAAGCCCATGATATACTGAAAAAAATTCAAGATTGACTTTTGATTCCTAACATAACAGAAATAAGTTCAAAAAGGTAATATTTGTTATGTTCTTTGTGCTATTTCACTTCAAATTTGTGCGCCTTTTGCATGCTTTTCTGCCATCTTGCAAAAGAAAATGCAGTGCTGTCATCTATAGAGAGCTTTGATTACTATATAATTGTTTGCCCCGTTTAAATCAATAATTTATTCTACTCTAATTTAAAATATTGTTGAAAAAAATAAACAGAAGGCAAGAATGGAAGTTCTACATTTAAAATATACGCTTTTATCTATAACGTCAAATAATTAAAAAATTTTAAGATGTTTCCTTCATGTTCAAACAAGTAATAGAAATATTGATTTTTTTCCCTCAATATTTTTCATTATTTATTTTTTTCTCATTAAGGAATAAAAAGGCAAGAATGAAAGTTTCTATATTTAAAATATATACTTTTATCTATAACGTCAAACAATTTTAAAATTTTAAGACCTTTCCTTCATGTTTAAACAAGTAATAGGAATATTGCAATTTTCCTCTCAAAATTTTTCATTATTTTTTTTTTCTCATTATGGAATAAAAGGACAATTACTAAATCACTCCAATCTGTTACTTATTAATCATTCTTAATTATAAATAATTTTTGATAAAGTCTTTCCACTCCTACGGCTAATAATGAAAATTGAAATTTCAAGCATGTAGACAAAACCTCGATCTTATATTAACTTTTAATGTAAGTTTTAATACTTAAATAAACAATCCTGAAATCTATTATTTTACATTTACTCATAAATAAATATGATCTACTTATATGCTGATTTTCATTAAAATCTATGACATGTCAGCCACAGCTGATTTGCTCATTTAGCATGGAATGACCCTTATGTGAAAATTGTTTGCGAGCTTGTCATTTTTCTAATAAATGCCCATCCAAAATTGCCATCAAAGGCATCATACTTCATAAGTACGATGTCCAGGGCAATACGGGTGCAACAATGACCCCGAACTTGGCAACCCACATCTATTTAATACAACCCGAAAACGCCCGTGGGTATTTCCATGATCACAGAATACATATGAATGCTTTATGATGGTTTATCGTGCCCGGGCACATCAAAGTACAAATCTCTACGAAAACCGAAAATGCTTACAACAATGTCACAATACTATTCAGATACTATTTATGTTGGATAACGGAAGTACAATTTCACTTATTTAAGAAAATCTAGCTACAGCTTTGGATATGACGTCGATTCAAAGTTTTGACCCTCTTACTGTTAATCAAATCCATAGACATGTCCAGATTTTCGAAAAATTTCAAGTAATGGGGCTATTTTGCAAGATAAGGAATATCAGGAAAAATATCACCTTAGTTGTATTTGCCATATGCAATACCGGTTATCCCACACTTTTGCACGAAGCTACTTGGTTTTCCTTCCAAATCCAATCAAGGCATTTTGTCTCAACACGGACAGCATTCATTACCTTGTTACGAAACTCTCCCAGAATAGGATGATAGAAATTTTAATCATTACATTACTGAAGAGAGTCCATAATTGGAAGGATTGTTAAAAGACTTCAAAGATGTTTTTCCACAAAATCGATGTGGTGTAAATAGAGTCAGATGGGAACACCAGCGGGTAATTCTCATCGCGGTACTTCCTGTCTCACTTCGACCTTACCGTGCCTCTCCTAAAAACAATGCTGAAATCCAAAAGCAGAGATACATGAGTTAATGGAGGTTAAACTTATGAAAAATCATGTAGTTCCTACTCCTCTCCCGTAACTCTTGCCTATAAGAAAGGAGAAGGTAAAATACGCCTCGGTATTGACTACTGAAAGGTCAATACCATAACCAAAACTGATTCGGTACCTTTCCCCGAATAGAGTAGCTTTTGGACTGACTTGAACATAACAAATATTTATTCACGCTAGATTTAGCCTCTGGCTACTGTGACATACCCTTCCACTCTTCAAACATGCAAAAGTTGGCCTTTGTAATCAATCAGGGACTTTACGAGTTGTTGGGCTACAAAAATGCTCCGGAGTCTTCAGAAAAAAACCTAAATAAACATGACATGAACTTTTCTACCGACTATTCCGATGATTTTAAAATTTACTCGGATTTCTATGCCGAACATCTGGCTCACCTTGAAACTATCTTTAACATTTGCTGTCAAGAAAACCTAAAATTAAAATTTTCACACTGTAACTTTACCAAATCTCAAATTGACTTCCTTGGTTATGAAAATAGCAACGACCAAATAAAGCCAGACAATGCTAACACTAAGGCTGTTAAAAAATAAATCCCTCCAAAAAATGGTAAAGAGCTAGGTTCCTTGGATCTATAAACGTATATCACAAATTCATTGACCAGTGTGCTAAAATAACAGTCCCACTAAACAAACTATTACAGAAACACACACCCTGGAAATGATCAAAAATATGTCAGCAATCTTTTGATTTACTTAAAAACGCATTAATTTCTAGGCCTATTTTGAAATTATTTAATCTCAATCACCCATGCCATCTCTATACCAATGTATCGAAAGATGCTGTAGGCGCATTACTAAAACAAATAGATGAGAATGGAGTCTTACATACCATATCCCATTGCATTCCTCTCAAGACAACTATAATGTCCTACGAACAAAATTATGCTATTACGAAGTTGTATCTTTTAGCGTGCCTCACCATAATCGATGTTTTTGACAACTTTCATTATTATGTTCATGGAAAACACTTCACAATCCATACTAACCCTCCTACATTAGAATGACTTAAGAATGTAAAACATTTAACCGGTAGACTATTCAGATGGTCGCTAAAATTAAGCATGTACGACTACACCGTAAAAACACAATAAAGGATCAACCAACTTTGGTTGGTTGATTTATGACGGCCGATTATCTACACGAGGGATATAGGCCCTGGGGGAGTGCCCTCCGTGGGGGGTCTTTCTAAGAGATCCTAACCCGTATTTTCGGCAAGGTTCGAAGAAAACCACGGAAACTCCGAACGGTTAGGTCGACGGGCGTGACAGAGGTTTGAACTCAGCACCTCCCGTCTACCAGCTTTGAGAGCTGAACCTCTCAACCTCTCAACCAACTTTGAAGCGGACATGCTTTCCGGAAATCCCATCTCACACTTGGTAAATCACCACACTCACTTGTTAACTTTAGATGAAATTAAAGAACACCAAGAATTAGACAATGTAACAGGACCTAAATTTAAATGAATCAGTGACATTTCGGTAATTCACAAAAAGTGTTTTCAGACACTACCTTTCTCTTTGCGAGAGAAATTATTAAAAAATACCTTGCAATTTGGCCTCCCAGGAATACAAAAAATGTTAATTTCAATTTCACCGCAATACTAATGGAGCAGCATGACTTAGGATAATATATTATAGAATTTGTCAAGCATTGCGAAGTCTGCCAACTCAACAAGAAATCC
Source organism: Maratus michaelseni (assembly GCA_963931845.1). NCBI lineage: Eukaryota > Metazoa > Arthropoda > Arachnida > Araneae > Salticidae > Maratus > Maratus michaelseni. The sequence continues at coordinate 203,820,231 of OZ007592.1, forward strand.
CGCCAACCCGAATTTGGTCTTTTTAAGACCTTACCGCTCGCAGAACACTTCGATATACAATCATTATTAGAAAAAGTAAATGGCTTCAACTATTACAATTCGGAAAAAAAAAAAAAAAAACACCCATTGGTCATAGATTACACCACTCATTTATAAATCATACTCAGATGAGACAATTTGTTATCTTTAGGAATTTTAGGTGGATTTCGTAAAAAATACTACTTATTACATTCTTTCCTATGTTGGAATTTCTGAAAAAAAGTTGCAGATCTACGCAGATCATGACTCCTAGAACCCAAAACCACCCCCCAGTTCAAAACTTTATCTATCTATCTATATCACTTTTTTATGGACGTATACTTTTTTAAGGACATTACTCGGTCAAGTTCGTTAATGGGCAAAATCAAACCAGGGGAGGGGGGGGGGCGTGAAAACAAAAAACCCTTCATAACTTCTTAATCATAGAACATATCGAATCCGTTTAAAGTTATTATTACTTCTAGGAAAAGAGCCAAAAATTTATGTATGACAGATTTTTGATATCATTAAAAATGACCTCAAGGGGTGGAAAAACTAGGGGTTTAAGAAGAAAATAATTCATAAATTCGTCAATTCACAAGATATCAAATCCGCTTAAATTTATTATGAATCTTCTTAATATTATCTACAACTTTTATATTGACAAGTTTTTTATAAAACTAACTCTTACAGAAAAAAAAAAAAAAATAAAAAAATAAAATAATAATAATAATAATAATAATAAAATAAATAAAATAAAATAAAAATAAATCCCTGCCGGCTCCGCCTACAGGCACATGTGGATTTCGAATTGGGCAATCCCAAGTGCCGCATCATGGCAAAAAGGTCCTTCTTTTGCAATTCCCAATAAACAGGTGTCCCACGGTCTGCGTCTTCGAAATCTACCTGTGCCTGTAGGCCGAGCCATCAGGGATTTTTTTAAATGTAGACAAACTTATAGGACACCCCCCTGCATTTCTTCATTTCGTCAGATTAAGATTTTGTCCTCCTGAATCTCCGTTTAACATACTTTTTAAACACATAAGCTTAAATAAGAATTAAAAATTATGTTTGATGGCGGGTTCAAGGTGGCCGTGCTTTGTCATGACGAAAAATTCTTAGTTCCTTTTTCTATTACTGTTAAATGATTTTTAGTCACTAATGGGAAAAATAAATTTTGCTCTTTTTTCAAAATTATTACAGATAAAAAAAAATAAAAAAAAATTAGCTAATTAATTTTCAAAATCCGAGAATGTGCAATGGGTCTGCCCTGTTTCTCCTTGACAGCGATTATGGTTTCAAACCGTTCATATAATTTTTAATAGCATTATTCTGACACAATGATGAATTAAATAAAGAGAAAAAATAGAATCATAATTTTAAATGTCCATAATTTACTGAGTCAGCAGCTATAATTTACTTTTAGTGTTTTTTAAATAAAATTAATATTGAAAATTCTGACTTTTGAAAGTTATCTTTAAAAATACCCATGGAAGTATGCCTTATAGAAAAAAGAAAGACAATATTTTTTAAACATAATTTTGGGGAATTTAATAATTAAGAAAATATTTAACAATTAATAAATATTTATGAAAGCCCAATTTGTCGGGAAAATAAAGAAAATTACACTCACTTATCAATAATGAGCAACCATTATTTTAGACAGGTTAACAGTTAAGACAATACTTAATACATACAACTAAATTTCCATATTTTTAAAATATTTAAATGATAAATTAAAAGAGTTGTTGTAAATGTTCTCAGAATTTTGGGATTATAAAAAAAACTAACGAATACTATGTACTTATTAACTTATTCAATTGACAGGGTGTAATTTTTCACTACTTTAAATTTAATTTTTTCATGTTCTTATTTTTAAAACCTTGCCCACAGATGGCAGCACTACTAAACAAACTCTCTCTCTCTCTATTACATTTTGTTGAAATATTTGAAAATAAATAAATTCACTACTGTCCATAAATGAATTAAAATGGCTGCGCACAAGTACGTGATGTTAGACACATCAATTCATACAGATAAACATTGGATTTCGGTGAATTTTTACCTTTCAGCTGGTGCGCTTTAATGTATTGCACAGCACAAGTAAGCACATGTCGTACTGTTTTATGCTTCATAGTCGTAGTTAGGCTATTACAAATGAAAAATATTTCATAACAGTAATAAGAAGCATGTTAGAAGAGCAATTCTACATATCAGTAGTAAAAACTGAATTTTAATTTTGTTGACATTAGTCTGAAAAGAATGCCAGAAAAATTATGTTTGGCGTAAAATTTACTATGCTGCGATCGCTGAAACATTAAGGTTTCAGATAAAAGCAATGTAAATATTAAATTTTTCATTAGTCTTTCAGTTTTAATTTAAAATATTATTTATTTAAATATTATATTTGATGAATTCCTTATATATTATACATAATGAAAATCTTACTCGAAATTGTAGTTACGAAATTTCATTTCCCAAATTTAAATTTTAGCTTAAAATTAATGTAAATAAAAAGTATTTGGATATTAAGTATCAATTAAATTATAATGAAATCCAATGAAAATCATATTTTGATTTACTAATTTAATATTGGGATCTGTAATATGCTGTTATACCCATGCTCGTACGTAGAAGACGCCTCTCGCCAAAAAAATCGGTGAAAATATTAAGGTGAAAAAATACTAAAATAATGTATTAACTATTTTTCAGCGCCTTTTGCCCCCACCCAAACTAAAACCCTGCATATACCCATGGATATACTATTTAATTTATTTTAGTGAAAAATAAATTATATTATTATAAAAACACACTAGATGGCAGCACTTTAAAAACTAACCCACAAAAGCCACAAGGATGCTTTTTCATTTATTACTACTATTTTTTTTTTTAATTCATTAGTTTTATTAACTATTCCTAATCTTGTTTTTAAATACGTGCCAAATTAAATAGATTTTTTTTTCGAAACCTTTTTCTCAGGTCCTGAAGCTATTAGGAAGCTCACTTTCGAAAGTGAAAGTAGTGAAAGTTTCCTTTAAAATATACACTAAAACACTTTTTATTTTGCTTAAAAGACGTCAACATATCAATATAAACATTAAAGATGTTAAAATTTAAAATTTACATGTTTCGATTTGTTCATCAAATCGTCATCAGAAACGTCGACGTGGTGTTGACGTCTTTTAAGCAAAATAAAAAGTGTTTTAGTGTATATTTTAAAAGTTAATTCTAATGGACGTATTTTGACTCTCCACTTTATTTGAAATATAATAACATTTGAATGTGAAAGTTTCCTTTAAAAAAAAACTGCTTACAAAATTGGAAAAGTAAAAAACGGCGTTTGTAACTAACGACCTTATATATCCAATTAAAAAAAAATATTTAAAAATATTTAAATGCAAACGAAATATTTTTCAAGAAACCTCTCATAGGATTAACATTAGCGAGCAGGTATTTTCGCGTGCGTGAAATAGCCCCTTATTAATCTTTCAACTAAGGAGAAACACAATACATCCTGATTTGGGCTTTACTTCTTCGATTTGTTAAACACAGCCAGAAAGATTTTTTAAAAAAAATTAGGCGAACGCAAAATTTTATTTAATGCAGTTGAAAAAAATAAAAAATACAATAAAGAATTTCACACGGAAGAAATCTGATACAACTACTATTCTGTTTTAACAGTATTAGTACATTATTAAAAAAAAAAATAGTATATATTTAGCAACAATAATATTGCAATAAGTTGATACAAGGCTTGCTGATTTATTGTCGTCTTTCAAGATTTATATATAACAATATGTTTAATGTTTCTACATACGTATTCTCATAATACGTAACCTCCGCACAGCGCTTGTAGCTAGCAAAAAATATTTTACGACGAGTTTCAGTTTTAAATTTTAACATAGTATCTTATAGGGATGTGCCTTGGAATGTTAAATTCAGAACTTGAAATCTATATTTTGACTCTTTTCCCATTTAATATCTATTTCTCCAGAAACATCTATCCAAAAAACTGTCGGTATTAGATTATAGGATTGCTGTAATTAAACAATGTTATTATGAAAATTCGGTTTTTAAATTCAGTAATACGGAAATAATAGGACTCCATCTTAAATAGAACGTAATCACCATGGCAACCTAGAATCATTACCTATCATGGGATATCGTTGAATTAATTACGTATGGTAGAATTTAACAGAATGAACAAAACTTTTATTAATATCTTTTTAAGTTTTGATTAAATTTTCATAAAATTTCAAACGACTCGACAAAATTCTGCAACGATTATTAAATTTCAAACTATTCGGTTGGGTATAGTTTTTGTGCTGTTATAATGCGGACGGACGGACGGACCAGATGCCGACTATAGGTGCTACGTATTTATATAATTATGAACTCACCTAAAAAGATTAGTTAATTGGTTGAAATACGAATTGGCTGATTAATATAAATCACAAGCTTTGCCGTTGGGAATACATAATCAATTTTAGTAGGGTATTTTTTTGTTTTTCATTTTTCATTTATAGTAAAAGTAATACATAATAATCTTCCGAATTTTCGCAATTAAAACGACAATCTTATATGACTATTTATACCACACTTATCCAAGAACGAATCTAAGATGCATTTTTTGAACTTCCGAACTATGACCGCCTACCTAGATACTGATCAAATAAGAGTCAGCTTAAAAGAATGCAATTTTTCAGCATTTTGTAATCAAAGAACACCATCTCATTAAAATTTTGCAACTTTTTTTTTTACTGGTGCTGAATCGATTTCTTTCCAATTTTGTATATTTAGCAATTGCTGGTGACAAGGTTTGATTGATTTTATGGGGGAAAGAGTTTATGATTTCGAATTGTCTGTCTGTTTGTTTGCTTTTCTTTTTTACTTATAAAATGTCGTAAAAAATTTAATCACGCATAGTTTCGCAAGAAACTATTGAAATAAAAGATGTATAAATGAAAATAGTATTAACCTAATTTTTTTATTTTTTTAAATGTAATACACCTTTATTAGGAAAATTTCCACAAATTAAATTACACTTTACAATCAAAAGTTTTCGAACATTTTTGATTTTTGGATATATTTTCGAATTTCTATTTTCTAGATAGTTATTCAACAAATTAAATTACTCTTTACAACTAAAAGTTTTCGAACCCTTTTGACTTTTGGGTATTTTTTCGAATTTCTATTTTCTAGATAATTCTTTGATGAATTGTTCTTGTACTTCGACCATCTAAAGAACGTGTTTAACCCACACTTTCCAATGTAGATTCCGTCACGTCACTATAAACAACTCTTTAAAAAATATACATTTTATAAGTTAATCATTGTACTAAAATTTTAGTTTTTATTTAAATAATTTTTTTGTCGAATTTTACATATTATGAAGGCTGCAAAATTTTGCGTTGCAAATAATGGAAACAGGTGTCGGCAAAAATTATACTTCCTACAATTGCTGTATAAATATGCAATATTCAAGTAAATAAAACCCATAAATTTATTATAAAAATTTGAATTTTGGGGGCCATTGTCCTGTACTGTGACAATATTCTTGTTGGCAATCTAAGAAATATCCAGTAAGTGGCAGAAAAGTAAACCATCGTTTTAAGACGTCTTAAGACGTTGAGTAATGACAGCTGTATTTTTATCCGGGATGAAGGCCATGTGTATTAGCTGAAAGTGCTTGGAGTACTTGACATTGAATAATGTTAATATATAAGTTAACACCTTTCTTACAATTTTATCATATTTTAAGTAATAAAGCATATTAAGTGTACTTTTATTTTTTTAGAAAAATACAGTATATGTTGTGTATCTTGATTCAATAGATTAAACATCTCTTCAGTCTTGACTATGTTTATTAAATTATATTCAATTAATAGTTACACACAAGCTGAGCTTTAATTCATGGCAGGCATCGTGATCACATGATTGGTAATGTAGCAAGCGCCAGCACTTAAGGCGGTATTAAAAAAAATATATTTTTCCACGCTCAACAACTCAAAATTTTGAGACACATTCTCAGACTCATTTCTAAAAGTAACAACAGGAAACTTGGCGGCGTGATTTATAAAGACATTTATAAGGGCCCCATGTTTTTATTTTTCGTTCAATTAATTAGAAATTGATTTACAGACAATTATTTTCACAGTACGATCAATTTTTTTGTTTCCAGCGCTATCGCTTTGGGAAATTCGGTTCAAAATGTCCACTTTGACAGCATTTTTTGAAATATATTATGCCTTTATCAAAAAATCGAGACAATACGGACATTATAAAGTTTCTGAATAAGAGAACCTGCCAACTGGATGCATTTTAGAGCAAAAATGAATTTACAAATGTGTCTCAAAATAAGCAGTTTGGATTTGAATACTCCCTTAATCAAAAAACGTTAGTGTTGCCATTCCGGCTTAAGAAATATTGTGATGCCATTAATTACATAAAACTTGTTTGGTAAATTATTGTTGACACAACATGTAATATACATATATTACAGTATATCTGAAATTGGTGAAATAATGACTTAAAAATACCCAAATATAATCTCCGAAGTCCTCCAGTTAAACATTAATTTTAACGCCAGTTTAAATAGGAGTTCCAAGGGAAACATTAGCATAGTATTTACAAATTTATAATTCATAGAAAATTATATTTTTAAGAACGAATGCATACAATTCTCATTCCAATGATCCCCCCCCCCCCCACCTAATATCGGTTCATATGATTGGAGTTTTACTGTATTAAAAATATTGCACCCCTTATACAGAAAACACTCTAATTGTCTGAGTGCAACGAAGACTCATACACAGCGCAGTATTACTTTGCCCCATATATAGCTACGATGGATATTAAAACCTTTCGTCAAGCATAACTCAAAAAATATTTAACGGATTTCGTTCAAATTTTTACAGCAGGTACCTATAAAGGTGACAACGTCGTCTATTTATTACCAAGAATAAGTGTCAAACCGTTTGGAAGTTATATTAAAAAAGTAGATAAAAAAGCACAATTAAAGTACATACGTCACTAAATTTTGTGCGTACGTCATTTTCACCGGCGGAAGATTTTCGTAGACAATCGGAATTGAAAAGTTCATGGAATACATGGAGCAAAAAAATATGCAAGCACTAATATTCAGCACAATAAAATATATTTCAATTTAATAAAAATGGAAAGTTAATCTGGAATTTTTTTTGTTTGAAAAGTATTAGAGATTAGTAAGAGTAGTATTAGTATTAGAGATTTGGCGTAAATCACATCATTAGCAGCTTTTTTTATTTCGCGTGTGTATGTTAGGAACAATTCTTTGATGTTTAAATAAAAGGTTTCGATTTGTGGCATTATTTCTTATTTTCTTTTCCTTTTTAGTATTTTAAATGGAATTAGTGAAAGGCGTGTATTTTAAATTAAATGAGTGAAAGACGTGTATTTTTAATGTATGTATTTCAAATGAAATCAGTGAAAGATTTATATTTAAATAAAATGAATGCAATATGAAGATGTTATGAGAAAAATATTTGGCGATTTATCAACTGCGCCAAGTTAACATAAAAGTACCAAGTTAACATAAAAGTACCAATACATATGTGGGTACTTCTCTATTATCCCGTCGACCACTTTTCATAACAAAAAACTATCGCCAAATAAACGGGAGAACGTTGTCATTGAAATATCAAAATACATAAATAAATAAAATATAAGAATTTAAAGACACAATTGTTATTTTAATGAACTAGCCGCCACTGGCGACCAGTTTGGTCTCCCTTAAATGTATGTTAAGCACTGTAACACGTTACTTTTATTCATAATTTATTTTTTTTCCGTAATCCTTCGCCAAACCGGAAGATTCTAATAGACAAATCAAAAACTTTTTCGATCATGGTAGCATTTCGCATATTTTTTGTTGTTATGTATTTCATCTTTCTTGACAAAAACCGCTTAACCAACTTAAGCATTTATGTTTCATATCCGTTTGCTTATCAGTTGCAATATGCTTGCTAATGAGGAGATTCTTAAACATATTAAGTAGTTTTCCGTAATTGGATCCATTGCCAAATGGCGTATTTTAGTTAATACGATTTGGTGCAATGAAGTCTATTTTGTGAAAGTCTTTAATGATATCCACCATTTACACTGAACCATATTGTTGCCAATATTTTTTTGTTTGTTTGTTTGTTTCTTGCTAACTTTGGCTGTAGACTTGATTACGGGAGAATCAAGAAGAAAATCTATCATTATTCTCATTTAAAACGTCTTGAATAATGTGACATAATCGGAGTGCATATTATAACACGTAATTTTCGAGTATGGTTTAGTGAAACATTGAACTTTTGGAAGCCAGTTTTGATAATCACGTAAATATGTCACACCAACATTACCGCCTATAATTCTAATTACAGCAACCCGTTTTTTCTCTCTATATTGCAACTCTATGGTTAATATAGTGCCCCGGTGCGTCTACGACAGCTGTTCCATCAGAACATTTGATTTCAAAATAAAAGTATCGTTTCTAATTTGCACACGCGAAAAATAAAAGCTGGTATTGGCGATTTTAAAAAGTCTATTGGCGAGATTTGCGCCCAAATAACACAAAAGTACTTAATGATGTTATGTATTTTGTAAATGTATATTAAATTACTGTTTTGAAAGCGATTGTTCATTAATAATGGTAAATATGATTGGTGATTAACAATCATTTTCGGTGGTCTCTCTTCCTTTCACGTATAATACATAAATACCAAATTAACTGACAATTTGTTTCGAAATTTGATTCATTATAAATATCATTACATGAGTTGTATTTGTTTACATTCAGCTTACATCAAGAAAAGATAAAGAATGAAGTTGAGTTGTATAGCACATAATTATGGTAAACTTTGATTGTGTCACTGGTACGAATTATTTTTTTGACACCAGGCAGCGCTCCAAAAAATCTTTCATGGAAAACTAACTTTACGAACGATTATCTCCATGGTTTAATGGTTTAATATTTTAAACCTTCACGACGAATGAAGCTTTTCTTTTTTGTTTACTTTCATGGATAGAGAATTTGAACTGCGAAGCTAATTTCAACTGAAGTTATTGGAGAATATATACATAATTGAACGTAAGTCATCTCTCAAATATTAATTTATTTTGAACGATCTTTCTAAAAATGTCACATTTATGAAGTTTTATTCGAAAAAATAATTTTTAATAAAAATGGCCGCCTGGCATATGAAAAAGTGAAACGGACATTCCGGAACTGTTGATGACAGTCACATGACTTACGGTTTTATTATAGAGATATTATAGAGATGAAATAACTAATAAATCAGTAAAACATAATGAAAAATACACGCAAATGTCGCGTTAAAAACCACTTGATGACGTAACAAACACGTATAATGCTTCTGATATCAAGTAAATGGGACTGCATTTTTGGCGTTTAATCTAACAGTTTGGCGATAGTTTTTTGTTATGAAAAGTGGTCGACGGGATAATAGAGCAGTACCTCTATGTGAAATGAAACAAGGCACAGATGTCATATACGCACCACGTTGGCGCGATTTTTCCCTCCACCAGCTTGGGGAAAACTTTGTTTTTGAATATTAGTTACAAATAGTGTGACAAATAGTACACGTGATTTTTTATTTCAATATAAAAATAAAATAACGTAATAAATGAAACAGCTTCTATTATTTTAAAAAAGGAAATAAAAATAAATAAATAATAGTTTGATATAAATAAAGGCGCGGATGACATATACGCACCACATTGGCGCGATTGCAACAAAATGGCAATTTTATGCCTCACATGGTAACCCGGTTATTTGTTTCAATTGTTGTTTATTAACTTTTATTTTTTATTTTAATTCTATAAATTGTTTTTATTATATATATCAATATTTATTTATATCAAACTATCATTTATTTATTTTTATTTCCCATTTTTGAATAATAGGAGCTATTTCATTTATTACGTTATTTTATTTTTATATTGAAATAAAAAATTACATGCTATTATTGTATGGTATTTGTAACTAATATTCAAAAACAAAGTTTTCGCCAAATTGGCGGGGGGAAAATCGCGCCAATCTGGTGCGTATATGACATTTGTGCCTAAATTAATATTGATATACATATAAAAATAATCTATAGAATTAAAATAAAAAATAAAAGTAAACAAACACAACAAACAGTTTTCGCCAAAGGGGCGGGGGAAAAATCGCGCCAACGTGGTGAGTATATGGCATCTGTGCCGGGATTTTTTACCCTTTTATCTGTGCTTTCGGAAATATAAAAAAATTAAAAAATTCTTATAACAGGTGTATAATGTTTTGCATTTTTATACGGACCACTTCTCCATTTTAAGATTTTAAATGCTATTTATATCAGATATTTCTTTCTTGAGATTCCCACAAGTTTTTTCCGGTAATTTTTTTAGTTCGCTTATTAATTGTTTACAATTTGCCCCCCTGGCAATAACAATTATTTATCACAAAAAATGGGTACTTCTCTATTATCCCGTCGACCACTTTTCATAACAAAAAACTATCGCCAAACTGTAACGCTAAATAAACGGGAGAACGTTGCCATTGAAATATCAAAATAAATAAAATATAAGAATTTAAGGACACAATTGTTACTTTAATGAATGAAATAACTAATAAATCAGTAAAACATAATGAAAAATACACGCAAATGTCGAATTAAAAACCACTTGATGGCATAACAAATACGTATAATGCTTCTGGCATCAAGTAAATGGGACTGTATTTTTGGCGTTTAATCTTAGTTTGGCGATAGTTTTTTGTTATGAAAAGTGGTCGACGGGATAATAGAGAAGTACCCAAAAATGGCTTAGTTTTGTTAAATTTGTTTGTTATGTATTTTCATTTCTTATTAAAATATCGAAAATGGCAATAAAATTTTATTTTAGCACCGTACTTAATTTTTTAAAAGGGCTCAAAAACATGGTTTAATAAACGTATATTTGTAAATATTTTAAAAAACATGTTTTTCCGCTCTCTAGAAAAATTTGTAAGATTCTACAACTGCCTTTGGCACCAACCAGTACATGATACGGAACTTTTCCCTATTCAGATACACAGAAGAGGTTGGTCACAAACAAGAGTAATGCTAGCAACAATATTGTTTTAACTCTATAAGAGTTAGAAACAATAATGATATTAAATTCCCCGATTAGCTTAGGGCCCGATTACGGAACTTTCTCCTAGAAAAAAAAACTGTAGAAGTCTTTTACATTTGTTTCGAATGAAGCTCGATCAACAAAGTATTAATTGATAATACAAACAACACTAATATTAACATGGGGGCAAAAGTTTCAATTTAAGTGTATATATTTGGAACCCTCCCCCCCTCCAGCCACCCACCAAAAAAAGAAAAAGAAAGTTACAGAAATGAATTTAAAATGGCGTGACCCTTTCTGACATAAGAAATTGGCTGCGAACCCGATTACGAAACTTTCACTTAACTTAATAACATGTATCTAATAGCCCTGAGGACAATTCCCCTTCCCAGTTATACGGATCTTGGGGCTTTTTTAAAAAGCTTGACGCAGTTCGGGTTGAAGAAGTTGAGATTTACTGTCAAATGACATAAACTACTATGAAAATAAAACTGGTGAATTATTATGCTGGTTTATGTATGTATTTAAAAAAATTGCATCTGATTACACTCTTTAGATAAATTACTCCTGTTTGCATTTAATAACAGATAAACGGCTTCCGTTTACTAAATTGTTTAAATATTGGGAAGAGTTGGCGAGAGATAGATAGACGTGTAAACAAACGGGTAGACAGACGGGTAGAGAGACGGATAGCGACAGAGATAAGCTAACGGGTAGCGAAACGAATAGACAGACGGGTAGCGAGGCAGGTGCAAAAAAGGGTTGGCAGAAGGGTAGTGAGATGGGTAGGGAGACGGGTAGCGTGGTGGATAGGGAGACGAGTACAGAGACGACTTGACAGACGGGTAGAGAGAGGGGTATATAGACAGACAGACGTGTTGATAGACGAGTAGTGTAACGGGAAGCGAGACAGGTAGAGACACGATTAAAGAGTCGGGTAGAAAGAGAGACGGATACTGAGACGGTTATACAGAAGAGTAGAGAGACAGTAGACAGATGAGTTCGGAGAGAGACACAGCTAAGACATACGAGTAGTTAGACTGGTAGACACGTTTGTAGCAAAGCATGTTATCAATGTGGTTTGAAGTATACGAGTTTCTATAAATAGTTATACAAATAAACAAAGGAAATTTTTTTTATTTAAATATTAAATATTTGATTTAATATTTCAATATTTAATATTTTATTTTTTAATATTTTATTTAGATATTTGTCACAAAGAAAATGTTGCAAAAATTAAATTGAATTTGCGTTAAACTACGCTTGCTAAAATACGCTATTGGCTGCAAATCTGATTATGTGACTTTAAAAATATAGTTTTAAAAGATCCGGCGTTTTTTTTTTTTTTTTTTTTAAGTTTTGAGCAATTCCCGCTTAAGAAAATGAGATTATTTGCCAAATGTTATAAAAAAATGCATATGAAAACATAACAGTATATGAATTTATATATGATATTTTGTAATTATATCATTTAATTTGCTATTTTTCATATGTTGTATCTTTATCTATCTCTTGTCTATCATATGCTGTATATTCACTTAGATTCTTGTTGATATCTTCTTTATATCGTAATTGTTAACTTTATGTTCTCAGCAATATCACTCAGACTAATCCCTTTGAGGGAAGTCCTAGTGTAGTTCTATAAGACCAGTGGAGTTGTGCGAGGATTTCGCACTGCAGTCTAATATTTTTGAGCAATATCTAATATTTCTTAGATTGCAGGTTTAAACTTCTAAAAAAAAAAAAATTAAGGATACAAATATTTGCACATAACATTAGTCAAGTCAGAATATCATCTCAATTATTCCATTAAAGTTACAGTAAAAACTGATCAAAGATAGTAATAGGAGCGCGCGAGGGGGAAAAAAAAAATAACAACCGTATTTTGACTCCATTAGAAGTTGACGTCATCCGCTTCGGGGAAAAGTATGGGACACAGGAAAATAAATTGAATTAATTTAAAATACAATTTTATCTAATATAACAAAGCAAACCTTTCAGGCTACACGTGAAATACCACTGCTTCGAACGATCGATGTGGTCTCTTTATTCTAAATATTTCAATTTCAATTTTGCTTTTTAATCATAAATATAAAATAAACCCGTGCAGAAAAATCACACTTTATCCTTTTTGCACATTTTATTTTTATTATAATCATTGCTGAGAATGATATAATGTGGTATTTTATTTTTGTGCTAACATTGATTCGAGAAAAACCTTTCATTTCATTTATGAAAACAATGCTGATTTAACTTTTAATTAACTGCAATTTTTAATCCAAAAACATGTTTTAACGAAATGTGAACGAACTATGTCAGAAGCCGATTCAAAGACCTTTCGAATGATACCTCATTTATTGCTGTGCATTTTGTAAATGTGTAGAAAAAGGGATGTTGACAACAGAAATAATATATATGCTTATGAAATTCATTATGTTTGAAATAATATAATTGCATTAAAGTGCTCCTCAAATAATTAATACCCGTCGACGATAATGTACCTGAAATATTTTTGTATGATTATGTAAAATGGTTTTAAAGGTTATTTATCCGTACTACTTTCAAAAGCAAAACTACAGCAGACAAGCGATCGAACCAAAGTATATTCGAAAGTTAAAAGCGAGCAGAAAAAAAATTACAGATTTTTTTTTTTTTAATGTACAGAAATCTGAAAAAGTACGAAAACATTATATATTGAATAAAATATTTTTTTGAACGTCCTTATTCTTCTTCAACTGATTTAGCAAATATTTCCTGCAAAATAATACTTGATAATAATAACAATAATACAAAAAAGAATTCAGAGATACGAGTTTAACATTTCCTTTTCCACAGTTCCTTGTGAGAAATGTATTGGCGGAAACACTCCTTTAAGAAATTTTCCGCCTTATTACGTTTTCTAACTGCATATCTTTCTTTCAAATTGAGTGTGGTACCAAGAACATGTTTCGCTATTGCCAGAAAAAATAAGTTTTCCTCTCTATTCAAACACTTTTACACTGCGAAAAAAAAAATGTTGATTTTACAGCATAATACTGGCATCCCAGCTGCCTGTATTATACCGTAAAATCAACAGTAATAAACAGTAAAATAAGCAGTAATACGCTGCCGCGCATGCTGCCAGTATTATACCGTAAAATTAACAGTAATAAACAGTAAAATAAGCAGTAATACACTACTACGCATGCGCGGCAGCGTATTACTGCTTATTTTACTGTTTATTACTGTTGATTTTACGGTATAATACAGGCAGCTGGGATGCCAGTATTATACTGTAAAATCAACCTTTTTTTTCAGTGTAGAGCTCAGTGACATCCCTTATAATAATAATGATAACTATTTTTAAAGTTCTAAATCATTTCATTATTGTGTTACGAATTAAAAAAGAGATCTTATTTTGTTGTTATTTAGGAGGAATAACTTAATATTTTATTTAATAAAACTTCAAAAGTACATGCAGTAAAGGAAAACTTGATATACTTTTGGTTTAAATCGATCATAAAACAAACAAACAAACAAAAAAGAACACTAATGCGTCACCTCTAGATTATGAAACACATCTCGAGATTACGAAATTTACGCCCAGATCACGTTTTATACCGGCAGATACATATTTTACTCATTATTCCCAAATGCTTGTAAAAATATCTTTACAACAATAGTAGAACTTATGCATGGAACCTATTTTCGACGCTTTCTAATTGTAATAAAATTTCGTGTAATAAGTCAATAATAGTAATGGGTGCAAATCATTTGGACGTCCCTGTGTAAGAACTATAGATCATGCATGCATCTCATAACATACAAACATTCAGTGCATCAAGAAAACGCATAATATCATTAAAAACGCTCATGGAGGTAAAATTCCTCAAAATTGTCAGATTACTTCCAAAGGCTCGCTAAATAAACTATATAACACAATATTTTAATGGGAAACATGTTTCAATCTGAATAACTCACGATTTGATACATGCCTAATTTTTAGGTGCGTTCGTATTTATATAAATACGTAGCACCTATAGTCGTCGTCTAGTCCGTCCATCTGTCCGCATATAACAACGCAAAAAAACTACCCAACCGAATGGTTTGAAATTTAATATATATAAGCGTTGCAGAATTTTGTCCAGTCAACTCAAATTTTATGAACATCGAATCAAAACTTAAAAAGATATTAATAAAAGTTTTCTTCATTCTATTTTTTATAAGAACAAAAATTATGCACAGGAATTTAATAACATTTTGAAAGGATATACTTGATAAGCTTGCGGTATGCAGAGTGCAATTATTTTTGTAATTTGACTAATTTTTTGAAACTTTATTTCAATTTTTATTCAAATTTTCGTTATTTAGATGGAGATTTATTTCATATTTCAAAAAGCTCATTATTAGAATTATTGCCAATTTGTAAAATAGCGCACATAATAATATTTCCTTTCAATTAAAAAAAAATGTATTTACACGTGACTATTAAAAACTGAAATAAAACTTTAAAATAATAATTAAATGATCACGTGTTAAAAGCAGTAAATGTAGAAAATTACGTAAAAAAAATATACCTGTGCGTGAATATTAAAAAGAGAAATAATTAAATTATTACGCGTTCAAAGCATTAAATGGGGAAATTTATGTTATATTTAAAATGCTCAAATAATATTTCCAAACAGTTTCAATTTAAAAATATATTTACACAAGGGATTAATTTATTTCGACAAAATATTTTACCTAATATTACCAATTTTAAAACAGCGTAAATAATAATATTTCCATTCAATTAAAAACTATATTTTTACGTTTAATAATTACGTTTAAATTAACTAAATAACTAATAAATTGTTCAAATATCATTAAAAATACAGATAAACGTTGAATTAAAAATCACTCGATAACATAACTTACAGGTGTAACGCATCTGATGTCAATTGGATGCGACTTTTATGCAATTTTGGCGTTAAATCCTATATTTTGGCGACAGTTCTTTTCTTTTACAGAAAGTAGTCGACGGGATAATGGAGACGTACCCAATTTTCTATAGAATTGTTATAAAATTCCCCGATGCAGCGACATTGTTTACTTAACCATTTTACACAAGCAAATTTTTAAATGTTTAATTGATCTTATTTAATCAATCACGAAAACAGTTGTTAGCTGTTTCGGCCTTAAAATCCCTCAGTCAAAGGGAAATGAATGGAAACCCGATTACAGCATATCGCCACTGGTCGTTTAATTATATTTCAATCTTCTGTAATCGTTTTAGAGTTGATCAAATCCAAGTGTTTTTAATGTTTGCGGTGTTAGAGCGAGGGTTGGCGAGCATAGCTCGTAGAGGGCAGAGTCCCCTGGTACATTATATATTACTTTTCCATATTGCATTAACCTTTTGATTACGTGCCAGGACTGGCGACTATTTTTATGTTTAATCGTACCACAATTTACAAAAAAAAAATTGTGGTAGATTTCTCTTGAAAATATCCTAGTATAAGTGTAAGCAGAGATCGTTTTTCAAAAAGGGGTGCGAATAGAATAAGAAAATAGTCGCTGGGACGTATATATCCCAAACCCAGTAATTAAAGGGTTAAACTATAGCTGAGGAACCCAAAATTTAGTATGTAATTTTGGTAAAGCTGCATTTCAACTCTATTTTGATTTTGTACTGATTATAGCCAATATTTTGTTATTTTAGAGTAAGATAAGATTAAAATATATATATATATTTGCCGAAATATGTATATAAATGCAATTCGTGTAATATGGAATATATTGGACGGACAGTCTTGTCAAAAATTACATAAGCGGCTAAATTTACATCGTTCTCATATTGATAAATTTAAAAAATCTAAATTTCAAACTACTCATAATATTGAATATACTCATTTCAAAAATCACGATTTTAAAAATATTACTATTAAAATACTTAAAATACAAAAAAATTTTACTGAACGACTTTTTCTAGAATCTAAATATATAAGACATTTTAATACTACCTATCCTTATGGATTAAATCAATTAGTATACAAAAAATCACATCCTGTTTTTTCAGATTTAACTAAATATGAAAATTATAAAAATCTTTATTCAGGATTAAATTTTTCAAACATAAATAAAAACTTCAAAATCTGGTAGAGGTAAACATAATAACAAAAAATACACTGATAATATTGTGATACAACAAGAGCTTGATGATCTTGAGGCACAATTTTGTAATGATTATTGTTGGCTTGCTATAAGAAAACATATTTTTAGTATTAAAAAGAAATATTTAAACCAATATTTCAAAGTATTTAAAAAGAATCAATATTCTCCACATTTTTGTGATATCTTTTATGATATTCTTCATTATAGAGCAAACCTATAATTATAGAGCATAATTAATTATAGAGCAAACCTATTAAATACAAGTCTTTCTATTAAACCTAAATATAAAACTAATAATACACAACTAATTATAAATTTTTCCAATTATGTATTTAATAATATCAATTTTCACAATATCATAAACAACACTACTAATAATTTTCCAATAAAAAATTTTACCATTCACAAGACATATAAATATAATCGCACACTTGGACGTAAAATTTTTAATTACAATTCTTTTGCAAAACAATTGGTCTCTTCAAATAATTACCCTTGTTATTGTAATGAACCAAAATTTCAAAAGTACATAAATACAACACATGGTCATATCATTACTGGTGATCTTAATATTGTGGAACAACCTATTTTACAAAACTTAATGCATAATGGAACAAAATTTCGCCTTCCATATAGGTGTAAAATCAAATCCATAATATTGCAGTTTATTCAAGATATTGATTTATTTATATACAAAATTGCTATTGATTACAATGAACCTATCGAGTATTTTAGTGAATGGAGATTTTCTGTAATAGATAAATTTAAAAATGAAATTATAAAAAATTATCAACATATTACACATGCAGCTTTTAAACATATAAATAAACATATATCAGAATTACAAAACAAATTCATAATTACTTATGTAGATAAATCTCCAAATAATTATGCTATTATTTGTAAAGAGTACTATAAAGTGTTAATTCACAATGCAATTAACACAAGTAATATTTTTAATAAAACTACATTAAATATTGGAATTAATAATAGAAAATTATTAAATTATCACAAATTACTAAAAATCAAATGTTATAATTTAAATCATCCTTATCTTGTTATAATTCCAAAATTTCATGAAAATCCAATTAAATTTCGCACAGTTACCATCGGGTGTAACACATATAATAATAATGCAAGCAATTTAGTACTTAATATTTTAAAGCAGATATATGATATAACGATAAAACATAATAACCAACATTGCCTAAAAAACAGTTTTCAGCTTATTAATAAAATACATAATATCAATCCGGTAAAATTCATAAAAACATTGGATTTTAATGATTTATTTAATAACATTGATATAAAAGACTTACATAAAACAATGTGTATATTATTTAAAGAATTTAAATCTCAATTAAAATTAAAAGATCATATTTCCGTAATTTTTTTTAAAACTTTACTAAATTTTACATTGCATAATAATTACATCATATATGACAATATTATTTATAAACAATGCCAGGGACTACCGCAGGGTGGGACCGCTTCTAGTATTCTCTCTGACCTTTATTTATATTATTATGAAAGAAATATTGGTCCGAACAATGATTATGTATTTTATCGCTATATTGATGACATTATCATATTTTATTTCAATGATAAAAATTGCACATCACCACTCAATTTTTATCCTAATCAGCTTACATTAAGTGAAAATGATATGATTAATAATAATATAAATTTTCTTGACTTAAAAATTAATATTAATGATAATTATAAATTAATTTTTGATATTTATGATAAGAGATTTGATTTCCCATTTAAAGTAAATATTTTTACCAATTTTGCTTCATGTTTACATAAATCTGTTTATAAAAATATAATTATCGATTATTAATTATCTTCATCGTATAAAATATCTATGCTCAGATATAAATAAAAACAAAAATATTAGATTTATTCGAGATCATGCAAAACTATATGGTTATCCAAATTTTTTTGATAAATTCAATTATCAACTCTTTTAAATAACATTTATTACATCATATAAATATAAACATGTTATGGAATAAATTATTGTTTTAGTATGCGATAAAATATAGCAAATGATATAGCAAATTACAATTAAAACATACATAAATACAATTAAAACATATAAGGACAATAATTAAGATGATTGAACATTATTTACACTTATATAGTTACTGTGATTGTGCGTTTAGTCGATCACCTTTATATTAAGTGATTCTAATGATCAGTTATATAAGTCTATAAAATATGCATTGTATAAAAATAACTGCAAAAAACTTATACAAAAACACATAAAATTATAGATGGATAACATTCCATTTATATATATATATAATTTTTTTTATGATGATATTAATTTATTAACTAATAAATAGAAGTCTGAAATCTTAATTATTTTCGGTAAATACTATTTGATATATAAGTAGATAGAAGGTAGCAATATGTATTATATAAGAATTCATTAACTTATTAGTAGAAGTATAAAAAATTAATTATTTATGTAAATTCTATAATATATATAAGTAGATTACCATAGATGGCAGCACCAGCACTATGTATTAAAAGAAATATCTCTTTTACATAATATCTACTCTTTGTAAGAATCTTTGAAATACTATGTAAGATTAATTTAATTCTGGTTAAATTTAATTCATATAATAGGATTTTGTACGATGTTAATGTAAAACTACGGTGATATTATTATTTTTTACTATTTATATATATTATTAAATCTAATATAATAAATATGTAAATTAAACTTAATTTTGAATAATTATTATTCC
Organism: Maratus michaelseni; assembly: GCA_963931845.1. Taxonomy (NCBI): domain Eukaryota; kingdom Metazoa; phylum Arthropoda; class Arachnida; order Araneae; family Salticidae; genus Maratus; species Maratus michaelseni. The sequence goes on from OZ007592.1 coordinate 203,840,276, forward strand.
AATAGAGGGCAGCACATTACTTGACAAATAAATGTTAATAATATTTTTAATTTACCTATAGAGGGCGTTTATTGCTTGTGTATTTACATTTTACTTTTAAAGATTAAAATTAAATGGAAAATTTGTATATTCACAAATATAAATTTGTTTTTGAGTGTATTTATCACAAAAGTAAATTTGTGTGTTTTAAATCAATTTGTGTTAAAGTGTAATAATTACAGTGATATTTCAAAATATGTTCTCTCAACTTAACTTTCAAATAATTTCTCTCAACTCGACTATATCATCAAGTATATGATATGTCCGCCATGTGGTTGTATTTCCAACTGTTATCCGGTAATAATTCAGTATAGTGTTGTATACGGATTTTGGATAATTATTATAAGTAAAATATTTTATCTATTCTTTACAAATTTTTTATTTCCAATTTTGTTATTTCCAGTTGTTTTCTGGTAATAATTCAGTATACCTGGATGATTATACTCATCTTAGCATATATGCCAGTATAATTATGAAATACTGAATTATTTTTTTAAAACACGTGTGGGTACATCCAGGCTGAAGATTATACCTACACGTGTTTTTTCATATCCAATTCTAATTTAAATCTCTTGTTATCCAATTTTCCATTATATTTAGTTCATATTTCATTTCTTAATCCATTTGTATTCACTTGATATCAACTCCAAATTATTAACATTTTATGGTTTATTATAATTTTCTCTCTCTCTCTCTCTCTCTTTAAATAATCTTCATATTTTCAGTATTTTTGGCCAATTACCATTGAAGCACAAGCTATGGTAAAATTATGATTGCACTTGTTAATTTATTAACTATGTGGTATTCTGTCTACACATTATTATTAATTATCTCTTTGGAGATTTAATTAGAATGTTACAAGAACTTGATATGTTTTTTGAAATTCAAAGATATTATATATATATATATATATATATATATATTAAAGTTATATATATATAAACTTATTGCAAAAATTAACCATTGAAACAGAAATAACTGACCAAATGCAATGAAATTATTACCCCAAATAGCTATGTCAAATTACACATTATAAAACATAGTCCTAACAAATGAAGAATTTATTCAAAAAGTGAAACATAAGTAAAAAAAAAAAAAAAAAAAAAAAACACAAATGCAAGCTTATAATGTAATTTACTTTTTCAAGGTCTGGGAAACCACATTATAAGCAAAGAATGATTGTTTTCTGTAACTGTCACAAGCTTAAAGCCAAAATTTTGTGACAATTCCAAGCCCTAACAATCATTGGAAAGAAATTGAAAAAAAAAGGATACCTTTGAAAATAGAACACTACAAATCAAACCATTTAAAATAAATCCATTTATAAACAAATAAATACAAAGGAAGACAAAGAAAATCTATACATTACAACATCAATTTGTCCAGAATCCGAAGCCAAAAATGTTTTGTGCTAAGCACATGGTAAAGTGAATAAGTGAATTCAAACGTACAAGTTAAAATTACAGTTAATTTTCTAAAAGTAGCAGTTATTAATTTAACCATTGTGATTTTAACTATTTCTAATTTAAAATATAAAAATACAAATAAATAATATAAAAACTATAAATTCATTTACTAAAATATATATATATATATATATATATATATATATATATTAAAGTTATATATATATATATATATATATACATATATGTGTGTGTGTGTGTGTGTGTGTGTGTATTATATATATTCAAATAACGTATGCTAAAGCATAAAAAATGCTTATTTTTTTGCGAAAGATGGCTTCGAATGAATACTAAGGCCCAGGAATTTCCTTAACTTTATCGGGTTCTGTGTTCGACAGTCAGTCAGTTTTTAAGATGACAGCATTATTGAGTAAAGCCCTCAATCACGAATTATTTTTTCCTGCAATGTTATTCAGGTATGAAATTTACTCACTTGTGTTTGCAGTCCCACATGTGTCTTTCACTTGCTTAACGCGTTCTTATCTTTTCGAACTAATCCCTTATTGCAATTTCAATATTTCTGATAAAATCAGATCCGCATTATAGAGAGTCATATTGAAAAAACTGTACCATGAACTTACTAAAGGTTGAGATTTTAGTGAGTAGAATAACCGACTTTATAAAGTAAACCTTTAAGTCATTGTTTTTTAACCTTTTTTTTTTTTTTTTTTTTTTTTTTTTCCACAGCACACTTAACTTACAGTTAAAATTCTTGAACGCATAGTTAAAATTAGGCGGTATACTTAAATTGTGATGATTAAAAGAAGGCATACACCTTTGTGGATTCATTTTATTAATTCAAAAAACATGTTTCACACCACCAAACATTAAAACAAAGCAACTTAGTATAATTTGTGATGGAAAAAAAAAAAAAAAGATTACAATTAACTTTATTTAAAAATGTATTTTTATTTATTTATTCTTCTATTAAATTTTAATATTGAATAAAGCACCTTAGTTTTATATATTTTAAAACATTTACTTTGTTTTTAAATTTTCTCTCATGGATTCTAGTAGTGATCGATTTTTGTTTTTAAAAATCATAGTTTGCTAAAGTTCATTTCATATGACTATGGGAATAGAACAAATAATTCTGTTACTTTTTTGCAGAATCTGTAAATACACTTTCGAGAATTTATCATTGGCTAATAATTTAATTAGCGTTTTAAAGTTTTTTATGGTGCACCTAATATTTTCTCATGGCACGCCAGTATGTCGCGGCACAATAGTTAAAAGTGTCTGCTCTAGGCATTTCTACAGCAATGCATGGGTACTTGAACCTAAATAAAGACATACATCTATGTATATAATACGCAAGTGAAGAGACAATACCGCTTCTAAAACCCTGTTCAGATCGGATTAAGATATCTTAGACCGCCGAACTCACACAGGGAGTTCCACAAACTCACTCAGGGAGTTCAAACTTTCTATTGCTAGATACAGCCACGACTACTTACTTTGATTGGCTCTGGAGGCTAGCTTTAACTGGTTGGTTGTTGAGGCTAGCTTTAACTTTTGCGCATGCACACATTCTATGTTTGTTCAGATCTCAGACACAGTAAGGTTCAGTGAGTTATCTTAGAAAAGTTTTGCGGTGTGAACAGGTATTTAATTTCGGGAGGTTACCACATCAAAAATGGCGATATAAGATATCTGAAATATCCGATGCGAACATGGTATTACTCATCCTAAAGAAAAGCAAACGTATCGCGGCCATGTTAGGTGTAAGATTCCGATGCCGCAAATATACCTATTGTTCAACTTCTAAATATACACATAATCTGCTTTGTATCACATCTATTCTTCTTTATTGTCTCTAAAACCTTCAAAAACTATTCAATTATAATGTTATAACGCATAACCAGCTTTAATATTAACAATGTATTACCAGATATAAACAAATGAACACTGTTGCCATTCAGAACCACAAATTCCAAATCTAGAAAAAAAATGAACGACTCTTGGAGTGTTTAATTAAAAAAAATACGGGTTAACATCCGTTTCTGCTCTCAAAATATTTGAAAAGCATATTAAAGCCTATAAATATTTTGAAATGCGGTGTTCACTTTTTCATACCGGATTCATACCGACTCATGTTTTTGTGAAAAATGGAGTTAATTGTTAAATTTTTAATGAAATGTAAAAGTCGTTCATTTGTTTCTGCTTTTGAGATGTGTATGATAAAACTTATCTACTTAAATACAAATCTCTTCTATCTCAAATCAATTCTGTTCAACATATTTTTCAATAAAACATTCAAAACTAACAGAATTTCAATGATTTGCACAATCGACAAACCATTTTAGAAAGTTAAGAAAGGATCGGGACTCTTCGATAAAGCTGCGCTTCTAAATATTGTTTTGGCGCCATCCGTCGACTTGTCAATATAAACGAAGGAACTTTCTGCTGAAACTGAAATTTTCTATGCATATTTTTATAATAAGAACAATTTAGGACGTATTGATTTAATTCGAGATCAACTTTTCAAATCTTCAGCTTTATAACTTTAAAATTTATTCAATTTAAATAAAATGAGAAATTATTATTATTATTTCTTTCGTAAAATTTTAAATTAGTATTATCAATTTTTAAAATCTTACCTTATATCCACGTTTTTAAAATTTTGCTTGCATTGTAAATAAATGAATATTTCTTATCAAGTGTAAATGAAATATATGGAATATATAGTACCGTGACCTACATATATTAATTATACCAATCGAGATAAAATTTTGATTTTTAACATAATTTAATAACACAGTGTGAAAAAAAAAAATCTCAGTTATACTAATGCAATTAATGGTCGCGATTTACATATGGAATAAAGAAAAAGATTATTTTTAATAATAAATATTTATTATAGTTTTCTTTAGGGTTATTTAAAAAAAAAAGAAAAACAAAAAACAAGATTTAATTCGAGATAAACTTTAAAGAGTTTAAGTTATATACATTTCTATCAAAAAAAAAAAAAAAAAAAACCTCTAAAATATATCTATTTCCTAAATATATTTATTTATTATGAAAAATTTAAATGGTTATAATTTATTTTTATCAATTTGTTATGGATTTTGACTATTCTTATTGCAAAAAATGTTAGTAAAATTGCCCTTTTTAAAAAAAATGTAAGTAAATTGCAAGTGTGTAATAAAAGTTCAATACTGTTTTACAGGTTTAGGTATTTATCAGTTTATGCGTATTTTATGCATGTTTGCACTGATCATAGCTGACAAATTTCCGGAGTTTTTTCAAGTGAAACATATTTGAACCAGAAAATTTATTTTATAAAATGTGTTTTGTTTGAGTGCAAAACTTATTTGAATTTATTTATCAAGTAAAATTTCTGGTTCAAAATATATTTATTTGAATTGGGGAAAAAAAAGAAGAAGAAGAAGGTTGGATTGGAAGGTTGTACGGATATTACTTAAAATTTCAGTAAACTAAATTTGGAAAATGAGGTCTCATTAGAATTAATCATTCGAATATGATGCCGCAAATTAATATGGGAAATACCGTACTGTAAAAATTGCAAAAACCTTTCATGATAACAAAAGAAAAAAATTACAAAATCCCAATGTAACCTTTGCGTTGTAGTTACCCATCAATCTCGAAACCTTTTTCTTTATCGGTCTTAATCTCTCAGACAGAGGTTTTTTTTTTTTTTTACTTTTTTTTTTTCTTTTTTTAAACTTTTTTTTGTTTAACTTTTTTTTTTTTTTTTTTTTGTCACATTTGAATGTATAATTATAGTTCCGCGGCACACTTGATAGCATACTCATACTTCCGCAGTACGCTTAAATTATGAAGATAGAAAAGAGGTTTGAAAGGAATGTGTATTTTTCAATTTATTTGTAAGCGCAAGCAAAATGCACCATTACAACCATCAAAAGGATATTTTATGATAAACTGTATTTTAAAAATATCAATTAAATTTTTAAAAACCTTTTTTTTTTTTTTTTACTTTATCTTTGTATACTATCTTTGTATTACCTATTTTTATCTCATTATAATATAAAATGAGGTATCTGAGTTTGATATTTTTAGAATACCGTATATTCCGGCATATAACGTGCACCTAAGCTTTCAAATTTTATTTTTCTATGTTTAAGGTGCACATTGGTCGAATAACTCCGCACCTCAAACTTTACAAACAAACCTTCAAGACATACAGAGCAAAAACTAAAATATAAAGGTAATTGTAAAAATGTAATATCTCGTTACTTTTTATGTAATCCGATAGCGAAAAGGCTTTTTTTTATATTATTAATTCATTCTTTGTTAAATTAAAAATATTAGTTCTTATAATCATCTTATACTTTCTCCTATCTTTACAAGAAGAAAGTATATTGGATTCATGAAAAATTTCGACCTGCGATTTTCGACAGATTTATACGTTTTAGAAAGTCCTTTACAAGATTTGACTGTTTTTAGACAATGTCTGTCCGTGAGTCGATCTGTCTGTCTCTGTGTCTGTATGTACATGACACAAATTGTGTAGGTGCTGTATCTCGAGATCTAATGCACAGAATTTCATCAAACTTCATATTCAGTTATACCTTGACATACATGGGCGCTGATTAGGTTTTGGTGTAAATTGTCCAACAGGTGGTGCTGCTATGCTGAATTTTTCCCGATTTCCTCGATAGCTATATCTCAAGAACTAATGGACAGAATTTCTTCAAACTTTATATTCTGTTAGACCTTGAAGCAAATAGATCCTTTTTAGATTGGTGTGTATACCACCCAACAGGTGTCGCTACTTTGTCCTGTTTTTCACGATTTACGCGACAGCTATATCTCAAGAACGAATAGATTGTCATTTAATTTTGTTTGCAGACAATTTGATTTATATAGAAGAAAGTTTTGTGATGGCACAACACTATTCTGTTATAAGATAAAATATTGGTAAGGTTTATTATTATTAACAATATTGTCTGCTTACTTGTGTAAAACATTACTGCCACAAACGTAAATTATTATAACTGGAACAAAGGATGCACATGGCTTGCCAACATTTTTCTGTACGTGATGTTTTATTTTATTTTGTTTTATTATGACGCCTCCAGATGCAATTATACCAGGAAAAAAAGTGAAATACTGAAAGTATCTTCCTTTGTTAAAATTACGAAGTTGTCTGAACGCTACTTTATTTGTGAGAAATCACTTAGTTTTATAGACTGTCTTCTTTCTCCCGTAAATGCTACAGATGGGCAGAAAAAATGTTTTATGTGTCTGAATGCACAAAATATCTATGATAGGACAATGCCCGCTAACAATAAGGACGTAATAAAGATTAGCGAGCAAAAAATAAACTCGTTAATTCTGAATTTATCATACATGAGATATTCATTTTTCTATTCCGAAATCTAGAATATGTGTGCAGTTTTTCTTATATTTTATGTGTATTTAGACGATTTTATTCGCACTTTCTTAGCTCAGCAGACATTGACCCTGCAATGGGAAGGGAGGTGGGGTCAGGGCAATTGTCCCTGGTTTTTCAAATTTAATTAACGAAATTTTCTTTTTTCCCGTGATTTTGAAAAAAATAATAACATTTATTTTTCTGGGTGATTTTAAATAATAAAACACTACAGAGAAAAAGGAACTGAGAATTTTTCGTCCGGTGGAAGGGGGGAGGGGGGGGGGGTGCTCCGTGGAAGACAATATTTAGATTTGGTTTTCTTTTTGCGTTCATGTATTAAAATTACATTAATCGGAGAAGGGGGGGGGGGGGGTTCAGCAGAGCTGATGAAAAAAAATTATAAACTCTTTCAATTCTTCATATTGAAAGAAGCCTGGTGCAACGTTGTTTTTGGATTTTTAAAATCTTATTTGCTACATTTCTGTACTTTTAATTTTCTTTCGTTTCCGATAGGTTTACAAATTCTTTTGCACTTGGGGTTCTGACAATAAAAAAAATTAGTTTCATTTATTCTCGCCATAAAAAAAAAAAAAAAAAAAAAAAAAAAATGAAAGAAAGAAAGTAAAAGGAAAATGGCCTTGGCAACGACTAATACGACGGATGTGTTCATAAGTTTAATCCTTCTCGGGATTTTGTTCTGAAAACGACCATGCCGACAGTGCGTGCTTTACTGATTTATTTAAGTACAGTTCCTGTTCAGGTTGTAATACTCTCAAAATTTCTATGGATATGCTATTATTTTTGTGAACAACAAACAAACGCGCATGGCGTTACCCGGGTCCACAGAAAGGTATTATACCGTCTATTCCTAGGAGTTTTTTTTTCTTTCCGGGTCATGTGGCTGGCAATTTCAAACTGCAAAAAAATTGGAAAATATAAAAACGACCTCTAGAAAATATTCTTTTTTGAACTAATAGATTATATATATATAACTCTTTATTGCGATTTTTAAATGCCCCAAAATCGAAAAATATAAAAACGACCCCAAGAAAATGTTATTTTTTGAACTAGTAAATAGTCATATATTTTTTTAAATAAAAGATACCACCAGTATCACGAAAGTACCAATAACAGGTATTTATTATTATTATTATTATTATTATTATTATTATTATTATTATTATTATTATTATTATTATTATTGTATATATAGTTCCTTACGAGCCAAAGGCCAGGCCTGTAGCTAGAAGTAAACAATAGGGGGTGCTCAAGAAAATGTAGGGGGGGGGGGGCTCATACTATTTCTCTCTCTCAGACACATGCACGCACAAACACAGATATATATGATCAAAGTATTATATAGAAAGGTAAATTAGTGCATATTCATATTGTAGGCACTATGTTTCTTATTAAATTGTTTATAATAACTTTATTTGATGCTAAGAAAAGTAAAGGCTGCAGACAGGGATGTAATGGAGGATATACGGTGGATACGCCATATACCTTCTGGATTATTTTAAGGAATACCGTATACCCTCTTCTCCAAAACACTATAGCATAGCATATATACTTCTTAGGGTATACCCTCTGCCTAAAGCGTATGGCCTCTGGTTTTTTTTACTACTGCATCACTGGCTGCAGAATGAAAATTTTCAGTGTATAATTATACTAGTGAAATAATAAGTGATGATGTCAATAAGTAAATAAAAAGCTGACAGTTCACCTGTTTCAAAAGAGTTGCAACCTTTAATTTTTTTCTGAATATTACCTGTCGTTAAGGATTCTATAGTTATGTTTTTATATGATAAAAAACATTAGAAAAATCAAGGACATTTGCATTTTAAAATTATTTTTGTGTATAGTCAAAAGCTAAAACCACTTGAAACCACTTGAACCACAAAAAATTGGCTATAACTCATTAGAATAGCTCTGTTTTATGCTAATAATGGAAAACCCTGTAAAATGAAAAATTTCAGTATATAACTAATGCAAAAGTCAATGTTTGCATCAGCAAAAAGTTGCTAATTCTGAGTATGTGCAGATAGGATGCGCGCCTATTGAAGCACTTATTTGCAATTTTTAAACAAATACTAGTTTAGTATTTATGCAAAACTGTAAAAAGCCTCCAAAACTAAGTTCAATTTTTGAACAGAATTTCATTTGGATTTTTGAAACAGAATTTCATTTGGCGGCCTTGGCAACTTTCCCAGGGGGGGGGGGGGGGCTCAAAAATTTTCAGGGGGTGCTGAGCCTCCCCTGGCACCCCCCTAGCTACGGCCCTGGCCAAAGCCATTGCGATTTTAAAATGCACAAAAAAAAAAACGGGATGTTTTCCTAGCGTCTGCGAGCTATGTGCTTGAGAAATCACGTTTCCCCTGGACATGGGTGAAAATTATGATATTATAATGCTGGCAAAATAAGAAAAGTTTAAGCTCGTCCATTAGCTTTCGATGAGGGTTTTAAATTAATACTTCGGCTAGTTATCAAAAAATGAAAAATCTGAATCTCAATGAATCTCATGAATTCGGACCTGTCTTCGTTTATCTTTGTCCAAATTTGCAGACTTCTATGTGCTATGGATTTTCCTAGCCATCGCCAACAGACCGACAGGCATGCATACAGACAAACGCCTTTTTTTTAATTTATTAATATAGATATCAAAGACCACCGCTACATACGGATAAAATGTAATTGTCACTCGTACAATGAATTCTACCTGAAAAATCATTAAAATTGGTTATAAATTTATTAAAGTTGATTTAAAAAATATACGAATGATTAATTTGAAATTTTATTAAAGTTGATTTTAAAAATATACGAATGATTAATTTGAAATTTTATTAAAGTTGATTTTAAAAACATACGAATGATTCATTTGAAATATTGGACGGCTAAACAATTTGGACGGAAAGACAATAAAAACACATTAAATGTATTACAAAAAAAAAAGATTTATTTCGGTTTATTAGAAATCCGATTTTCTTTTCTAAAGGAAAAAAAATAATAATAATTCAGCTAATGCACGAAGTTTTAAGGGAAACCTCGCGTTTGTAGTAGTCGATTAAGTCGATTAACAAATTACACTTGCACTTGCAGAGTTAAGGAAATTGGTCAATTAGATCTCAAATTCAATTCGCAATTGTTAAATATATGGGAATATAATGCATTTTTATTTTTAAAATATCTCCTTAGGAAATTAATATTTTTGACTTCTTTTTTTCTGTGTACTACTCTTTTTAAAGGATTTCTCTGTTTTTTTTTCTTAGTTGTCAAACTATTTCTAAAATACATTTTTAATTTAATATTTTATGTGTTAAAATAGTACGAGTTGTGAGTAAGATTTTAACACTTCAGATAAATAGTACACAGAAAAAACACAGTAACACAGATCAAATATTTCACAGGAATAATAAGTCAAAAATACTAATTTCCTTAGGAGATATTTTAAAAATAAGAATGCATTCCACTCCCATAGGTTTAACATTAGAGAGGGGGATTTGAGATCTAACTGACCAATCTCCTTAACTCGCACTGCATTAACAAATTACACTAGCACATGAATATCATTATTGTACATTGAATATCAGCTGGACCCACTAAAATTTCTCTATTTTTCTTTCTTCGTTATCTTTTTTTATGCATGCGAATCGCAGCATAGGCACCTGTTACACAGGATGTTTAAAAAAAGGTTAGACAAACCTTAAGAGGATAAATGCGACCCGAAGACTTATTATATTATTATAGAGAATATACAGGTATCCAAAGTATGCCACGCATGCGCGGTAGCGTATTACTGCTTATTTTACTGTTTATTACTGTTAAATTTACGGTATAATACTGGCACTTGGGATGCCAATATTATACCGTAAAATCAACATTTTTTTTTCAGTGTAAGGTATTAGAAAGTAATTTTCAACTGACATATTACTCTTACTTTGTGCGAAAATCAACGATGTCATAAACAGCTACGAAAGTGTACAGCATTTCGATAAGTCAGGCTGTATGAATTCGTCAATTACATTCAGAAATATGGAGCATCCAGTTCAGCGCAGTTTGGATAACTATGGTAGCCATTTCTACCATTTCTCGTGATATTCTTAGATTTCACACAAACACCTCCAGTATTCCGCATTGTTCCTGGGGTGTATATTGTGTTCATTTTAATTTAATTTATCTATTTCACGCCTTTGTTTGTTTCAGTGTTTTTGTTATAGAGTCGATGATGATTTTTAAAAAAATATAAGCATTTTTCATTTTTTAGTGTTTCGTTCATCTCACGAAACCCTATTCATCCCGCTACGTTGTCTGTCCGTCAGACAGCCGGTTTTCAAAAAAAAAAAAACTATATAACTTACAGACTTGAAATTTTGCGTACTTACAGCTGAATACCTACTATGAAGCTGAAAATCATAAAATTTAAAAAAAATCGTATTATTTTAATATAGAGAGATAAAAAAAACCAAAAATCTGACAGCCTTTTCCTATTAAATTAAATTTTTTTTTTTGTTATAGCAGTTGTCAACAATTAAAAATCCGCAATAAAATTCTTTCTATAATAAGTAATTTTCTATTGAAAGATTTCCACATGAAAAATGAAAATGAAATAAAAAATTTCACCAATTGAAAAAAAGATTAATATGACGTCATATTGGTGATAAAATGGAAATTTTCAAACATTTCTCTATAATACAAGGAATATGAGTATGCGTAAGTACAGAAAGCAGGTTAATATAATGTCATTAGATAATTAAAAAGAAAATTAATCTGTTGTCCTATTGGAAGTTTAACGGACTTTTTCAAATGTTTGAGAATAATACAAAGAGAGTATCAATATGAGTAATAGGGGCCGTTCAAGTATTACGTAAGCATATTTTTAGTCATTTTGTACCCCCTCCCCCCCCCCCCCTTGTAAGAAAATATAAGCAAATGCTAGCCCCCCCCCCCCCCCCCCTTTGCTTACGTAAGATTTTATGACAGTTTATACATCAAGACTTCTTGACAGATAAAAAGTTACCAATAAATTACATTATTAATCATACAAATTTATATAAATAGGCATATAGGGATTGTGATATCAAAAAATACAAAATGGTTTTAATATATTGTTGTTTATTGCATTAAACAAACCATTGTTTAAACCACCAAATTCATTGTTTAATGCTTACGTAAGAACTGTCGTGACCCCCCCTCCCCCTTGTCAGAGAAAATAAGCAGACTCTGGACCCCCCCCCTCCCCCTTTACTGCTTACGTAATACTTGAACGGCCCCATAGAGAAAGCAAGTAGATATGACGTCAGCAAATGATTATAACGTCGTATGAGTTTGAGGAACGTGTTGTATCATAATAAAAATCCGATTATGGAAATATTGGCATATTTTAACATTTTGAAGGTCTCTATACAACATATTTAATTTTGAAATTGATTTTTTTTTAATATCGCATTTAGTCCAAATGATATTATTATGACACAGTATAATAGCGGGCGAAGCCCGCTATCGGACCGGTTCAGATTTTCGAAAAAACGAGAAAAATAGACCTGTAAATTTTTACTTTATAAAAAACATACCTTTTTTTTGGGGGGGGGGGGGGAATGCAATTTATTTGGATTTATTAAAGAAAGGATAAAGTGTTTTGAAAGGAATATTAAACGAAACCCTTTGTGCGATCTTCGATCACACTTCCCACTTGTTAATTTTCCTGAGACCATCTTTTTCAGGCATTTTAATTTAAGGGGATACATACGTTCTCCGCGGCGAAAAATTGATATATTTTGGAATTTTTTTTAGGAAAGGAGTAAAATTAATTGAAAAACTAATAATTTCCCGTTGTTTCTTATTGCTTCGAGCATTTAAAAATAATTTGTTTTGTTAAATTTGGTCACAGATTACGTCGGAAACCTATCTGGCCCAAAGTATGCGGGATCGATGGGCAGTATCCTAACTTCCTGTACACTGAAAAAAAATGTTGATTTTACAGTATAATACTGGCACCCCAGCTGCCAGTATTATACCGTAAAATTAACAGTAATAAACAGTAAAATAAGCAGTAATACACTTCCGTGCATGCGCGGCAGTGTATTACTGCTTATTTTACAGTTTATTACTGTTAATTTTACGGTATAATAATGGCAGCTGGGATGCTAGTATTATACTGTAAAATCAACATTTTTTTTTTTTTTTTTTTTCAGTGTAGAAGCAGAAAAAATATTAAAATATCAGTTTCTTCTTGTAAAATAAGGTTGTAGCTAAGGACGATCGGCTCAAATTTTTTAATTTTTGAAAAATAAGCAAATTGCGCTATTTTAAAATAAATTTTCATTTGTCATCTAAAATTTTGACTTTTAAACTTATTGAAAGAATATAAAAAATCAAAAAAATCAAAAAATGGCACGATGGCCTTTAGATAATTTAGTTATGCGTATATAAACGCAAATTTTATTCAAAAATGTTAAAAATTGTTCAAGTTATCATGCTGCCCAAAGTTGAAAAATGTACTTTCCAGAAAATCGCGTTTAAAGTTTTAGAAGAAAGAAAATACTGATAATTTTTTTTTCAACTTACACTTAATTTAATATTTCTGCGCCAGACTGTGTACCCTCGTGTGCCTTTTTCTGCTCGCTTAAAAGGGAGTAGAATCTTTAGTAGAATCTTTTCGGCGAGAGCGGTTTTATCAATCGTGTGCACGCGCTCACATTTTTGCTCATATCTTTCTTAATAATTGAGATATCACTTTAGATCTTGTTTCCCATAACACACAATAAAGATTTTATTTCCTTTAAAAAAATAAAAATAAAAATAAAAATAAATAAAATAATCGATTTTTTTTTTTTTTTTAAAGTTGAGAACGTATGCAACCCCTTAAATCAGCCGCTTTTATGCATTTTTTTTACATTGTTCATTAAAAAGTGTTTATTTATTTATTATAATTATTATTGTCTCAAAGAGGGAAAATTTGGTACAATTCTTTCTCTTGTCACGTTCTTCTTCGGAGTTTTTTCTTCTGTTTTATACATTTCTTGAACAATTTAGGTGCTTTATGCATTTTTTTACATTGTTCATTAAAAAGTGTTTATTTATTTATTACAATTATTATTGTCTCAAAAAGGGAAAATTTGGTATAATTCTTTCTCCTGTCACGTTCTTCTTCGTATTTTTTTTTCTTCTGTTTTATACATTTCTTGAACAATTTAGGTGCTTTATGCATATTTTTACATTGTTCATTAAAAAGTGTTTATTTATTTATTACAATTATTATTGTCTCAAAAAGGGAAAATTTGGTATAATTCTTTCTCCTGTCACGTTCTTCTTCGGATTTTTTTTTCTTCTGTTTTATACATTTCTTGAACAATTTAGGTGCTTTATGTATTTTTTTACATTGTTCATTAAAAAGTGTTTATTTATTTATTACAATTATTATTGTCTCAAAAAGGGAAGATTTGGTATAATTCTTTCTCCTGTCACGTTCTTCTTCGGATTTTTTTTCTTCTGTTTTATACATTTCTTGAACAATTTAGGTGCTTTATACATTTATTTTACATTGTTCATTAAAAAGCGTTTATTTATTTATTTATTTATTATAATTATTATTGTCTCAAAAAGGGAAAATTTGGTATAATTCTTTCTCCTGTCACGTTGTTCTTCGGATTTTTTTCTTCTGTTTTATACATTTCTTGAACAATTTAGGTGCTTTATGCTTTTTTTTCTTTTCTGGTGCGAAAAACGAACACAGTGCTATTAAAAGGACAAATGAATAGCCTGTTTTAGTGCGTGCGAAATAAAAGTAACCGATCTTTAAAATCTTTATAAAAATCAGATCATATAACCAGGATTGTCAGATTTGCTGCTCGTGTATATACCCATTAGCCCATGGTTAAGTTTTTTTAGACTAAAAAACCCAATTTGGGGAAAATTTGAAAAGGAAGGTTTATTATTTATTTATTATTTATTATTATTATTATTATTATTATTATAAATAAAACAGCATTTATGATTTTTAATGTTTAAACAAGAAGTGAACTTACAAATGTTTTAATTTTATTATTAGCAAATTAATTATATCTAATACGTATTGCTCTTTTTTACAGATAATTCAAATATTTATTATTCGTAATACAACATTGTTCTTATGTTTGTTCTTCGTTTTAGAGCATCAGCCGAAAAGAGAATGAAGCATTTGCAAAACGCGTTGTCCAATTCTGGGAGAACATTGCTGGATGAGATAAAACAACGACCATTAACCACTTTAAAAATGGAGGAAAAAGAAAAGTAGCGAATTATCGAATAATAAAGAGATGTGAAAAAATAAAACGGCGTAATTCAAAAAGCCTGAAGGTCATACACTATCTAAATCTACACCAGAAATCATTCGTAAAGTGGATAACCTATTCAAAAAAGAAAAGCTCTCTATTTTCACCCATGCAGCTACTAAAAAATTGAAATTAATGTATCAATATTATATACATGTAATTAATGCGCGGTAGCGTATTACTGCTTATTTTACTGTTTATTACTGTTAATTTTACGGTATAATACTGGCAGCTAGGATGCCAGTATTATACTGTAAAATCAACACTTTTTTTTTTTTTTTTTTTTTTTTTTTTTTTGCAGTGTGGTCCAATACGTATTGCAAATGCTTTATTTTCTTTTCGGCTCGTGATTTGAAACAAAAAAGCAAACATAAAAACACTGTTGTATTACGAATTAATAATCATTGATTTACCTGTAAAAAAGAGTTATAAGTATTATATATAATTAATTTTGGAATAATTAAAGTAAATACTTTAGTAACCCTACTTTTTGTTCAAACTTTATTTGAGTACTTTTTGAAAAAAAAAAAAAAAAAAATCCCTGCCGGCTTAGCCTACAGGAGGCACAGGTAGATTTCGAAGTTAAGTACTAATTTCACCAACAAAAACTAAATCAAGATTAGAGATAAACCCAATTTAACAATTTTATCTGGCCGCTTTGACGAGTTTTATTATTATTATTATTATTATTTTCCATTATACTCCAATTATTTTGTAAATTATTATAAAAATTATCCCGTGTTTATTCAATTATTTAGTCTTGTTAACTGGTACAGGTAAGAAATTAAAAAAATTGGAGCATAAACTAAATTTATCTTTAATCTACGATTACGTTTGTTGGTGGGATAGCTTCTAAATATCAATTCCACCATCCCTAAGGCAGGCACAATTAAGGACCCAGACATTCATGACGGTGAATTCCGCGTCTTCGCCGCTGATCGTGGGGCGCCAGCTTATTGAGACTTGAAGAAGAATTAGCTTTTTGCCATAATGCAGCAGCTGAGACCGCCCACTTCGAAATCTACCTGTGCCTCTAGGCGGAGCCGGCAATGATTTTTTTTTTATTTGTTTATTTTTATTTATTTATTTATTTTACTGTAAGAGCTGATCCTATCAAAGACTTGTCAATATAAAAGGTGTAGATAATATTAAGAAGATTTATAATAAATATAAGCATATTTGATATCGTATGAATTGACGAAGTTATGAATTTTTTTCTTCCTATACCCCTATTTTTTTTAAGCCATTTCAAATTATATAAAAAATCTGTCATACATAAATTTTTGGTCTTTTTCCTAGAAATAATAATAACTTTAAACTTACACTGATTCCATATGTATCATAATTAAGAAGTTATGGAGATTTTTTTTTTCTGTTTTCGCAAAAGTCCTCCCCATTTCCACCCCCTTGGTCCGATTTTGCCCATTAATGAATTTGACTGAAATTTTCTGCCCCTTGATTTTATGTATCAGTTTGAAAGAGATTTGTTCAGAATTATGGAAGTTATTGTGCCCATAAAAAAGTTAGATAGATAGATAGATAGATAAAGTTTTGAACTAGGGGTGGTTTTAGGTTCTAAAGGTCATGATCGGTGTAGACCTGCAAAAGCTTTTCAGAACTTCCAACTTAGGAGAGAATGTAATTGGTAGTATTTCTTACGAAATCTACCTAAAATGCAAAAATGAAAATTTGTTTATATGAAACATATATTTGTTCTGTCTGCATTCCGAAAGGGGTTGTTTTTGATGCAGAATACCACACATATTTTATGGAATAAATACTGCATTATTTTTTAATTTTGAAAAGTAAAAAATTAGTTTGTAAAAGTAATTTATACTTCCTTTTCATTGCAGCCTTGGCATCCCTCTTACCTAAAAAAGTGAGAATTCTTGTTCAATATTATAAATAGTCACAAAAATGAAACAGTGACCAATAACGAAATTTCTAATTTGCACATAGTTTTTCATGTAGTTAGTAAAACTGTTTTTTGTAAAATTAAAATTTTTTCATTTCTAAAATTTTCAATATGCTTACTATTAACTGATGGCAAAGATGGTATAGCTTTTTTTTTTATTTACAAGATAAATGTACTTTACTTATATGGATAATATGCAACTGTGTGTTAGAAAATAAATCATCTAGAGATGTACTGTTAGGTAGTTTTTTTTTTTTTTAAAGGTGTTTGTCAAAAATAAATTTTAATATTTATGCACTATTATATATGCAATATTCTGTTATTTATGTATATATTAAATAAATTGCTTTTGTCTGTATATATTAGATAAATTCCTTCATACTGTATATATTATATGATAAAAATATTGAATAATATACTTTTGTGTATGAAAGAGTGAATGGGTTGGCAGATACTGCTTGTAAAAATTACGCATCTCCCTCTAAGACCGTTTCCTCTATTTCGTCAAGGAGATTATAAAATACAGTATCAAATAATTTGATCGCTCAATTAGACAACAAGATCCTACCCCAATGCCCCATAACATATTTTCACATTAAAAGGACATCTTCCCCAACCAATATTTCCTTCATTAATATAATCTTATTGAAACTCGTCAAATATGACAGGATCTCAATTAACATTAGTTGTTGATAAAAAAGTTGTTTAATGTAGTATTTTAGATGTTTGGTTTAAGAGATTTTCAATGAAAATTTCATCAAATGGGCCATTTAACGAAAAAAAACTTGTTGTTGATTGGAAATTTGGTGATGTTTCACTAAGTACTGTAGAATTAGGTGATAATTTGGCAGGTGTGTGTGTGTGTGTGTGTAAATGTCTACATACATGCAGATATCAACATAAGTGTATGCCACAATGTATTATAATATTTCTGCAAATTTTCTGTTTTAACATCATGAAGACAACGTTACATGCCTATGTGACATTTGTACTTAATGTAATAGAGGCTTTCAGATGTTGATTAAACAGATTACTATTAATTGCAATAACGAGGAGGAGTAAAATGTGAGAAGCATTTATTCAATGGAAAAAACAAGTATATAATAAGAACGAATTAGTGTAAGCAAAAAAGAGTAAAATAAAATTAAAAGATAGCTTTTGTCATATTCTTTTCAATTATTTTTATTTAAGAACAAAATAGTAATAAACTTTTAGTAAGTTATCTAAGATGCTTTTAGATAGAAGATAAACTAATAAGGTAGAATGTTAAGAGTAGCTATATTTCATTATTGGCTGCATTGTAGAAAAATCTCCCTTGAGAGCTTCCAAGTCTTCTCGCTAGATGTCAGCACTACCGCTTTCGAGCGGGTCCTTTTAATAAATCGGGAAAGAGACGGAGAGTTAGTTGAGGACAGAATAGTGAGAAAGATGTAAGAATGACACAAAACGACGAGACGATGTGATTCTTCGATAATCTACATAATGATGGTTCCAGATGGTAAAGATAATGACAGTTCTTTAAAAAGCGTAACCCTTTTTATCATGTATATAAACATATAGTTCCAAAAACCTTCAGAATGATTCAGATTCCGCCGATTTCATGTATTCCTCTGATTTTGAGAATAAAGAAAAAGTGTCACACTCTTCAAAAATGTAAATAAATCAAGTTTAGAAGTAAGAAAGAAAGAAAATCTTTAAAAGGTTATCTAAATAAAATGTCCAATTAGAAGTTGCTGAGTAATACACCTAAGAAAATTAACGATGTCCGCGAGCCACTAGAGGAATTTGAAGATGAATCCTAAGTAAATTATTATAAAGATTAAGAAGTGAAAATACGAAATCAAAAGTTGAGAAAAAAGAAATCTCGTGATACAAAAGAATTTATAGAAGAAAAGGAAAAAAAAGTTGACATGTATTCCGAAAATGACACCGATTACGACAGTTATTCCGCTCGAGGATGACAAACCCCTTAATTATGAAGAAACTGCTATATCCAGAGGAAATTAGATTATTTCACCATTTGTGATTATGAAATGTGATGAAAAAATTTTGAGAAAGACAAAAAGAAGAGATTTCCAAGTTTTTTTTACGACGGTAAAACTATAACGATAAATTTTGTGCTTTTTAAAGGCGAACTATTGATTATTAAGACATAGTTTAAAAGTGTTTGTTTTGAAGTTGTTTTCGAAGATAATTGTTATGCTATGTGACGAACACTGCTTGGAAGATTACATGACGAACTACCTTGCTGATAAACAACAGTTATAAACTGCGTTATAATTATTTTGTTTAAAAAACTATGCTGGTTATTTTTGTTATCTTTTCAGATTACCAGTCCTCAATTCCAGTTGCTACTGCCGGCGATCCACCATGGAGAGTCAAATTTTATCAGTCATAGTCAATTGTAGAGGAAATCTCCGGCTTCCAAGTCCTCTCCGTAGATGTCAGTCAGTACTACCGCTTTCGAGCGGGTCCTTTTGATGCGTCACGGAAGTTTACAGGTACAACTAGGGCTACTATAATACTTTTAAGGATAAATACTACTCAGGGAGATATAAATAGATATTCTATTACCATGATACTACTATAATACTTGTAATACTTCTAGAAGCCTTAGGTAGAACAAAGATACAGAGATATGTGAGGATAGAACGAAACGATTAAGATGGGATACTTCTAACCTTCAAATGCTTGAATCAGCCGTCACAGACAGAGCCCTACCAGTGGCTGGGAGGTTCTGCTTTCAAAAAAGCTGGAAGACGGGAGGTGCTGGGTTCAAACCCATGTCGCGCTCGTCGGCCTAACCGTTCGGAGTTTTCTGTGGTTTTCTTCAAACCTTGCCGTAAATACGGGTTAGGATCCCTTAGAAAGACCCCCCACTGAGGACACTATCCACTAAGGCCTCCCAAGAGTAGACATCAACCAACCAACCGCCACAGACACTGATATTGTTCTATAAAAAACGAAACCTTTTTATCATGTATCTAATTATACTTGAAAATAGTTTCTTTCTTTCTTTTTTTCAAGGAAATATTGCGTTAATCAGTTTGAAGCCTCTTGGGTTATTCTTTTCGTACATTTCTTTCGATAGTATTTTTTATTTTTTTTAAATAACCAGACGAAAAAGTATATGCGTAATTTATTACAAGAAAGAAATATTTGAAAAAAAAAAAAAACAGTTTTTTAAATATAAATATTTGTTATCATATTTGCTCTTCTGTTTTCAGAGTATTATAATTTTTTTATAAAAAAAAGTCTTTATTGAAACAAAACTTCGATAATCAATATTATTAGTATTTTTCAAATAATCTTGCCTTTTGTATTTAATTTGTATTTTATTTTGTATTTAATTGTGTGTATAATACGAATGTATATATCCGTAATATACAAATGTAAGCATATATATGTTTATGTTACATTTTATTTAACTTGTAGAAAAAATAAATTTTATTTTGCCCATTAAACCTGGGTTTTTGCCCATAAAACCCGGGTTTTTTTTTTTTTTTAATAAAATCTACCCGAAATGTCTTTTTTGAAAACAAAAACCCGAATTTTTTTACAACCTCGCACATATCCGTACTCCGATACTTTGAATTTAAATATAATTTATTTCGCCCATTCTCAAGTTTCTGTCTTATTTTCTCTTTTCCTTTCTCAATACCTCAACTCAAAGTATCTTGAACAAATTCCGTTGTTAATCTATAATCTATGGCAGTAAATGTCTATCAGCTTCAACTCATCAATCTTCCTGGGGTTTTTTGTCAAATTATTTCTTGACAGCAGTCAGTAATAGATTTCTAATCGAAAAAATCTTCAAATTTTTTGATGTTTTAAAATCTTAAATTTCGTATCAAACCTTTTTTTTATCTGTTTTGAAGCGCTGCAAAATGTTCTAAATTTGCTGCTAGAGGAGAAAATTTTCATTTTAAAGATTGCAAAGTGATAGAATATTGTGCTCTGTAATATTACCTAAAAATAGCTTTCCACGTCAGTTTAAAAAATTATCAGAAGACTAAAGTCGAATCGAATCATAAAATGTTGAGTTAAGCTGGGTAAATTGAAGTCAATACTTTCCGAGTAGAAATGTTTTTTCGCTCGTTTTAATAGCATAATGTTTTGATACTACACTATATTCCGAAGGTGACCGGTCACTTGCGATTTTAGACGTTTTGTTAACTATCTAGAAAAATACACGAG
Organism: Maratus michaelseni; assembly: GCA_963931845.1. NCBI lineage: Eukaryota > Metazoa > Arthropoda > Arachnida > Araneae > Salticidae > Maratus > Maratus michaelseni. The sequence goes on from OZ007592.1 coordinate 203,861,558, forward strand.
GAATTAACCTGAAACTGCAGGTGTGTAAACAGTATAGTATAGGTTATATATTTCCGTGAAGATTTTTTCACGAAACCCCATAGGGGACTGTCAACAAATTGTAAAAGAACGAATATCTTTTGGATAACCCTGTAAAAACTAATGTAGCAGAGGCGTTCAAACTCGAGATTATTAATAAGAGGCTTATTGTAATATACTGTGTTAATTTTTATGAGGATAGCATGTATACTCGTAGAGAAATTAAGGTTTTTATAAAAACAGTCCCAAATTTCGCCTAGTTTTTTGCTTATAATTTGCAGAGTTCTTAATATAAAAAAAAGTTCTTTTCAGAAAATATGACAAACAATATTGTACATAATACTCTGCAATCAGAATTAAAAAACAATAAAAATTGGATGAAAAATGAGCAGGTTTACTAAAAAATGTTTCACTGCGTATGCGCGAATGCAATCAAAACATAATATGCATAATGTATTAGCTAAGTATATAGAGCAACTTTTGTGAAAGTCTCAAAATCATAGCTTGAAAATTCTGAAAATTATCGTCGATAGAATAAGCTGGAAATCCGTTGTTCCCAAAAGGAAGCAAAAAGATGAGGGGCTGTATCAAATATCTGTTGATTAGTGCCAAGATAGCGTACACAATATTGCACGTACTACTATATTTGAATACAACCCCACATATTTTTGCTTCCTTTTGGGAACAACAGATTTCGAGCTTATTCTATCGACGATAATTTTCAGAATTTTCAAGGTATGATTTTGAGACTTTCACAAAAGTTGCTCTATATACTTAGCTAATATATTATGCATATTATATTTTGATTGCATTCGCGCATGCGCAGTGAAACATTTTTTAGTAAACCTGCTCATGTTTCATCCAATTTTTTATTATTTTTTAATTCTGATTGCAGAGTATTATGTACAATGTACTTTGTCATACTTTCTGAAAATAACTTTTTATTTATATTAAGAACTCTGCAAAATATAAGCAAAAAACTAGGCGAAATTTGGGACTGTTTTCATAAAAACCTTAATTTCTCTACGAGCTATCCTCATAAAAATGAACACAGTATATTACAATAAGCCACTTATTAATAATCTCGAGTTTGAACGCTTTTGCTACATTAGTTTTTACAGGGTTATCCAAAAGATATTCGTTATTTTTCAATTTCTTGACAGTCCCCTATGGGGTTTCGTGAAAAAAATTTCACCGAAATATATAACCTATACTATACTGTTTACACACTTGCAGTTTCAGGTTAATTCCTCATGTATTTTTCTAGATAGTTAAGAAAACGTCTAAAATCGCAAGTGACCGGTCACCTTTGGCAATATAGTGTATAACACATCTAAGAAATGTGATTATATGTAGAAAAGAAGAACATCATTATTTTTTTAAAAATACTTTGTTATATGATGTTAAAGGGTATATGTTGTTAAAAATAACCTCAAAAAAAAAAAAAGAAAGAAAAAAAAATAAGAAAATAAGAAAAATCCAAAGCATGTCCAATGTTAAAAATGCATATTTGAAAGTTACCAAAATTTGCTCATTTTTTGAGTATCATACTTACAAGTAGCTCTGAGTATTTAAATCTCCTTAAAAAAAAAAAAAAAAAAAAAAAAAAAAAAAAAAAAAAAGAAGAAGAAGAAGAAGAAGAAGAAGAAAAGAAAAACGTAGAAGGTGTCTGTGGGACAAAACTACCAATAAGGAAGTTGAATAACTTACTCAATAATATATGTATGAAAATGCTGTTTGCTGCTAATGTAAGCATGGCTTCCCTGATCATTGAATTAGCCGAGGCGGTCCCATAGCATGGCCTCCCAGATCGCCAGATCTAACTCTGCTGTATTATTATTATTATTTATAAGGATACGTAAAACCATTTACAGCTTCATTCATGGATTTGGAGGATTTATTTAGAGAATTGGAGCTGCTTCTGCATCGGTCATTCTAAAGATGTTTTAAAACGCCTCGAAAGAAACGGAATACCGCCTGGACGTCTGTCGTACTACTAGAACTAGAAGTTTAAACATAGATATTTATTAATAACCATTACAAAATTTAAAAGTTCGTCTGTCATTCACAATCTGTATTTAAAAGTAAATAAATGACATCTGTTTGTTATCGCAGCAAAATCCTACACCCTACTGTTGGCCCTTTTATTGTTACAAAATGTGCAGGCATGATATTTATATAATAGATGATAAAGCATGACCGCATACAGCTAGATTAATTGAGAGATACATAGAGAGTAAAATGCTTCCGTAATTCGGCAGGAGCAAATGCAGAATAAAATTGAGGGGGTCGGGACAAGAAAGTGCCAAGCCACATTTTTGGTGAAATAAATCTGACACTATAATATGTTGCTTATTATTGTAAATTATAATATCCTACATATTACTTTTTTTTCTATCACTAGGCGGCAGCCAATATCCCAGATTTAGTTTTTGCCCCAGATGTTTCTAGAACTTTTTTACCAGAAAGAAAGTGTATATTATTAAAGTAATGCTACATTTTTATTCAGAATATCTCAAATGTTACTAAGAATTTAAGAATGTTACTGCCACCCCAGCTGCTAGTATTATACCGTAAAATCAACATTTTTTTTTTCAATGTATAGATAGAGCATATTTGTAATATACATTTAGTTGTATATTCAGATACCCGGGTATTTTCCAACCAGCACTTCACATATTATTGGTTAAAAGTCTGTTGATCACATACAGAATTCCCGGTTAGATAAGTTTCCTGAGCTAATGTGGATTTTCTCTTGCAGTAGGCAAACTATCCCCTCCAAAAAATTTAAAATTCAATGTAAATCTATAAAAATGAGAATTAGAGGCCCCATTTTACAATCACTTTGGGAGGCCGCTTAAATTTTAGAGAGGAAGCTCGCGTTTCACATACCTTTTGCATAATCAGGCTCTGAAGTCGTGTAATCTTTCCGTAAGAATTTGTTTTAAAAATTACACTCATATCCAATATTTAGTTTTACTCAATATTATTTATTTTCATTTATATTTATTTGTTTTCTTTCTTTCTTTCTTACTTTTGCTTATTTTTTTTTTTTTTTTTTTTTTTTTTTTTTTTTTAGAATGAGTTAAATATTTAAATTCATTTATTGACAAATTCATTAATAATCCATTCGCTGATAAATGGATAATTTAGGAATTTGAAGGGGAAATGCAAGTTAAAAATGGTCCTAAATTAAAACTTTCCATAAAAGAGAGAGAGAGAGAGAGAGAGAGAGGGGGGGGGAGAGAGAGAGAAGTAAAAATGTATAATGCATGTAATTTAAACAACATAAATTTTCATATGCTTAACTTTTATAGCTTCTGAGAAAAAGGTACATGAATCTGAAATGTTTAACATGTCGAACAGAGGGCTTTCCCTTTACCCTCAAGGTATTAAACTACTAATGTGATTAGTCTTAGCAACAAGTTCTTTTTTTTTCTTTTAATTTCCATCTACTGCTGAAAATGCCGAACTGTCTTATTCAAGTCATGTCGTTCTTAACTGTAAACCAGTTCTGGATCCGGATTAATAAACAACATTTTCAATTAGTAAACTGGCATTTCAGCTTACTGATCGGCGATTCGACTTTCCTCATGGAAAAACCCCTATGCATGTTTATTTAGTAGCATTAAAGATACATCTTCAGTGTGGCATAATTACTTTTTTTGAAGTGAAGGTTCGTTATACAGCAAAAGTAAATAAAATAAATGAAAAATCCTCTCAATAACAAAAAAGAAAAAGAAAATAAATTAGTGAAACGAAAGTGAAAATGAGGAAAAAATGCAAATAAACCACAAAGGGTGAAATGTTGTAATTCAGTAGAGGTAACGTAAAGCAGTTCAACACTAAACTCACTACTTTTTAACACATTCACGGAGTCATTTTTATTCTTAATTGCAAAAATTTTCTAGTATCCTTATTCATTACTATGGATTCGGTTTCTTTCTTCTTTTTATTTTCTATTAAAGCAAAGGATCTTTTAGGCTGTCATAATCGGCGTTTTAATCGAAATTTTCACAAAATCAGAGAGCAATCAATTATAACCTATAGTTTAAGATTAGGAATGTAAAATTTCCAGTCATGGTGTACGCGTATGTATGTGTGGGGGGAGGAAGGTTTTTTTCCAGTTTTTTCTGGAAAAAATCATTTTTTAGAATAAAAAAATTTCTTAGTTTCTTTTTTCCCTTAGACAAAATAAAATAATTATAATTACATAAGTTTTGAATTTATATTTAAGGCAAAGGAAGATTTGAAAGTAATCTTAACTAAAGGGGGAAAAAGTAGTTAAAAAAAAAAAAGTTTATTTATTTTTAGTTTCTTCTATCTATTCAAGAAAAAAGTATTGGATTCGTAAAAAAATTCGACTTTCTATTTTCTACGGATTTATAAGTTTTAGAAGGTCCTGAATACGATTTGGCTGTTTTTAGAAAATGTCTGTCCGTGAGTCTGTGTGTCTGTGACATAAATTTTGTTTGTACTCTATCTCAAGAGTTAATGACTGAAATTTAATCAAACTTCAGATTCAGTTAGACATTGACATAAATTGGTGTTGAGTAGGTTTTGGTGTAAATCACCCAATAGGTGGTGCTGCTGTGCTGCATTTTTCACGATCTCCGCGATAGCTATATCTCAAGAACTTTAAGAACCTATATCTAAAGAACAAATGCACGGAATTTCATCAAACTTCAGATTCCGTTAGACCTTGAGATAAATATATCTTTATTAGGTTTGGGTGTATACCGCCCAACAGGTGTATGTGCTATGCTCTGTTTTTCACGATTTCCGCGATAGCTATATCTCAAGAGAAAGAATAGATTGCCATTTAATTTTGGTTTATGTAAAAGAACGTTTTTGATGGTCATCTGAGAAGACAACATACTAGTTTCTAATAATATTTAGACTGGTGATTATAAGCCAGAGGTTTTCAACCAAAAATTTAAGCCACCAAACAATTCTTGGGATAACATTTACGAGTACGTCTATCTGAACATTCCATCTTTCAAATCATATATTCTAAAGTACGGCGATGTACACCAAAATGCAATTTAGCAATAATTTTTGTCAAGCCAAACTGAACATACAGTTTGAGAAAATTCCACGCATTAATTCTTATAGCTGTCACGGAAACCATGAAAAACATAACAAAGCAGTGCCCCCTGTTGAGCGATATACGCCAAAATATATAATCAGTACCAACAAGTTTTTTGTCGCCTGAATGTAAAGTTGCTCCGCAACTAGGAACTCCATTAAGAAGCCTACATTGTTCCATATGTGAGTATCCTTTAATACAAGGATCACTTCATAAATATAAATAAACGGACGACTTATATTTAAAAAAAAAAAAAATCTAAAATTCATAAGTAACCAGAAAAACTATAGGCACAAGTAACTAATTATACAGCAATCTTATAATTATTTATTAATGATAATACTATTTTGCACAGCTATCCCGGTTGAAAGAATATATTTTAGAAATTTTTTTCTAAAACTTTTTGTTTATTTTTTAATGAGTCTTGTATTTTAAAAAAGAAGCGCTGCATTTTTTTGTGATTTTATATGTTTGCATTTTGTATATAACAATCTATGGGATCCGTTATTTTTATGTGCTTTCTGTTAAAATGCATGTATCAAATTTATGCACTTCTTTAAATTGCACTTTTTAGTGCACTCTTAAATTGCACTCTTTAGCTGCACTTTCAACAGAAAAGAAATAGTGAAAATATTTCTTAATCTTCTTAATTTATGTTAGAAAAATTTCTCATAAAATGTATTTAAAATCCTTTTTTCTCAAAATAAAATACTATTCGAACGAGAAAAATGCTTTTTTTTTTTTTTTTTTTTTCCTCTGAACAAGCTATAACAAAAACAAAATTATTTTTCACATTCTTTTAAATTACACTGATCAATGGAATTTAAATCTTTTACTTTCGCTTAAACGATAAACATAACGTCACGGTGAAATGAATAATTAATTTCCTTAAACGAATGGCAACCGGACGAGGACGAACTCATTTTAAAAGAAGGTCAACATTTTACACTGCCATCTACTGAGTAACTATTAAACTACATTTGTAAACATAGAAAGTAATTTATTTTCTTCTTAGAAGCAGAAAAAAAAATAATTAAGCGAATGAAGCTCTGCTCTTTCTCAGATATCAATATTTTCTTAGTATAATGTAATACTGAACAGTTTGATTATTTTACTTTCTAAACACCTGTTATTTATCGAGAAAATAGTATTTCTTCTCTATGTAAGAAAGTTTATGTTCCAGCCCTCACTTGTAAAAAATATGATTGGCTGATTGAGTGACCCGCCTTCATTTTTTCTTCTTCCTTGTCGTCTTCACAGTTTCAGAAATCAACGTGGCAACGGCGCAGCAAGGTGAGTTCCAGTTTCCGTCTTGATTACCTCTTTCTTCCTCTTGAGTATTGTCAAAACTTTCCGCTAAAGCAGCCTTCAGGCAACTAATCGAACCGAACTGTTATAATAGCAATTTATATTTTTGTGTTTTTCTAATAAGGGAAGACCATTTATCAGACGTTTGGGGGGTAATTTGGGCAAATAATGTTATTAATACTAGAAAGGGATGATGATAAGTAATTTATTAATAGTAATTAAGTAACTAAAATAAGTTTCATATAAATAAATATGCTGCATAGGCATACTATAATATTTTTCATCATGAAATTCAGCTTGTTGTTATTTTAGTCATCGAAGAATGCAAATAAATGAATATATATATATGTGTATAATATATTAAATTTTATACTCAAAAGAAAAAAAAATGACAAATTATCACTATGAGTATATGAAAAAAAAAAAAAAAAAAAAAAAAAAAAGACATATTTATTTCCCGAAATGTATTCAAAACATAAATGGTTCTTTTTCTCTTTAATTTTTTTTTTCCTCAAAAATAAAATATTATTTTAAACAGCAATTACAATGTTTCGTAAAGCACTTGGAGTTTTCATGTTTAATTAAAAATTAAAAGCTTTAAACCAATAAGTTTGAGATTTAGAATAAACAGTGGATGCAAAATAGCTTCAAAATTTGCATTGACATTTAAAAAATTGGATATTTAAAAAATTATATGTCATATATCGGGTATTATCAATAAATGCATAATTCAAAAATTTCATAGACGTTAAACATTTTGATTTGATTTTACGAGCATCTTGTTATATATATTTTTTTAAATAATTATTTTCAGTCTAAATTATTACTAATGCAGTTGAAAGGCTAAATAAAAAATTTAAAAAAAAAATCTTTATTTACTTTTTTAATAACTAACTATCACGAATGTAGTAGATGTTTATTAATAAATTGAATAAAAGCATAAACATCCTAGTTTGAAACTAATTATTAACTGTATGCAATACAATACGTTTCTATCTATTTATTAGTTACAGAGACTATGCAATATGTGTGGTATATTTGTCAATTGCCGATTTTGATTCAATAAATTATAGTAATTAGAGATGTCGACTCTAACACGCAGGGCCGCACAGAGGGCAGGGGGGGGGGGCATACAACTGGTACATTACAGGGGCCTGGCCCTTTAAAGTGCCCATCACAGACTCCATTTTTTAAATAAAAAAGCAAAACCGTGGAGCTGGACACCCTTTTTTAAAACTTTCCAACACAGTTGAAAAGTTTTATGCATTCGATTTGTCTATCCGTCTGTCAGAGCTCTAAGCTCTAACTCGCGTAAATATACCCGGATTGACATGTAATTGATATGTGTTTTTGAGGTCTACCATGGCATGTTCGGTATTGAAAATGAAGTGTGTAGCATTTATAGTTCGTTTACATGGGCACTCAAAAGAATGCCGTTACATTATGGTCTATGGGGGAAAAATCGTTTGCAGTATATTTTAACAATGTTACACAATTTCAAACATATTGAAATTGATATACATCGCTGAAGTGCAGTACAAGATACTTACCATAGAATATGATGTGCATAGCATTTATCGTTCATTTACAGAGACACACAAAATAATTTGGTTACAGTACTGTCTATGAGCAATAATTGCTGGAAGTGCTTTTGAATTGTAGTATTCGTTTAACTCTTTTTTTTTTTTTTTTCTTGCATTTTACTTGGTGCGTATAAATTCTATCGATCCTATACAGGCTGCACAAAAGATTTCGAGTACATTTCTGCTTAATGACGGAGAATTGCTGAAGGGGAATTTTCAACTGTTATGCGTTTCCTAACTGAACTAAATTTTAGCATACTATGTAGTATGTATATACAAATCTACAGATCATATACAGAGTTGAAATAAATAATTCGATTATTTTTCGGACTATAGATGGTAGTAGCTGAAATTGGGTTTACAAATGTGTTATGCCTTTCCAAATTGTTTACCTAAACATCATCTTTAACCTTATTAAACGGTGAAGTTTTGTTACAGTGTTCTGAATACAGTGGTCTGTTTTGTTACAGTGTGTTTCATAATGTATGCTTGCAGCACGATTCTTCTTTCTTGTTTTACGTAAAATATTTAAGTTAAAATCAGTAACAAGAAAAAAGAATCGAGTCAGAACTTGAGCCGTTAAGTTGTGCATTATTACACAGTGTTTAGAAAAGAAAAAAAAATCCACCTACTAATAGATCATCAACAGTGGTGCAACTGTACACCACGCGAAAACACCTGCTCGCCAATGTGAATCCTGGACAGTTATTTCACAATATCTCGTTTGCATTCCAATATTTTTAAACAATTTTTTTTTCGATTTTCGTTGCGTATTTTTTTTTTTTTTTTTTTTTTTTTTTTTTTTTTTTTTTTAATAAAGATAACTCTTTCAAAACCGTTCCAAAAGTGAAAAAATAAAAATAAAAATAAGTTTGGAAACAAAATCGAAAACGGCGGTTGTAGAAATCGATCTCAGCTATCCAATGAAAAAAAATATGTTTAAAAATATTGAAATGCAAACGAGATATTGTAAAATAATTGTCCGATAGCATTCATATTAGCGAGCGCTTGTTGTCGCGTGAGATGCCAAGGGACAGCCAAGTTTCAAAAAACTCCGTGGAGATAAAAATTATTATATACGACTGCAGAGATTTTTACTCCGTGCGATATATATATATATAATAAAACCTTTGTTAATAATAACCATTTATATATATATATATATATATATATATATATATATATATATATATATATATATATATATATATATATATATATATATATATATATATATATATATATATATATATATATAACCATAAATGAAACATTATCATAACACCAACTTAAACAATGAAATAATTAAGTATGAAATAATTAGTTGACAATGAAAGATTCCCCAACACACTTAATATGGAATCAAAAACATTGAAAGAATAAGAAATTAAATAAAAATTGAATAAATGGAATTAAATAAAATGAAATTTGTGGAATTTAGACAGAATTATCAAGTCCCAATTGCCTAAATACCACAAATAAAATGAAATGAGATGTTTCATCATCATATTAGCCATACATTGCTAAAAAATATGATATTGGGACTACATCTCAAATACAATGATTCAAATCAGTGATAAAATAAAAAATAAAATACAATATTAAAAAGGAAAGAAGCCATACTTATAAATTACAGAGAGAACATTTAATAGAGACATTAAGTATAAAATCCATAAAGATGAAAAGAGATAAAAATAAGATACCTTGCAGTTCATGAACCATCATGAAAACTCCAACATGACTGGGGAATGAATTGCATAAAAAATCATAACATGTTGCCAATTTTAGAAATATAAATTGCTTAGAAATATAAATTGCTTTGCAGTGATGCCAGAAATAATGTTAAAATATAATGGATTATAAAATAAACAGGAACATTAGTGCTGCCACCTATTAGTAAAAGTGAATATAATCTGAATCGAAGGAATTGGATGGAAATAAATGTTTCATAATTCAACAAAATTACTATCTTAATTGATACCAATTAGTTAAATAATAAATAAATGAAATTAATTAATAAATAGAAAATCGAATTACATTAAAGGATGTATTAATGAATAATACTATGTTATAAATAAGTATTAAGATGGAAAAATTAATAATAAAAAACAACTTAAAATAATGCTGCCCTCTAGTGGTAAAAGTAAATATAAAGGAATGGATGGAAATTAGTGTTTAATAATTAAACCAAATTACTATCTTAATGATAGCCATTAGTTAAATAATAAATAAATGAAATTAATTAATAAATAGAATGTTGAATAATATCTAAGTAATAGATGTATAAATTAATAATACTATGTTATAAATAAGTAGTAATATGGAAAAATTAATAATTAATGCAACATTAAAAATATACCATTAAATGACAACAACGATTAAATAACTGTACTAAAAATGCAACATCAATTAAAATAAATTAAATTAAAATACTAAAGATTTGAATTAAGAATCAAAGAATTTAAAATTAATATTGATTAAATATTGAAATGAATTAGTCACAAATAATGTGGCTTCAAACAAAGTTAAATTAATATATATATATATATATATATAACCATAAATAAAACATTATCATAACACCAACTTAAACAATGAAATAATAATTAAGTATGAAATAATTAGTTGACAATGAAAGATTCCCCAACACACTTAATATGGAAACAAAAACATATTAAAAGAATAAGAAATTAAATAAAAATGGAATTAAATGAATGAAATAAAATGAAATTTGTGGAATTTAGACAGAATTATCAAGTCCCAAATGCCTAAATACCACAAATAAAATGAAATGAGATGTTTCATCATCATATTAGCCATACATTGCTAAAAAATATGATTTTGGGACTACATCTCATAAACATTGAAGCAAACCAGTGATAAAATAAAAATAAAATACAATATTAAAAAGGAGAGAAGCCTTACATATAATTTACAAAGAAAACAATTTATAGAGTCAGTAAGTATAAAATCCATAAAAATTAAAAAAGATTAAAATAGATACCGTTCACCTCAAGAACGAGCATGAAACTCAACCATGACACTTGGGAATAAATTGCAAAAAAAAAAAAAAAAAAAAAAAAAAAAAAATCATTACATGTTGCCAATTTTAGAAATATAAATTGCTTTATAATAATGCCAGAAATAATGTTAGAATATTATGGATTGTAAAATAAACAGGAACATAAGTGCTGCCATCTATTGGGAAAAATGAATATAATCTGAATCGAAAGTATTGGATGGATATAAATGTTTAATAATTAAACCAAATTACTATCTTAAATAATACCAATTAGTTAAATAATAAATAAAAGAAATTAATAAATAGAATATCGAAATACATTAAAGTAATGGATGTATTAATGAATAATTCTATGTTATAAACAAGTATAAAGATAGAAAAATTAATTATTAAAGCAACTTAAAATAGTGCTACCATCTATTGGTAAAAGTGAATAAAATCTGAATAGAAAGTAATGGATATAAATTATTGTTTAATAATTAAACCAAATTACTATCTTAATGATAGCCATTAGTTAAATAATAAATAAATGAAATTAATTAATAAATAGAATATTGTATTACATAGAAGTAATGGATGTATAAATGATTAATTCTATGTTATAAATAAGTAGTAAGATGGAAAAATTAATAATTAAAGCAACATAAAAATATATGTACCATTAAATGACAAAAACGATTAAATAACTGTACCAAAAATGCAACATAAATTAAATTAAAATAAAATACTAAATATTTGAACTATGATACAAAGAATTTAAATTTAATGTTGATTAAATATTGAAATGAATTAGTCACAAATAATGTTCCTTCATACCAAATTAAATAAAATATTAACCCCTAATAAAATTAAAACATATTATATTAACACTGTATAAAAGTAAACATTATATTAGAAGTAAATATGACATTGTCCACCATAGGTATTAATCCAAATCATTATATCAAATACATTCTTAATATTAATGAATATAAATTCATTTAAATTAATTAAATAATGAAAAAGTAAATCTAACTAAATTAAAAAACATATAGAAATATCACATCGCAGTCCATTATAAAACAATTATCAAACAAATATGTAAATCAAAATGCCCCCATTTATATATATATATATATATATTAATAATATAAATTAACCATGCGTATTTTTCCATACAACTCCGCCACACACCTCCTCAATCCAACGTCTACCCACCCAACCGTCCTATAATAATATTTTTTTTTTTATATATATAAGATTATATGATTTTTTTATACATTTTTTAAACGCATGTGTTAATTTGGTTGTAAAGATCAAATAAGAACTAACTGTATATTAAGGAATATATGAATTTTTTTGGAAAACCATGTTGTAATGCTTCATAGATAAGTTTTTTAATATTGTTGTTAATTAGTTGAGAGGAACATTAGTTTTTTATTCTATAAATATGATTAAGGAGTATATTACGATATACAGAATTATGAAGACATGATTTAAAATTAGTAAATGTATTAACTTTAAATTTAAATTCTTTACGTTTATCAAATAGATCAATTATTGTTTTGTTTTCTTTAAGTGTAATTTTAAGATCTAAAAAGTTAATAGTATTGTTAAGAGAGAGCTAAAGAGTTATTGCTAAAGAGTTTTTGCTAACAACTTGTAGCTTTAACAAAACTGAAACAATATAATTGAACCTTAACCTTTAAAATATATAAGCACGATCCAACACTCTTATCCTTCAAATTAAATAAGCACTGATGCAGGTTCAAATCAGCTTTACCACTACATAAAACTCCAGTATAACATTCTAAGGCCGATTATCAAGCCTGAGATTCGATGCGAGGTCTCAAGGCTAAATCTAAATCTAAGTCGCAATATTCAACTTCCCAGGCCAAGTATACTCTAGCTCCCCTGAGCTCTGAACTCAAGTCAAAATTCGCTGCTTATATACTTCAGTGTCGATCGACCAGCTCCAGAAAATTTGCATAATTGAAATTACACGGCGACTCACAATTTCAGGGATTCAGCTGTCCATCGAAAGTTAAAGAAAGATAGAGAGCCTTTATAACTTGTACGCACATAGTCGGTTAATGGACAAAACGATCTCATTCACACATTGCCTACTCACGGAGTAGTCAATACCTTACAAATTAACCATGCGTATTTTTCCATACAACTCCGCCATACACCTCCTCAATCCAACGTCTACCCACTCAACCGTCCTATAGTATATATATATATATATATATATATAAGATTATATGATTTTTTTATACATTTTTTAAACGCATGTGTTAATTTGGTTGTAAAGATAAAATAAGAACTAACTGTATATTAAGGAATATATGATTTTTTTTTGGAAAACCATGTTGTAATGCTTCATAGATAAGTTTTTTAATATTGTTGTTAATTAGTTGAGAGGAACATAAGTTTTTTATTCTATAAATATGATTAAGGAGTATATTACGATATACAGAATTATGAAGACATGATTTAAAATTAGTAAATGTATTAACTTTAAATTTAAATTCTTTACGTTTTCCGTTAATTCTAAATTAGTAGGATAATCAACTGGAAATATAGAAATATTAGTGTGATCAGTGGCAATTAAAATTATGTCATCAATATAACGATATAAATGTATATTACTATTAATAAAATTACGTTCATAATGATACAAGTATAAATCTGAAAGTATACTAGATGTACATCCCCCTTGTGGTATACCGACTTTCTGTAAATATAACGTGTTATCATGCATTATATAGTTATTATATATAATGAAATTTGTTAAAGTTTTAAAATAAGCTGTATCTATATGAATTGGTAAATTAAGTGAATGATGATACTTATCAAATAATGCATTTATAATATTATGTAGATCTACTAAATCTATATTATTAAATAGATCTTTGAAATCATATGTCATTATATTGTTAACACATTTAAGATTTTTCAAAATATTGACGAGTTGATAGCTATTTTTTATACAATGTGTATTATCAGTGGATGTTGTCAGTGTATAAATTTGATTGAAAATTTTTAATAGATGTTTATTGGCTATATTATTATATGTATTGCATCCTATTGTTACAGTCTTAAATTTAATTGGATTTTTATGAAATTTGGGTATAAGAACTAAATAAGGATAATTAAAGTTAGTAGGAGTAATATTTAATAATTTATAATAACTGTGAATTTTACGATTATTTACAATTACATTTTCATTAGATTTTTTAAAAGAATTGTTAGTAGAAATACAGGATGTAAGTAGTTGGTGATAATAAGCTTTACATATGATTGCATAATTATTAGGAGATTTGTCAATATATGTTATTACATAGTTTTTTTGTAATTTAGTAATTTGCTGGAACAAATGTTTTATGTTAATTTTAACCATATGAGATATATTATGTTTTAAAGACGAACTTAATTTTTCAATAACTAGTATTTTCCATTGATTAAAATATTCAATAGGTTTACTATATGAAATTGAAATTTTATAAATAAAAATGTCTCAAAATACAATCAAAATACATCAAACAAAAACAAATTCTATCATCAAAATCTGACAAAATCTCCTATATTTAAAGATAGCAAGTACTTAGAGTATATAAAATATTTTTAAGTTAATAAATAACTATCAAATTCAAGCAACAAATTAACGAAACTCCAATTATACTAACTGGCCCATATATACTGACCCATATATATATATGGGTCATTCTCAAAACAAGTTACAATTACGAAATTGATTATGTCTTGAATTTATTATTAGTATTATTATTATTTCATACAATTATTTATTTTAATTACTTATATTAGTATCTCGTGTTATGAAAACTGAAAGTTTTTTCACACTTTTCTTTTTATTTATAGGAAAAAATAGTCATTTCTTGTCAAACACATGAGCAAAATGTCCACTATGTTACCACTTTATTACATTTCTTGACATAAAAACTATTTTTAATTCTTCAACGAAATTATATATATTTCCTTGAAGTGGTGACAAATGTTATGGAAAATAAATATTTGTTCAAATAGATTATCAATTTGGATAGAAAACAAATATATGTCTACTGTGTTACTATGGATTAAAAAATTATAGACATATCAATTCCTCTACAAGATTCATTACAGTAATATGAATTAATGCCCTAATATTTAATTAACGTTGTTAGAATCTTTTAGAAATATATCATTTGAAATAATATATGAGTTGTAATTTAATGGAAAACACTACTCTAGTAACAAAGTGGTCAAATACAAGATTTCCATTTTTTTTAAATTATTCAAGACACTATTTAGGCTTAAGTAGTCTTGTATTATTACATATACATAAGATCATTATTAATTATATTTACCAATCTTAACAGTTATTAATATTTATATATTGCAAGGTAACATAGTAAACAGACAAAAATGTATACTTACCTAATTTTTTATTACGAAAACCTGTAAAAAAAAATATTCTCCCACTTTATGAATTCAAATTTCATGCGGACTAAATCTTCATATGTACACAGTCTTGAGACGCATGTTGTCATCTACTTTGTAATAGGATCATTAGAAAATCTTGGTAACAGAGTGGACATAGGTAAACGTGCATTCTTTTGCATTCTACATTTTATTTTAAACTATATTATATTATTATAATTAAAATGTTTTCTGAGTTTATATTTTAATTGAAAGATACGGTATCTAATTTTGAAATAATGTATAATTTAAATACATTTCCATTCTGTATCTTGTATTTTCAAGGCTTTCTTTAGGAAGTTTCTCATTGGGGACAGTCAATTTCTTTGAAAATTGAGCATTATAAACTGAAAATACTTAAGAAACTATCACCCAACAGATATTGTATTATCTTCAAAAAGTTGCATTTATTTGTATAAAATAAGAATAATATCTCTTTTTTAACTGGAAATTTAATTATATTGTTGGACACTGTTTTGTAACTTTATTTGAGAATGACGCATATATATATATACTAGCAGACTACGCCCGCTGCGCTGGTCGGTTTCTCCAAAAGAACCTTGAATCAAACGAAATATATCGGTGAATTTAACCTTATATTTTAAAGTAATCTGTACCTTTACCTGGAATATCCTAAAATAACATAAAAACGGATACTTATTTCACTAAGTTGTGTTTTCTTAATACGGTTTATTATTACCTTTACAATTTATTACTTACTGTTTTCATTGATTTATATGTTTTATAGCTACATTTTTTAATAACGTGAATTAACCTATATTATTCACAACTAAAAAGAAATGGCGCATCTAGTATTTGTCGAAAAATTAAATAAAAATCATGCACTCATGACATCATAATTCACTTTTATATTTTAACAGAATAATACGGCTACTACAATTTGTGACTCGTGCTGACACATTGCTGTTGTTATTATTTTTTTACGCGTGAAGTTTTCGCTATATGGTACTCCATTGTGAAATTTGGTAATTTTTGAAATTCAATATTTGAAAAAGTGCATAATCAGTGGATTTGAAATTTATATCAAGAAAAATACACTTTTTTACCTTTCTAACGCAGTTTGTCTAACAATTTTCTGACAAATACTTTTCGAGCAATTAATTTTTTCAGTAACTTCAAACGTTTCATTTTCCGAGATTAATCTGTGGCAACGATTATCGAAAATCCCAGTCGTCAGCAACACGTAGCTTTTTATTAAAGAGGATAATCAGGGCTTGACAAATGCGGTCGCCAGGTCGCCACTGGCTACCAAGTTTTTCTCTGGCCACCAAGTTATTTAATTTGATGTTTTTATTATTACTTTAATATATAATTTTTGTACAAAAATTGACCTAAGAAATGAGCACAAACGGCATCTTTTTCACTTTTTCGGCATTTTAAATTTTAGTAAAAATAAGTTTACCAAATGCAAATTTTAAAGTAATAAAAACAGAATTCTTTGGCTGACTTTGACATGAAAAATAAGACAAAAATTGTTTTTCTGCTTCACTATTTCATCCTCATCAGATATAGATTTTGTAGCACTCAATTATCCAAACATTTGAAGCCTTCGGCAATCAGCATTTCCCGAACATGCCGGTTAATGCAGCCTTTACATTTTTTTTTTCATAAATAATTTTGATAAATTTCATTACAAAACTTTGTTTGTATTATCTTTCTAAAGGATGTAACTATTCTAAACAATGTAAACTAAAAATCCTACAATATGCTTATTATTTTTTCTCAATTAATTGATAAAAAACTTTTGTGGTTTTGAAAATTAGTGACTTGGGAGAGGGGCGGGTAATATTTTTTACTGACGACTAGAATTTTTTACTGACTACCAGATTTTATCAAATTTATAAGCCCTGTATATAATATATCTTGTTAATATAGTGATGTTTAACTTTAAAACAAATGTATGTTGCTTTTTAAAAAGTAGTTATTCAACAAGTTTATACTTTGGGACTCACGATCGAATCTGTATCGGGGCCCGCAGACTCTCTCTGCTTACAAGGGTCGTGTTATACTAAATCCGAAATTGAAAGTTTCATTTGAAGTCAACCTGATACAAAGTCAACAAAATAATCTTCGTAGACCTGAAAACCTACCCGAACCCAAAGCATTTTCTAACGAAATGGAAAAAAATAATAATAATAATAATGACGATGATGCCATTTTAATTACAGCAAAGTAGTCTGCAATCATAATTATAAAAGAAAATTGTGTGTTTGGAAGTAAATTGAATTACGAATTCATATTTAAATAACTATTTTCATTTGAAAGGATTCTTCTGGACTTTCTTGTGAAAAAATCGGGTGTACCTGAACGCGATGTGCAGATAAAATAAAAATTAGGCTGAAGTAGAACGGAAAATTTTACTTATTTTTCTATCGATTATACCGATGCAACAGTAAAAATAAGTCACGGCAGCCTATCAGGCATAACGCCCGGGCACCGGCCTATCATCCTTCGTGCAACTTTAAGGATCCTCTCCCCTCACGCGAAAAGACTCGCTCGCTAATGTTAATCTTATGGGGCATATTTTTTCTAATATCTCGTTTGCATTTCAATATTTTTAAACGATTTTTTTTTTTGCATTGGATAGCAGAGACCAATCTCTATTCCGCCTTTGATTACTTTTTCGATTTTCTTTGTAGATTTTTTTTTTCGAAGATACTTTCATTTCGGAACCGGTACCGGTTCCGAAAGTGAAAGTATTTTAATCGTAAAAAAAAAAATCCACAAACAAAACTACCTGTTCCGAAAGTGAAAGTATCTTCGTAAAAAAATCCACAAAGTAAACTACCGGTTCCGAAAGTGAAAGTATCTTCGTAAAAAAATTCACAAAGAAAATCAACGGTGGAAATAGAGATTGATCCCAGCTATATCCAATGCAAAAAAAAAAAAAAAAAAAAAATCGTTTAAAAATATTGAAATGCAAACGAGATATTAGAAAAATAATGCCCCATAGGATTAACATTAGCGAGCGGGTCTTTTCGCGTGAGGTGAGAATCCTTAAGAAAACGTGTTGAACTAAGTTATTGACAAGAGTGGCACAATTCATTTTTGTAAGAGTGCAAAGAGACATCCTATAATTAAAAAAATGCATTGCATACAGATTATGGGATATTTTACTAAAGTGAACATTTCATAAAAAATATCAAATGGAAACACGTAACAAATATTTGAATAAAAATTACATACAGTGTGAAGAGGCCTTATAAAAAGTACAAAAATAATACATTGCGCATTAATTGTGCTGCCCTTATCATGATTAATTTGTTTAGGATTAGAATACGCATCAGAAATGCACGTTACCAGTAATATGTAGAGAGAGAGAGAGAGAGAGAGAGAGAGAGAGAATAAGGGGAAGGAAGAAAGAACGTGCAATGTTCATTAATTAGGTCATACTTTTGACTTAATTAGAGTATAATACAACAATAATGAGGAGCGTATAAGGAAAGAAGACAGAAATGTTTGAACAAAATATATTACTTAAAGCTATGCGCTGCACATTGATTATTATAAACTTTCTTACATCTTAAGAGGCTATTTCACTCACGCGAAAACACTCACTCGCTAATGTTAATCATATTGGAGTAATTTTAAAATATATCGTTTGCAATTCAATATTTTTAAACGATTTTTATATATTTATTTATTTTTATTTTTATTTATTTATTCATTTATTTATTTTTTACATTGGATAGCTGAGGTCGATATCTACGATCGCCGCTTTTTACTTTTTCCATTTTGTTTGCGGAGTATGAAAGTATCCCCATAAAAAAAGACCCTACAAACAAAAAGGCAAAAAACGGCGATCGTAAAAATCGACCCCAGCTAACCAATGCAAAAAAAAAAAAAAAAAAAAAAAAAGAATATTTAAAAATACTGAAATGCAAACGCGATATTAAAAAAAAAAAAAAAAAAAAAAAAAAAAAACTGTCACATTAGCGAGTGAGTATTTTCGCGTGAGTGAAATAGTTTTGTTTCTGTTTCAAATGCGCCATTTTGTTTCTGTTTTAAAAGGTACCGATATTTGTTAATGTTAAAGAGCTTTGGTTAAGTTTTGATGAGGGCTGTTCGATCGTAATTTAAATATCCCATTAACATTAAAGGTATATAGATTTGGCGCCCTCTGACAGTGGACGGTGGAACGAACTAATTAATTTTTGCAGCGCGTGCGAAGCACGCCTGCTCTTCAGTGCCGTAGACAACAGGGTTTGTTTAGAATATTAGAATGAGTCACCTGGCAGTAAAAGATGGAACTAAAATATGTTTTAATCATTCCAGTTCGTTTGAAAAAATCAACCAGCGAAGCCTGCTAGTACAATAGTAAAGATAGAAGTTCGTATGTGTGCTGTTTTCGGAAGAAATCACTACACGCACAGCTTTGAAATGTGGCAAGAAGGTACCTCTATATCTGTAGTTATACACCTTGGAGCCCGATTTTTGATTTTTTGATTAGTTTTTTTTAATGCAATTTTTAGCAATTTTTTACTTTTTGCAGCAATTTTTCTATATTACCAGAAGGAATCCGATTTCAATCTTTTAGCCTAATGTAGTAAATTTTATCTTTTAATCGGCATGCGTACAACGATTTTTTAATTTTTCATGAAATTTTTATGCGTTTTTTTTTTTTTTTTTTTTTTTTTTTTTTTTTTTTTTTTTTTTGCGACAATTTTTTGACATTAGTAAAAAGAATTCGGTTTCAGAATTAAATCCTAGCATAGTAAATTTTGTCCTTGGCAATTTTTCAATTTTTAGCAATTTTTAATGCGATTTTTCGCGTTTCGCAGCGATTTTTTGGCATTCGTGAACGAATTCCGGTTACATTGCCCACTAAAGTAAATTTTGTTCTTTGTGATTTTTGAATTTTTAGCGCTTTTTAATGCAATTTACAACGCAATTTTTTGACTTTCGTAAAAGGAATTCGGTTTCAAACTTTTAGCCTGACGTAGTAAATTTTGTTCTCTGTGATTTTTGAATTTTTAGCGCTTTTTAATGCAATTTACAACGCAATTTTTTAACATTCGTGAAAGAATTCGCCTTCAATGTTTTATCCCACTATAGTAAATTTCGTCCTCTGCGATTTTGAAAATTTTTAGCAATGTTTTAAGCAATTTTTAGCGGGATTTTCTTCATTTTCGAAGCGATTTTTCAACATTTGTTAAAATAATCCGGCCCAATGGAGTATTTTTTGTTCTTTTTTTAATAAAATTTATTCAAAAATTCATCCGTACAGCGATTTTTGAATTTTTTATGAGATTTTTAAAGTTTTTTCGCATTTTGCGGCGATTTTTTTATATTCGTAAAAAAGTTCTGGTTACAAGTTACAATGTTAAAGCCCACTGTAGTGAATTTCGTTGTCAGCAATTTTTAAATTTATAGCGATTTTTCATGCGGTTTTTAGTGGGGTTTATTGCGTTTCGCAGTGATTTTCCACATCAGTCAAAGGAATCCGGTTTCAATCTTCTTGACCTATGTACTAAATTTTGTTCATTTTTCAATAAAGTTTCTTTGGAATTGGTGCAACGATATTTGCTTTACATTTATTTGATTTGATTTTTACTTTTATTTATTTATTTATTTTTCTGATTTGATTGTGAATATTACCCGGGAAAAAAAATAATCATCTGTTTTTTACAAATTTTCTAATGCGATTTTTTGAGTTTTTTCGCGTTTTGCGGTGATTTTTTGACTGTATAGTAAAAGGAAATCTGTTTCAAACTTTTATCATAACATAGTAAATTTTTTCTTCCGCGATTTTTGAATTTTTAGCAATTTTTTGCGTTTTGTGGCGATTTTTTTACATTCATGAAAGAATTCCGGTTCAATGTTTCAGCCCAATATAGTAAATATTGTACTCTGCTATTTCTAAATTTTTAGCGATTTTCAATGAGATTTCTAACGTTTTTTCGCGTTCCGCTTTTTAACATTCGTTAAAGGAATTCTGTTTCGAACTTTTAGCTTGATAGAGGAAGTTTTGTCCTCTGCGATTTTTTAATTTTTAGCGAATTTTAATACAATTTTCAACGTGATTTTTAGCTATTTTTACAAATTGTAAAATAAATTCGGTTTCAAACTTTTAGCCTAATGTTGTAAATTTTGTTCTACGCGATTTTTAAATTTTTAGGGATTTATAATGTAAATATCAATGCGATTTTTAGCGTTTTATCACGTTCCGTGCCGATTTTGCATATTTGTGAAAGAATTTCGGTTACCATGTTTCAGCCCACTATAGTAAATTTCGTCATCTGATATTTTTGAAATTTTAGCGTGTTTTATGCAAATTTTAGCGTTTTTTTTTTTTTTTTTTTTTTTTTTTTTCATTTCGCAGAGATTTTTTTTAACATTATTAAAAGGACTTTAATATTTTTGCCCAATATTGCATCTTTTGTCCTATTTTTAATAAAATTTATTCAAAATTCATACAACAATTTTGGAATTTTTTTCGAATTTTTCATACGACTTTTTGAGTTTTTACGCTTTTTGTGGCGATTTTTCGGCATTTGAAAAAGAAATCCCGTTTTAATCTTTTAGCCCAATATAGTAAATTTTGTCCTCTTTTCAATAAAGTTTTTTCTGAATTCGGGCAGCGATTTTTAAATATTTCGCGATTTTTTATTGCGATTTTTAGAAGTTTTTTTATTTTCGCGTTTTGTGCGAATTTTTGACAGACCGGCGCGTCAGCTAGTCATTGAATAATTCATCGTTCTGCCTCTGGTTAGGTATTCGGGTAAAGTTTACATGTATTTGATTTGATTTTTACTTTTATTTATTTATTTATTTATTTATTTTTTCTGATTCGATTGTGAATATTAGCCGAAAAAAATTATACGTAAGGAAACAGTTCTGTTTTGTTTGAAAAGAGAAAAAAAATGCTTGGTTTTAAATGATTTCTAAAATAAGACTTTTACTTACTTGGAAACATGACAATGAAGCACTATTGATAATGGTTGTCCCCAGCCCCACGGTATCTTAGAATATTCTAGATACCTTGGTTGTCTCTAAATACGGATAATTTTTTCGTACACGCGACTCTGCTTTTTCCTTTCTGACCGAGCATATAGGAATCGAAAAATGTTTGTAGATTCTCCGTAATACCTGATAATCGTATGTTATATCTTCGTTTCAAATGAACTATGTTCTGTGAAACTCATAATCATAAAATATGTCATGAAATTATATTTAGCATAATATTATTCCAGGAAACAGACGAATTTTTATTTTTAAAAAAATCATTCATATAATTTTTATATAACATTTTCAAAGGACTTCATTTTTTTTTTTTTTTTCAGTTGTTATAACTCGTATATATGATACGGGTGTTTTTTTTTTTTTTTTTTTTTCTTATTAGGACGTGAAATTATAACGAAATCACAATCCACTTTTTATTTTAATTTTTTTTCCGAGCCAGTTAGAGTAAGAACTAAACACAAATAAGAAATAACAAAACTTGTCTGTCCTGTGCTCCTTTGTGCGATCAAGGGATCTTAAATAAATTTAAGACAGGGATCTTCTGAAACTATGTTAGAATGTCAAAGAAAACATGGAAAAATTGGATAATAAATAATAAAAAAGAATGGGAAAATACTGTCAAATCACAATATGTACAGTGATAAAATAATTAACAACGTTCAATGTGGACGTGGCATTGTTTTTATTATTGTTCGTTTTTTTATGATTTCCCAACTTTTTACTCATTTCTTTTATGTAGAAAAGTTAGTTGATCTACATTACATGCTTTTAAAAAATAAATACGTATAAAACATATGGGAACGTTTAGTTTCAATATACAGAAGGTGAGTGCGCCCATACTCTGGCTCATACGGGACTTTTTGAGAAATAATTAAAAATTGTAAAATATAATTTTGTTTTCAAGTTCATGCACTACATTCAACACTGTATACAGGACTTACCTTTGAAAAAGAGAGTTGTAAGACCTTTGTAAGAACTTTGTTTATAATTTTAAACTGAATGTCTTTTCTGATAATTTTATATTGATCTGAAGTATAAAAAAAAATCTACAAGTGTTTCTGTTTAAGTCTTAAAAAACATTTTCGTAAAACGGTTTCTTCTAAAAGCAACTGAAAACTGAAAATATTCATAAAATGCCTTTTCACCCAATAAGGATTAAAAAGCGTTTTATTTTATTTAAATTCTTTATAATAAAATGAAATATTCTTAAGTATTAAAATAATGATTTATAAATGTATGAAATATTAATCTACAAACTAAAATCAAGGAAATATGAAATTTAGCTGGTTCTTAGTAAACATAAAATCAAGTCATAGTAAAGAATATTATAACATAACTGTATGCAGGCAATGTAAGACCTGAATAAAGCAGTAGTAATGCAACAATAGTAATTTTCTTTTTAAGCATAAGTTCAATTCATTGTAAAGTAAGTATATTATAACTGTATGAGAGAGGGGGTGAGGATGCACCAAATTTAGTATGCATTTTAAAACAGGTTTAAATAGTTTAATTAAAAAAATCTAACAAGTGTTTGTAATTAAGTCTTAAAACAATTTTTCGTGAAACGGTTACTTCTAAAAGAAACTGAAAATATTCATAAAGAGAATATTTCACCTAATATTGCTTAAATGAGCAGTTTATGCTATTGAAATTGTTTACAAATAAAGTATTATTAAATATTGAAACGATGAATTATAAATGTATGAAGAGTTATATATTAATCTACAAACTAGTGTAAGTGTGGCATTTAACCTATTCTTAGTAGCATAACATTAAGTTATATAGCATATTATAACTGTATGTAGAACCTGTATAAAGTACATGTACCGACAGTGAGGGAATGAGGGTGCACCAAATTTAGTATGCATTTTTTTTAAGCTTAAGTGATTTAATTTTTAAAATCTACAAGTATTTCTGGCTAAGTCTTAAAACAATTTATCGTGAAACGGTTACATCTAAAAGCTACTGAAAATATTCAAAAAGTGGTTATTTAACATGTGTTAACAATACATTTTATGTAATTTGAATTGTTTATAGTAAAATAAATATTCTTAAGTATTGAAACAATGAATTATAAATATGTGAAGAGTTATGTATTAATCTACAATCTAATTTAAATATGTGAAATTTAACTGATTCTTGGAAAGCATAAGCCATAAGGTTAGGTAGTTAAGTTATAGAACCCATATTATAATTCCATCTAACACTGAAAAAAAAAATGTTAATTTTACGATATAATACTGCCAGTATTATACCGTAGCATTATTTTCTATTAACTTATTTTTCATAAGTAAATAAGTTAAATGATATGATGATAGAAATCCTTCTCTCCTGCACCAAATACATCATAATGTTTTTAAGAAAATTTAAATGTTAAAAATGTATGCATGATGGGTTTGGCGGCCGTCTTGAAATTATAGAAAATGTTAGTTTGAATACTAAAAATCTTGATATATCTTCGTAATCATGTACTAGTATCGTAGATGTGTACTAGTACATGTACAGATGTACTAGTACATGTATCTACTACACGAATATACTATTATCTTCAAAAGTAATCAACGGTGGGAAAAAAAAAAGTTTACAAATATTGAAATGTAAACGAGATATTAAAAAAATAATGCTCCATAGGATTAACATTAGCGAGCGTGTGTCTTCGCGCGAGGGGAGAAACACCCTTAAGCTTATGGTTTGGCGGGACCATTTAAAACTAGTTATATTTTGATGAGATAGCATTGTTTTCTTGAAACGTTCATTCAGCATTTACTATGTGTATCAGCTGCATATGATAATAAAATAGATTTTATAATAAAATTTGATATTTGCATTTTTATTTATTTATTTATTTATTTATTTTGTTGTTGTTGTTTTTCGAGACCAAAGCGTCATTCAATTAATTTAATAACCAAAAGCATGTATTCTAGCCCTTTTGCAGGCATTATGTTGTTTATAAGGGATTTTGATCAAAATTTACCCATGAAATACCCATACGCTGAAATATTTTTCAAACATTTACAATAACATTGAAAAAAAATAATAATTTAAAAAGTAGCTGAAGGTATAGGTGAAGTTTTATTTTAATATTCAGTGATCCATTATCAATTAGTATCTGTATTCAAATTTTATCCTAAACCTAGCAACTTTGTGACAAGTAGACTGCAAACAAATAAAATAATAATAATAATAATAAATGAATAAAATTAAAATAATAATGCGCGGTAGCGTATTACTGCTTATTTTACTGTTTATTACTGTTAATTTTACGGTATAATACTGGCAGCTGGGATGCCAATATTATACTGTAAAATCAACATTTTTTTTTTTTTTGCAGTATAGATTTGTAGAAGTACATAAACGGTTATACAAACAATACAAAGGAAAAAATTTCTTTAAAACTATCATAAAAAGGAAAAAAATATATTTGTTAATGATTTAAGAAGTTTTATCCTTTTATATTATGTTTTACACTGTTATCAATTACTTTTTGTTGAGATGTCTAGACAGATAAATAAAAGCCATAAATATTTTTCAACTGTTTTATAAAGTTTTGAATAAATAATGGTCTAACTTTGTTTTTTTTATTAGAATAATTTCTTTCCTCGTCAGATACTATTTACATCTACAGAGGAGTTGTCAGATGGATTTTAAATCCGATTCTATTGTTAACTCCAGAATGAGCGGCAATTTATTATGCAAATAACATTAGAATAAACAGACAATTACAGCAACGTTAGATTATAACTTTTTTAAATGCCTTCTTTTCTACCTGGAAAGAAAAATTAATTACTCTACTAACGTATTTTATCTGTCTTCTTTACAAACTATTCAAAAGTGTAGTGTAAAAATCAGAAGGCCAAACTATATTATTTCATTTTTCGACTAATTTTATATTATTGTGAGAATCCAAAAATACTGTTAGTTTCTAAGCGTCATAATACTAGTAGAGTAAAGTAATATACTTTATTTTATTTATACGGAGAAGGGTGCATTAATTTTAAATTGGGTTTTTTTTTTTCAATTAATTTTGCTTTATATTTATTTAGTAATTTAATTTGATTTGATTTATTAGCAATAAAACGGTATCCTAAACGACAAATTTCAATTTTGTTTTTCTTGTATATTATTATATTACTATAGCTGCATACACGTGCTTCTCTAATGGAATACAATTGCTTCATTTTTTAAGTAAAATTCTGTTAGGGAATTTATTTCTACAATGTAAAATGCTACATAATTACACAGCACTTTTATTTTCTTCAATGGAGAACACGATGAGGCATAACTTAACAAACACCTTTAAATTCCATTTCTACTCGACTTATTTATGAAAGTTGGAACACGGGAGGATAGACGGACAAACCAAAATTATTAATTCATAATCTTTAAAAAAAAAAAAAAAAAAAAAAAAAAAAAACTAAAATTTTGTTTTGTTTAAAAGTGTATAACATTATTAAAATATTTTTCAAGCAACAACCGCCCAGCATGTCTGATTAAGTATTCGAACTCTCTCGTGAGACCCTGTATGACAGCTATATACGTTACACGCATCACATAGTATACAAGAATTTACTGTAGTTAGAAAACGCATAATATTTTTAAAACACTTTTCTACCAATAAAATTGATTACAGATAGTAATGGATTTTAAATATTTTGTGAAAACCTCTATCAGAACTATAGATCTCTTACACACCACACTGCAAAAAAAAAAAGTGTTGATATTACAGTGTAATACTGGCATCCCAGCTTCCAGTATTATAATAGGCTATGGCGCATGCGCGGCAGCGTATTACTGCTTATTTTACTGTTTATTACTGTTAATTTTACGGTATAATACTGGCAGCTGGGAGGCCAGTATTGTATAAATAAGTGTATAAGTAAGTAATTTTTGAATTTATTGCGATGTCATAAAATTACTCAACATACTTTCTCCAGTTCTTTTTTGAAGCCTAATGTATATAAACAGCTTTATTTAACTTCTACGTGCATTCGTATGTTAAACCCTGCAACTTTAAACCTTCAAGGTAAAGATGTACTTGCTAACTCGCTTCCGACTTGCTACTAGGCATTATTTTATGACGGAAAGTTTCAGTAACATCTCATTTGCCTACATCAGTCACGGAAATATAAATCACGTTTATTTAATTCGTGAAAAACTTTTCATTGTCTTTAATGTCTAAAGACAGGTGGCGCGTCAATTGTCCTGTACCTTGGCTATTATTGAAAAATTTAGTATACTTAGCAATTCTGTAATACAAAATGTTTGCTTGTGCATAATGTTTAAATATCTATGTATATTTATAAATAGGATATACGTAGTTTTGCTGAAATAATGACACGGCCAATGAAAGACACAGCCAGATTCTTAGTAGTAGAAGGGTTTTGAGTTACAAGTATTAATAACAATAATAATAATAAACAGATTTTCGTGCATATGAATAAAATCAGTTTTTTAGTGACTACTTTAAATATAAAAACCAACGTAAAAGAAAGCACATATAAGCAAAATATAGCATAAAACTATTTCAAGTCTTCAGTCCTATAACTTCAATGTAAAGTAAAAAAGAAGAGAGAATGCGAAATAGCAACAGCCACATGCTTGCAGATACTGTACTACTAAAAGTGTACTACTAATACTGTACTACTACACTGCAAAAAATAATTATTGATTTTGCAGTATAAAACTGGCACCCAGCTGCCAGTATTATACCGTAAAATTAATACACTAATACACTAATTACTTAATTACTAATACACTAATAAACTTAATTACTAATACACTAATTAATACACTAATTAATACAGTAATGCGCTACCGCGCATGCGCGGTAGCGTATTACTGCTTGCACGGCAGCGTATTACTGCTTATTTTACTGTTTAATACTGTTAATTTTACGGTATAATACTGGCAGCTGGGATGCCAATTTTATACTGTAAAATCAACACTTATTTTTTGCAGTGTAAAGCCACAGTAGGTAATATTCTCAATAAGATAGGGAAAAACGTGAATGTCTGGCTTCAAAGTGGAAAAATTGGGCCGGAATTTCAGGACCCATCCCGACCCGTTTATGATTTTGCAGTTCACGGCCTGACCTGTTAAAAAATCAATGAAAACAGGCCCGGCTCGGCCCGTGTAAAAATCAATGATATCATGCCCGGCCCGTCACTACAAATAATTTAGATTTTTCTTAACATACAATTAACATTCTTTTAATGAATACTGCATACATAATTTGTGGGAAAATTTTACAATATATTTTAGATTAAGATTATGTTCACAGCGACAGAATACAGAATAGCAACATTAATGATCATTTGGATACTTAGACTATTACATTCAAATTAAGACATTAAAAAAAATTAATGTAGTTTAGAATAAAAGAAAAATGATGGTTAAAAACATCATGACTTTTATTGCTGTATAATAAAACAAGTGGGTAAGTGTGATCGAAGATTGCACAAAGGGTTTTGTTTAATATTCCTTTCAAAACACTTTATCCTTTCTTTAATAAATCCAAATAAATCTCATTTAGCGATTAAAAAAAAAAAAAGGTCATGTGTTTTATAAAGTAAAAATTTACCGGTCTATTTTTTCGTTTTTTCGAATATCTAAACCAGCCCGATTGTCATAATAATATCTGCCATGTGGACTAAATGCGATACTTAAAATAATAATAATAATTTCAAAATTAAACATGTTGTACACCGTCAAAATGTTAAAATATGCGAATATTTCCATAATCGAGTTTTTATCCTGATTTAATACGTTCCTCAAACTCATATATTTACTTTTCTCTATTACTCATATTTTATACTCGCTTTGTATTATTCTCAAACATTTGAGAAATCCGTTAATCTTCCGATATGACGTCAGATTAATTTTCTTTTTAATTCTCTAATGATGTGATATTAATCTGCTTTCTGTACATACACATACTCATACTCTTTGTATAATTGAGAAATCTTTGAAAATTTCCGTTTTATTACCAATATGACGTCATAATCTTTATTTTTCAATTGGTAAAACTTTTTATTTCATTTTCATTTTTCACGCGGAAATCTTTCAATAGAAAATGAATTAATGTAGAAAGAATTTTATTGGGGATTTTTAATTGTTGGCAACTGCTATAACGAATTTTTTTTTTAATTTAATAGGAAAATGCTGTTAGAATTTTGGTTTTTTTTTTTATCTCTATTTATTAAAATAATACGATTTTTTCAAATTTTAATATTTTGGTCTTTATAGCAGGTATTCAGTTATATATATACAAAGTTTCAACTCTGTAAGTTATATATAGGTTCTGAGAACGGCTCTGTGACGGACAGACAACGGAGCGGGAGTAATAGAGTTTCGTGAGATGAACGAAACCCTAAAAAGTGAATTTTTGAAAATATTTCTCTTTTTTTAGTATATTTTTTTAGTATAATTTTATAAGTATATTTCTAAAGGTTCCGAAGTTCATTATCGCCATTACTATTTTTACAAAACAAATTGCTTGTTCGACATGTCCTGGAAATAATAAAGTCCAGTTCCGGCGGCCCGGCCCGAGTATGTAGAATAAAACGTAAACCTGATCCCGGCCTGCCCGAGTCTGTTGAAAAAAAGATTAAGCACGATGTAACTAAAGATTAAGCACGATGTAACTGTCACATACCGATTTTTACGCTGGACTGCTGGACAGTTTATTATTTTTTTATAGGCCCGGTCCGGCCCGTTTATATTTTCTATCGGCTCGACCCGGACTGTTAAAAAATTTGTCTTAATTCCGTCTTTATTGGCCCGTTGGAAAATTTACCATCATTTTGTCGGGTACAGGTTTCGGACCAGGCCCGTGCAAACCCTTACCAAGAACAAAAAGGAATTATTCGAATATTGTACAATAAAATAAGCAGTAATACGCTGCCGCGCATGCGCGGCAGCATATTACTGCTTATTTTACTGTTTATTACTGTTAATTTTACGGTATAATACTGGCAGCTGGGGTGTTAGTATTATACTGTAAAATCAACACTTTTTTTTTTTTTTTTTTTTTTTTTTTTTTTTGCAGTGTAGAACAAACACATTGCGGAATTCTTTATGCGAAGCGCATTTATCCGGAGAAAAATGGAAAAATGTTGTTACAATAGATGGAGCTTGGGTCTGTTTAAATGATTGCAATAAAAATAGATCCATTTATTATCAACAAAGAGGAGAAAAAAAATCTTAAAACATTGGTTCATTAAAACATTGGTTCATTGTATCTAAAGAAAGTTTCAGCAGAGGATTTGTGATTGCTGTTGGTGTTGAATATAACGCAAATTAAAAATAAAGAGAGTGGAGAAAAATGTTAAGATCAACTCCACATGCTATCAGAAGCATATTTGAATCCCAATCTTCAACCATGAAGTACCATCTCTTCCCCCCCAGTGCCATCAATCTGTTAACCCATTCGGGACCATGGGTGCATATATGCACCCTCAAAAAGGGCATACAGAATTTGTTTTAGGCACCAGTAAAAAATAAAAGTAATATTTGCTTTCTCTAATTAGAGCATTTTTGTGATAGTTTAAGTAAAAGTAGCTTCTTTTAAAAAAAGTGGTGCCAACCGAATAAAATTTGTGTAAAAGCCGCCGGTCCCGAAAGGGTTAAACTGCATCAAGATAAAGCAAGCAGCCACACATCACAATCCACTGTTAATTTCCTGAGGGAAAATGGAACGAGAAACGGGTATCAGCTACTATCCCTTCACTGATATAGCTGCTAAGTCTCCTGACCGATGGATTTTTAAATTTTTGGACTTTCAAAAAGTACAACCCTTTATGTATTTTTGAAAACTGTTCAGGAGGAATGGGCCAAAATACCTCTTCCAAAATTACAAATGGCGTTGAGTTATAATTTTCCAACTGGACGAAAAATGTCCGGGCCAGGATTCGAACCTGGGATATCTTGGCTGAAGCTGCCATGCTCTACCAACTGAGCCATCCCGGTCGAATCTGGAGGACCTAATTCATAGAGTTAACCTTATTAAGCATGATTAACTGAATGAATTAGATCCTCCAGATTCGACCGGGATGGCTCAGTTGGTTGAGCATGGCAGCTTTAGCCAAGATATCCCAGGTTCGAATCCTGGCCCGGACGTTTTGTCGTCCAGTTGGAAAATTACAACTCATATGATTTCTTTACCAATTTGAATAATTGTGTCAAAATTAATCTAGTACAAAAGGCATTATTGTGTTGGAAATTACGGTGTAAAAAGTAGTTCGGAATAAGGGTTACCAAACTGAACACTTAAAACACAAATATTTCATGTAAAATAGTTCTGTAAGTACCATGAAAATCGTCTGAAAAATGTGCCAACACCCTGTGTACTGTGAGCTATCCAAAGCATTCTTGGGCGTTTAGTTGAATTGATGTTTTGGAAAATCTTACCTTTATCTATCTATTTTTTTTTTTTTTTTTTTTTTTTTTTTTAATATCCAGCTGTGGAAAGCTATATAACAATCTGGCTATAAAAGGGAATATATTAGTGTGTATATTCTGTTATATTAACGTGTATTTATGCATACACTCACACATATGCTCATTGTATACAACTCAGGCTGTTTTTTATCAAGAACATTTGATGACAGGTAGACTCAAATTTGCACTCTAGATTGATTTTTCTCATGCTTACTGACACCTTTTGCGAAATCGCCCTAAAAATTTGTTACATTTTACAGTCTTTAAACTGTTGCAAACCAGAAAAAACCAAGATTTTATCACTGAAAAATTTTACTTGTCAGATGCCAATGATAACTTTCAATTTTTTGTTGGCCAAGAAGGTCGATAAAGAACAACTTGCTAAGTGATAATGCGGGACTAACCCGTAGGCAGGTCGATGTCCTTGATCATGTCGGCCGACCCAGTGATAACAAAGAGAACGATGACCGAATTATCACAGCTTACCGCAAACTGATCAGTTTT
This sequence comes from Maratus michaelseni, assembly GCA_963931845.1. Taxonomy (NCBI): domain Eukaryota; kingdom Metazoa; phylum Arthropoda; class Arachnida; order Araneae; family Salticidae; genus Maratus; species Maratus michaelseni. Next base: position 203,893,962 of record OZ007592.1, read on the forward strand.
GATGCTCTTTAATCTGATCATGGATGGCTCATTCACAAAATATCGATGGCCATTAGCGCAATGAAGACAGAGGGGAAGGATTTATGGATTAAGGGGTTATAGGAGTTTTTCGTCGTCTAAAAATGAATTTTCTGCTTTTACAAGCTTTTATTTAACTTGCCTTCTATTTCGGTTCGGTTCAAATTTTGCAATGCAATTTTAACACACTTCCTTTGCTACTATTGACCTAATTTTTGATAGTGTGACGTGTTTCCGGTAACAATAGACTGTTCTGGAAAAAAAATTAAAATTTTTTAAAATTTGCCTTCGCTAACACTGAAAAAAAAAATGTTGATTTTACAGCTGGGGTGCCAGTATTATAAGGTAAAATTAACCAGTATTATACAGTAAAATAAACAGTAATACGCTGCAGTAACGCCCCGCATCAGTAAAAAGACATTTGCGGGTAAAAACATTTGTCTAATAAGAGTGCGTAAATGTCATTGATTGCTTCAGAAATAAGCTGATGTTCTTCGAATGAACAGTGGCATGGTTGGTAAATGCGCCATCTTTCAGTTCCGCACAGGGTGTGAATGAGTGGGACTATAATTTGAAGTTTGTGATACTTGAAAGTAATAAATACGTACGTGAAAGTGTACATTTTCGAGTTGGTCGATTTTTTTTCTTGATAGGAAGCTGGTTTTAAATTTGTATATCCATTTTATTATTAAAAAAAAAAAAAAAAAAAAAAAAAACTGGAAAGAACAATTATTCGCAATTTAATTTATTTCTTTTTAAAAAAGGTGTTTATTTCAATCAATTGTCCTTTTTTTCTTTTTAGTTTTTTATAATAAACGCTTGTCTTTAAAACATTTTTTTACTTAGTAAAATCCCGTTACAACGAATTCCATTACAACGAAAAATCCCGTTATAACGAAATGCAAGCGAGTCCCGTTTTGAAATGTATTCAAATAATGTTAACATAATCTCAGTATAACGAAATATTCAATTTTTTATAATCTCGTTAGAACGAAATAATATGACACGGCAAATACTTTCAGTTGTACATTTTTATCGCTTGACAATTTTTGTTTTCGATGCCTAGTCTTAGGGACAATCAAGCTTATCTCTAAAGCAATCGCTTTTCTCCGAGCTTTGTTGTAAAATCGGTGTGCATAGGCATTTCACTGCAGAAGGAATGTTTCCTTTGTTCGCTCTCCCCTTTTCTCCACCCCTTTTTCTTGGAAGTCCAAGTAAGCTGTAACCAATGTAGGCAAACTTAACAAAACGTGAAATGAGTATTGCACATTCCCCCTTCCCTCTCCTCCCTACCTGAATAACTTTCGCAAAGGAATTTCCAAAGCTCGAAATCAGTTTGAAAATTTTCATCTTACCAGTAGGTCATAAAATGGCGGCTGTTAAGCGAAAACAGTTTAGTTTGGAAGAAAAAAAAGCCATAATTTCTGAAGTTGAGAAAGGAATGAAAAAATCTGATGTTGCTAGCAAATATGGAATTTCGCCGTCTACTTTATCCACTTTTCTAAAAGATAAAGAAAGCATTTTGAAAAAAATTCAAGTTAAAGTCTTTGATCCAAGCAGAAAACGAATTCGAAATGCCCAGTTTCAAGATGTGGATGATGTGGATAGTGCTGTTTACAAATGGTTTATGGATGTTCGTTCTAGAAACATCCCTCTAAGTGGCCCTTTAATTAGAGAAAAAGGTTTGGAATTTGCAAGAATGCTAAACATTGAAAATTTTCAAGCCAGTGTCGGATGGTTGAATCGATTCCGAGAAAGATACGGTATAGTGGCAAAATGCATTTCAGGAGAAGCAAAAGACGTCCCAGTTGAATTTGTAAACGAATGGCGTAAAGGTGAAATACAAAAAATAATCAAGACGTATAGTCCTAACGATGTTTTTAATGCCGATGAAGCCGGAATATTTTTTCAGTTAGAACCAAGGAAGACTTTAGCGTTAAAAGGAGACAAGTGTATTGGAGGAAAGCTTTCCAAACAAAGGATTACAGCCCTATTTTGCTGCAACAAATCAGGAACAGAAAAACGAAAAGTACTCATAATCGGCAAATCTGAAAAACCCCGTTGTTTCAAACATTTTAAGTCCTTACCATGCATCTACAAAGCCAACAAAAAATCATGGATGACGCAAGGATTCTTTAATGAATGGCTGATAAATTTTGATAAAGATATGCAAAAACAAAAACGTAAAATTCTTCTACTCATAGACAACTGCACAGCACACAATGATCCTCCTATATTGAATCACATTCGTGTAGAGTATTTCCCGCCTAACTGTACTGCAATACTTCAGCCTCTTGACCAAGGCATTATCAGAGCCGTAAAATCACGATACAAAACTATGTTATTAAAACGCATTCTCTGTGATCTGCAAAATAACGTAAACAGAAAGTGCAACATGAAAGAGGCAATTGATATGATCTGTGGATCGTGGGATGATATAAGCCAGAAAACAATAGCCCACTGTTGGAAACACGCGCAGATTGACCAGGATTTAAATAAAGAATCGACGGCTCAAGGATCTAGCGATGTAGTACATGATGAGGAGCAGACAGTCGAATATGAGATCGAATCCACTTGGAACTTAGTAAAAGAAAAATCTGGTGTGTCTCAAAGCATAAGCTTTAAAGATTTTTTAACTGCAGATGACAATGCTGCAACTTGTTATTCATTAACAGAGACAGATATTGTGCAGTCTATTGTTGATGATCGCATTTTAGAAAATGATGAAGAAAGTTCTGAAGATGAAGAAAATGAGGTTTCAAAAGTTACATCTGCTGAAGCCTTAGAAAGCTTAGAAAGAGTGCGCAATTTTATTTCTTTACAGAGCAGTGTACCAGATAACATTTTTTCTAATATTAATCATGTACATAATTTTGTATTGTCCGCAGCTTCAAACTCCCTTGTACAAAAAAAAATCACTGATTTTCTGCATTAAATTTTTTCTTGTACAATTTGAAGATCATTGAAATGGTGGTAAGTCAATTTTTCAGTTCTATAAAAAATATTATACATTGTATTATACTAACTTTACGTTATTAGAAGGTACTACTAATTTTTATTACTATTTTTAATAATTAATTATCTACTAATTTGTATTATACTACTATATTTTTATAATTAACTATGATATGAGGATCTGAATTGAAATGTTTAATTTTCTATTGAATTCCGTTACAACGAAATTCCCGTTACAACGAATAAAATTTGCGGTCCCGTAAAGTTCGTTGTAACGGGATTTTACTGTAATTATTTGCAGTTTCTAAATGTGTCACATTTTCTAACTGTTTATCGAAGCCGTTTTTAAAAATGCAAATACATATAGAAGTTATAGCCATTCTTCACGCACAGTTTACGAGTGAGCAATACTGTTTCAAAATTTTAAACGTGATTTTATGTTTTGTTAAATCAGTACACAAAATATATCAGCAAAGGGTGAATCAATTTTCTTGCTTTATTTTAAGCTTACATATTTCCCTTTTATAGTCCTTGTTCAATCAGGCCCGTAGCTAGACCTTACTTCTAGGTGGGGCAAATATTTTTTCAGGGGGGGCAGATTATTTCTTAATTTTTTTCACGTCTCTTATACCTTGGAAAATATGTACTGCACTTTTAATGTAATTTTTTTCTCATTTAAAACGTAAGATCTCTCCAAAGCCAGAAGGAAATTTTTAATGTTTGTTCCAAGACACAATAAAAATATATCAAAGACACATAAATAAAATATTTACATTTACATAACGTAAATAAGTCGTTTCCTTTTAATTAATTAATTTAAATTTATGTAGGTTGTACGTTCGTTTATATTAATATAGATGCATTCAAGTACAATTTATTAAATGATGTTTCGTTATATTTACATCACGCAATAAAGATATGAGAGAGAAAAAACAGAATGAACAAAATGAATAGAACAAGTAACGAGGATGTCTTTACCGATAATGAAAAAATATTTTTTTAAGTTTTCATTTCATCGATGTTTTTCCAATACATTTTCATTGATTAAAGTCGATACAGATGTAGAGGAATTAACTCGAATCTGTTTTTCTTTCCACTTTGCCATAGCTTGGATGTGAGCTTCTGATTTTTCGTGTTTTGGAAAACCGCGGCCAATTGTCTAAAGCATTTTTACAAGTTTTAAAACCATGTTCGGTGTATGCGGCTTCTTTGGATCCGAACCGGTTAAAATGTCTACACGCATAACAGAAAGCTGCGTCCTTTGCCACAGAATACTCCAGCCATTCAAATTGCTTATACTATGCAGCTCGAAAAGAACGTTGATTTTTTCGTGGGAATTCCTTCAAAATAATTTGTCGACGCTTCTTATACATAAATGAACGGATATCCATATTTTCAAATATAACTTGTATTCACAGATAAAGTAATCCGTTCCGTTCACAGATACATACTTATCCAAATATAATATATACAGCTTTTAAAACAAGAACCTTTTTTTTTTCACTGTCACCAAAAACTGATTAGCATCTGGAAACCACAACGGTTAAACAAAACTGTAAGGCAGAATGCATTATTTTCACAAGCGGATTTTCAAGAGTCGCTAAATCTATTCCTCGAAATCGTTGAACGGGACACAAAAACATCCGGGTGGTCCTGCACAAACACAGGCCCGCTGTCAGCACAATCACAGGAGCGACAAATTGCACCTATATCGTCCCATTGTAAAATTGTCAAAATTTTTCTTTCAGAAAATAGTTCATACTACTTCTTCATTTATATTTCAGAGGACGGGTAACACAATTTCACACCACAGGTGGTCCAGTGATGTATCAGAAAGTCAAAGTCAAAAAACACTTAAGTACTAAAGGGTGCTGAGCAATTCGGCTGCTTTGATGGCGCTTGTTTGTGACAATTTAATAGTAGTCTTGAAGTCAAGTTAAAAACTTTTCGTGTAATCCTAACTATAAGCATTACAAATGAAACAAAATGAAGAAATAATAATAATAAAAGAAACTTGTAAGAGGCAGAAAATTCAAAATTGCATACGGACGCTCTGGTTTTTCAAACAGATAAAGTCTTTAAATTCTCACGCTTCTGTTGTTATGTGTTATTCTTTGTCGAGTTCTGAAAAAGCCGTAAATTATGGAAAAAAATAGCATAAAAACAGTATATTTTCATATATTTTTTAAATGGATTTTTATGAGAAATTATTAAGATTAATACAGAATTAATGTAAATATTGTTAACACTGTATGGTAAATTACACCGCATCAACACTTGCTACAATAACACGGAATCATTTATGTTTAAAGTATTAAACATAGATTATTCAAGATCTAATTAGCACAACCCAGTGCTGTCTCTGTTTCAGACAAAACAATCCCAGTTTAGGTGCGTTCGTAATTATATAAATGCGTAGCACCTATAGTCGTCGTCTGGTCCGTCCGCAAAAAACTACCCAACCGAATGGTTTAAAATTTAATATATAGAATCGTTATAAAATTTTGTTGAGTCATTTCAAATTTTGTGAAAATCGAATCACAACTTAAAAAGATATTAAAAAAGTTTTCTTTATTCTATTAAATCCTATCATACGTAATCTGTATAATAAAAGCGCAAGTCACGTGACTGAGGAAAAAAAATACGGGCTAGCCTGCTAACCACTTCTTTTTTCATATGCCAAGCGGTCATTTTTATTCAACACTATTTCTTCGAATAAAATTGCATAAAAGTTACATTTTTAGAAAGATAATTCAAAAAAATGGTTTGCTTGAGAGATGAGTTACATTAAAAAATGTATAGATTCTGAGATAACTTCAGTAGAAATGAGGTTAATAGCCGAATATCTCATTCCATTAAAGTAAATAAACACAAGAGATTCGTTCATCATGAGTCATAGAAATATTAAACCATGGAGGTAATCATTCGTAAAGCAATATCTCATGTTGAATTTTGCAGTGCTGTCGAGTGTCGAAAAAAAATTCGCATCTGTAAACGTGGCATCACTAATAAGAAAAAAAAAGCATGCTCATTTCGCTCGTAACAGACGATATAATTCATTTCACAGAAATAATAAAGATAATTTTTTTACATTGTAAAACTAGTTATAGTACGGTCGCACCTCATTTGTCACGTTTAACGTACATTTCCAACTTGTTTGTTTGTTCCTTGCTACATTAAAAAAAATAATAAACACTATTTATGCAGAATGTTTAGTGTCGAAGAGTTTGTGCAAATACAAAATATTTTTTAATTTATTTATTTCACTGTCCATTTCCTATAAAGCATCGCTATTTCTTCAATCGCCGTATATTTTTCGAAAAGAGCTATGCATATTGTTTATGCTTAAGACTGTTATGACATTAAGGTCACATTTACCCGTAATTAAATACCGTATCAGATATCCTCCATGAGGTTCCAAAAAAAAAAAAATTATATATATGTATATTAATTGTGTGTATATATATATATATATATATATATATATATATATATATATATATATATATATATATATATATATATATATAATTTTTTCCGGCTGAACAAAACGGAACTTGCTAAACGAAACACATGCTCGCTAATGTTAATCCCATGGGGCATTATTTTTCTAATATCTCGTTTGCATTTCAATATTTTAAAATGATTTTTTTTCTGCATTGGATAGCTGAGATCAATCTCTATTTCCACCGTTGATTACTTTTTGGTTTTCTTTGTGGATTCTTTTTACGAAGATGCTTTCACTTTCGGAACCGGTTTTAAAAAAAATCCGCAAAGAAAATCCAAAAAGTAATCAACGGCAGAAATTGAGATTGATCTGAGCTGTCCAGTGGGAAAAAAAAAATCGTTTAATCCATTCGCTGCCAACCATGAGTGTACTCGTGGTTTTCAATCTAAAATTACGAATTCGTACCGGAAATTTCGAAAGAAGAATTTTTATTTTATGTAATCACGAAATATCTGTAATTAAATAAACTAAATATTGCTATTAGTATTTTCTGGTATGAATTCGAACTTTCTAAATAAAATAAAATTCCGGTAATTTTAACCCGGCAGTGAACGTATTAAAAATATTGAAATACAAGCGAGATATTAGAAAAATAATGCCCCATAGGATTAACATTAGCGAGCGTGTGTTTTCGCGCGAGGGGAGAGGACCCTTAAGTTCATTTATCTCAGAATGGATTTTTCACATAATTTGTCGCATGTTTAAAAAGATATATGTAAACTTTCCTGCAAGATATGTGTATGAAATATCGTACAACTTTTTTATGTTATATTTTTAATAAACTCTCTTTTAGGATTTTTAATTTAATGCGAAAATATTGAAAATATATTCCTCGAAATAAAAATCGTACTAAAAAATCTTCTCTTTTTAACTTTTAAATTTATTATAAATTTTGTAAGTAATATTTTTATAAATTCTGAAGACAAATGAAAAAGAAGCCTTTTCTGCACACAATAGTGAAAAAGTAATGAAATCGGGCAAATGGATCAATTATCAAAAAATTAAATAAGTTTAAAAAGCAATATTTATTTATTTATTTAATTTAAAATTTTCAAAAAAAATTATTTGAAAAGTTATCTTTATAGAAAGACACATTTCAGGGGTGGGAGGGGGAGGGGAATCATTAAAAAAAGCCTAAAAATAAACAAAATAAAATTTTGATCCCCCGACTCCCTTAAAGTAGCATTTCTGAAACACGCATGTTTTTTTTCTGCTTAATTTTTCAAAAAATTGAAAAAGTCCTAATAGTTTTTACAGTACATTAGTCAGTTTTCTCAACACGAAATATCGATTTTTCAGATGCTTATCAATTCTAAGTATACATTTTCATATTCAACAAACATGTTTGATAGACAAGCATGCTAATTTACAAAAATTAACATTAATATTACAATTAAACTTATTTTATTATGCTTGCATGTATAAATTCTGTTACGCATAATAATTGAAGATATTTCAGAATTGTTAACATCCGAGAAATCGATATTTCATGCTAAAAAAACTAATTAATACGTTGTAAAAACTATTTGTAAATCTTTTTTTTTTTTTTTTTTTTTTTTTTTTTTTTTTTTTTTAATGGGTAGTAAAATAAACTCTTTTTTTTTTTTTTTTTTTTTTTTTTTTTTTTTTTTTTTTTTTTTCCAGAAATATTTTTTTAAATCTCGGAAATCTGAGGTTTCTGAAGATAAAAGAACGCTTTTCAAAATCGTAGATACACTGCAAAAAATAATTGTTGATTTTACAGTATAAAACTGGCACCCCAGCTGCCAGTATTATACCGTAAAATTAACAGTATTAAACCGTAAAATAAGCAGTAATACGCTGCCGCGCAAGCAGTAATACGCTGCCGCGCATGCGCGGTAGCGTATTACTGCTTATTAACTAGCTTATTTTACGGTTTAATACTGTTAATTTTACGGTATAATACTGGCAGCTGGGGTGCCAGTTTTATACTGTAAAATCGACAATTATTTTTTGCAGTGTATCTTGGTAGATGTTATGTTATATTTTCTTGAAGTTTTGCTAGATCCAGAAACATTTTTTTTTTCTGCCGTGCAGAACACTACACACCGAGCAACATCGAAGAAAAGCAAGTCCAAATGGTGCATTTTTCATTAAAAAATAATAAATATGTAGCTTCTGAAGGTTTGAAATTTGTCTTTTTTAATGCAACAACCTACTTATTTCTACTTTATACTTAGATTTTAAAACGACTTCATAAAATATGTTTATTTTTGATAGCAGAAAAAATACCATAATCCTTAAAATCAGTTTTACACTGGGGGAAAAAAAAGTGTTGATTTTACGGTATAAAACTGGCATACCAGCTGCTAGTATTATACCGTAAAATCAACAGTAATAAACAGTAAAATTGCGCGGTAGAACTTTGCTTCTAATTATCGCTGAACCAAAATAAAACATTTTTGGAATCCTAAATGTTTGAACTTTAATTTTAAACAACAACAACAACAACAACAGCAACAATAATAATAATAATAATAATAATAATAATAATAATAATAATAAATCCTAAAAAAAGGCCTATACCTAGGCATATACCTTGAGCGGGAGGTTTAAAGGAGCTCCCCCCGACCCCCCCTAACAACACTGTTTATTTTTTTCCTTTTGAGAAAAAGTCTGCAGAAGCTTATTTTTGTATTGTATTTTTAATTGTCTTAATCGTTACATTTTTTTTTTTTTTTTTTTTTTTTTTTTACATTGATATGTTTAAAACTGTTTTAAAGAGGTTTTGATTAAAAGAAAAAAAAAATAGTTTTGCTTATTTCTTGTTTATTGATTCATTTTTGAAAACGCGGCCTAGGTTGCGGCCCACAGGCACTTCTGTTCGAAAATCTTACTCCTCTCTGGCTGTCGTTCTGCCGGCACACATGTTAAAAAGACTTACAGTCATTAATCTTTCAACTTTTAATTCTCTTTTTTTTCTTTTTATCTGCGAATAGACAATAATAATGATGATCGAAATTTCATTCTATTGAATAGAGTCATCGTTATTAAACAGAAACAATTTCCAATGAAGTGCATACATATATTTCCAGAAAAAAAGAAAATGTCTCTCACATAAAAGCGTGCTGGGTTATGAGATGAAATTTCAGATAGTCCTTGAAAATTTTATTTTGTTATTTCCATCGCGGCCAGCGGAGGTGCGATTACAGTTACAAGCGATTGTTCTGCCTCAAGGTCGAAAAAAAAATTCTTTGTGGAATATTTTAGATATTTGGAGATGGCCCCCAACTCTAGATTCATTTGGATAGACTTTTATTTTGGAAAGATTTTCGATTAAAAATATAATTTCTTACAAATTCGAGGGCAGCAGCCCCTCCCCCCCCCCCCCAACACTAGGTTCGTATGAAAGAATTTCGCTTAGAAATATAAAAACGTAGAAATTCGAGTTTCGTTTGCTAAAATAGACCGGAGGGTGAGTGGCACGCCCGCGTGTGCGCTGCCGAAGGCAGTGAATTCTTTTTTTTTTTTTTTTTTTTTTCGGGAAGACGTTCTTTTGGTTATAAGGAACCTTTTGATTCGAGGATCGTTTGGTAAGAGGTTCGTTTGGAAAAACCGACCAGCGTAGCGTGCGAAGCCTGCTAATTATAAATATTTTCCGAGCGTGAAGGCAAATAGTGATATCTAAATTTGAAACGGCACAGTATGGTTGGAAGCTATGTACAATGTTCCTAGGGATATATTATATGTAATATCACTTTTTGAAATAAATATAAGTATTAAATTACAAGATAATCGACACAAAATAAATTAACCAATAATAAGAATACGATAGATGTTGCTAAATGCATTGATTAAAAAAAAAAAGAGGAGAAAAAAAATCCCAAAACAGAAGTTGATAACATAAAAGAAAGGGAGGGGGGGGGGGGGTTATATTATGAAACACTTTATCAAAGGCAATATTTCAGAATATAAGTAAGTCGCAAATGATTTCTGTTTGAATATAGTAAGTGATTAGGCATAGAAATTACCCGAAGAACTCCGACACCTCATATGAAAATATTGGAAAATTAACAGGCTAATCATTCCTGAAATCCATATAAGAAAAAATACCATATTATTACCAATAGAAAAACAAAATAAATATTTTCACATATTGAATGGAAAAGATAAAAATGTCATTAAAAAAATTCTCATTTAATAAATAAATCAAAAGAAGATCTTCATTCTTTACTTACCATTACCAATACAACTTTAACTGTATGAACTTGACTAAAGATAGTTACACACACATGGAATAATTATAGGTTAACAGTTAATAGGTTGCAGTTATTTTAACAAAAATATGAAATAACCGTAAAGATAAATAATAACTGAAGATAAAATATTAATAAATATTCATAATTTATTAATTGTAAAACTAATAGAAAAATTGTTTTAACAATGCAATTAACATAAAAAGAGGAAGAAAGAAAGAACAAGTTAGAAATTGTACGTCAAACGTGACAAATAGGGTGCGTTAGTACTATAACTAGTTTTATAAATATTCAGATCTTGGTACAACAGCTGTTGCACTCTTATGCAAAAATGCATGAATACGAAAATTATTTTATGTGCAGATTTTCATATTATAGAATATAGATATTAATTTTATTTTATGAAATTAAGTTTCAATTCACTTTTACAAACAATTAATTACAATTCTGTTACATTAAAATTATACTATGCGCAAATATCCAATACAAGACAATGTAAAAAAAAAAAAAAAAATCACCGTTAAAAATCATCGTAACAAAAAAAAAATCATCGTCGTTATTTCAGTGAAATGAAATATATTGTCTGTTATTATGATATGATTAATTTCCGTAATAAAATAAGTACATTTTAAGTTGGCAACATTTTATCTTTTGTTGACATTTACTGAAAATTCCAATTTGGAAACTTTAGCCTAGACTTGAAAATTTCAGAACTTGAAATCCTTATTTAGAGTCTTTTTCCATTTAATATCTAATTTTTCCGGAAACATCTATTCAAAAAACTGTCAGTAGATTATAGGATTGCTATAATTAAACAATTTTAGTATACAAATTCGATTTTTAAATTCAGTAATACGAAAATAATATGACTCCATCTTAAATAGGACGTAATCACCATGGCAACCTAGAATTATTACCTATCATGGGATATCATTGAATTAATTACGTATGATTGGATTTAAGAGAATGAAGAATGTGACTATAACTTGGTCATAAAGGTTATAAAATGTCATACACTGTAAAAAAATTTTACTGAAAAAAACGACTGGCAATCGAGACGCCAGTACTATTTCCGTATTTTAACGGAAAAAAAATTCCGTAAATTCCAGGAAATTTTCCGTGATTTCTGAAATATCCGTTTTTAAATTTCTGTTTTCTAACAGATATCTTCCGTATCTTTTAGATATTTTTATATCGTTAAAATAAATTTTATAGGACCAAAAAAAAAAAAAAAAAAAGTATTTCTCAAGGAACATCTCATAACACTTTTTATTTTGTTCCTTTCATTTCTGTGCGAGTGTTCAGTAAATAACCAACACTTGCCACGAAGGGGTTCGAACGCGAAAACTTCAGTGTAGTAAACTGGCAGGCTGTACCATTACGCTAAGATCGGACACTTCGTTCCCTCAAATGTTGTTATTTATTTTACATACTTTTAATGATGCAAAAGCTTAAAGGTTTTATAGTTAGATGGATTTTTTCCATATTTTATTTTCATAATTTTTAATATCTTGCTTTATTATTTGATGCTTTATAACAGATAAATTTTAACTTTTTATGTATTATATGCGTAAAACATTGTATTATTACTAATGATTGCTTCTTTATGCAATAGTACATATCCATTTTAAAATTATTTCTCTGCTGTTATATTTATCAATTCTAAAAACAATAATTATCTTAAGTAGACGTATTTATTACATGCTATTAAAGTAAATTTTCTTTATCTCTTATTTTAAAAACTTATGTGAATAAACAGTTTTATAATATAAATTAAATTATTATATTTAATCTTTACTGAAAGCTTTTGTGTACGATTCTGTTAAACTGAATAATTTAAAAAAATCAAAACAAAAAAATAGATTTTTAGAGAAAATTTTGAAATTAATGACCTTAGGAGAGGTAAGTTTAAATTTGGACTTGATAATTTTGTTTAAATTAATTTAGTTTAATTTATAAAATTATAAACTAACGAAATAAATTATAAACTTTATAAAATTATAAACTTCATTTTTATAAAAGTAAACAAAAAGTTATGAATTATTTTTTATAAATTTAAAGAAAAAAATATGAACTTCGTAAAATTATAATTTATAAAATAATAAATTTTAGATTAATTCACAAATTTATAAGACAAATCAGCTTAGTTTAACACCTACATACCGATAATTTGAAAAAATATTATTTTATGAAACCTTAAAAATATTTAAAAAAAAAAATGATTTCTAGCAAAAATTTTGAAATTAATGACCTTGGGATAGGTATGTTTAAATTTGGATTTATTAATTTAGTCTAAATTAATTTAGTTTAATTTATAAAATTATAAACTAAATATATTATAAACTTTATAAAATTATAAACTTCATTTTTATTAAAAAAAAAAAAAAAAAAAAAAAAAAAAATCATTAATTATTTTTATAAATTTAAAGAAAAAAATATAAAATTTATAAAATTATAATTTATAAAATAATAAATTTTAGGTTAATTCACAAATTTATAAGACAAATCAGTTTTGTTCAATACCAATAATTTGCAAAGATGTTATTTTACGAAACCTTTAATAACCTAATATTGCCTCACGTTAATAAAATTTAAATAAAATTTAAAAATGTCAGTAAAAAAATTCATAATTTGAAGCACTGTAAAGAAAAAAAAAGTAGATTAAAAAAAAATCTGTAATTTATATAAATAAAGTAAATTTCTAAAGATTTCACTAAAAAATAAAAAATATCATTATTATTTTATTATTTTCACAAAAAAATTACCGTCCAGACACGGGCCCGGTTAGAATGAGCTCCAGGATTGGCCCGAGTCTAATGACAGAAAATAGGCCCACGAGTAGGACCGGTCCAGCCTGGATCCTAGAAGACCCTGGACCCTAGTAAATACAATAATCTTAATTCGCATTTCAAACAAGACGATATCTGTATACAAACCTCTGAACGTTATTTCCGGAAATGGGGAAATACGGACATCGTATTGTTTTGAAAAAAAAATCCATCAAATTTACGGAAAACTTTCTGCATATCTACGGATTTGAAATCTTCTTTACGGAACTAATGTCATTTACGGAAATTGTACTGTTGTTTTGGAAAAATGAAACTTCTCCGTAAAATTTTACGGAAATCTCTTGTATTTTCACGGATTTTTTTTAGAGTGTATACGTCGTATATGACTATAACTTCATACATGTCAGATAACTTGGCGATACATCTCGGTCACTTGACGATTAATCCTCGAAAGCTGCTATAGCAAGGAAGTACGATGATGATAGGATTTACTAGAATAAAGAAAATTTTTATTAATACCTTTTTAAGTTTTGATTCAATTTTCATAAAATTTGAAAGTTCTACAACGGTTATTTATATTAAATTTCAAACCATTCGGTTGGGTAGTTTTTGCGCTGTTATATGCGCACAGACGGACAGATGGGCGGACCAGACGAGAACTATCGGTGCTACGCATATATATAATTACGAACACACCTAAAAAAGTTATATAGGTACCGAGATTCATTCGAAGTAAAAAATATACACTATGGATAATTAATATACTATATAACATTAGTGCTGCAATCTGTTAACAGAAATGATACTGAAAACACATTAAATTAATGTATATGATGTACCGAACGATAAATATAATGCATATGATGTGGTTGAAAGATAAGAAATTTGTAATAAGTGAGATAAAAGATAAATTACTATGAAATAAGTAATAAAATAATAAATTTATTCCAATAGTGACAACCGACTAAAACAAAAAGAAGCTAGTTAACACCAGATGAAATAAATAAAAAAAATTACTCTAATTTATAATTTTTCGAGAAAATAAAACAAAAGTGCTTCTATGTGTAGGCTGAAATTATAAACTTATTATTAAAATAATAAAAAAAAATTAAATTAGTAAGAAATAAAATTAAAACTAGGAAATAGTTAATCACTTATACAATTATTATTAATTTTAACAATTTAAAGAAAAATCAATTATCGTGAGGGGAATTAAAATATACTTTATGATTTATATTTAAAGATGAAAAATGTATAAAATATTATCCACTTTAGAATGAGATAAATAGTTTAAAATAGAAAACAGAAATAATCCAATTAGATTTATATTTAGGATATAAAAGAATGAAATAAATTATCAATAAAATATGTTAAAAATTAAACTATAATTTAAAGCACAAATGTAAAAATTTAATTATTTAAGTATTTAAGTATTTAAATTACAAACAAATATGATTAATTAAAACTAATTAAAAGAAAAATATGAAAGAAAAAGTAATAAAATAGATTTTTTTTTCTTAATGATAAGTGTTGAAACAATAAAAAAGGATTGCGGACATAAAAAATTAAAGTTAACATAAAGAAATTAAAGTTAGTGAAATTGAATTAATATAATTACCATTTAATGAAACAAATTATGCTGAAATGTAAAAACAACAGTAGAAATAGTTTAAATATATGTACAGGAAAAGTTAAAATTTTAATAAAAATGAAAAGTTATTAGTTATTAAAATTAGAGAGTAAATTAGAGAGTAATTAGAAGAACTAACATATAGTCAAGATATAAAACCATAATTAGCATGTTATGCAATAAAATACACTAAATTCAACTCTCATTAAACCAGTGACCAATAATTATACAAGATGCCAAGTATTATTAATTTTTTAGTATAAGATAAGTAGATAAGTAAAGCCAAACAACACTACCCAACCTCTATAATCTAGCATCGACTGCCCTACCAACCATTAAAAAGCCATACAATACCACTCAACTTCCGTAATTTATCATCTGCCCTCCCTACCACATATTTTATGAAACCATGCAACACCTCCCAACTTCCATAATCATTCAACTACCCTCTCTACCAACCGTATAATGAGGCCTGACAACACCACTCTACATCCATATTAAAGCATCAATTCAACTTACCGATTTTTTTTTATTAATATAAATAATAATGAAACTAAATGTGTAATATTGTTTTAATAAGATGTGTAGGGTACCCGCAGTTTATAGCTTGTTTAGAATCAAATTTTAAGTTTGAAACTTTAAATTTATTTGAACAAAGATGTTTAATTATCTGTGCAAAGTTAAGTAAAACATTAAAATACACAGATTTATGTAAACAGGAATATAATTTATGAATTAATTTACATTGAAAGGGAAATCATTGCGCTTATCTTAAATGTCCAAGGTAAACTTGTTTTATTCATTTATAGTTAAATCAAGGAAGTTAATGGAATTATCTGAAATATCATTTTTACTTAATTGTAGATTTTTGTGATAACGTACAGGCTATAAATAAGACGATTGATGTTTGATATAAAAGACAATAATATCATTAAAGTACCGGCAGAAAAAAAATAGTTACTGAATTATTTCTTTCGTAATAATAAAGATACAAACTTGAAAAAATAATATTTACCTGTTGAAAACTGTTTCTTATACAACTTTTGTTATCATTTTAAAGAGAACTTTCATACAATTTAGTAAGTATAGTTAATAATAAATTACTTGCTTTGTTGTTATAAAAGTAATACAACCAATGTTACCAGTGTGAAACTTTATTGGATTTTTATGCAATTTTGGTACACTGCAAAAAATAACTGTTGATTTTACAGTATAAAACTGGCACCCCAGCTGCCAGTATTATACCGTAAAATTAACAGTATTAAACAGTAAAATAAACAGTAATACGCTGCCGCGCAAGCAGTAATACGCTACCGCGCTATAACTACAATATAAAGATTATAAAAGACATAAAAGAGATATAAAAGACATAATTATATGTGTAAGAATTCGTTTTTAATAATTTATAATATGTGTCTATGTTTTATTACACTAGTGAGAGAGGTTTTCTAAAAGAAACAGTACTGCTGTTAATTGCAATAGAAATTAGTTGTTTATAAAAATGCTTGCAAATAATAGCATAATTATTAGATGATTTGTCCACATAAGTACTAATTAATTTATTTTGAATATGACCCTTTTAATTGTTTTATATTTATGCCATGATTAGTATGCAAATATATTTAAGTTCTAAATTTAATTTACCTAAACCATTATATTTCCATTCGCAAAAATATTCACTAGGTTTGTTATAACCAATTGAAATTTTGTAAATAAATCTAAGTTGAATTGCTGTAATATTGATTTAACAGTATATTTAGATAGAAGGCGAAACTTTCTACTATATGCAATGGTTGGAGTATCATAGTTGAGATTTTTTTCCAACAGAGCGAAAATATGCCGGGACCAGTACTCGAACCTGAGTACTTTGGTCCAACGCTCTCCCTACTGAGCTATCGCGGCTTGCATATATCACTTTTATTTCTTGGACAAGGCTGCTTATTACTGTTAATTTTACGGTATAATACTGGCAGCTGGGGTGCCAGTATTATACTGTAAAATCAACGCTTTTTTTTTTTTTTTTTTTTTTTTTTTTTTTTTTTTTTTTTTTTTTCAGTGTAGCTCCCCAGAGATGGTGTCGTTCTGGTAGCCATCCACGGTGATCACCGTAACTCTGTCAAATGTTATTTAAAATTATAAAAAGCCTAATGTCTGTACTCCGAACACTTAAAACTAGAGAGTAATCGTTCAATTTTTTTTTTTGAGGTGGGGGGGGGGGGGGAATTGATTTTGAACAAAATGACGGCCGTTCAAAGTTAAGGTACCTATTTTCACACAAAAAAAAATCAACTTTGATTGTTTATAAAAAAAAAATAATAATAAAATAGAGAAAATCATCAGATCGTCAAAAGGATTACTCTCTAGAGTCTAGATAATATTGTTGTTAAAAATTGGTCAAAATGTGAAGAAGATTGGTTGAGATTTGTTCGAGGTATCGTGATCACTGACTTTAAAAACATAAGTTTTGAGATAATCGCGTTTAAAGTTTCAAGTTATGGTATATGTATGATAGAACAAAGAAAATTAAAGCGGCCTAACTTTCTTAGTTTTTATCAGATCGACTAGAAAATGTAACTGAATATTCTTTACTAATTGTATTTTCAGAAAATGTAATAAAAATAATTGCCTTTTTTTGAAATATTGCAGGTGGGTACCCTTAAGTCTTAAATTTTGCTGAGTAAAGAGTTGAATGTTGTTATAAACTGTGAAAACCTTGTTTATTTTTGAGATCCCTGCCAGAACAGGCACAGTGTTAATTAGTAAGCAGTGAGCATCTCTTTCAGAGTTTTGACCTCCACCAAAGCTGACATTAATGTGAAACTCGAAACATGTTCGACACTGACCTGCATTCAGAACAAGAGCAAGACCTATACCTTTTAAGAATTTGTTTCCCTCTCGGTTAAGGTTATCATTCACATTTCTACACTGCAAAAAATAACTGTTGATTTTACAGTATAAAACTGGCGCCCCAGCTGCCAGTATTATACCGTAAAATTAACAGTATTAAATAGTAAAATAAGCAGTAATACGCTGCCGCGCAAGCAGTAATACGCTACCGCGCATGCCAGTTTTATACTGTAAAATCAACAGTTATTTTTTGCAGTGTAGGCTGTAATCGCATATTAATTTAAAAACAAATAAAGTAACACTTTTATTAGTTGATTACCACATATATATATATATATATATATATATATATATATATATATATATATATATATATATATATATATGTATGTATGTATATATATATATATATATATATATATATATATATATATTATTTCTGTTGTCAACATCCCTTTTTTTTTTCTATGCATTTACAAAACGCACAACAACGAATGAGGTATTATTCGAAAGGTTTTCAAACAGGCTTCTGACATACTGCACTCACATTTCGTTAAAACAGTTTAGTTGTCTGATTATAAAGTGCAGGTCACTAAAAATTAAATCAGCATTGTTTTCATAAAGGGAATGAAAGGTTTTTCTCAAATCAATGTTATCACAAAAATAAAACACTGCATTATACCATGCTCAGCAATGATTATGAAAGTATAAAAGTCTAGGAAACATAAAGTGTGCATGTCTCTTGCACTGGTTTATTTTATATTTATGATTTTAAAAAAAATTGAAATTGAAATATTTAGAAGAAAAAGACACCACTGATCGATCGAAGCAGGTGTATTTCACGTATTGCCTAAAAGGTATGCTTTATTATAGATTAAACTGTATTTTATGTGTATACAATTTACTTTTCCTTATCCCAGATTATTCCCGAAGCGAATGACTTCATCCTCTAACACAGTTAAAATATGATTGTTATTTTTTTTTTCCTGTTTGCTATCTTCGATCAGTTTTTACTGTAACTTTGGTGAATTAGAGGAGATGATATTCTGGCTTGACTAATGTTCTTTGCAGATATTTTATTCTTAATTTTTCGAGAAGTTTAAATCTGCATCTAAAAAATATTACACTGAGAAAAAATTCTGCCACTGGTACCTAGAAACTAAATTGTAGTACCAGAAAAAATAGTTCCATGTTATCCTTATAAATTCTAGTTCCCTTTGCTAGAGAGTTCTAGTCTCCCCTATTCAAATAACAGAGCGTTTTCCTACATAACTCGGAAATCTATATTTCTAGTTTAGGGATTTAGAAAATAACTACTTATTCGCTCTAGATTTTATTTCAGTGTAGA